>AP027112.1:42684108-43884108 GCA_028142955.1 Pinctada fucata | reverse complement strand
CACCCAAAGTGTGACAGACAGACAGACGGACGGACAGACGGACAGACGGACAACGGACAAAGTGATCCCTAAGTGTCGCTATGCTTCGTAGGCGACACAAAAAAACGACCGATTGGAGGTCGTATTCTATGAACCTCCTAATTGCATAGATACGAAAATATATCCTCCAATCACAGTTGTTGTTTATCGGCCATTTACCTCAAGATCCAGTTACGTTCGAAAATATTATAAATTACTTTGAGAGTGTCTGGTGTTCATTTAAGTTTTCTTTTCTTTTTGGAAGTGTTTATAAATTTTTAAATTACCTTCATCATCCGTATTTTTAGAAATGAAAGAAATCCGAACACAACACAATTAATAAACATTACAGAAGTAACAATCAGTTATTCAGTCTCACAGTCGAGAGGGCAAGGCAAAATCATTAGATTTTCCACAGGAAAGGTGGCGAGCCTCGGAAAGAACAAAATTTCGAAATGAGACCAGGTGCCCTGGGAGAGTCAGCGTCTCCTGATTGCATGCAATACCCGTCACAACAGCTCCACGAAAACCTGTCAAGTTCCGTGATTGTCGCCTTGTACATTTTGATATACATATCAGGTAAGTTTGTCTTGTTTTGTGATGATGACAGCCATTCAATCACAATGAGGAATGTCACTAATCATTCTGGAAAGGGGATCATATGGAAGTGTAATAAGAATGCGCTGGTACAAGGCTGTTTGGATGCGGATTCCATAACATACCTCAACAATTCACGCATGTTAATGAAGCCCCCATTGCTGAAGCTGATCGTCATTCGGATTGTACTTTTCTCAAAATGTCGGAAAGTCTCGAATACTTATTCACTGCTAGAGGGAAACATTCGTCGACCGAGCCAGCTAGCTGCAATCTGATTGGTCGAATGTTAATATCTCTGACATACCATCCAACCGGTCGTTGTTAGACATTAATGTAGTTAACGAAATAAACAGGACCGAATTTTAAATTTGATTGCTTCTTGCATGCATGGCAGATGGCTGTCTTAAGTCGGCACCGATTGCCCGTTTGTCTCGTTGATTTATGTGTTGTCTTTTTTGTTTGGTGTTTCTATTTGCTTCTCTTTCTATACGTGGTTTATTTTTTGCATTGGGTGTTTTTGGAACTTGCTGTGGGTGTTGACACTGATTGTTGCTTGAGATCCCCATCTCCTTGGTTCCTTTACATTGTTGTACAGTTGTACCCTATAAAACATGATAAATAATTTATTTTATACTGGATGTGATCCTAATATCACCAGACGGACACTAGACCTTGTACTTGACTCATCTACAGTCTTGTACCAGCGCATTCTTGAGACTTGCACTCTAACTGACTGTGACGACGGGACTCCATGACGGACCCTTTCAAATCTCTTCAGAGAAGACAGGACCCCGACCACTTGTCCTCTCTGAATGTCAGTTGGACTCCTTGGGTGATTATATACATGAGCTCGCTACAGCCGGCAGAGCATGGACTGTATTACGTATGCCCTTTTTATATCCATTTATATGTTAGGCCTCTGCGTTTTTCGGCCTCCTTAGTGTGTGGTCATCTAACAGTCAGAAGGTTGTTTTACACCACACTTGTCCGTTCTTCGAGACCTCTGGGTAATTGGAGAAGTGAGAGGGTTGTGCGCACGTAATCCAGGATAACCACATCACTTGCTACTTGCGTGACAAATGGCCGTCCAAAGTCGGCACCGGTTACCCATTGCTCTCGTTGGTTTATGTGTAGTCGTTTGTGTTTCATGTTTATATGTCGCGTGTCTCTTTTCCGTCTCTTGGTATGCTCGTCTTTAGTATTTTATCATCGGGTGTTTTCGTTTTTTACTGTTGGTGCTGCAACAGGGTCTTGTTAGAGATCTCCTACTTTCTTCTCCAGTCGATGCTTGGTCGTGATAATGTCAACCATAATCAAGACCGAAGGAGAAAAACCCACAGTATCTCTTGACCCACAACGAATGCGTTCATGTACGTAAATATGGTTCTATACAATAAATCATGATTATCAAAATGTTGTGTTGAGTGTTGTCAGCCCACAGGGCGCCTGTTTGTAATCGATATGAAATTCATGATAATTAGACATTGTGCTTGCTTGTAGTCGATGCGAAATTCATAATTCTACAACGGACGATTTAAAACGACAGAAGGAATTTCAAGATGAAAAATGTCTATCACATTAAATCATTTATCTGTTAAAATTTAAGTGCAATAACACCTTTGCTTTCCCTCAATGTTATCATCTCTATCTTCACCAACATTTCAGATAAACAGCGGATATTGAGTTCACTATATGTGAACTTTGTGTAAGTAGTCCTTCATGTTACTATTTACATATACATGTATAAATTGAATTAAAATGATCTAAATTTTAGATGTAAGCTCCATAAATAAATGTACGTATATTTCACAAGATATACAATCATGTGTTAATACACAATTAGAAGCAAAGTACTTCCTCCTTCTCTCTATATCTATGATGCTACGTTATAAGAAGGAAGTTTACTGAACGGACGAATCAACACACATGTTAAATCTTCTCAAAATGAACACCGGAAATGTGATATGAATTTAAATAGGACAAATATTGGCTCTTTTATAATGGAATAAATATATACCTTTCAAAATTTAAATAACCACACTTAAACAAGTTAATCTTCATCTCAAATATATACTTCTGATCAACAGCCGTATAGGAGTCAATCGATCGTGCAGAACACATTGTGAAGGTAAAAGTGGTATTTCATCTCCGCCATTTTGACATCGGTGAAAACCTTGCTCAAAAGGTAAGAAATCTTTTAAACACTCATACTATCCCATTCATGAAAAATACCTTATAAAGATTTATACATTATTTTTAAGTAAATCACAAGTACGTATTTATTGTTTTATATGGAGGGATTTGACTCAATATTCTTTTCCTTATGTAAGCCTTGAAAATTCAAGACGGCCATGCATGTAGCTGTGAAGGCAATTAACCACTCTGAATTGTAAACGGAAGTTTTAACATAAGATGAAAATATATGTCTTAACTTAGCCATAGTAACTATTTTATCATTTCATAATTTGAACTTTCAACCTACGGCTGTATTTTTATATGTAATGATGTGACTCTTTGCACAGGCAAATCTAGTTTTTTTATTCAATATGGGTCAGCTCATCCGGGAGAGAGGATGGTTTCTAGTCGTTGATGCTGATAAAATTTAGATTTGGTAAAATTAGATATGTCAACTCTAGGGGGTCCTAACTCGCCAATCCCTCTAATAAGACCATCTCTCTATGTCCCACCGTAAAATTTGTGTGAGGAATTAAAGAAAACAAACAAAAGAATGTTTAAGACTAAATACGCGAAAGGAAATGTAAGGTACAATGCGACATAAATTGAACTTTCATTGATTTATTGTGCACATAATCTGGATAGGCACACCATTAGGAAAAATGAACTTATGTAGCTGATGGCTGTACTAAGTTTTACCTGTTGCCTATTAGTCTAATTGGTTTATGTGTAGTTTTCTGTAGCTGATGGCTGTCCTAAGTTTTACCTGTTGCCTATTAGTCTAATTGGTTTATGTGTAGTTTTCTGTAGCTGATGGCTGTCCAAAGTTTGTACCTGTTGCCTATTAGTCTAATTGGTTTATGTGTAGTTTTCTGTAGCTGATGGCTGTCCAAAGTTTGTACCTGTTGCCTATTAGTCTCATTGGTTTATGTGTAGTTTTTGTGTTTAGTGTTTTGACCTCGTATTTCGTGCTTCACTTTGGTATTGCTTTGCCCTTCTTTCGTCTCAGATATTTTCACAGTTGGTTCAACTGAGTCTTGTTAGTAGTGAAAATCGATCGCAATTGAATATATACTAAGCGAAAAGGTAAGGGCCCCCTATATATAAATACAGACTGTTACAATAAAGTCTGTGTTGTGGCAGAAGGCCAGGACACCTGTTATTTGAATTAAACGATATACTGTTTGTTCATTGATCCTTCGATTCTTCCTTGCACTTGATAAACAAAAGCCCCAAATGGCGTCATCCTCATGCTTAAAACCAAGGGGTTATACTAGTTCTACTGCTTCTATTCCGAATAATTCTTATTCCAACAGAATGAAACTATGGGATACGTCTCTTCACTGCATCGGGCTAGCTTCCGATGGGTCCAGAGTCGTTGGCATAGAATATGCTCGTTAATGGACTTACGGTAGTCTTTTAGCCTAATTCTCTTTATTTACAGACCATTTTGCTGATTCCAATGCGATAGCGTTCATATGTAAATCTCGGTTTATTTCTGACAAACCGTCCTTGCTTATTACATGTATTCTTTCGAAAGCAGCCAAACTAGAAGAAGTCCCCTACCGACATGAATCTATGCCTCGCAACTCTGCATTAACTCTTCATTTAACATAAATTTAAAGTTAAGGTGGTAGTCTCACCATACCCCCATTACTTCCCTACATTTTATTTTCTTCATAATTGCAATATCAGTTAACTATGATGTCATGCATCTCTTGCTAAAGTTTGAAAGAAATCGAACCAATCGTTTTGCTTGGGTCGCAATTCAAAATCTCCATATTTCGTCCCCCTTTCAATGCAGAAAATGGCGACTTTGTCAAGAAATTTGTTCTCAGATATTCCATAAGCATGCAAATTTATTAATTATCAGCATTGCATTTCAAAGATAATACATACATCATTCTCTTTTAGCAAAATTTTAATATCACCATACTTATTTTAGAAGCGAATTTTATAGAAAATAAGGATAAACACGTACCTGTCTGAAGTTCCGGAAATTGTTACATTCACATAGCTCATGAAAAAAACTTATCATTTAATTTAGATAAAAAAAAAACTAATGGAAAAGACATGAATTACCTATCTTAAATCTGTGCAAATAACAAGGAAATCGAACCAATTTTTAACGAGTTAGCGCCATTTGGGTAACCCCTACCGCTTCTTTTTTTTACATCGCGATACGTTAGGTCGAGTTAAAGCATAGCGTTGTTTGTCTTGTCGGCAAATTCATAATCAACATGCTTACGCGAAATTGTAAAATTAATTTGAATAAATGACAGTAATCATTTTTTCTGAATTTAGACGTAATTTGTGCATTTGACTCAGTTGATATCCGATTAAACATGGGAAGTAACCGAAAAAAAATGAGTTAAAGAAGATCCTGACGATAATCTCAACAGCACTCTCAATAGAGCGCAAAATTAAACATCGACGGACCCCTAGCAAGCTAGAGATGGGACCAGGTGCCCGGGAGGAGTAAGCATCCCCTGTTGGCTAGCCGCACCAAAAAAAAAAAATAATAAGAAGGAAAATTTAAAAAAAAAAACGAAAAATATGATGGACTGTCCTATACGCGGGTAAAGTTTTAGTCCGAGTTTTTTTAGAACCGAACCCAATCCTGAACCTCTCTCCTTTTGAAATTCGTACAGCATTCTTTTTTTATTATTATTTTTCCTGATTTTTTGACATAAAAAGTAATCGTCCCAGATTGTCGAACCGGACCTCTTAACCCCTTACTACGATGCATTTTTTTTTTTGCTTCTAGATGAACTTCTTATCAAAGGTATCTGATAAAGCTTAATGGACTCTATTTACAGTAATCACGCTCAAATAAAATCGAAGTAATCATGGTTATACTTATCTGATAACATCAGATTTCTTTCGACATTTACGGAATGAAACATGCCGTAGGTCAAGGGATTCGTGTACGTAGATACTGAAATTATAAAAAGAATAAAGAAATATATTATTTTATGTCTCGGAAACATATTTAATCTATAAGTTATGCTCAGTTTCAGGAAATAAAACACAGACATATGAAAATAGATAATAACATATAGGGCAACCATAAAAAAATCCCGTTTACCTCCGTGCATACCGCAGGAAATTCTGTTATGACGTCATGATTAAGAAACGTTCGCGAGATCAATTTTGAGTTACGACCCTTACCCTGAGACTACCATCTTTTAAATCTACATTCACGCCTTAACATCAATTCTCTGTAAGCACTAAAATGTGTTGGCAATGCATATTTTCCGATGTTCATGAAATTTCATATATGGGTAGGGCAAAATGTCAGGAATAGAAAATTATCAACATATTGTTGCCAATTGACTTGGTTGCCAAGGTAACCAGGTCATAAGATACCAAAATATGAAAATTAAACAATTTTGGAGCCTTACTGTGTCTTATACAAATGGTTCATAATCATGGTTATACTTATCTGATAACATCAGATTTCTTTCGACATTTACGGAATGAAACATGCCGTAGGTCAAGGGATTCGTGTACGTAGATACTGAAATTATCAAAAGAATAAAGAAATATATTATTTTATGTCTCGGAAACATATTTAATCTATAAGTTATGCTCAGTTTCAGGAAATAAAACACAGACATATGAAAATAGATAATAACATATAGGGCAACCATAAAAAATCCCGTTTACCTCCGTGCATACCGCAGGAAATTATGTTATGACGTCATGATTAAGAAACGTTCGCGAGATCAATTTTGAGTTACGACCCTTACCCTGAGACTACCATCTTTTAAATCTACATTCACGCCTTAACATCAATTCTCTGTAAGCACTAAAATGTGTTGGCAATGCATATTTTCCGATGTTCATGAAATTTCATATATGGGTAGGGCAAAATGTCAGGAATAGAAAATTATCAACATATTGTTGCCAATTGACTTGGTTGCCATGGTAACCAGGTCAAAAGATACCAAAATATGAAAATTAAACAATTTTGGAGCCTTACTGTGTCTTATACAAATGGTTCATAATTTCAATTGTTATAAAATTCAAAAATAGAGGCTATGAGATATTCATATAAATTCATTATCTTTTCAGATTTTGGTGGCTACCATGGTACTAAAACAGCTTATTCTGACAAAATTCTTTAAGAAGTTTAGTTTTTTTCTGGTTTTAAAATGCTTTGAGATAATTATTTGCCATTTTTATCTATTGGTTTGAAAGAAATTACAATAAACACTAAAATTAGTTGGTTACTAAGCAACCGTTTCCATGGGTTTGAAATACTGATAAATGGGACTTTCTGAGCTTGATAAATAATTATATCCACTTGATAGATACAATGTGATAACTTTTATTATGTCATATGTAATGCACCCTTCCTTAAGCTTTAATTAAATTGGTGGGGTAAACATTACCATGACAACCAATTGAAAAAAAATGTTGAATATTAAAAATAAAGTGTTGTTATAGTAATATTTTCTATTCCATTAGAAATGACCTTATTATTAGAATTAATTTCGATAAAAACAAGACACATTTTTCATGGTTACTATGGAAACCAGACAGATTTACAAAAAAGAATTCTTCTTGTTTTGGGCTTTTTAGCGCTTTTGAAATCAAATTTCTGATAAAGTTACAAAGAAAATATAAGTAGGTTGCTTAAACATTTTTATAGAAAAAGTTTTAATCCATTATATTTATTCAAAATGGCCGTATCCTAGGAAACAAACATGCCAAATTCAAATTTGAAGCTTTATTCTTCTATATGTTTCCTTAACAACAGCTCTCTTTGTATTGAGCAAAAATATTTTCAATAAATATTAAAGATAACCTTAAAAGCTTATTATTAATATTTTTGTGTGTGTGTTATGTTCTTCGATATTGTCAGAACTACGGTATACAATCTGAACTAAAATGAACACTTTTCCTTGTTGCCCCGACAACCAAGAAAAATCACAATTCGTTTATTGCCATCTGATTAGTTTTAACTTTAAACTTCCTAAAGAATTCTCCATTCACCTTTATTTAAGTTAAAAGTGAAAAAATATTATCTTCAGATAGTGGTAGAATTGCTGCTATGGTAACTACCTATTCTTAATTTTTCTCGTTATCTAATAATTTTACAAAAAAAAGAATTAGGATCAAACATTACGATTCAATCACATATGTCGGAAGAAAATGTGTTAAGGAGGTATTGAACACTTGGACGCCAAATTCAATTTTTCTAAAATTCTTGTCTGTCCTTTACTATACAAACTTACATTTGATTCTATCCACAGGAAAATTTTCTACAAGACTTTGAAAAATGCATTTAACGACGTTTTCGTGATTTTCTTGATAACGTCATAATATTGAAAATGTCATTCCAGTTCTCGCAAACCTATGGGAAATTAATTTTGATTTAACTTCCAAAATATCCATAAATATATTGCACTTATGGAAAAGATAAAATGAATTGTGCTTTAAACACAGGCAGGATACTTGAATACAAGATGACACTGTCGCTAAAAAATTACGAATTTCGAGCCATTTTACTGTAGTTGCTAGTTAATTATTAGGAATCCTGTAAATGAATCTTTGTCAAAAACTATCAAAATTATCAAGAATGTCCAGAGATGATTTCATGATTAAATGGGAAAAATTGAATTTAGGACTAAACTATTACAAGGCTTTATATTTTCCATTCCTTTCTTCCAAAATCGTCCATTTTCAATGAAGTGACATCCGCTTTCCTGTAGGGTAAATTTGTCAACGAATAAACTGCGATGGAGATTTAATTTTCTATTTTATACATGCTAAGTTTCAATGCAATGCGTTTAGTAATAATGTTTTTATTGCATTTTGAATGCGAGGGTTTATGACGCCATTTTCCCCGATAACGTCGAAATGACGTCGTGGTTTGCTCATGGATAAAACTCCCAAAGTTCTAAATTTCGAAAATCGCCATAATTTCTTCAAATGACGCCGGAAATTATTCAAACTTCATCAGGATACTCAAATGTGTATATCAATTAGAGTATCAAATGTTTTAAGGGAGTTAAGACTGTACTTTTCCTAGGAAGCGAGAAAACGAATAATGCCGCCGCCATCTTGGTGTTCAAACCCTCCTTAATAAGATCTTGTGAGGCTTCAAAAAAGCTAAAAATTGCATTTTTTCAAAGTTTACATCCCTTTCCATGGCAACCAGCATAAATATGTGAATTTTTTTTATCATTTTCAAATATTTTCAATATGGCCCATCATTTGCATAAAAACCATAGGGATCTGTGACATATCGTGCCGGACCCCTATGCTAAATTTCTGGTGCTTACAGAGAATTGATGTTAAGATGATTTCCTACACCAAAAAAATCTGAAAATTTCAAGTCTAATGACCAACCCTTTTCTAAAAATAGGTGTCTCAAAACCTAACATGAACTTGACCTGTACCACAAACGTACTTAGATACTAAAATGAATTAATTCTACATCTCCAGTACATTGAAGAAAATTCCGGAAAACTGGAAATTTCCTGATGACTGCCAAGTCCAAGGACCATAACTCTTGTAAAAATACATTTACTGAAACAAGAATCATCCTTGATCTGCATCACGTACCAAAAACTAATTCAATACCTTCGATAGCAGGGAAAAGAAAATCGAATTTTGCAAGTCATCAAGGGGCATAACTGCTAAAAAGTAGGTCAACCATGACATATCTTGATCAAACTCCCATGTCGGGGTTCGCTTCTTTTCATGTGATGAAGGTTTTTGTTTGTTTGTTTTGGTTCTGTTTTGTCCTGATTTTGTATGCCTTCGGTCTCTGATTTTCTGAATTATCGCTTTGTGCTGTATACAGAGATATGGTCTTTATCCATATTTGTCATTGCACACTCTCTTTTACTATCCAAGACCAATCTTTATAAATATTGTATCAAACCTCCTTTCTTTCATCTCAGTATTTCTATTCATTGTAGAAAAAAGTATGGAAAATTGAACTTTGTCAGTCACAAAGGGGCATGATTCCTACAAAAGTATGTTAACCATGACTTTATTCAATCTTTCTCTGTAACTTTTCAAGATCAATCTAAGAATCAAAGTGTCTCTCAAAGTCTCTACACATTCAGAAAAAAGTCCGGAAAACAGAATTAAGTAAGCAACCAAGGGGCATGCATAACTGCTGCAAAAATAGATCAACCATGACCAAACTCAAACTTGCTCTGTGTATATATTTTTTTCGAAATAACGGACAAACGGAAATATGTAAAATTAAAAATTAGTAATAAAATATTCAAATATGAAACTATACATTTCTTAAAAATTGTAAGCCAAACTATATCTCGTCAACTTCTTAGCATGTTAAATATTCCGATCAAAATGGCTATATATACGTCCTCCAAACATCAAGAATATCAAAGGCGGTGGAACTTAATAAAAACGAATAAGAACAGATCATTCTTACATCGAACTAAAGTGAAAAATTTGTACACTTATCGAAAGTATGTAACATTTAGCCTTTCTCGTTTCAGATAGTTCGCATATAAGGCATAAATTACTTAAATGATTCTCAACCAATGTTTACTATATTTGTAGATGGCGTCTGGGTCGGATGATACGGAAGACTCACCAATCCCTAGCTTGGCAGCCTATCAAATATTAGACAAAAACGGTATATCCGAGGCAGTGATAAAATCACAAGCATTATGTTTAGGAGAATTGGAGTTTTTCATGAATTGTGCAATCACCGTAGTTTTACCTTGCAGTAAATATATTTTTACAGGGAGTGTCGCGGACGGTCTCAGTCAAGCTTCAGCCATTTCAGGGTATAAAAGCGATGCAGACATAATGGATGTGCGCTGTTTCTTCATTGCAATGAACAACCTTGATGAGTACGTAGATGATCCATCTCTTTGTCAATTTCTCATAGAGAAAGTCCAAGACAATCCAGCTTATGTGAAACTACGCTTGATTTCATTAGGAAACAATGTATATAACTTGTTGTTCTATTACAATGGAACAATGGTACAATCTGGTGACAATGGTCTTTATTTGTCAAGCAGCGAAGTTAAGATAATAGCCAAGATGCTTTTTATGGGAGTTACCCTCCTGAATATTTTCTCGACTCTTAACCAAATAACGTCAATGAATATTACAGGCCCTGCTACATCATTTAATGTACAAAATATTAACTTTGGGACTCAAAATGGACATTCTTTAGATAAAGTAGATCTAGTGTTTTCCATTCCCTGTCTATCGTGGCCTGATGTAGCACTGGAATGGATAGGAAGACCAAGATTTCACAACTGGCCAACCAAGGAGATGATCAATCAAATTTCTTCTAAAGGATGTTACCTAGTTCCTAAGTCTAGAGCCGAGTCTAGAACAAAAAACCTAAATTGGTCCATTTCTTTTTCGCATATAGAACCTTCCTTAATTCACTCCATGAACGATGTTATGATAAAGACATATTCGATTTTAAAATGTGTTCACAAAAGCATTTTTCAGGTTGAAATCGGAGAAGTTGTTTCATCTTATTTACTCAAGACTGCACTTTTTTGGGAAGTTGAAGAAACAAATATTGAACAATGGACACCAGATAATCTCTTCCTCTGTGTAAAAAGATGTCTAAAAAGAGTGAGAGGTTGGTTTGATAGCAATTTTGCGCCTCATTATTTCATTCGTGATCAAAATTTATTTCCGCGTACGCTTACATCATCTCTGAGACAGAAAGCGTCACGAAATATTAACGATGTCATCGGAGACTTTGAAAACCTTGTTCAGAACATAATGCCTTTCGTTCTTTGCCTCAGGAATACTTCAATGGAAGCAGTTGTCGACAGTTATTATGAATCTGATGGTTGGACCAAGAGCACAGAGTTTAAAGATTTTTTAAGCAAAGGATTCAATCGTTCACTAACAGCATACAGCTCATGTATTTTGCCCTTTCTGTTAGGTGGTTTTGTTGGAAGACACTCATCTAATCATTGGGAAAGCATCGATTCTTTAAGACAAGTCATATGTCGTATATTTAAAAATCAAACACCAACAATGCCACGTGTGTTTATCCTTTCAACTTTGATGCAGAGAATTTCATTTCTGGAACTGATAAAAGCTGGACAGCATTTTCGTGGTAATAAAAGTAAATATAGAACGAGAAAGCTTTCAAAGAACATGCTTCGTCTTTGTTTAATTCCACACATGGTAGTTTCATTATCAAACTTGATCACATACGTTCTCAGATGTGCTTTTCTTCAAGACTTTCAGAGAATGGAAAGAGCAATATATTTTATAACCCATCTTCATCGAAGATCAGAAGTACTTAGATTTAATTATCTTGATCAGAATAATTCCGTTCGCGAATCGCAAAAGATATATAATGATACTGCTGTATCAGAGAACAACACCATTGAACCCTTCGTGGTGATTTCCACTGAATACCCTTTGACGCACATCGAATTACAATTTCTACCTCCAGTTTTATTGTTAGAACTTGAATGCAGATTCGCAGTAGAACAGAATCTGAACCCTCTTCTCAGACTGTCAAATGAGAACGTGCTATCTTTAGATTCGGAGGCACTTTTCTATTTTGTCTCGTTTTGCTTCTATCACCAGCGAGACAAAAACATAGAAAAATACACATATCTTCAAAAATTGGCACGCTTAACTCAAAATGAGTCTGTAGTGCATTTGCATGTTGCATTGAACCTGCTAGGTTACTGTCAGATGCTGATGTGTCAGCATAGAGAGGCTCTAAGTACATACCATAGATCATTGTGTAACCAAGTGAGAAATCGGGATCTGAAAACGGTGAGCAAAGCAACACCTTACCATGTTGCAATTCTTCTTTACAAATGTTTTTCTGACGAGTGGAGTAAAACATCTTAAATCTCTTGTATCTGTCTTAAACAATAAGAAACATGGATTTAAGTTTATAAAAAGGGGGACTGAGTGGGGGCTCTTCGATCATTCATAGTCAGATTCTGAAATCCAAATCTGCTAAAACAGTGTCAATGAAAATACCAGACGCATATAACGTCAATGACAAACTACATACCTGTTAGACCAATTATTAACATATTTCAGTTCAGATTGGCATTGCTATGATGGAAAAATATAGATGATATAAACAGAACCTTACGGTCAATCCCTTCTCTCTAGATCAATCAAAGAGTATAGAATTGTAGTGAATATGTAAATAGTTTCGCGCTTCATTCAAAAGTAATAATCAAAAGCAATGTCCATAGTAAGAAACTAAAATGTTCCATATGAAAGTATTTATTTTGATATTTTTGAAAAGATAAATCAGAACCAAAACATATTGAACAAAGGAAAAATGTGCATGTTTAATTTAATAAAAAGATGGTGTCCTCATGTATGTATTCATTTATTTGTTGTGTTAAACATCCTTGATGTTCTTGATCTTGCTATTTTGAATGTGATTTTGAATCACAAAGGTAAGATACCGATGTGCATCCCTTGACAACTTTGACGGTCATTTGCAAGATGCACGCATGGAGTGCAGAAGTGATCTACCTTCATTTTTTAGCAACAATGAGATAAACATACCATTGGAATCTGTAGAAACTGTCCTATCTCCTCCATTTAATGAAACTTGAATTCCAATTTTCTATTTAAAGATATTTTTCACGGGTAGTACTTGTTCTAACTGAAAATTGCGCTATTTTTAGTGCAATAATGTTGTATATCCCGAATGTCCAATCAATGAGTAAGATTTGATCACATGACCCATATTTTTTGGAGGTTGCATGCAATAGTGTTCTATCTCCATTTCTACAAAATGTTCTATTTCCATGTTCTATCTTTTGTTAGCTTTCCATTTTTTCTGAATAATTAAGCATTCACCCTGCATGTGTTCACAATTATGTTGACTACCAGACAAACTGTAAGTCGTTGAAAGTTAGATTTTCTTTATTTCATTGGATTTACTTTGAGGGAAGAGAAGGAGGGAAGGTTTTCTAAACAAATAGCTGCAAGAAATATTTGGGCTGTATTGTCAGGATTTAAACATCGTAAAACTAGAGAATAAAAAGGAGAATTTTGATATTAGTTCAACAGACTGGAAAACTGAAAGAGAAAAGATACAAGTGGGGTGGAAGATGGGTGGTAGTGGGGGTAGTGGTGATGTTGCACTACCTTCCGTTCCTTCATGTTAGTTTTATTCTTAGTCATTGATGTTACAGATTTGAGTATTATTGCTTTGAATTGATATTATTAAGGAACAACGTTAATTAATAAGATTTTATTCTTTTAATGACGCCTTTGTTGCTTTTGGAACATTTATGCACTAAAGGAAAGTGTACTTGGCTTTATCCTAACTGTTCTATCTTCATGTAAAAATTTCGAATTTCATGATAAAAACACAAGTGTGTGTTATAAAAGTACACATATTAGCTACTTTCATGATTTTTTTTGATATATGATGCTTTATGGCATGGATCATGTCATCAAAATATCAAACAATTCAATTCAATTCTCTATTAATCTCAGTCTATATTGACAAAGAGATAATTTTACAAAAATAATACAAACACACTTATATAAAGTACAACATGCATGAAATAAGACATAAATATACTTGTATTATTAACATTTTTAACGAGATACAAACAAAGTGGCAAATTTTTCAAAGACGATTTTCTCGAAAACAGGAAAATGGCAGATACAATGTAGAACACTCTTGCACTCAATGCGCGATTATCAAATTATTTTGATATTTACTAATAGATAGACTAGGGTATCTTAGCCAATATTGAGACAGTGTCAGTAATTGACTCTTGTCATCTCTATTCTGTCAGTCAGCGTGTACTGCTGAAAAATGACTGTTCGTTCACAATGGTATATGGTTCAATATCCAGGCATAACGTGTTATTATTAAGTTGGAATCATATCCCTTGTAACGATTTTGAACGAATGAATGAAGGACAAACACAAATGGGTTGCAGGACTATACCCATATCTGAATTTGGTAGTCATTCTACATACAAACCGTTGTAATTTAAAACAAAAAAAAACAACCAACATAGTATGTCCTGGAACAGTCCATCTTCCATTTTTTATACATGCAGACACCAGACTTCACATCATATGGCAACATTTCCCATTTTGACGTCACATCTGATCGCACCGTCTTGAGGCACCTTGATGTGTTGTCATGCTTTTAATTTTGACATCACAATGAAAATATCGCGATTATGTAATGTCTGGTGTTTGTCCCACGGGTTTACTTGACAATAAGCTATTAAATGTTAAACGTCTTCAAATTCAATAGAATCATTTTAGAACAGATAAATATGAAGCATAGACATGACATGCACGTTTCGGGTACTTAACCCTCGTCAGTGATCCTCAATCTAAACAAAGAAATATGTCCAAAGAGTGTGGAAGTTCTTATGTCAAAAATCCACCAAAACACGTAGCAGTGACAATATGGACAATGACCATATCCCTGTATATAGCACAAAATCGATAATTCAGAAAATCAGAAACCGAAGGCATACAAAATCAGGATAAAACAGGAACCAAAGCAAACAAACAAAAACCTCCAACACAAGAAAATAAGCGAACTCCCGACATGGGAGTGAGACCAGGTGCCCAGGAAGAATAAGCATCTCCTGCCTGCAATCAACATCCACCGCCTCAATTCGGTAGAACTGTCATATCCGGTTACTTCCATTTCGGAAGACATAGAGTACAATCTTTGGTTGGATGGTTCAAATGGTCTATGACAGAATATCATCCACCATTCTGGAGAGTGGGACATCAAAGTGTAAGACGAGTTCTCCATATCGACCATAGAACTTCCTCAGTGACGATGTAAGTCGGTCACAAACATATCCCTGACTGAGAAGCTTATCTGAAAGACACGTAGCTCTCAGAACAAAATCCGTATATTTGGTACTTGCTCTGGCATAACGTATCACCTAATATATGAACACGCCATACGCAGGCGAGGAAGGGATGGTGCTAGTCAGAAAAGGAAAGTTTGTTATGCTGAAATTGAAGTTTCATGTTTGTCATAGAGACCTTTCCTCCAAACACCACAAAAAATGTGTCGATCAGAAAGTTTAACATCTGAATAATATCTGTTTCAGTGTACTTATTTTCAGAATAGGACTTTTCTTTTACGTAGTAGATTTTATCATGGTTAACAACAATTAATTTGTATTTGCGATTACCGTTCTTACTTGTAAACGCATTACTTATATTTTTTGTGAAACTTTCTTTCAATTTAGAATGTGGAATTGTAGTGTAAAATGTCGAAAAATCAAAGGCTTTGATCAAATGGACCAAAATGATTTGATTTCAGTTGTTCTAAAAGTTCCTTTGAATTCTTTAAAATCAACATCTGGTTGATACCACTGCTAGAATACACTGTCGAACAATATTTTTGAAGCCCAGATTAGATTTCAGATAAACTTTGGTGAGTAAGATCGATACAGATTTGGTAGAACATTTTGAGGAACCAGCTATGAAACGTTGTTTGTACGGATTCTTATGCATTTTAGGTATACAGTATAAGTATGGTAAATCTAAATCTAAATTGTTAGTGTCGAAGCCGAAGGAAGCAAGAGTTGATTTGTGGTTATCTATTATTTCATAGGCAGAAAGGTTTGTTGGGGTATAAGTGGGATTTACAGGTGTCGAATTTAAACCAAACTCTTTAACTAGACTGTCGAAATAGTACTTTTTGCAAGTAAATGTGTAATTATTTGAGACTTTGTCCGCTGGTGAGATGACATAATACGGATGGTAAATGATGCTACAGGACCCACGTTTTAGAAATTTTAAGAAATTATGGTAACAGAAATTAAAGTGGTAATAAATTTCATAACAGAAACTATATTTTGATAACAGAAGTTAAAGTGATAATAAATTTTGATGTCAGAAACTATATTTTGATAACAGAAATAAAAGCGATACATGTAATAAATTTTGATAACAGAAACTAAATTTTGATAACAGAAATTAAAAAAGATAATAAATTTTGATAAAAGAAACTGAATTTTGATAACAGAAATTAACATTTGAACTACTTGGTGAGTGTCACTTTGTGAGTGTCACTTGGTGAGTGTCAACTTAGCATTGAAACTACTTGGTGAGTGTCACTGCTGGTGGACCAAGAGTCCCCGAGGGCACATGTAGCCAAGTTCGATCAACTTCCGTTGATCGTCTGTCTCTTCAACGCATTTGAAATTTTCTGTTACAAAATTTCTTGAAATTTCTAAAACGTGGGTCCTGTGGCATCATTTCCCACCCATTCTGCTACGTCTTTTGGTACATTTTTGGACATAATAAGTTTCATACTTTTTGGCCATCTTACATTGTTTAGACTGAGGATCACTGACGAGGGTTTAGTACCCGAAACGTGCATGTCTGGTCCATGCTGTAAATTTATCAGGTTTTAAATGATGCTACTGAATTTAAAGACGTTTAACATAAATTAAAGTGAATCCCAGATAGATATGAGATCAGATATCCTATGTAAGTAAGAATCTCTTGCTTGCTAGTAGCATCAATTACTAAGGTAGTGACGATACATGGAGGGTAATTTTCCATTGTGATGTTGGACTTATGTTGGATAGAACTTAAGGAGGTCTAGGACAGCCAGACTAAATAAAGATTCTTTCAATTAATTCTCCTAAAAATTATCATATATTCATAATTAAAACATACTTTTCTACATGCAAAGTTTTATCAATTTTTACCGTTAGTTCTGGAGCTACAAACGTACATATATACCCATTGAAAGCCCAAACATGAGCAATAAATGTGACGTTAAAATTAAAACACGTTAGGTAATGATATATAGTAACAAACAAAGGAGGGAATCTCCAACAACACCAGGTTATAGCACCAACAGCAAAACCCCAAAACACCCAATGCAAAAACACAAAGCAGACAAGCACAAAAAGAAACGCGCAAGGGACAAGGAACGTCAACGCACAACACAGAAACATCAAACACAAAGGACTACACATAAACCAACGAGACCAATGGGCAACCGGTGCCGACTGATGCTACTAGCAAGCAAATATTCTGTAGAGGCAGAATATTAACAAGATCTGTATTTTTCATTTCGATATGATGTGGGCAATGGGATATGTATAGAATTTTAAATGACCACTAAGACTTCCCTGTAAAAAGGAGATAAATTTACGTATATTTTCAGAACATCTTTGAGTTGTTAATTTCAATAGTTAAGGTGTCTTATCTGAAACCCTGTCATTTATTTTCCGTAAAAACTTGATATTATCTTCCTCATATGTCAAGTGAAACAACGATAAACTTCTATTGAAATTTGACCGTCAGTTTTAAAGTTATAATGATTTCGTTATCCCTCTCCCTCATTTTTATACGCCCGTCGTATTATGGTATGGCGAAGTCCGTCCGTCTGCCCGTCTGCCCGTCTGTCCGTCTGTCCGTCCGCCTTTGGAACGCAATAACTTGACAATGCGTCAATGGATTTTTATGAAATTCATACATTAAGATTGGACTGGGGAGAAGCCGCCTTTTGATTTTCAGGTTCATCCGATTTGTCATTACAGAGTTATTGGACTTAGATTTTAAGATACAGTGAAAATATACTAAAATAGTTAAAAATTATTTAAAAATCTATTTCTGGTCGAAATGTTTTGAAATGTTGTATACTTCAAGTAGAAAGAATGTTCTTTGACATATCTAACGTGTTTTTAATTTTTTTGTCGCATAACCGAGATAGTGTGTGTAATGGGAAGGGGGGGGGGGGGGTTATATGCACATACATGTTAAGCTAAAGGCAAAATATAGGCGCATGGAACGCAATAACTTGAATATGCGTCAACAGATTTTCATGATATTCATACATTATGATTGGACTGTGAAGAGGAAGCCGCCTTTCGATTTTCAGGTTCATCCGATTTCATCATTCTACTTAAGGTAGAAAAGATGCGCTTTGACATATGTAACGGGTTTTTAATTTTTTGCTCGCATAACCGAGATATTTGTAATTGGAGGGGGGGGGGGGTATATGCACATACATGTTAAGCTAAAGGCAAAATATAGGCGCATGGAACGCAATAACTTGAATATGCGTCAACAGAATTTCATGATATTCATACATTATGATTGGACTGTGAAGAGGAAGCCGCCTTTCGATTTTCAGGTTCATCCGATTTCATCATTCTATTTAAGGTAGAAAAGATGCGCTTTGACATATGTAACGGGTTTTTAATTTTTTGCTCGCATAACCGAGATATTTGTAATTGGAGGGGGGGGGGGGTGGTATATGCACATACATGTTAAGCTAAGGGCAAAACATAGGCGCATGGAACGCAATAACTTGAATATGCGTCGACGGGTCGTATTATGGTATGGCGAAGTCCGTCCGTCTGCCCGTCTGTCCGTCCGCATATGGAATGCAATGACTTGAAAATGCGTCGACGGATTTTCATGAAATTCATACATTATGATTGGACTGTGAAGAGGAAGCCGCCTTTCGATTTTCAGGTTCATCCGATTTGTCGTTACAGAGTTATTGGACTTTGATTTTTAAAATACAGTGAAAATATACTGAAATAGTTAAAAATTATTTAAAAATCTATTTCTGGTCGAAATGTTTAGAAATTTTGTATACTTCAAGTAGAAAGAATGTTCTTTGACATATGTCACGGGTTTTCAATTTTTTGTCGCATAACCGAGATATTGTGTGTAATGGGAAGGGGGATTATATGCACATACATGTTAAGCTAAAGGCAAAATATAGGCGCATGGAACGCAATAACTTGAATATGCGTCAACAGATTTTCATGATATTCATACATTATTATTGGACTGTGAAGAGGAAGCTGCCTTTTGATTTTCAGGTTCATCTGATTTGTCGTTACAGTCATTTGACGGGTCGTATTATGGTATTGCGAAAACCGTCCGTCCGTCTGTCCGTCCGTCTGTCCGTCTGTCCGTCCGCATATCTAACGCAATAACTTGAAAATGCGTCAACGGATTTTCATGAAATTCATACATTATGATTGGACTGTGGTGAGGAAGCCGCCTTTCGATTTTCAGGTTCATCCGATTTGTCGTTACAGAGTTATTGGACTTTGATTTTTTAAATACAGTGAAAATATACTGAAATAGTTAAAAATTATTTAAAAATCTATTTCTGGTCGAAATATTTAGAAATTTTGTATACTTCAAGTAGAAAGATTGTTCTTTGACATATGTCACGGGTTTTTAATTTTTTTTGTCGCATAACCGAGATATTGTGTGTAATGGGAAGGGGAGGGGGGTTATATGCACATACATTTTAAGCTAAAGGCAAAATATAGGCGCATGCATGGAACGCAATAACTTGAATATGCGTCAACAGATTTTCATGATATTCATACATTAATATTGGACTGTGAAGAGAAAGCCGCCAATCGATTTTCAGGTTCATCCGATTTGTCGTTACAGAGTTACGGGACTAAGATGTTTTAAGATACAGTGAAAATATACTAAAATGGTTAAAAAAATATTTAAAAATCTATTTCTGATCGGAATGTTTTGAAATTTTGTATACTTTTAAAAGTTAGAAAGGATGCGCTTTGACATATGTAACGGGTTGTTAATTTTTTGCTCGCATAGCCGAGATATTTGTAATGGGAGGGGGGAGGGGGTTATATGAACATACAAGCTAAGGCGCATGGAACGCAATAATTTGAATATGCGTTAACGGATTTACATGATATTCCTACATTGTGATCAGACTTTGAAGAAGAAGCCGCCTTTCAATTTTCAGGTTCTTCCGATTCGTCGTTACGGAGTTATGGGACTTAGATATTTTAGATACAATGTAAAATATACTAAAATAGTTAAAAATTATTTAAAAATCTATTTCTGGTTAAAATGTTTTGAAATTGTGTATGTGTAAACGTCTTCAAATTGAATAGCATCATTTAAGAACAGATAAATTGGCAACGTGGACCAGACATGCACGTTTAGGGTACTAAACTGCAAGTGGAAAGGATGTTTTTTTTTCACATATTTAACGGGTTCTTAAATTGTTTCTCACATTATCCGGAAATTATGTGTAAAGGGGGGGGGGGGTATATGCACATAGGCAAAATATAGGCGCATGGAACGCAATAACTTGAATATACGTCAACAGATTTTCATGATATTTGTAGATTGTGATCAGACTTTGAAGAGGAAGCCGCCTATCGATTTTCAGGTTCATCCGATTTGTCCTTATGGAGTTATGGGACTTAGAAATTTTGGTGTTGTGAAAAAAATCCCAACGGGCGTATCTTGCTGCGTGATCGTAGGCTTTATTACGTTACCTTAATGCTGACCTTCTAGCAAAAACGCGCCAATGTCGCTGTTTCTATTATGACGTCATAATTGATCTGGAGCTTTCCGATGGGGTTCTTTCGGAAACTGTTTTGGATCCTCTTAAATGCATGCTCTGCTTTTGTGTTTGAATAGCGTTTGATGTAGGATTTAGTTTTCTTACCTCTTTTGCGTCCCTTGCTGTATATGTCTTCTATGCGTTTTCACATGAGGTGTTTTGCTGTGGATGCTGCAACCGAGTCTTGCTGGAGATCCCTTCTTTCATCTTAAACTCACAATCACCATTTTACAATAAGTCATCTACATTGTCTCAATATACATGTACAGGGAAGCCATATGTTCTGCGTTTCAAGATAACCTGTCGTGAAAGTTTAAAGGAGGTTAATGTATCAAATCGTTCAACATTGTGGTAATTGAGATGAAACTTGACGTGAAATCGATAGGCGTTGCAATCAATAATCAATATTGTATATATAATGAAAACCTAATACAACAGAAAAGAGCACCTAATATAAAGAAGTCAGCCATAAAGTGCTTTATATAAGGGATATTTCCTTTGATAATAAATAGTTTTTTTTAATCTGTTTCGAAAGCAAAATTTCAGGGATCGTAGGATATGATTCTTCAAGGTTGTGCATTTATGCCTTACATACAAAAATGCCCCCTTGGATTCTTTATTTAGCAGCTGAGTTACCCATTACACAAATTCAACATTTATATATTGGGTCCCTGGGTTATTGTTTGTATGGTAATCGAAAAGTGAGGGGTTTTTTTTATTTTAACCACTATTTTGCGTTCTTTGAGACATAATATCTGGGATACCAGAAAAGTGGGAAGGCACGGATACTACACCTTTCGCTACTGGCGTAGCAGATGTTCGTCCTATGTCGGCATTTTTTTGATATTTGCTCCTTTTTTCATCTTTTTTCTACTTGACATCCAAATGTTTCTGTCTGTCTGTCCGTCTGTAATGAATCTAAACCTTGTTTATCATATTTCGAACGATGAGTGAAATAGCCTTCATAATTCGCTTATACATTTTCAGTTTTGTTTTATTAAATTCGACCTGGTAACCTCGGTTTTGCTTACGCCTTTACTTCTGTTTTGTTGATATTGTGTTTGTATTTCATTCAGTATAAACTGTGAATCTTATAATAATGGAAGCAAACATCCAGTTTTGTGTTTATTTGACAAAAACTTCTCATATGAAATACAATTTATTTCATTAATGTTTATAAAGACTATTCATTTATTTTCATGATCATCTTCAGCTGATTTTTATCAATCAATTCTTTCAAAACGATAAAGATAGATGGTACATGTACGCTAATACTTAGATAAAATGCATACTTTTTGTTCTTGCTTTTTTAGATCCCCCCTTCTTTCATCGAATGAAAAGTTCGCAAAATGATCTAGTGGTAAAGGCTTCGGCCAGTGACCAAAATGTTGCTGTTTAGAGCCTAACTAGGACCACAGGTCGGCCGAAATGTTCGTTGTTGTATACAAAAATGTCTTTGTCTGTTCGTTTTAAATTCAAAATAGATCTTTAAAAATGTTCGCAATATATGCGTTAGTTTTTTAATCATATGAAATCCGAAAAGCCCTGAAAAGAAGCTTTTTGCAGATCTAGTGGAAGACCAGCTTACGTAAATTTAGTGAGTGAATTGATTTATCGTATCATCAAATCATAAAAGAACCCCGGCTACTCTTCTATTACAAACAGAAATAAACCACCGAAAACCAACCGAACAAGAATAAGGAGGCTGTTAAAACCTGACATTGACCCTTATCGATAGCTTCGTAAAAGTCACCACTGTTGATTTTCGAAAATAGGTTCTTGGAGTGGAATTCATAGAATAATAATTATGTGTAAGCATAATGTATTTTAAAGGATTTGTATTCATTTAATGAGACTTGTAGGTGGTAAACATTATTTCCATATGCAGAAGTATAAAATGTTCTGAGAACTAGTTAGCAAAGGAGAAGGTCCACTAACCGTGATTTACGGCCCTGTATCTAGTGACTTTTTAAAAAGATATAATTTTGAGTCATTTTGATGTAAATCTATCTATCAACATTGGTATTTGTCAGCAGTAAAAAGTTTGCGAACCTTTGCGTTCCGTGACGTCATTTATGACGTCAGAAACTGGTTACGGTACGGTAATATCCGTATTTTTCGTTAATTTTCATACATTCTTTGCAGATTTTCGCTAACAACACAGGCGGGTACGTACCTAATTTTTGTTTTAGATAAACAATCATGACATATTCTCATTATAAACGAATTTTCATCTACGTACCTACTTGTGCTCTATATGAAAACCTTTAAAATGTTACGATATTTTACTTTTAACCATCTGGTTGCAGTAGAGGTCACAGGAGTCGTTTTACCGATCGCTGCGTGTTCTTCTGCAGTTTCGGTGTACAAATTCCTCTGATTTCTTTCTTGGCGGATTTTGACAAGTTTTTTATTGATGAAACCGGGAAAGAAAATTTAACTTTAACGATTAAACGATATGTTGATTAACCTATATCAAAGGTTTGGTATCTTTAATTATCTTTGATTATAAGGAATTTTCTCCATTTTTTTAAACTTTCGTACTTTGCAGCGAAATGTTAATAATATCAAACAAAATGTCTTTATTTGGAAACTTTGAGCGAGTTAATTTTAGTGTCATACCTACTTTGTTCAAAGATGTATCCATTTTACAGAATATTTCACACACTAGTGAGAACGAGCGAGTTGAATAACGTTCATTTATTGAACTGGAACGTCAAAATTTTAAACACCTCCGTTTACGGAATGAATCCTCCCCATAGGAAATTACGTTTATATAATTACCAAATGTGTTTGTTTATCTGATTCTAAGCATTTTGATTGGTCGATCGCATTTGTTGTGACTTCCGTTATGAGATGATAAAATGTCAAAATTGACCGGAACTACTTTCACATTAACGCAACAGAAATCAAGAATTGTCTAACGCATGAAATAAACAATACAAATGGTATCAAATAATCCATTAAAACTAGAGACAGTTCCATAAACATCACAGCACAGTACTGTGAATGTTTGCAGAGATTAGATCGGTTGCTACGCGCATGATTTGAAAACTGCAACAAGTGAACATAAACGGCAGTTTGTTGATGGATTTCTTGTGTTTCTAGGGAAATTTTGATTGACCTATTAGAAATGCATGAAAAAACTTGTCCTTTATTTTTCTAAAATCATCGTGATTAATCTAATACACATGTATATACAACATGTAGGATGAATAAATTTGAAAGTACTGAGCAAAAGCTACGCAATCGCGACTTACCAAACTTGTCATGCCGATTTCGTTCGGATTCCTAAGAAATAATTTACAGCTGATATTCCGATACCTGTAGATCTTAACAAAGTGTTTTTTCTTCACACATAAGATCTACAGGTACAAGAAATGCTGTCTGAGAGTCCGTATAAATCCCAACACAAATTGCCTCATGTTCTACGTTCAACTGTCATGTCTGCTGCCTTCGATAAACAACGCGTCACAAATTACGTCATGACAGTACAGCAGTCAGTGCAAATAGGTAAAACATGCTGAGGTTCTGAAGGGGGAAAAGCTTTTTTTCCAGATTAAATGTCGGCTTGCTTTTTTTCCTCTCAAACATTTTTGTTGTTAGGGAACTAGTTCGTACCAGTTCAATATTTTCATACGCCACGTACTCAATCGTTCTTTTTCCTTAGAATTTGTACGAATTCGGAATAAATTCATATGTTTGGTAATTATAAGTATTGAATGTTTATTTTTGCCATTTTATTGGATGATGAAATGTCAGTTGTCGTATCACAAATTTTGCGTAAAACCGCTTCGCTACGCTACGCGGTTTTACACAATTTGTGATACGACAACTGACATTTCATCATCCAATAAAATGGCAAAAATAAACATTCAATTCTTAAATAATAAATTACAATAAACACATAAAGTCCAAAAAATGTTGGCCTCTCGTTTACGTTTTCCTTTCCCTCTTATTTTATCAACAAACATGAAACTAGAAATGAATATTTGCGTAAAAAGCACAATGTTTTTTTTTGGGGGGGGGGGGCAAAACTGTTACCTGTAAAGCATGACAGGTAAGTCTATATACTAGCAAGTATAAGTCAAGAACAGGTATGTTGCTTGTTGTATGTTTGATCCTAAATCTAGTTTAAATATATTTTATTTTCCAAAACATAAAAATGAGATTTGGTAAAAGTTATACCAACATTATTAACGCCCTCTCCCTCAGTACATGTACGTGAACTTGAACTTGTGACCTTGACCTTCATTGAATGCCGAGTTTCATCATGCTATACAATTCCTGCAAAATTTAAAACATGTCTGATGTGTATCAAGTTTATTTGTTCTAGAGCCAGCGAAATACATGTATATATTTCCATTTCAGAAGAATCCCCATGTTAAGCGCCCGTCAGGCAAAGGGATTTATAAACAGTTACTATAATTCTGGTTGCCTACTATGACGTCACGCTATAGTTTTGAAAGTACAGAGAATTTACCAACGTTCCGATACTTTTGACGTTAAAACATTCAATACGCTCACTATTAATGCTAAACGGGAGGTCTGATATTTAGTACAAATGGAAATATAAGTAATGACTGTCTTACTTTGGGTGTTCATGGTAGTATAATTCTGGTTGGACACGCGCGAGGCGATTCTCGGAAAATTTGTCCAACCAGAATTATACTACCATGAACACCCAAAGTAAGACAGTCATTTCTTAAATGAAAGTGTGACCTACAGACAGACGGACGCCATGCAAAGTGATCTCTTTATGTCGCTCTTGCGTTTCAGGCGACATGAAAAGAAAGGATCGATGAATAATATGCTTGACCATTACACAATCATGTTACATTGTAGATTTTTTTTCCAGCATCTATAAAGTTCTTTATTTTGATTTTATTCGATGATTTAACATGTGTGTAAGGAAAGCAAATGAAAATAAACGAAACATGTGATTAATCTTCCTTGTACTAAGTCGAAAGCTGGGTGGAAAGAGGGTTTTCTCGCTCGACTCGGAGTTACTATAGTTTTATTTCATAACTTTTCATTTTTGTTTGATTGATTTATTCATTTATTTTTATTTTTATTTATTTTTTTGTTGGTTTTTTGTTTGTTTGTTTTGGGGTTTTTTATTATTTCGTAGAGTATGTATCCAGTAGACATGAAATTCAGAATTAAATGGTGAGAACTGAGGACAATTAAAGGTCATAATAAATAAAGAATACATACTTTCCGATCGCAGAGTAACGTAAATCCGTAACCGACAACAAACAAAAAGACGAAATTCAAACTAAATATACTTGTCACTGACAAATATTATAATTGTTCATACCGACAATTTAATTAAAAAAAACACTCCATGGTATAGATAAACCAATAAAGAATATATAAATTCTACAGATTTGTGAAGACGGAGATTTCACGGGCGTAGCTAGGCGTACATTTGTACACAAAAGCGTCCACATTTTTTCGCAAAAAAAAGAAGGGAGAAGAGATAGAGACCTCGCAATTTCCCCCAAAAATATGGGGTCTACATAAAGTAATAAATGATAAAAGTGATACATGTACCAGTGATACAGCCCAAAAACACTCAATAATGATCGTGTTGAATTTTTTTTTTCTCAGGCGTAGAAATTCGCGCTAACAATGTGCGCACGGACGATTTGGACAGATGTATGGTTGCACATAAGCGTACGTGAATTTCAAAAAGAATACAGCATTTTATGTTCATATCGGCATATCGGATATTTCCTTTATCTTAGATACGTTTCGTGCTCTTGATCCCTTTTAAATGCGGCTCAAATACGCCCAAGATCCATGCACCAATTTTCTTCACTTTCTCAAAATCTTCTCTGACCGATCCCCTACCCCCCCCCCCCCCCCCCCCAACAATGAGAGAAGGAAACTGTTTTCCATATTGTCCCTTACTTCGATTTTATAAGTCATCCTCATAAAAAAGAATGTGTCCCTTGTATTTGAGCCTGTCGTTGGCGATTAGGCGTCGACATCGAAAACACCCTAGTAGCTACATGTACGGCATCATATTTTTAATTTGAACAACTTAACAAAAAAGATGTACATAGAATAATTCTTTTGTGATGGATCTCTATCCCTCTCTCTCAACTTCCTGCGAAGCCCTCTCGGCAAAAAAAAAAAAGAAAAAAAAAAGAAAAAAAAATGACGATCACAGTCGCTTATAGCTTGCCCTTCCCTGTTTTTTTTTTTTTTTTCAAAATTTGTTTACGCGAATGCGTAATGAACCTTACAATCTCCTTTGTCCTAAATTGCATTTGTTTTGAATTCTTCAGATAATTATTGCGTTTTTAAATATTGTAAGAGCAGTCTATACAAAATCATTGATGATATAAGTTCCCGTCCGGACTCTCAGTCCTTCTGCACATGTGCATTGTGTTGCAATTCATCCAAATAAAAAGTTGTATGTGCATTCGGCATTTGAGTTTCTGGATCCGCTCCTGAATTTGGACATGTAACCTGATCTCATTAAAGTCAGAGAAAATTCTAACTTGCTTATTCTGAAACGTACATATATAATGCCCCCCCCCCCCCCTTTCATAAGCTTGAAGCTGGCGAAGAGTCACCACCTACCATGAGAAAAGCCGTCGCCTACTTTCTATTGTAAAGGCATTAAAAATGTCAAAATCAAGAATTTTCTTTTTCTATGTTACACAGTATCTTCCTTCAGAGTATCCACCTATACTTTAAAGTTTATTGAGATCCCTGCCCCTTCCCCTGCAAAATAGTACATGTATCAAATGTGTATATATATGTAACCGTCTTCCATAAAAATCTAGAATAATTTGACGCGACGTCATTACAGCTTCATTGCGATTCTGAAGCTTCTGATATCTCTCGGATATCTTTTCCTGATTAATTTAACACTGAAATCCAAATATATTCTTTAAAAAAATTATACGTATCAATTTTATTCTCTGAATTAATTTGACTTCAACAAAAATAGAACAGTTATACTTTTAATGTAGAGTTTTAGGTTAAAATTATCAGTTTACGTCATGGTGAAAGAAAGCGCATTTTGACGTTTCACAATTCCAACTTTGCCGGCTTATGAAACGCATACCTTATGTCAGATTTTCATAATGCTTACATTTTTAGAAACTAGAAATGTTGTATTATGTATACGTAAATTTTCTTTAAAAACGGCAAGAGGGCCGATTTTGATGGTTAGTGGCCCTTCTCCTTTCAATGGTAGAAATAACATGTGCATTCGGGGTCCTGCTTGTTTTACGGAAAGTAAAACAAACCGATTAACATCATATAAATTTAGTATGGATCATGGAGGAGAAAGATGATTTTTCTTGTAATTGTTTAGTAGCAGATTAACAAAGACAATTTTTACTTGCTATTTTGGGTGAAATATTGACTTTTTGCCCATGTTTGCTCCAATTTCTCCTTTTTGGACATGTTATGAATGTAAACGTCTTCAAATTGAATAGCATCATTTAAGAACAGATAAATTGGCAACGTGGACGTGGACCACACGTGGCAACGTGGCAATGTGTAATCCCTGGGGTTGTAAATATAGATTTTAATTTGTTATATGGCAGTTTGAATTTATAGAGAATTCTTCTTTCTTTCATAAGAAAATTAAGTCTTTCGAACAGTTGCTTTGGCGAAACAGGCCACAGGGTCCTCATCGCCACCTTAATACACAGTCATTCATTTATTGTGGTAAAGTGAGGAGTGAATGATAGTCAGGTACCCAACAAAAGAAGCATGTCTAACTTGCAAGCAACATACGTCACTACACTTGATGGATTATGTTAAATAACGTAATTAATGCAAATCACGAATTCCATTGCCAACGATAACATAAGTTTTACTGCGGAATCTAGGGCTGTCAGGTGCACCGAAAGCATCGGGAATGTTCGATTCGGTTCCGAAATCACGAAATACGATTCGGTTAGTACTTTACATTGAGCTTTCAAAACAACAATGCCAGCGACCAAAAACCTCTCATATTGAACTGCTAAACGAACGTAGAGCACAAATCTATTTGCGAGAAACGTACATATAAACTATAATAAACATGTTTAAATGCTTTTATAACATTCTTTTCAAGGTATGTAAAACACGCGTACAGGAGTGACGAAACATCGACGGCTGCACTTGCCACATCGGGAATATTGAGATACCAGCCAGGTAAATTATTTCAAATTTAAACAGATAGATGAAATAGGGACAAAATTAATCGGCGCTGTTCTGCAATCTGTACAGGTTCAGATTCAGATTCATAATTTATTTGCGTCTCACCAACGCCAAATTGATACATGAACATAATGATATATTTCTTGTAAAATCATACACAAAATAAGAATAAAATGCATGAATTGTGACAGTTGCCATTCTTAATAGAATAATGAGAGACGATATAGCTTATAAAAGCAAGTAAGATCTCAAATAGTATATTAAAACATTCAAAATTTAACACATATTTTAAATGTAAACGTCTTCAAATTGAATAGCATCATTTAAGAACAGATAAATTGGCAACGTGGACCAGACATGCACGTTTCGGGTACTTAACCCTCGTCAGTGATCCTCAAATCTAAACAATGTAACATGCCAAAAAAGTATGACAGTTACTATGTCGAAAAAGCGTATCGAAAGACGTAGCAGGATGGGTGGGATATGATGCTACAGGACCCACTTTTTAGAAATTTCAAGAAAGTTTGATAACAGAAATTTAGAATGCGTTGAAGAAACGATCAACCGAAATTGATCGAACTTGGCTACATGTGCCCTCGGGGACTCCTGGTCCACAAGCAGTGACACTCACCAAGTGGTATAAATGTAAACGTCTTCAAATTGAATAGCATCATTTAAGAACAGATAAAATGGCAACGTGGACCAGACATGCACGTTTCGGGTACTTAAACCTCGTCAGTGATCCTCAAATCTAAACAATGTAATATGCCAAAAAAGTATGAAAGTTACTATGTCGAAAAAGCGTAACGAAAGACGTAGCAGGATGGGTGGGTTATGATGCTACAGGACCCACTTTTAATAAATTTCAAGAAATTTTGATAACAGAAATTTAGAACGCGTTGAAGAAACGATCAACCGAAATTGATCGAACTTGGCTACATGTGCCCTCGGGGACTCCTGGTCCACCAGCAGTGACACTCACCAAGTGGTATAAATGTAAACGTCTTCAAATTGAATAGCATCATTTAAGAACAGATAAATTGGCAACGTGGACCAAACATGCACGTTTCGGGTACTTAACCCTCGTCAGTGATCCTCAAATCTAAACAATGTAATATGCCAAAAAAGTATGAAAGTTACTTTGTCGAAAAAGCGTATCGAAAGACGTAGCAGGATGGTTGGGATATGATGCTACAGGACCCACTTTTAATAAATTTCAAGAAATTTTGATAACAGAAATTTAGAATGCGTTGAAGAAACGATCAATCGAAATTGATCGAACTTGGCTACATGTGCCCTCGGGGACTCCTGGTCCACCAGCAGTGACACTCACCAAGTGGTATAAATGTAAACGTCTTCAAATTGAATAGCATCAATGATTGATATACATATTTATATTTATGTTCTTTTTTAAAAGTATAAGATAGCAGATTTAAGCAGACATCCAACTCATGTTACTATCTTGTAAAATATGAATTAGCTGATCCTTATGAGTTACAACATCAAAATCTTGGTAAAGCATTCTTGTATATTCAAACAACAGAAATCTTTCACTGGAGTGAAGTGGGCAATGCAGCAAGACATGTTCTTCATCTTCTGTCATATCATTACAATTGAAGCATACTATTTCATTAACCTGTAACCTTTCATAACTGCCTGTTTCAATTCTAAGGGGAGCAACCCCACATCTAAATTTTGCAAATGCTGATCGGTATCTTTTAGGCATATGACATAAAATATACTTTTGGATATAATCAGTTTCAACAAGTGCTATAGAGGCCTATTACAGTGTATTCTTGTTTATTGTTATTACCCTTAATGAACAGCAAAAGATTTGTCTTTTCATTTTATTTATGTCTTTTATCAAAATATGTGAACCAAACTGAAATTAATCGATTGAAGGGTATATGAATAGAAACCGAACCGATTCTAGGAAACCTGAACCGACCCAGCAACATTATAGATAATGAGAAGCCATGCATGTATTTAATATAGAGACCATAGAACTTTTTCGATGGTTTTCAAGGATGTACTCCTGACAATAAAACTATGCTCTAGTGAGAGTGCTGTTGAGATTTTCGTCAGGATCTTCTTTAACTCATTAGGATCTCGAATGATTTCTACGTCATATGGTGTTTTCTAAACGAGGTGTAAAATTTATACATCCCGATCTTTGAGGAGGGGATTACACAACGAACTTTATATACACTGCATGACATAGAAGAGTCGTTTTTGAGTTTTATTCATCTTAAGACGTACGATATAATCGATCAAAATAACATCGAAATATTGTTATTACTTCATGTCTTGCTAATGACGCATCAGCATTGCCGTTTCATTGTGGCGCCATAAAAGGCCTTGAGCCTTTTACCCACTGACACTTAAGTGTAATGAGAAAGAGAAGATCCTGACGACAATCGCAACAGCACTTACAATAGAGCACGAAATTCAGGATCAACGGACCCCTAGCAAGCTAGAGGTGGGACCAGGTGCCCAGGAGTAGTAAGCATTCCTGTTTGGCTAGCCGCATGAAATTGAAAACAATATCTACAAAACATGCACTGTAGGAGGTTATGATTATAAAGAAAGTTCTATGGCAACAATGTCAGGGAAAACAATTTAAACACTTACTGTTATAAAACCCCTGACACGTCATCATAACATCTAATTATTAAATTGATCTATTTTATTGCATAACAGGTTTATCATATGATATAGGACATAAGGGAGTGAGTTTAGGCGCCATGGAATAGAAAGCATCTCCAACTTGAAAGGAACATGTATTAAACGGATTATAAGAATTAAAGGGACTGTTACATTGTTTAACATGGTTAATTTTGTCCAAATTTCCATGCTATGAAATTTGAAGATGTTTAAAATTAGGCCGTATCTTAATTATCCATGGGTTACAAATACGAATAACCTATAATCAGAGAATGTTAACATAACCAGCGAACGTTCTTTTTTAAACATTCAAATTAATAAAAGAAATCACATGATGTCTCGACAGTGTATATGTGAAAGTATTTACTACACAGAAATCTCCAACCACATGAATACATTTTTTCAAACAGCAGCAAATGGATAGCCATGGTGTCTAACTACATAAGTTTAAGCCAACCATGTATATATTTCGTATTCAAAAAAGGATCCTAGTCCTATAAAGGCACTTATAAAATATTAATATTTCAAATTCGGTATACCATTGATAACGATGAAATAAGTTCTGGAATCATTTTCAGTGTTCTTGTGTTCTAGGTAATGGTACGCTACACATGAATGGAATACAGGAATCGTATATGTTCTGCAACCGAGTGTTGTTGGAGATCCCCTCTTTTCGTCTTATGTGACGTTCCCCGGTGTCCATAGGACAATGAAACACAATTTATTTAACAATATGCTCTAAGAACAAAATAGTGATGCATATATAGCGCATTCATGGAGAAATGAATACACCGAAGATAGGCGAGGATTGTATATGACTGTCAAACAAACAGTTTCTGATGTTTTAATTGAAATAGATTGTCATAGAGAGATGAATTGAATACTTATATCTTTATTTTTTGTGTTTTCCTAATGCTTTATTATATATCATAAGAACACGTACAGCTGAAGAAATTCGCAAATCCATTGCTGCTAAAATACATATGCTTCTAACGTGCAGATATCCGTCCTCTGTCGAAACCGATTGTTCATTAGTCTCTATTAGGATATATATTTGGTCTTACGTGTTTGGCATTCCTTCTCTTGTGGTGTATCTATATTTTCGCTTGGGTCTTTCATGTTTGCTGTGAGGTGTGAAATCATGACATCTCAAAAGCATAACATCTACGAAAAATTAGTTTTTTAAAATTATTCCATAAGTATTACTAGAGAGCTAAGAAAAGGGGATGTAAATAAACACACAGACAATGGCGTATTTATATAGTCGACAGTAATAGAGTTATAAATGGCATGTATGTTTAGAAGAAAAGAGGGGATCTCATCGAATGAAAACAAATATCTATTGTTATACATTTCAACCTATTTCTACTTTGTCTTACTCCATTCATCTGAAAAGCATTTATAGAGAAGTATAGCAACATGGTATGGCGTTGCTTTGCTGACGGTTCTCAGATTAATTTGTTTACTTTGCACACACAATGATCTGTGATAGGTTGCTAGGGCTTCTTTGTGCTGGCTCATTAGTAACTCACAGTATCCCAAAAGGTTTAGTGCAACATGAAGGTGCGTCGCCGAGTTTCTTTGACATAAGCGTTGTAGTTTTTTTGCATATGAATATTTTTCTATGTTCTTATCTAGGTGATGGTAGAAGCAAAATGCCACGAAATAGAAGAGTGCTTCTGAATCTACAAGTAAACATTTTCATTTGGAAGTCTGCAGATCGGATCTCTGTCATTGTCAACGTTAAATCTGCATTCCATTTCTAATTTCAGAACAGGAGGGAGAAATTCTAATTCAATATGTGTTAATACAAAATCAGATATGACAACTATTTTGTCAGTGTCTGTATTGTTTCCTTCTCGAACAGACATACCAAGCCTCTGAATAAGTCCAAATATGTTTTGAATATCATCCTTATCTGTAAAGTCAATTCGAATATTCTTTGAATTGCAAAGACAGGCTGTAACAGCTTGAATGTTTTTCTCCATTTTGCGGTTGTCGCAAAGAAAAACACTTTGAATGATTAAAACGAGTAAATTAGGTAATGCCAGAACTGTGTCTGTGGTTTTACCTAGAGAAGTGATCCTGCTTGAAAGTTTTCGTCTGTTATATATCTTTTTATTTTGGAATGAATTGCTTTCATACGTCATCCATTCTAAAAACAAGCATTTTTGAAGAAGAGTAGATAAGGTCAGAACACGTGGAACAGTAGATGTTTGATTTCTGAATAAACGAAAGATGGCTCCTCTAAAAGAGTCAAGAGAGCTCCAATTTGACTTTGAGTGTCTTCCAACGAAGGTACCAACGACGAATGGCACGATAAATAAATTTGTCATCGAGAACATGTGAAACATCGTTCTGTAAATTGCAGCATCCTCAATCATATTGCTTGTATAAGATTTTTGTGAATCAAAATATTCGTTCAAAACCCCTTCCATTGTTTTAGATCTCAATATATTAACAAAGGGAGGTAGATTCTGAAATATGTTTTCCAATTGGCATATTGTGTTGTTAAGACACTCAATAATACTTTGTCTCGCAGATGGCGTAAGTGAACTCCTCAGCAAATTCTGATTGCGAATGAAATAATGTGGCGCAAAATTTACATAGTGCCATCTTTTTATTCTTCGGAGACATGCTCTCACACATTCTAATAGATGTTCTGGTGTCCATTGCGTGATTTCTGTCTCTTCAATCTCCCAGAATAGTGAAGTTTTCATAATATAGGAAGAAATTAAATCACCAAGCTCGGCTTCAAAAACATATTTCTGTAGAAGTTTTAGAATCATATATGTTTTCATCATTATGTCGTTCATCGAGTGAATCAGCAAAGGTTCTACGTGTGAAAATGAAATAACCCCATTTAAGTTTTTTACAGACGACTCTGACCGCGACTTAGGTACGAGATGGCACCCTTGTGATTGAATATGATGGAGTAACTCTGATGGGGGTCAATTGTAAAATCGTCTTCTTCTTATCCACTCTTTTGCCGTATTCGGCCAAGACGGACAGGGTATTGAAAAAACCATGTCTATTTTTTCAATGGAAAATCCATTTTGGAATCTAAAATGAAGATTTTGAAAATTAAGAGAAGTAGCTGGACCCGATATACTTACAGATGATGCTACATTATCAAACACCATTGGTAGGATATTGAGTATACAGTTCCCCATACTTATTACTTTGAGCAAAATTTTTACTTCGCTACTTGATAGATATTGAAAGCCGTTTTCGGTTTCAACTAATGTCCTGTTGTGAACAAAAGGCATATTAAAAGGGCTATTTCCCCTCGTAATTAACCTCAACTTAACATATGCTGGGTTTTCCTGATTTTCCTCTACCAGGAACTGACAAAAAGATGGATCTCTTGCAGTAGCATGTAACGTTTGTATCGCCAGACAGTTATTTTGTACGCACAACCAATCCAAATCTGCTTTTTCTCCGGTGAAAAATGATATGTAAGCAAGTCCATCTGCGAAACTCCCTGCCAGGACAAAAGTTGAACTTGGAAGAACTACCGAAATTATTGCGTTAATGATGAATTGCAACTCTCTTGAAATGTGTGTGCTCGTATTGTTGAAGATTTTAGATATACGGAATTCTTCTAGAATTTGAAATGCAGTCAGGCTGTGGATACATGTAGTTGAGTTATCTGATCCGTTCAATATTGAATTCATCTGTAAATAAAAAAGATGATTTATGAATTAGTCGCCATAGCACTTTCTATATAGACATAACGTCAGACAGTGCATGAATTTTATATATTTTCATTTCCATGCTTCATAAACATCGACGGTGGGTGCGGCTAGCCAACAGGGGATGCTTACTCCTCCCGGGCACCTGGTCCCACCTCTAGCTTGCTAGGGGTCCGTCGATGTTTAATTTTGTACTCTATTGTGAGTGCTGTTGAGATTGTCGTCAGGATCTTCTTTAACTCATTTGTGTCACACTTATGCCCTTTGCCGTGTGGAGCTCTTAAAAAAGTTCCCCGCGAGGGGTTTGACAGTAAGTGTTTTGAATAAACTTCTCTGACATTGTCGCCATAGCACTTTCTATATAGACATAACGTCAGACAGTGCATGAATTTTATATATTTTCATTTCCATGCTTCATAAACATCGACGGTGGGTGCGGCTAGCCAACAGGGGATGCTTACTCCTCCCGGGCACCTGGTCCCACCTCTAGCTTGCTAGGGGTCCGTCGATGGTTAATTTTGTGCTCTATTGTGAGTGCTGTTGAGATTGTCGTCAGGATCTTCTTTAACTCATTTGTGTCACACTTATGCCCTTTGCCGTGTGGAGCTCTTAAAAAAGTTCCCCGCGAGGGGTTTGACAGTAAGTGTTTTGAATAAACTTCTCTGACATTGTCGCCATAGCACTTTCTATATAGACATAACGTCAGACAGTGCATGAATTTTATATATTTTCATTTCCATGCTTCATAAACATCGACGGCGGGTGCGGCTAGCCAACAGGGGATGCTTACTCCTCCCGGGCACCTGGTCCCACCTCTAGCTTGCTAGGGGTCCGTCGATGTTTAATTTTGTGCTCTATTGTGAGTGCTGTTGAGATTATCGTCAGGATCTTCTTTAACTCATTTGTGTCACACTTATGCCCTTTGCCGTGTGGAGCTCTTTAAAAAGTTCCCCGCGAGGGGTTTGACAGTAAGTGTTTTGAATAAACTTCTCTGACATTGTCGCCATAGCACTTTCTATATAGACATAACGTCAGACAGTACATGAATTTTATATATTTTCATTTCCATGGTTCATAAACATCGACGGCGGGTGCGGCTAGCCAACAGGGGATGCTTACTCCTCCCGGGCACCTGGTCCCATCTCTAGCTTGCTAGGGGTCCGTCGATGTTTAATTTTGTGCTCTATTGTGAGTGCTGTTGAGATTATCGTCAGGATCTTCTTTAACTCATTAGCATGGATACAGAGACAAAAATAAGTGTTTCAACTCTTCTTCCAGGAAGCAACAACCTGATGGAGATAGGTATCGTGTTTTATTAAGTCTCGAATTTTTCGACATTTCCGACTACCTAAAAATATATGACGTGCATTGAGCTGCGTCAACTACAATGAATTATATTCTTAAAATGAACTCTTTGGAGATTTGTTCATTCGATCGTTTATTAAATCGTGTTGTCCTTTGTGTTTCTGTTGTGCTGTATTGTTGTCTCCGTCCTTTTGTGAGAATTCGTTCGTTTTCAATGTCGGAAATCTCATGCATAACCAAAGGGTGCAATCAATGAATGGACTAATTAACTAATGAGCTTGCACCCTTTGTACATAACTAAGAATCTGGTTGTGACTTTTATATTCTGATTGTGGACTTTCTGTTTCACTTTTGGACATAATTATTTTCACACTGTGGTCATATTACATTGATTAGATTGAGGATCACTTGAGGGTTAAAGAAAAGAAAGGAGGGGATCTCCAACAACACCTAGTTGCAGCATCAACAGCAACCTCCCAAAACACCCGCTGTAAAACACAAAAATGACACGCACAGAAAGAGACGCAGTAGTACAATGAACGTCAAATCACAGAAAAACATAAAACACAAATGACTACACATAAACCAACGAGACCAATGGGCAAACGGTGCCGACTTAGGACGGCCATCTGCCTCGTCAGTAGCAGACGGTGTGGTTATCCTGGATTACGTGCGCACAACCCTCCCACTATTCCGATTACCCAGAGGTCTCGAAGAACGTACAATTGTGGTGTAAAACAACCTCCTCACTGTCAGATGACCACACACAAACAAGACCGCAAGACGCAGGGGCCCAAGCAACACAGATGAATATGTAAATTGATATAAAAAGAGGGCATGCGTAATACGACCTGTGCTCTGCCGGCTGTAGCGAGCTAATGTATGTTATCACCCGAGGAGTCCGACTGACATTCAGAGAGGACAGGTGGTCGGGGCCCTGTCTTCTCTAAAGAGGTTTGGACAGGGCCCGTCATGGAGTCCCGTCGTCACAGTCAGTCAGCGTGCAAGTATTAAGGATGCGCTGGTACAAGACTGTAGATTGGTCAAGTACCAAGCCTAGTGTCCGTCTGGTGACATTAGGATCATATCCACGATATAAGAGGCGTTTGATGATTCTGACGCATTTTCGATAGTAATTCTGTCTACCTTTGATCCTTCTAATTTTGTTGATCATGTCACCATAAAATGCAGGTTGCGAAATACCCAAAGTAATATACTCTGTTGCTTGTAAAGGGATTGATCTCCAGCATGACCACCATGCACTCACCCAGCGGAATAAACCCACAAGAAAGTGACACATAAATGACATCATGCAAACTCCAAATCGCAAAAAGACAACAATATTCACTAGAACATCATGCAAAACAATCGTGACAGACGTACAGAAACATTAAACATTGATGACAACACATACAAGGAAGGAGACCCATGTGCACCCGGCGCCGACTTTGGGCGGCCATCTGAAGCCCTAAGGAGAGGGCTTATGTAATGTTGTTATAACTTTTGCCCAATCCTATTTCATGTTATTATGAAATAAGATATGTTTAAACTAAACTAAAAAATCTACGCGAGCAGAGTAGTCTGCCTCCTATCCGCTTAGCACATAAATCAATCCGCAATAAAATAAAACAATCAAAAATTAAACATGTATGAGTATGATAAATGATGTTTCTGTTTATCTTATCATCAAAAATTAATATTTTCCGTTACTAAGTCATTCAGTCGAGAACTGGCAAGGCAAAATCAATAGAATTTCCATTGGAAGATATATGTTTGTTTCAGTATAATGTTTGTTTCGGTATACCTAAGAGATATGTTTGTTTCAGTATAATGTTTGTTTCGGTATACAGTTAAAGTATACATGTACCATTGAGGGAGTTAGCACGATTCTGGTTCCCCTCGACCAGACCTATTTCCCTCGGCTTCGCCTCGGGAAATAGGTCTGGTCTCGGGGAACCAGAATCGTGCTAACTCACTCAATGGTATACTTTAATTGTATAATAAATAAAGGAAATTTCAGTCGATTATAATAGCTCTTACCATGGAAACGAGCCTTTTGAATATGCCATGTTACAAGCATTCTACTGATGCGTAAAATTTCAAACATGGTTTCCATGGCAACGAAAACTTAATTTGTAAAACGGAAGTTTATTTTTGTCTCAGTACAAAATATACACCTTCCATACCAAAAACCTCCAAACTTGGAGACATGCTGTTTCTACGTGCTATTGAAATTCTTTTGGTCCTTACAGAAGAAGAAATGAAGGCATCGATTTGCGTTTATTGATATGTTTATGTACGAGCTGTAGTTACTTCAAGTCGACACTTAGCGATTCCGAAAGGTCTAGGTTCTTACAATTGCGGTGGAGCATACTCAACTGTGTTGTCTAAAGCGCATCTCAGATGACGCTGTGAGCCACAGAGAGTTAACACAGTGAAAATGAGAGTGTTCTATGTTGTTTTACACCACAATGGTACGTTCTTCGAGACCTCTGGGTAATCGGAAAAGTGGGAGGGTTGTGCGAACGTAATCTAGGATAACCACACCTTCTGCTATTTTCGTGGCAGATGGCCGTCCTAAGTCGGCACCGGTTGCCCATTGGTCTCGTTGGTTTATGTGTAGTCCTTTGTGTTTGATGTTTCTGTGTTCTGCGTTGACGTTCCTTGTCCCTTATGCGTCTCTTTCCGTGCTTGTCTGCTTTGTGTTTTTGCATTGAGTGTTTTGGGGTTTTGCTGTGGGTGCTACAACCTGGTGTTGTTGGAGATCCCCTCCTTTGTTATATGTTATCAAAGAGTCTATCTATTTTGAACATAGATTTCATTAAGATATGCTACTGAATCGACCCTACAAGAAATTTGGAGACGCACAATCTCTGTGAAGTAAATGTACAAATTTAAATTCTAAAAATAAAACTAGAGAGCGCTAGTGAAATGAATTTGGGCGGCTTATGAATAGACTTTGGCAAGAGGCATCACTAATGAGAATTGAATATAAGAAACACGTGTCTGGTGCATAATCAATTGGTTTGAAATTTTCTTCAAGAAGGTATAGAGTTGGAACCCTTCCGCATTATTTATAGAATAACTGTCTTTTGGAATGTGATTATACTGTGATAACCTACAATGGATCCAGGAATTATGTTCCATAATGCGCGTTAGCGCATTATGGGAAACATAATTCCTGGATCCATTGTAGGTTATCACAGTATAATCACATTCCAAAAGACAGTTATTTTATATATTTTCATTCCAGTTTTTCACGCTTAAATGACGTTGAAATACGAATAAAACTCCGTTGCTTAGGCTCTGTCACTATATACCGTCAAAGTTCAAGCCAAGTTACTATGACGTTATCAGGGGGTATAATCAGTACGGTACTTCGTGAACGTATGCAGAAAAAATACTCCTTTTTGCGTACAAAACACACTCACATATCCATATTTTCCCCATTTTTCTTCGATAATTGCCCCTCCCCCTCTCTTCCAACCTTTCCACTGCCAAATAAACACTTTTTTGTGTATCATAAACAAAGTATAACAAATGGAACAAACTTTACGCAATTTGGAGTGAATAAATAAAATTCAAAAGTCATTAGCACCATATAGCATGTCTCCGTTGAGTATCATTTTAGTAAACAGATTATAGACACCATATGCCATTCAAGAAATTAAAATGAAGTGATCTGCTGGCAAGAGATGAACTCATTGTGTGTTTGATGTTTAATATGGCTTAAAAATCACGCTGAATTATTTAAACTTAAGAGTAATTTTCAACATTGGAAAATCATAAAAAAAAAATAATAATCCGGCCGAAAAATTTTCCGGCCGGCAAAAGTCTTCCTGCCCCCCCCCCCCCCCCCATAAAATAAAATGGTTGCTCCCTTACTTGACGCCATTTAATATTTTTTTATGACATGTTACATAACGCGCCGTTCGCAAGAAAAGACGTCGAAATATCAATATTTGGACGTTATTTCAATCAATAACGATAAAATTAGGTTTCTATTTCATACAGTATTTATATTAAAGATAACAGTGATGTGGTATTTTCGTACCAATCCATGTTAGGATCTTAGTCTGTGTTGCAATAATCATTTTCAACAACTTTAATTTCCTTTTCCAACTTTCTATATTTATACTCTCCGCAAACAAAGTTTGGGGGTTTTTTTAGGGGGGGGGGGGGCTATATAGGAATCTCCCTGTCTGTCCCTCTGTCTGTCCATCACACCTTGTCCGGAGCATAACTCCTCGTTCAAAAGCTTTCAATATTTTCGTCAGCGATATATCTTTCAAAATTTTCGTCAGTGATTGCTTTTAAATATTTTGAACGCTCCGAGATGACGAAAATTTGAAAGCTATCACTGACGAAAATTTCATTAACAAAGATTAGTTAACGAAATTTTCGTCATCTACTTTTCGAAAGCTTATTGGTAGCTTTCAAAATTTCGTCATCTCAGCTTTCAAAAAAGCTGACGAATAATTAACAAAACTTTCGCATTTAGCTTTCAAAATTTCGTCATCTCAGCGTTTAACTTTCGACTGGTCGGGGCTGTATGTTGCGAGGAGATAATTACGTGTAAAAGGTGTTCTCAGGGGCAACCCATTTGTAAATATCGTCTTTCTACTGCATATAGTTCCTTACATTTTGCTTCAACCATAACCTTTAACCAAAACGTTGAAGGAAGACAGACGAACAGACAGACAGACAGCGACAATCTATAGAGCGGAATTGCGTTGCAATCCGGCAAACTATGTTTAATCATTCATTGTGAAATGAAGTTATGAGCAACTAAAGTCCTGCTCTTGAAGTTTATTCTGAGTCTCTGACCGTTATATGCATATCAGGTATGTCAACTTGTTTCGTTATAACCTTTTGTAGATCTGTTTCAATCTTTCTCTTTTCCAAATGCATTGAACATTATGTTTGTATTTTAAGTGCGCAATGTACAAAAAGGGTCTTATTCCGTAGCAATGCGTACAAAAACAGGCTTGTTCTCAATTTCTCTGTGAAAATCTGGTTTTAGAAAGGCAGAAGATAAAATTTTAGCTTCCTTTAATGGTAAAGTAAGTAAATATGAATATACACAAATCAGGATATACAAATTATGGCGTATAATGAGTTTTTAAGAAAGTTGCCTTCAAAAAGTAAACAAGTCACCTCGTGGTTCTGCAGGCTTCCTGACAAAATTAGGCACCTTGGAAGGACCGTGACAGGATAGATAATTAGGTGATATATACCGCTACCGAATGATTATAAGATTATCTTTCTCTTTATCTTGAACATATCATAAAATGCAAAATTCATTCGAACAATCTTACCTGAAGCGGAAGTTTACTTCATATTTTTTTCCAGCGTACATGAAAATGCGTACTGATTAAACCTCCTGGTTATAGTTCAAACCACGCCACTGCGGTTATACTCCTATAATCACAGTGTAAATTCTATACAAATGAATGGGCATATGTAAACATTAATTTATTTTCACAATTCGCCTCTATCCCTCTTGTACAAGGGTTAAAATAGAAGGCTAAAATAAGGTTTAAACACCTTCAAATTACATCATCGGTTTGAGATATCCCTTCTTGCTAGTTTTTCGTGTATTTTACTGCTTAATTTTGATACGCCCGTCCGTTTGTCTGAACGACTGACCTATGTAAACAATATAGAGCCCAAACTAATTAAGCTAGAAACTCAAATTTACCAAGTGATTTCAGTATAATACGACGAAGAGCCCTATTGATTTTCAGGTTCATATGTCAATGTCATTTTTGGGTAAGAGATACGGGGGAGGTTGTGAAAACATTTTTTTAAATAAGCTAAACATCTATTATTGTTTTAAGCCTTTCGCATGTTTCGAGAAGAAAGTATATTCTTTTACATATGTAACGGGTTTTGATAATTTTTTTACCGAAAATTGAGAAATTATACGTAAGAGGAAGGGGTATCAATAGATGCATACTTGTACCTTGTAAGCTAGATAGAGTCAAAACCAGTTGAGTCAGGAACTTAACATTTACCATGTGGATTAAGTAGAATAAGAGAAAAGGTGGACTTTACAGGTCAAAGGTCGAGGTCATTTGTTATTCATGATAAGAATTCAACCATTTGACACAAGAAGTAACGGCCGTATGCAACGAAATATACCCTTTCACGATAAGGGTCGCTCGGATCACTTTTGTCTCTTCGTTTGGTACTTTTTCCACTGAAAACAATGAAATGACGTCATGGCGGAGCAGTGCATGCTACGGTTAAGAGCGGTATGACGTCATTCCATTGTCTTGAGTGGAAATGTATGTAGGAAGAGGCAAAAGTGATCCGAGTAAACCTTATCGTGAAAGGGTCTATATTGGATATTATAATTATTTCGCCATGACATGGCGTGGTATCAGAATGTTGGTCATATCAGATAATAAGTCTAAAAACCTTCATGGTTTCAATACTTTCATACAGAGATCGCACGTTCACAATTTGTATTTAAAAGATTTATTAAATTTTGAATCTAGATTTGTGCATTTACTTTGCAAAGAGTGCGCGGCTCCAAATTTTACTGTAGGGTCGATTCAGTAGCATAGTTTAATAAAATGTATAAACAAAATAGCATTGGGGATTGGTGCTTGGATGTTACATTTGTAAATTCCTTTGATTAAGATGATATGTTAGGATGAAATGACTTTTTTTCCGAAATACCGATGTCAAATTGATAAATTGTCAAAACAAAGCTTCGTTCAAGCGACAGAGCTGGAAAGAAATAATAACACTTTTAACATTCAATTCAGGGGAACTGCAAAAGTAAAAAGTGTTTATATCAACAATGGAAGTGTTCCGACTCTTGACCTTCTTGGAGAAAATTGCAACAAATTTTAATTCACTAGATGTTTGTTTCGGATAGTAAGCCATGACCAGTAGTACATAATGAATGTCAAAGTGATTTTCTGAAATAGCCAAATGCATTTCAGTTTATTTCTTGAATATAGAAGGTGAACTTTATAGGTTCAATGAAAACATTAATACAGTGTGGTTTCCACTAAAATGCAATACTGTCAATCATGCAAGAAGTATTACTCAAAACAGAACAGAATTACATAATACCATAAAAACTAAAGAAATGATATACAATTCCTGCTTGGAAAATTTAATCAAGAATAAAAGGCGCATATTAAGAATTTGAAAATAATTATCAGATTATTTATTACTTAAAACTATCTCCAAATCAGTTCCGATGAAAGCATATTGAAAAGCTTAATAATCTTCCTGTCCGAAATGCTAACTTCATCAATTGTCATTTAGGGTCAGGATCAAGCACTTTTAAAAAGATAATATCCCTCTAGCAAGTCCATTTCAACATCAAGTGAGATAAAGAATATTCTGACGACAATTACAACAGCACTCACAAAAGAGCACCATATTGATTTCTCTTGGACTGAGAGAAATTATAAGAGTTCCAAATAAAATACTGGGTATTGTTTATTACAATTTAAAACGTTCGCATCTCTTCTGGCAGATTTCGTAATGTTAGATTTGGAGAAGATAATAGTTTGAATATTTAAACTTCACGCCATATTGCATGTATTAATCTCCCCTAACTAGTATTATAGAAATATTCCAGATGAAACTATCTGATTTCAGTGTAATTTGTCAGTTATAATGGTTCATTCACATGTTGTGCATTGGTTCCTGTTTTACCCTGATTTTGTATGCCTTCGGTTTTTGATTTTTGAATTATCGATTTTTTTACAGTGTACTGGGGTATGATCATTATCCATATTTGCCATAATATTACACGTATTTAAATTCACAACATTATCCCAGAACAGTAGCATGGGCCAGGCATGCTGTTAGATAAATGCTGACACTTACCATATATTTAGCATCAAATTCTTTTTTCCTTCAAGTGATTATTCCAAAAATCAATCCCTTACTACAACAGCTATGTCTGTCCTCATTGCTTGTAATATTTATGAAATATACTTCCTAATGCAGTTCGGTTTATCTATGTTCTGCTCTATTCATTCGTTTTAAATCACAAGGTTATTTGTCTGACTATATCATGTGTAGCATATATGTAAATGGATTCATGACGAGCGAACGATTTAAAAACAGTTTGCAAATAAAGAAGGCTTATGAAAGTCTCTATCGTGTGGTGAAAAGATAACGGCATATGAAACCCGTTAGCTTGTCAAGGATTCATGATGACGAGACGGGATTACAATTAACGTAAACAGAAAATCATATGTCAACGAGACTTGCCTGTTCAGTTAAGTCTGCCTTTCATTTCTTCAATCAAGGCACGATCGAATCGATATTCGTGGTGGGTTGCTCGGTTTTTTCAGAAATAGTAATTTTGCTCTGAATATTGATTAAAAAATTAATTTCCTTATAGTGTGAAAGAAACAAATGATCTCGTTCTTATGAGTCCATGTATGTAATCTGAATTTTAAGAATATTTTTCCACAAAATTGAGCTTTATAGTCCTGAAGATTTTTCGGTTGGGGACGACAAAATTATTTTGCCCCTGTCCGGGGCAAAACGAATCTTGCCTTGACAAATTACAAAGCCCCTCCCTCCTACCTGGTGGTGATCGTAGTAGTTTACACACTGTTTTTCGGAAACTTCGGGCACACCTCGGAAACTTCGTTAGGAAAAACTGGTAATTCGGAAACTTCGGGCAAAATTCCGCCCTAAATTTACCGATGTTACCTAAAATTCCTAACTTTCCGAATTTCACCGGAATAACCTAAATAATTGTATTTACCCGAAATCCAAAACGAGGCTGCGTTAATATTTATTATTATTGTTTATTTCTTTTAATAAATATATTATTTCGAAATTGTTTTTCATTTGAAGGCATCAAATGTACAACTGATTCAATTTGATTGTCTAACGAGCATCATTTACACCATAAAGTGGCGATAAAATTCATTTTCGTTTTCTATCATTGCAAACCACGGATCTGTAATTTTTTGCCGATGAGTCGAGGTTAATTTCCTCAAATTTTAGAAAATAATATATATTCAAGGATAATTTCAATATAAAATTAGACAAGTGATCCCTCTCCTTTGCCTTTAGACGTGGTATGGGTCACCCCCCCCCTCTCCCCAATCAAACACAGACATACATGTACATTTTTTCACTCACTACCGAGAAATTACATATTGCATAATGATGATAATAAAACAACTTTATCTCTCTCTCTCTTTAAATAAATATTTTATTTTCCCCCTTTTTTTATATGAATAGCTCTGCATTTTGTCGGATTCGAAATGTTCTAGGTCTACTTTCGGTTTCAAAACATTACTACGATCGAATTTTTGTAGCAGTAAAACTTGATGTTTTATATTTCTCCCTTGATGAAATGCACGAAACAGTCAGGAATTTGATGGAGAATGATCATAGCCGTGTTACATATTGAAGAACAGACTGGTAAATGTCAGTACTGACAGCAAGGTGTCCAAGAATCTGCAAGATGTGCATGGTAGAATTTTTTTTTTTTTTTTTTTTTTTTTTTTTTTTTTTGTTCTCATATTCATTCACATGACATGTATAGTAATATACTGATAATAATAATATGAGGGGGTTTTTTTGCAACAAAGACAAGGACACCTTTCACACTCACATGTTCACACCACTTATTCATTTAATAATACTAGCTACATGAAGTCTTGATTAAAAATATCGATAAGTATGATGAACTGATAGCATAAGTGTTAAGAGATTTAGAGATTGATGAGCTTCTGTATATCTTATAAATTATGGAAAACTCCCCATTTTTTCTTAAAAGTTTCTAATTTTGATTTTCCTTTAAATATGAATTTATCAATTTTCTTGTAATTTAAAAAGTATATTTTTGCTCCGCTGAAAGATGGAATTGTCTGTTTTATCTTACTATAGTATATAAATGATTTGAACACACTAATTACATTAATATGAATTATGGCAAAGCCCTTGAAGCGAAGCCAAAACGGTACATGAAAAGTCCGTAAAAAAATCGCATGGGCTGTCTAGTCGCTTTTTGCAGTGTTTATATAGGATACGAAACTATGGATTCAAAAAAATTGATAGAGCATACGAAACTAAGGATTCAAGAATTTTCATGTAGGCTACGAAACTAAGGACTCAAAAAGTTTAAGTGCCCTGTTGCAGACATATATCCTATTACTTTTCAACCACTTCACTACTTTTCATCCTAGCTTTATATTACACACTGTAAAAAATGAATCTACACCATATAGCTACAAAAATGGGGATTCATCTAGAAATATTTTCGTATAAAAACTGACTAAAATGGCGGCGCCCATAAGATAGTGATTCTTGGTTGAAGAAAATTGAATTGTCAGTATATATCTTTTCTTGTTTATTTTCGTTCATTTTTCCTCTTGTTTTGTATATATGTGTTACCATTAAAGCTTGCTCAGAGCAAGCGGGCCCTTCGGGCCCGCTTGCTCGCTTCGCTTCGCTATTAAATTCTTTTTCAATATCACTTCCAAATAGAACATCCTCTAAGGTTAAAGACATATTTAAATTTAATTCTTCATTCACCCAATTACACAGTCCCTCCCAAATTGGTCTTATTAAATTACATTCCCAAAACACATGTTGTAAGTTTTCTGTGTCATCATTACAAAAATCACAAACACTTGATTCCTTTATACCTATTTTATGTAAATATTCGTTCGTTGCTAATAATCTATGAATAATTCTATAATTAAACCATCTTATCTTTACATCTTGTGTTAATTTAAAGATCATTTTGTATTTGTTTTCCCACCATTTTTCATCACATATTAAATTCAGTTTTGATTCCCATTTCTGCTGGCTAACAGGTCTACAATAAATCTTATTTATATACAATTGATAAAAATCTTTAACGCCTTTCTTGTTTTTCATAATGGTTCTCGTTATCTCTGGTCTATGAGGTAAAATGTATACAAATGTTTCTGATGACCTATCAACAAGTTGTTTTACAATATTTATAATACCAAAATAGAGTGTAAAGACCGGCTTCAAATTGAATTTGTTACAGAAATCTACGTATGTCAAAAATTGTCCATTCTCATTCAATATATCACCAATATAATAAATACCCTTTTTAATCCAATCTGTAATAAATAATGTTTTGCTATTTATTTTGATCTTTTCATTAAACCATAAAGGTTGAGAATAAATATTTCCTCTTTTTGTGTAATTTCTGTAATTGAATAGAATGCATTTAAAACATCTTTCCAAAAGGGGTTTTGAATTTTATCATATACAAATTTTATATATTCTCTACCAAATTGAAATATATAATTGATATCATGTGGCAAGCTATCACATAGTAATTTGTACCATGCAGATTCATTACAATCTAAAATTCGTCTTATCCAAGTCAATTTTAAAGAATTTATAAAAGTTTTTATACAAGTCATTTTTAGGCCCCCTTTTTCATATTCTTGTACAATTGTTTTCCTTGCAATTCTATCTGGTTTTTCATTCCAAATATATTTGTAAAACATTTTCTCCAATTCTTTAATTTTCATTTCTGAAGGGTTTGGTAAACTAATAAATAAGTGAGTAAGTTTAGGAAGTAATATGGACTTAACAACAGTGATTTTCCCTAAAGGCGAAATAAGTCTTCTCTTCCATGAGCTTATGTCTTTTTTTATCTCCAATATTTTTTTGTCAAAGTTAAGGTTTAACATGTTATCTAAATTTGGAGTAAATGTTATGCCTAAAAAGGTGAATTGTTCAGATGTCCACTTTAAATTATAATCATCACAAAAATTTATATCAGAATCTATGATTGAGCCTATTTTTATACAAAGTGTCTTATCATAATTTGGTTTTAAGCCAGAAAATTTAGAGTATTGATCAATCAAAGTCAGGGTTGTTCTAAGTGATTTTTCAGATCCATCTAATAGGAGAGCGGTGTCATCTGCATATTGTAGGAGCTTATATTCTTTTTGTTTTAAAGAGATCCCTATAATATCTTTATTATTCCTGATAAGAATACCCATTATCTCTGCACATAACAAAAAAATGTAGGACGAGGCTGGATCGCCTTGGCGACAGCCACGCCCTATTTTAAAGAACTGCGAGAAAATTCCATTTTGAATGACAGAAAGTTTAAAATTATTAAAGAAAATTTTTATCCATTTTTGCATATCCATACCAAAATTGAAAAAATGTAAGACTTTTTGAATGAATTTCCAAGATACCGAATCGAATGCTTTTTCGAAATCAATGAGTAGTACTAAACCTGGGTTATTTAATAATTTCAATTCGTGTATGATATCATATAGAAGTCTAGAGTTTTCACCTATGTATCTCCCAGTTAGAAAGCCCTTTTGATTTTCGTGAATCAGTTTATTAAGATATATTTTAATTCTATTAGCAATAACACCGGAAAGAAGTTTATAGGAAATATTTAATAATGTTATGGGTCGCCAGTTTTTAATGAATTCCCTAGGTTTGTTTTCTTTAGGCAGTATAGAAATAATACCAAGTTTCTGGGTTTCTGATAATTCTCCCTTTTCAAAACTACATTTAAAAGAGCGCAGTAGAAAATCAGACAAGTCCTTCCAAAAGAATTTCATGAACTCGGCTGTAAAACCATTTGTACCAGGTGCCTTCTCATTCTTGGATGCCTTAAGTACGGATAAAATTTCACTTTTTGTTATGTCTCCTTCTAAAGATTCTTTTTCAGTATTTGTTAATTTTGGTACTTCACAATCTTTTAATAGTTCATTTAAGTCAACATTTTCCAGTAAATAATCTTTGTTTTCGTATAAATTTTCATAAAATGATTTTAATTCTTCTAAAATGTCTTGTTGATTCTCTATTACTGTACCTTCATTATTAATCAGTCTAACAACTGTTTTGTCAACATAGTGTCTTTTTTCTAATCCACAAAAATATTTTGTTGGCTTCTCGCCATGTTCAATCCAACGGGCTCGTGACCTTAATAATAATCCTTTCAATTCATAATTACGTATTTCTTCTAATTCTCTTTGTAATTCAACTATTCTGTCATTATAATACTGATCATTTGTTCTATCGTAATTTTCCATCATTCGTTTTATTTCTCTCTCTGTATATTCTTTTCTTTCAATTCTTTCTTTCTTTTTATGACATGAATATGATATACTCATACTCCTTATGTTCATAAGAATCATCTCTAAGAAAATATCATCCTCAATAGTTAATTGCAACTCATCATTTGGTATGTTTTCAATGTTTTCTTTATTTATTGGAGATGGTGAGTATTCACATTTTGTCTGTACAATTACTTGCTTTACTTTATTGACATATTCAGGATCATATAATAGAGAATTGTTAAATCGCCAAAATCCTTTACCTTTTGAATGATTTGAGAATTTAATACTAAGTTCTATAATCGAATGATCAGTTCGATATCCGGGTAAAATAGATACCTTTTCAACAACTGTCATTAATTCCTCTGAAATAAGAAAATAGTCTAACCTAGCTTTCTTGATTGGATTTTGTCTATGCCATGTATAAATTTTTTCTGTAGGGAAATATATTCTCCAAGGGTCAACCAGTTTAAATTTTGACTTTAAATTCTCTACCTCTTCTTTATTTTTCTTATTATTTTGATTTACATAATTATAACAGTCCATTTCATAGTTTTGGGGTAAATTCCAATCTCCACATATTATAACAAATTCGTTTTCAAATTCTTCGATAGTTTCACCTAATTTTCTAAAAAAGTTTGGTTCTTCATTATTTGGTCCATATATATTGATCAGCGTGATGTCAAATTTATCCTGTATTTTAATTTCTGAAATTAAATAATTACCTATACTATCTGTCTTTACTTTTCCAATTTTATGATCAAAATTGTTATTAAACAAACTAAGTACACCCCTAGAATTACTTCTTCCCGGACTTAACAAGTGGTTGTATCCCCACTGTGCATGTATAATCTCATTATCTGAAGCTGTAAGATGAACATCCTGCAAACAGTAAATAGATGATTTTTTCCCTCTCATGTAGTCAAAAATATCTTTCCTTTTCTTCATATCCCCAAGACCCCTACAATTCATAGATGTCACTTTTAGAACTGACATTTTATCAGTATGTTAGTTAAAATACATCAATATTATGTCACGAAGATCATCACTCCCTGTAATTTCAATGGAAACTGAGGAGCTTCTTTAATTTTTTTCTAGCGCAACCTGAGGTTGCGCTAGAAAAAAATTAAAGAAGCTCCTCAGTTTCCATTGAAATTACACTCCCTGTTTACTCTGAAAGAAAGTTTTGCTTGTAACACTCACACACACACTCAGACGCAGACGAACACAAAAACATGTAAAAAGAATACACATACCAGTAAATGAAGTTAATCAATTCAAAATGACACAAGTTTCTGACCCCTGTATTGACATTATTGTCATTCAAATCAAGTAATCTTTCGCCACATTGTCACTGAAGAAGGTCAGTGCCAACTAAATCATTTTCCATAGGCCGTAATGTTAACAAAATGCCGTGTAGCTTCTATACCAACACTGCTGGCCATGCATGTTATATACCGATTTGTTCGTTGATTCAAGCTTTATACGAAACTAAATAAAAAAATATAGCATGACCGGCTCTTTTTCGCGCTATTTGCGTCACAAGGTACCCTGCAGTGAATTTTCAAAATTTCCCGCCCCCGTCCCCTTTAGCGGATCGGGAGCTAGGGAAAAAATCCGGGCATCGACATTTTAATTGCAATTATTTTTTACTTATATATATCATATTCAAACAATAAACTAAAAGAAAACATAATTGATAGCCAATCACATCTTCTGTCACATTTAAAATAACAGGCCCCCTCACCCTACAGGTTTTTCTCCAATCGGAGCAGGTCTTTTAGTTGACTCTGACCTATAGACATATATAAACCCCCCTTTGAATAATTCAATTTTAATTCAAATTAAAGGTATCAACATAGATAAAATTTATGCGAAGTTTCAGTTTTCTACTGTACATGGTGTGGGAGTTATTTGAGATTTATGCGTGTGCGTCAGGTTTGAAAAAAGGCGCCAAAATTCGCATTTTGATGTATCTTGTTTTTCTCTTTTATTCCGTTCTCAGAAGAAAGAACCCTATGTTATGTACATGTATCTACTTATTTTGAATTGTTTATTGTATGACGAACATAATTCATGCAAATATGATACAATTACAAGGTTTTTATAGCATTTATGATAAATTTAGTACCCCTACCCCCTCCATAGGACGTATTTTCCTACATGTATGTGAACTCGCATTAATTAGAAGAAATTTACAGATAATGCATATAAATGCAATTAGAATCGTAAATAAAGAAATAAAACGTGGTTTAATGCAGAAATTCAAGAAATAAAAGCATCCGATTCGAATTTTACACGGCTCTATGTGTAGCAATATTACACAAAGTTTTGCCCATAATACCAAGGAGGATACCTTCATGTATCTCCGACGAATGGTTTTTAAGAAATATTTTGTTTTTACTGTGCTACTAGATATTCATACATAAAAGAACAGTTTTAATGCATATTTAGCTATAAAAAGTGGCTATAGTGTGTTAAATTAGAAAAATAATGACAGCGTGCCCATCGCGTTTTTGGCGGGAAATCCCGATTTACCCATATAATCGCTCATATACACAATTTTCCCATAAAAATTGGTTCATTTGTCTCTTTTCTGCTTAAAAATATATAAAAGTATACAAATAGAACGAATAACATGAAAAAATAACGCTAACACAGAGCCGATGTTGATATTTTGCATTTATTACAGTATAGCACGTGTTTCCCTCTAGGTCAGTGCCAACTAAATCATTTTCCATAGGCCGTAATGTTAACAAAATGCCGTGTAGCTTCTATACCAACACTGCTGGCCATGCATGTTATATACCGATTTGTTCGTTGATTCAAGCTTTATACGAAACTAAATAAAAAAATATAGCATGACCGGCTCTTTTTCGCGCTATTTGCGTCACAAGGTACCCTGCAGTGAATTTTCAAAATTTCCCGCCCCCGTCCCCTTTAGCGGATCGGGAGCTAGGGAAAAAATCCGGGCATCGACATTTTAATTGCAATTATTTTTTACTTATATATATCATATTCAAACAATAAACTAAAAGAAAACATAATTGATAGCCAATCACATCTTCTGTCACATTTAAAATAACAGGCCCCCTCACCCTACAGGTTTTCTCCAATCGGAGCAGGTCTTTTAGTTGACTCTGACCAGAAAATCGCCAAACCGGAAAGCACTTTGACTTTAATATAGAAATCCATAACGGTTACAGATATTCCGGTAAACAATACTCTTACAAAAAAAAGTGTCCAAATAGTTTTTCCAGGACTTTCAGTCATTTAAATTTGAGAGTAAAACCGTTACCTCCTCCTTTTCCTTAGTTTAAAGTCAATTTCATCAAAAATGTCAAATTTGATCCGTTGACCAGTGTCCTTTGATGTTCCGTACACCCGTCCGTTGAAGTAATAGGCCTGATCTATGCCCTCGTGATCATTAAGTCTCTGAATCAGTTTCGAATTTTCGTAGGTCACATCATCCGACAATCGTGTACCCGCCTGCTTCGCTTTCGATCGCTTCCTCATCACTTTTGCTTTCGACTCTGTGTTTTTCAGTTTTATTAGAATCGGTTTTGGTTGATTCCTATCCTTTCCAGCCGGTATCCTATGTACGCTATTATGTCGTCCGTTGTAAGGTCAACACCAGTAGCTTTTTTTATAGTATTTTTAGCAACTTCCTCTATATTTTCCCCGTTCGATTCCCGCACACCATGCACTTTGACATTGTTTTTCCGAGAGTATTGTTCATTATAATTTGCGGCTTGTTTAGCCTCCATTGCTGTTTTCGACGTTTCTTTCAAAATCATATTCATCTCTCGTAAATTTCTGTTATTTTCTGCCAAATGCTCTTTCAAAGAGTCATTTTCTAAAATAAGTGCATCAATTTCTGCTTGCAAGTCACCACATTTTTTGTCATATTTCTCATTCATTTGCCGTATTTCTTCTTTTTGATCATCAACGATTTCTTTCACTATTTCGGAAACCAAATCCTTTAAATCTGTCTGTGCATGGTAGAATTGTTGCATCATGGCATGCATGTACATGTACTGATGAATGGTACCAGGGATGTATATAGTACGTATCAAAAACAACAACAAACATGGTCCAAACATAATGAAGGAATCGCAAACTACTGTCAGAGCCACTGCATTCAATCCAACAATCAACGATTGACGTACGGATTGACGTACCTTTCTACGTACGGCCCGGTATTCTTGAAATTCAACGGTAGGTTAGTACACGTAGGACATGTAAAATGATCTGATGATGTTTAATTTTGTTTGTGATTCGGGCTTGGACCGTTTTATTATGCTGCTGTTGACTGATAATCCTTACTCGGGTAGGGACTATCAGTCAACGGCAGTGTAATATAACGGTTATTAGCGAGCGGAGCTCGCTGCAAAGGCCCGAAGGGCCTTTGCGAGCGAAGCTCGCATTTATGGTAACGCGTATACGTAAGTATGGGAAAATGCACGAGCAAAAGATATACATACTTGGAGCTGAAATAGTATGGTAACAGGCCCGCGGATACGGGTAAAAGTGACTCGATTCCCTTAAACGACAGAGCAGGAGAACATACCTTGACAAATTCGCAATGGATAGAATTCTTCTATTTTATGGCGCAATTAAACTAAGTGAAACTCGCCGAATTGTTCGTCTGAAAATCAGAAATTCAGCAGCAACTAATCCGCCATCTTTATCACTAATGACGACACAACGGTACGTAACTCTGCAGTATACTTGACGTCATTATTCCTGTATATGTGACGTCATTGTAGCAGTGCGCCAATTTTCACGTGCAAGAATGTTACACGATTGTACTAATGCAAGCAAAACAGCCGCGATTTTCTAATACTGACAGTGTATCATTCAAAGAAGATAGATATGATCGATATAATTATTTGGTAAAGAAGAAAGATTTGATTTTTTCAATTGATTCAAGGTAATTAGAGTGGAAAGGGGAAGGATTTCAGACTCCCTTGCTAATGATCTACGTCTGTGTAAAGTACATGGGACGGATCCAGTTTTTTTTTTTTTTTTTTTTTTTTTTTGGCAGTGGGAAGGGGAGGTCCAGCTTGACCGACGGTGAAGGATTCCTGGAGTCCCAAGGTTATGATTTTGAAAAGTTTTCGATTTTGGTTTTAAGGTTTTACAAAATTTTTGGTGTCTTTTTCCTCCGCTCGCACATAAGGCTTTGCCTTGATTCATATTATGTTACCGTTGACCTATAGTCCTTACTCAAGTAAGTCGACGGCAGTATAATATATAATTGACTGATAAATCGATCCTTACTCGGGTTAGGACTATCAGTAAATAGCAGCATATTAGAACAGTTTGTGCCTGAATAACAAAATTAAGAGATTATGATTTAAATCACTGTCCACCAGTCTTTACAAAAAAATTCAACCACTGGCCCGAAGACAAGCTAGACATTGAAAATGCCCCAATCTAAAAAGTATTTGGCTTGATTGCAAAGCAGTTCCAGTCTATAGATTGACGATGTCCGCCTGTCTGTCTATCCGTCTGTCTGTCATCCGTTGTCAACATTTTGGTTAAAGTTTCTGGTTAAAGCAAAATCTAAGAAACTTTACCTTGACCTTTGACTTTGACATAGTTAAAGATTTTGGTTGAAGTTTCTAGTTAAAGCAAAATCTAGTGAATTTTATGCAGTAGAAACTTTATGTTATACATGTAGTTGCCTTTGACAAGACCTTTCAATTTATCTCGTAACATTTGACCTAGTGACTTTGACCTAGGTCTTTGACCTAGTTAATGATTTTGCTTAAGTGTCTCATTGAACCAAAATCTCAGGAGCTATATACATAGTAGAAACATAATATTATACTTATTGGTTGCCTCTGACAAATCCTTTCAATTTATGCCATAACATTTAACCTGACCTTGACCCAGTTAGTGACAAAAACTTACTTTGCAATCCGGCCATACTGTCTTTAGCAGTGTTTTATTTGTTTATAAAATATAATTGCATTATTGCATTCCTCTAGCATATAACCATATAATTTACGACTAAGTGAGAACTATACAATGATATCTATTTGGTAATAATAGGAATTTACCTTTATGATTTATTGTTAGATGATGTGATTTAGATGTTTGTTATCATCACATTTTTTTTTTTGTACTTGTTTTATTTCAGGATAATGAGAGTCAACACATACAACATGGTCAAACAGAAGTGAGTGATCATGGATTGGTGCGGCATAGCTTCCTTCCTTCATAATTTGTGTATCTTGGACACCAGAATCAAGACAAGATGAAGAAAAATTAACAAATTTATATTGCATGTAATACATCAGGGATTTTTCAAGTCCGTTTTTGGGTCCGATTATCGGACCCATTCCCAACGCCAAAATGACCTGTATTTTCCCAATTTATGATTGAAATTTCCCAATTTGAACCTCTTAATTTTTTGTTAAAGTGTTCTTCAATAAAGAGCAAAATGCTGACGACTGATAATACCTAGCAGAAATACGACATTAACGATCGATATGTAAACTGGTCATAAATGTTATATCCGGTATAGGTTTACATTTTGGTCATCAAATTGTATCTCCAGTATTGGGAACCCCAGGACCATGTCATCTCACATTGTGACAACAGCAAATCTGATACCAAAAAATTACAAAAGGGAGTTTCTCCTCTTCTTTGTAGAGGATAGATAGTTCTTATTTTGGATAGTGACTATAAAAGAAACAACAGAGAGTAGTTCATGTTCAGTAAACAGAATGGGGGCGACTTGGACAGTGGGAATATGTCCCCCGTCAAACACTGACTTTGAATCTGAATCCTGATTGATCATGATCAAAAGTAGCCCCTCTGACTCTGAGCAGATGCCTGTTCCAGATCCTAGAAGTTGATGTCCTTTGAAGCCCAATCTAAAGTATAGATGGCTTTACTAGTACTTTGTTTCTTTTATTGAAGACACTTTGAATAAGAAGGAGTTATATCTCTTAATGATTTATTCCATTAAGAATCCATTAAACTGTTGGAAATTCCCAACTTCATTAAAACGCCGCAGTTTTTCCCAATTTTAATGGACCCTGGACCCAAAGTAAAATACCCTGAAAAATCCCTGTACATGTATGTGGAATGGCAAAAACATGTGGTTTCTGATGTACTCAGATTGAGAAATTTAATGTCGCCATATAAAAATCACTTAGTTAGGCTGTTTGTTCATCTGTCTCTGACTGTCTGTCCGTTTGTCAGTCTGTCACATATTTGTCTGTAATTTACTTGATATACATCATTCAAACATTTTTTTTAAACTTGCAGAGATAGTAAAGCATGATGAGACTCAGCAGGTCAAGGTCACTTTCAAGGTCAAAGATCATTACGAAGCATTTTTAATTAAAAATTTTAAAATTTCATTTATTTTTCATCAAAATGTTTTGAAACATTGTATAATTCAAGAAATCGGCATTGATATATTAGGGCAGGGACAATACTGCACCCAGCCGATATGATACGTATCATGATACCCGATATCGGATGTAATATGTATCGCAATACTTTATAAATTGATAAAACCTTCTCAAAATCCTCATGATCCTATTTGATACTATTTATATTCATCATATATAAGTAGCTTTCTTTCATTCAACAGGTTATATGTATTCAATACTAGCTTTCTGACCAGAAATTTTTCTGATTCCTATAACATGTACTTCATAAACCAGGAAACAAAATGTTTACATGTACAGGCTTTCTACTGTTCCTACTTTTTCCTACTTTTTCCTACTTTTCCTACTTTTTTATTTTGATCCTATTTTTTCCTACTTTTTCTTCAAAACCTCCTACTATTCCTACTTTTTCATCTCAAAAGTAAAAAATTACTTGCTTCGCTTGTCATCGACATCTGATTCAAAGTTCTAAAAAAATTTCGGGCTCGCTTCGCTCGCCCACTCTGTATTTTTCAGTTCAAAAATAAATCTGTCTTATTTCTCTCTGTGATTTCCTCACAGGTGAAACATTATCAGTCTACAAACATTGCTTACTATGATTTTGTGTATCATACTTACTGAAAATTGTCGCTAAAAGTGATGGAAAATTTCCTACTTCTCCCCTATTTATTCCTACTTTTTCCTACTTTTCTCCTACTTTTTTACATTGACTACTCCTACTTTTTTCCTACTTTTTCATCAAGGAAGAGTAGAAAGCCTGCATGTACTTTCATTTTCTCTGAAAGTTATTTTTGTTTTTGGCGTGGTGGACAAAAATCCAGAAAATTCAATAAAATTTTTTTTGTAAAATTTTAACTTTGGCGTGTTTGGATATATCAATACTTGGATCGAGAAAAAAAATATTGTGATGCATTGATGAATCAGAGTATTGTACCAGCCCTATGATATATGTCACAGGTTTTTAGATCATGTGTCACATAGTTGTGAACTTAAGTGAAAAGGGAGGGGGATGTTCATTGAAGATACATGATCATATATATATATATATGGCTACAGTATCTATAGCTAATTGATATGCATCATAATGAAGTATGTTTAGAGGCTATAGTCTAGCTCAAGGTCATTTTCAAGGTCAAGGCAATGTTTTAGGGTCAAACATGTGACAGGTGACATACCTGTTCTTGAACAGTGTTAATCTTGTACTCAAATGTAGACAGTAATTTACCATCTACTGCCATTCACACTTGCTGTCTTTTGACAGTTACAGTTGTAAATTTTTATTGTCAGATTGATAGTATTCTACATGTACTTCATCAGTTGCAAGAAAGGAAATAAATTGTAAAGCAACTGGGTTTTGGTATCTAATATTAATTTTTTGAGCTATACCTTCTTGACCTAGAAGGTGTTGAATATTGATCCACATTGTACTTGAGCTGAATAAGCTATAATAATTACAATTACAATGAAATTGAAAGGGTTAAAAATCTTTGCAAAAATATATATAAACAAACATGTCAGCACAAAATGCAAAAAAAAATACCGAGCACATACAGAAGTTGGATCAGCCAAAGGTCTATAGATCATGTTTACACATGTAAATTTATATTGATGATGTGATTAGAATCATTAGATCACTTATTTGAATATCTGTTTATACATGATCATGCTCATCAGTTCATTATGTTACACTTCCTTTTGATTTCTACTTTACTCACTGCAAAGCAAATACACCGTGCATATATGCGGAAAACTTTATTCAATGTCTGTTATTCAGTTATATCTATGTCAAGGTTATCTTCAAAATCAAAGTCACATATTGAGGGTCAATCTGCAACGAGCAACTTGCCCTCTCCTTGAGCAAATCAGTTTCCGGTCCTCCTGGTTATCAATTTTATTGTGTTGTTTGCAGAATTGCTACGTATATGTAGGCTAGCACTCGAGGGTTTTTTAATGACCTGAATCTAGATCAGAGGTCAAGGTAACAATAGACTTTCTTGGCAAAACTTTGTGACAAAACTATTTCCCCTCTACATGGTTTTCAAAAACATTTGACATAATTACTCTTAGGACCCAAGGGTGTATTATGCTCTTAAATAAAAGTAAGAGGTCAAGGTCATAATATACTTTTTTTATGAAACTGTTTAGAAGATTCAGTATGAATACTTTGAATGAATAGTTGGGTATAATTCATTCCTTTATGACAGATCTTGCATAGGAGTTTTTACCTCAAGATTGCAGACAATCACAGGTTTTCGGACAGAGTCCGGCAACATATTTGTATCTCGGGACTTGTAAAAAAATTATAAATAGTGTGTGACGGTACGGTTATTGTGCCCGGTTAGCTCAGTTGCTAAGAGCGTCTGCCTCCATAGCATAAGGTCTCGGGTTTGATTCCCGGACCGGCCACATTTTTCATTCTGCCTATCACAATTCATTAGTGCAAAGGGCTGTCATAAGATTGAGAACACCTTGGAAAGGAATTTGTTAGATATAGAGTTGTACATGTAATGGATAATGGTAGTAAGACAAAAATTTTAACAGATTTGTCGAACAAATTATAAAATATTGAGAAGGACAAAGGAACCCCATATGATTTTTATGAGGGGAGGGGCAGGAAGACTGCATGCATCCCTCCCCAAGAAAAATGTCCAGAAAGTTTGCACCTCTACAAAAAGAATCTAGCCCGAAGGGTCTGCTGAATTATCTTTGGTCATGCATCCGCTAAAGAACAGAAAAAAAAATCGGGCCCTGATCAAGGACTTATAAACAGTCCTTGCCCTGATCGAGGGTCTCCAAAATAAAAAACAACAACAAAACCCTCCACGCCTCTCCATTGTACAAAATGCTGTTATTTTTAAAAGCCACGGCAGGGACGTAGTATATACCTCCCCGGCTAAGGACAGCTGAAATTCTAGAAAAAAAAAAAAAATACCACACACACAAACACACGATGAGGAATTATTTAAAAAAAAAAACACAGAACTTGCCTGAAATTTGCAAACAAGTTCGATCATTAGCTCGGTTTATAGTCGGTACACAGTGTAAAATCGGCTTTTTATGTAGGAATATAATATATTACTTATTGTCTTTTGAAATTACATTAGTTTTCTCAATTTGAAATTAAGAAATCTCTAAGAATTTTTGAAAATACCAAAGTGTTTCCACTGCGAAAAGTACAACTTCGTCGATCAGAGGAAATTCGAATTGTTTATATTCTTTTCTTAGATAAGATCTTTTCTATAGTTCAACGATCTTTTCTTTTAATACTTTTCTAATATCGGATCTTTTCTGTTTTTTTTTATTTATTGTACACAGGGGGCCGAAGCAAGGTTTTTTTTAATATTTCAATGACTGAATTGTCCCTCTTTCCATTTAATCAGCTACGTAACGTACAGCGATTTTCCGCAGATTCCATATATCTTTCATATAGAATCTGTGGGAAATCGATGTTCATAGCTGATTAAATGAATCGAGGGAAAGGGGGGGATTTCAGTGGCGGATCCAGAGTGGCAAGCGGGGGGGGTTTGTATCGACCCAAAGGATCGATTCGAGGCACGAAGTGCCGAGCGGGGGAGGGAGGGTACGGGAGGGGGTTGCCCCTCCTGTAGGTGGGGGTTCGGGGGGCCTCCCCCGGAAAATTTTAGAAAAAATGGAATAAAATGGTGCATTCTGGAGCACATTTTCTCTTTACCTTCTCGAATATTCAGACCATTTTTTCCACTCAATTTATGTGGTTAATAAAGATTTCTAAATAAAGTAATTTCTCCTTTACTGCTAGCAGGGGCGTAGCCAGGGTGTTTTCGATGTGGACGTCTATAAAGAAGGGTTGGACCAAGAACTTTGAACAGCTGTCCGGGGGCACAGACACTTTTTGGGGGGATGACTTGCGAGGCCCGAAGGGTCAAGTGGGGACAGTATGGAAATATGTTACCCATCCCGGCCTTGAAGGGGGTCCCCCGTGAAAATTTTGAAAAAAATGAAGCAAATTGCTGACCTCTGGAGCGTATTTGAGCTGAATTTAGATGGGATAACGCATATGATTCGATGTCAGAAGACGATGAACCGTATCAAAGATGAAGAAAACTTGAGATATGAACATGACATTCCCTAAATACTTATATATGTACGTCCACATAGAGTCTTACCAATCGACTGCTCGCACTTTGTTAGCGATCGTTGTTTCATGCGCGGATACAGCATTTTTGGTCAGAGGGGGTCCAAAATTTAAGGAAGATCGGTGCACATGATGGGGAGGGGGCAATGGAGCTGTTAAGATAAGGGCCGGATTTAGCCCTGAAAGCACTCGATTATTTCTCGGGCGCTGTCCTTCCAATTTAGATAAAAGTTGGTCAGGATAAAAATATTAAGTATTATAAGATTCCTAGTAGGTGTTTTATTTAAATAAATTCGATGAAAGATGTTATAATTACGGGTTGAAGAGGTAGGGGTACAGATGACGGAAAACGTTGAATTTCGCTCGAAAATGCACAAAAAATGCATTATTTTAAACATTTTTACGTTTATTATGCTTCTGTTACCTTTTAATGTCAAAATTGGATAAGCAAAATTAACTTTGAGGTTATTATATCAATATAATCGGCAAATTCTGCAATCCGGAAACTGAAAAACGGTTTTATTTCGTTCTTCTCAGCCATTTATGTAGCTTTCTGGCGCGAAATACACACGGTGTAGAAATAGACAACTTTCTCGTTTATTTCCTTCCAAACGGTTAAATATTTGATCGGAACACACTCTGAATAGATTGTTCCGTGATATAAAAAGAAAAAGACGACAATATTACGTACTTTAACGCTCTAGAGGCAAATTTAAAAATAGTCAGCCATCCCCCTTTTTTCGTTTTTCGCCTGTGGGACATTGTTCCCCCCCCCTCGCTTCAGAACCCCACTTGGCCAGAAAATGTGTTTTATTGATATACACCTTTGGTGAAAGTGGCATTATAAAGCGAGGGGGGGAACGATGTTGTATAAAACTTTTCCGTTTTCCATTGATTTCTGTGTAAAAAACGCTTATTTTGACCCAAATATCGGTCTTAATTTGGATAAATTATCCCATCCGAAAGCAGATTCATATGCAGACCAAGTAACTTCAAATTTCAACCGAAGAAGATTCTCAATTTTTGCATTTTGAAATTTCGACTTTTCAGGGCAGATTCTGCGCCTTATCTTAACAGCTCCTTTGTTAGCTTTCCTTTCACGTTTACTGGTGTCAGAACAGTTTCCAGACAGTAACAGTTTCCGGACAGTCGCCCTTTTCAAGTACTTTGAAGGAAATTATTTTCAAAATTTTGTGACAATTTTGTAGATTTTTAAATGCAGAATTCAAATCACGAATCATGTAAACAAAAATTTGCATCTAAGTTGCTTTATCAAACCACCTTTTTACCCCTATCTGCCCTGTTTAATATCGCGCACCGGGGGAAGTCGCCAAAATTATTTATACACAGTCATTTGTAGAAAAGATTGAAGAAAAATTTGCCAAAAATCATACAGTTTGGGTTGAAATTGATCGAGATTCAGGTGTCCGGAAACTGTTGCACTGATTTGCGAAAAATGGCCAAAATATAGGGTCATAAAATCGGTCTAGAAACCATATTTCTTGAGAGATTTAATATTTTCTTTCACCATGAGTATCTGTGGGAAGGGCATAGCATTATTTGAGAGAATTTGAATGTTTTCCATTGATGTACGGAGGAGTTATCCCCGAAAAACCTTCAAAATCGTCCGGAAACTCTTCCGACACCAGTATTTTCATGAATAATTGGCGAGCATAGCGAGGCAGAAATTTTTTAGATATGAAATATTAATTTGTCTTTATTCGATCGAGATGATTATTTATAACATTGAATATTTCACTCCTTATATCGGCGAGCGGAGCGAATTTCATGAGAATAAATAGATAAAAGATGTGTCATTTTCCAAATAATCAGACATCTTAAAATGACAAAACCTTGAAAAAGATGAAGCTTCATGAAGGAGGTTACATCCTATGAAGTAAAGGACTGTACAAAATATGAGTTCCTGAGACCCAAGGCAATTATATAAAATTACTTAGTATGAACAATTGATAATAATTAAGGAATTTTTGCAGAAAAAAAAAGTTATGTATTTGTAAATGGCGAGCGAAGCGAGCCGAATTTTTAGGTTTCAAAGTCCTTTCATGCATTTTAGACCCATTTCAATTAGAAATGGACCAAAGCTGGACCCCACCTCCCAAGATCTCAGAGGGGGGGGGGGGTTCCAGACCCCCGGTCCCCCCCCCCGCTGGATCCGCGCATGGTTGTATTGAGTTCTAATGAAACTCGAGAAAATTACGAAAAATGCATTCAAATCGGTGGTTTCTGGAGTGTCTTAGATCTATTTCTGAACAGTAGTTTGCTTTAAATACTATTTCAAAAGACCCTCCCCCTTCTTTTTGGCAACTGGGGGAGACGCTCTCTTTTTTTTTTTTTTTTTTTTTTTTTTTTTTCGCGAGACGATATGGACATTTTTGCGTACAAATGTACGCCTGGCTTCGCCCCTGGCTTGTTGATTTGTCCTTGCTGTAACATGTACTTAGAATATTGGTACGATATCAAGTAAAAAATGTTGAGTTTCATTGGGTTTTGGCTTTGAATGCTTAATTATAGGCCCCCGGAGCATATTCGAGCTTATACAATGTTAAATATTTGACCATTTTTTCCGGTTATTTCAAAGTATGTTTTTAACAAAATTTGTAGATGACAAAACTACTCAAACCGGGTATTTGAGGACAGAAACGTGTAGGTTTCGATCCCCGTACCATTTACATTGATTGTTTGACACACGTACATGTTTTGCAAATTATTTGAACATGTTCATATTATAGTATTTGTTAATGTTAATTTTCGGGAATAAAATAAACAGAAAACCCCCTCTGCCACGTACATTACAAAAACTTCGCGATTGTCTGTACGAATCCCGCCAATTGATACGGTATCGAATCGATATGCGATAGAATGTATCAGAAAATTTTGTAAATTTTGTTTCAAAATAGTGAATTCTGGTGGACATTGAGCAATCTTTATATTACTCAGTTTGCAGGGTTTTTTCCGAGTGCTAATGTTACCAAAAAAAAAAAAAAAAAAAAAAAAAATTTGGGAAACCGGGGGGGTTTTCCCGAACCCCCGAACCCCCCCTAAATCCGCCCTTGGATTTTGATTGCAGAATGATTTCATGGAAATAAAAATAATCTGGCTACGGCCCCCTGTGATTTATTCAATACCAAATTTGACTTGTATACATCATGATGTGAGACTCTAGACAATCAGGGGAGGGGAAGAGTTATAACAGCGTGAGCCCTAGTAATGCAAATTGCCAATAAAAAAGTATATGACTATGTTTGGAAATTTTCAAGGGATATACCCCCCCCCCCTTTTTTTTCAATTACACCCCAGAATTCCCGAACACATGTTGCATTCCTTTTGTGAACATAATGGAAATTTCGTTTTGTTGAAATCAATCTTAAAACTACCATTACCCCGAAAAACCCGAAATATTACACTTTTTCCTAAAAAACCTAACTAAAATTCCTAACTTTCACGGTTTACCCTAAATTTCCTACCGAATTTTAATAATTCGGAAACTTCGGTCAAAGCGGTAATTTTCGTAAAGTTAGGATTCGGAAACTTAGGTAGGATTTTTCCGAAATTCGGAAACTTAGGTTAAGCCTCGGAAACTTCGGTAAAAGTGTGTAATCTCCCGCGATCACCACTGTACCTAGTTCCTAAGTCTAGAGCCGAGTCTAGAACAAAAAACCTAAATTGGTCCATTTCTTTTTCGCATATAGAACCTTCCTTAATTCACTCCATGAACGATGTTATGATAAAGACATATTCGATTTTAAAATGTGTTCACAAAAGCATTTTTCAGGTTGAAATCGGAGAAGTTGTTTCATCTTATTTACTCAAGACTGCACTTTTTTGGGAAGTTGAAGAAACAAATATTGAACAATGGACACCAGATAATCTCTTCCTCTGTGTAAAAAGATGTCTAAAAAGAGTGAGAGGTTGGTTTGATAGCAATTTTGCGCCTCATTATTTCATTCGTGATCAAAATTTATTTCCGCGTACGCTTACATCATCTCTGAGACAGAAAGCGTCACGAAATATTAACGATGTCATCGGAGACTTTGAAAACCTTGTTCAGAACATAATGCCTTTCGTTCTTTGCCTCAGGAATACTTCAATGGAAGCAGTTGTCGACAGTTATTATGAATCTGATGGTTGGACCAAGAGCACAGAGTTTAAAGATTTTTTAAGCAAAGGATTCAATCGTTCACTCACAGCATACAGCTCATGTATTTTGCCCTTTCTGTTAGGTGGTTTTGTTGGAAGACACTCATCTAATCATTGGGAAAGCATCGATTCTTTAAGACAAGTCATATGTCGTATATTTAAAAATCAAACACCAACAATGCCACGTGTGTTTATCCTTTCAACTTTGATGCAGAGAATTTCATTTCTGGAACTGATAAAAGCTGGACAGCATTTTCGTGGTAATAAAAGTAAATATAGAACGAGAAAGCTTTCAAAGAACATGCTTCGTCTTTGTTTAATTCCACACATGGTAGTTTCATTATCAAACTTGATCACATACGTTCTCAGATGTGCTTTTCTTCAAGACTTTCAGAGAATGGAAAGAGCAATATATTTTATAACCCATCTTCATCGAAGATCAGAAGTACTTAGATTTAATTATCTTGATCAGAATAATTCCGTTCGCGAATCGCAAAAGATATATAATGATACTGCTGTATCAGAGAACAACACCATTGAACCCTTCGTGGTGATTTCCACTGAATACCCTTTGACGCACATCGAATTACAATTTCTACCTCCAGTTTTATTGTTAGAACTTGAATGCAGATTCGCAGTAGAACAGAATCTGAACCCTCTTCTCAGACTGTCAAATGAGAACGTGCTATCTTTAGATTCGGAGGCACTTTTCTATTTTGTCTCGTTTTGCTTCTATCACCAGCGAGACAAAAACATAGAAAAATACACATATCTTCAAAAATTGGCACGCTTAACTCAAAATGAGTCTGTAGTGCATTTGCATGTTGCATTGAACCTGCTAGGTTACTGTCAGATGCTGATGTGTCAGCATAGAGAGGCTCTAAGTACATACCATAGATCATTGTGTAACCAAGTGAGAAATCGGGATCTGAAAACGGTGAGCAAAGCAACACCTTACCATGTTGCAATTCTTCTTTACAAATGTTTTTCTGACGAGTGGAGTAAAACATCTTAAATCTCTTGTATCTGTCTTAAACAATAAGAAACATGGATTTAAGTTTATAAAAAGGGGGACTGAGTGGGGGCTCTTCGATCATTCATAGTCAGATTCTGAAATCCAAATCTGCTAAAACAGTGTCAATGAAAATACCAGACGCATATAACGTCAATGACAAACTACATACCTGTTAGACCAATTATTAACATATTTCAGTTCAGATTGGCATTGCTATGATGGAAAAATATAGATGATATAAACAGAACCTTACGGTCAATCCCTTCTCTCTAGATCAATCAAAGAGTATAGAATTGTAGTGAATATGTAAATAGTTTCGCGCTTCATTCAAAAGTAATAATCAAAAGCAATGTCCATAGTAAGAAACTAAAATGTTCCATATGAAAGTATTTATTTTGATATTTTTGAAAAGATAAATCAGAACCAAAACATATTGAACAAAGGAAAAATGTGCATGTTTAATTTAATAAAAAGATGGTGTCCTCATGTATGTATTCATTTATTTGTTGTGTTAAACATCCTTGATGTTCTTGATCTTGCTATTTTGAATGTGATTTTGAATCACAAAGGTAAGATACCGATGTGCATCCCTTGACAACTTTGACGGTCATTTGCAAGATGCACGCATGGAGTGCAGAAGTGATCTACCTTCATTTTTTAGCAACAATGAGATAAACATACCATTGGAATCTGTAGAAACTGTCCTATCTCCTCCATTTAATGAAACTTGAATTCCAATTTTCTATTTAAAGATATTTTTCACGGGTAGTACTTGTTCTAACTGAAAATTGCGCTATTTTTAGTGCAATAATGTTGTATATCCCGAATGTCCAATCAATGAGTAAGATTTGATCACATGACCCATATTTTTTGGAGGTTGCATGCAATAGTGTTCTATCTCCATTTCTACAAAATGTTCTATTTCCATGTTCTATCTTTTGTTAGCTTTCCATTTTTTCTGAATAATTAAGCATTCACCCTGCATGTGTTCACAATTATGTTGACTACCAGACAAACTGTAAGTCGTTGAAAGTTAGATTTTCTTTATTTCATTGGATTTACTTTGAGGGAAGAGAAGGAGGGAAGGTTTTCTAAACAAATAGCTGCAAGAAATATTTGGGCTGTATTGTCAGGATTTAAACATCGTAAAACTAGAGAATAAAAAGGAGAATTTTGATATTAGTTCAACAGACTGGAAAACTGAAAGAGAAAAGATACAAGTGGGGTGGAAGATGGGTGGTAGTGGGGGTAGTGGTGATGTAGCACTACCTTCCGTTCCTTCATGTTAGTTTTATTCTTAGTCATTGATGTTACAGATTTGAGTATTATTGCTTTGAATTGATATTATTAAGGAACAACGTTAATTAATAAGATTTTATTCTTTTAATGACGCCTTTGTTGCTTTTGGAACATTTATGCACTAAAGGAAAGTGTACTTGGCTTTATCCTAACTGTTCTATCTTCATGTAAAAATTTCGAATTTCATGATAAAAACACAAGTGTGTGTTATAAAAGTACACATATTAGCTACTTTCATGATTTTTTTTGATATATGATGCTTTATGGCATGGATCATGTCATCAAAATATCAAACAATTCAATTCAATTCTCTATTAATCTCAGTCTATATTGACAAAGAGATAATTTTACAAAAATAATACAAACACACTTATATAAAGTACAACATGCATGAAATAAGACATAAATATACTTGTATTATTAACATTTTTAACGAGATACAAACAAAGTGGCAAATTTTTCAAAGACGATTTTCTCGAAAACAGGAAAATGGCAGATACAATGTAGAACACTCTTGCACTCAATGCGCGATTATCAAATTATTTTGATATTTACTAATAGATAGACTAGGGTATCTTAGCCAATATTGAGACAGTGTCAGTAATTGACTCTTGTCATCTCTATTCTGTCAGTCAGCGTGTACTGCTGAAAAATGACTGTTCGTTCACAATGGTATATGGTTCAATATCCAGGCATAACGTGTTATTATTAAGTTGGAATCATATCCCTTGTAACGATTTTGAACGAATGAATGAAGGACAAACACAAATGGGTTGCAGGACTATACCCATATCTGAATTTGGTAGTCATTCTACATACAAACCGTTGTAATTTAAAACAAAAAAAAACAACCAACATAGTATGTCCTGGAACAGTCCATCTTCCATTTTTTATACATGCAGACACCAGACTTCACATCATATGGCAACATTTCCCATTTTGACGTCACATCTGATCGCACCGTCTTGAGGCACCTTGATGTGTTGTCATGCTTTTAATTTTGACATCACAATGAAAATATCGCGATTATGTAATGTCTGGTGTTTGTCCCACGGGTTTACTTGACAATAAGCTATTAAATGTTAAACGTCTTCAAATTCAATAGAATCATTTTAGAACAGATAAATATGAAGCATAGACATGACATGCACGTTTCGGGTACTTAACCCTCGTCAGTGATCCTCAATCTAAACAAAGAAATATGTCCAAAGAGTGTGGAAGTTCTTATGTCAAAAATCCACCAAAACACGTAGCAGTGACAATATGGACAATGACCATATCCCTGTATATAGCACAAAATCGATAATTCAGAAAATCAGAAACCGAAGGCATACAAAATCAGGATAAAACAGGAACCAAAGCAAACAAACAAAAACCTCCAACACAAGAAAATAAGCGAACTCCCGACATGGGAGTGAGACCAGGTGCCCAGGAAGAATAAGCATCTCCTGCCTGCAATCAACATCCACCGCCTCAATTCGGTAGAACTGTCATATCCGGTTACTTCCATTTCGGAAGACATAGAGTACAATCTTTGGTTGGATGGTTCAAATGGTCTATGACAGAATATCATCCACCATTCTGGAGAGTGGGACATCAAAGTGTAAGACGAGTTCTCCATATCGACCATAGAACTTCCTCAGTGACGATGTAAGTCGGTCACAAACATATCCCTGACTGAGAAGCTTATCTGAAAGACACGTAGCTCTCAGAACAAAATCCGTATATTTGGTACTTGCTCTGGCATAACGTATCACCTAATATATGAACACGCCATACGCAGGCGAGGAAGGGATGGTGCTAGTCAGAAAAGGAAAGTTTGTTATGCTGAAATTGAAGTTTCATGTTTGTCATAGAGACCTTTCCTCCAAACACCACAAAAAATGTGTCGATCAGAAAGTTTAACATCTGAATAATATCTGTTTCAGTGTACTTATTTTCAGAATAGGACTTTTCTTTTACGTAGTAGATTTTATCATGGTTAACAACAATTAATTTGTATTTGCGATTACCGTTCTTACTTGTAAACGCATTACTTATATTTTTTGTGAAACTTTCTTTCAATTTAGAATGTGGAATTGTAGTGTAAAATGTCGAAAAATCAAAGGCTTTGATCAAATGGACCAAAATGATTTGATTTCAGTTGTTCTAAAAGTTCCTTTGAATTCTTTAAAATCAACATCTGGTTGATACCACTGCTAGAATACACTGTCGAACAATATTTTTGAAGCCCAGATTAGATTTCAGATAAACTTTGGTGAGTAAGATCGATACAGATTTGGTAGAACATTTTGAGGAACCAGCTATGAAACGTTGTTTGTACGGATTCTTATGCATTTTAGGTATACAGTATAAGTATGGTAAATCTAAATCTAAATTGTTAGTGTCGAAGCCGAAGGAAGCAAGAGTTGATTTGTGGTTATCTATTATTTCATAGGCAGAAAGGTTTGTTGGGGTATAAGTGGGATTTACAGGTGTCGAATTTAAACCAAACTCTTTAACTAGACTGTCGAAATAGTACTTTTTGCAAGTAAATGTGTAATTATTTGAGACTTTGTCCGCTGGTGAGATGACATAATACGGATGGTAAATGATGCTACAGGACCCACGTTTTAGAAATTTTAAGAAATTATGGTAACAGAAATTAAAGTGGTAATAAATTTCATAACAGAAACTATATTTTGATAACAGAAGTTAAAGTGATAATAAATTTTGATGTCAGAAACTATATTTTGATAACAGAAATAAAAGCGATACATGTAATAAATTTTGATAACAGAAACTAAATTTTGATAACAGAAATTAAAAAAGATAATAAATTTTGATAAAAGAAACTGAATTTTGATAACAGAAATTAACATTTGAACTACTTGGTGAGTGTCACTTTGTGAGTGTCACTTGGTGAGTGTCAACTTAGCATTGAAACTACTTGGTGAGTGTCACTGCTGGTGGACCAAGAGTCCCCGAGGGCACATGTAGCCAAGTTCGATCAACTTCCGTTGATCGTCTGTCTCTTCAACGCATTTGAAATTTTCTGTTACAAAATTTCTTGAAATTTCTAAAACGTGGGTCCTGTGGCATCATTTCCCACCCATTCTGCTACGTCTTTTGGTACATTTTTGGACATAATAAGTTTCATACTTTTTGGCCATCTTACATTGTTTAGACTGAGGATCACTGAAGAGGGTTTAGTACCCGAAACGTGCATGTCTGGTCCATGCTGTAAATTTATCAGGTTTTAAATGATGCTACTGAATTTAAAGACGTTTAACATAAATTAAAGTGAATCCCAGATAGATATGAGATCAGATATCCTATGTAAGTAAGAATCTCTTGCTTGCTAGTAGCATCAATTACTAAGGTAGTGACGATACATGGAGGGTAATTTTCCATTGTGATGTTGGACTTATGTTGGATAGAACTTAAGGAGGTCTAGGACAGCCAGACTAAATAAAGATTCTTTCAATTAATTCTCCTAAAAATTATCATATATTCATAATTAAAACATACTTTTCTACATGCAAAGTTTTATCAATTTTTACCGTTAGTTCTGGAGCTACAAACGTACATATATACCCATTGAAAGCCCAAACATGAGCAATAAATGTGACGTTAAAATTAAAACACGTTAGGTAATGATATATAGTAACAAACAAAGGAGGGAATCTCCAACAACACCAGGTTATAGCACCAACAGCAAAACCCCAAAACACCCAATGCAAAAACACAAAGCAGACAAGCACAAAAAGAAACGCGCAAGGGACAAGGAACGTCAACGCACAACACAGAAACATCAAACACAAAGGACTACACATACACCAACGAGACCAATGGGCAACCGGTGCCGACTGATGCTACTAGCAAGCAAATATTCTGTAGAGGCAGAATATTAACAAGATCTGTATTTTTCATTTCGATATGATGTGGGCAATGGGATATGTATAGAATTTTAAATGACCACTAAGACTTCCCTGTAAAAAGGAGATAAATTTACGTATATTTTCAGAACATCTTTGAGTTGTTAATTTCAATAGTTAAGGTGTCTTATCTGAAACCCTGTCATTTATTTTCCGTAAAAACTTGATATTATCTTCCTCATATGTCAAGTGAAACAACGATAAACTTCTATTGAAATTTGACCGTCAGTTTTAAAGTTATAATGATTTCGTTATCCCTCTCCCTCATTTTTATACGCCCGTCGTATTATGGTATGGCGAAGTCCGTCCGTCTGCCCGTCTGCCCGTCTGTCCGTCTGTCCGTCCGCCTTTGGAACGCAATAACTTGACAATGCGTCAATGGATTTTTATGAAATTCATACATTAAGATTGGACTGGGGAGAAGCCGCCTTTCGATTTTCAGGTTCATCCGATTTGTCATTACAGAGTTATTGGACTTAGATTTTAAGATACAGTGAAAATATACTAAAATAGTTAAAAATTATTTAAAAATATATTTCTGGTCGAAATGTTTTGAAATGTTGTATACTTCAAGTAGAAAGAATGTTCTTTGACATATCTAACGTGTTTTTAATTTTTTTGTCGCATAACCGAGATAGTGTGTGTAATGGGAAGGGGGGGGGGGGGTTATATGCACATACATGTTAAGCTAAAGGCAAAATATAGGCGCATGGAACGCAATAACTTGAATATGCGTCAACAGATTTTCATGATATTCATACATTATGATTGGACTGTGAAGAGGAAGCCGCCTTTCGATTTTCAGGTTCATCCGATTTCATCATTCTACTTAAGGTAGAAAAGATGCGCTTTGACATATGTAACGGGTTTTTAATTTTTTGCTCGCATAACCGAGATATTTGTAATTGGAGGGGGGGGGGGGGGGTATATGCACATACATGTTAAGCTAAAGGCAAAATATAGGCGCATGGAACGCAATAACTTGAATATGCGTCAACAGATTTTCATGATATTCATACATTATGATTGGACTGTGAAGAGGAAGCCGCCTTTCGATTTTCAGGTTCATCCGATTTCATCATTCTATTTAAGGTAGAAAAGATGCGCTTTGACATATGTAACGGGTTTTTAATTTTTTGCTCGCATAACCGAGATATTTGTAATTGGAGGGGGGGGGGTGGTATATGCACATACATGTTAAGCTAAGGGCAAAACATAGGCGCATGGAACGCAATAACTTGAATATGCGTCGACGGGTCGTATTATGGTATGGCGAAGTCCGTCCGTCTGCCCGTCTGTCCGTCCGCATATGGAATGCAATGACTTGAAAATGCGTCGACGGATTTTCATGAAATTCATACATTATGATTGGACTGTGAAGAGGAAGCCGCCTTTCGATTTTCAGGTTCATCCGATTTGTCGTTACAGAGTTATTTGACTTTGATTTTTAAAATACAGTGAAAATATACTGAAATAGTTAAAAATTATTTAAAAATCTATTTCTGGTCGAAATGTTTAGAAATTTTGTATACTTCAAGTAGAAAGAATGTTCTTTGACATATGTCACGGGTTTTCAATTTTTTGTCGCATAACCGAGATATTGTGTGTAATGGGAAGGGGGATTATATGCACATACATGTTAAGCTAAAGGCAAAATATAGGCGCATGGAACGCAATAACTTGAATATGCGTCAACAGATTTTCATGATATTCATACATTATTATTGGACTGTGAAGAGGAAGCTGCCTTTTGATTTTCAGGTTCATCTGATTTGTCGTTACAGTCATTTGACGGGTCGTATTATGGTATTGCGAAAACCGTCCGTCCGTCTGTCCGTCCGTCTGTCCGTCTGTCCGTCCGCATATCTAACGCAATAACTTGAAAATGCGTCAACGGATTTTCATGAAATTCATACATTATGATTGGACTGTGGTGAGGAAGCCGCCTTTCGATTTTCAGGTTCATCCGATTTGTCGTTACAGAGTTATTGGACTTTGATTTTTTAAATACAGTGAAAATATACTGAAATAGTTAAAAATTATTTAAAAATCTATTTCTGGTCGAAATATTTAGAAATTTTGTATACTTCAAGTAGAAAGATTGTTCTTTGACATATGTCACGGGTTTTTAATTTTTTTTGTCGCATAACCGAGATATTGTGTGTAATGGGAAGGGGAGGGGGGTTATATGCACATACATTTTAAGCTAAAGGCAAAATATAGGCGCATGCATGGAACGCAATAACTTGAATATGCGTCAACAGATTTTCATGATATTCATACATTAATATTGGACTGTGAAGAGAAAGCCGCCTTTCGATTTTCAGGTTCATCCGATTTGTCGTTACAGAGTTACGGGACTAAGATGTTTTAAGATACAGTGAAAATATACTAAAATGGTTAAAAAAATATTTAAAAATCTATTTCTGATCGGAATGTTTTGAAATTTTGTATACTTTTAAAAGTTAGAAAGGATGCGCTTTGACATATGTAACGGGTTGTTAATTTTTTGCTCGCATAGCCGAGATATTTGTAATGGGAGGGGGGAGGGGGTTATATGAACATACAAGCTAAGGCGCATGGAACGCAATAATTTGAATATGCGTTAACGGATTTACATGATATTCCTACATTGTGATCAGACTTTGAAGAAGAAGCCGCCTTTCAATTTTCAGGTTCTTCCGATTCGTCGTTACGGAGTTATGGGACTTAGATATTTTAGATACAATGTAAAATATACTAAAATAGTTAAAAATTATTTAAAAATCTATTTCTGGTTAAAATGTTTTGAAATTGTGTATGTGTAAACGTCTTCAAATTGAATAGCATCATTTAAGAACAGATAAATTGGCAACGTGGACCAGACATGCACGTTTAGGGTACTAAACTGCAAGTGGAAAGGATGTTTTTTTTTTCACATATTTAACGGGTTCTTAAATTGTTTCTCACATTATCCGGAAATTATGTGTAAAGGGGGGGGGGGGGGTATATGCACATAGGCAAAATATAGGCGCATGGAACGCAATAACTTGAATATACGTCAACAGATTTTCATGATATTTGTAGATTGTGATCAGACTTTGAAGAGGAAGCCGCCTATCGATTTTCAGGTTCATCCGATTTGTCCTTATGGAGTTATGGGACTTAGAAATTTTGGTGTTGTGAAAAAAATCCCAACGGGCGTATCTTGCTGCGTGATCGTAGGCTTTATTACGTTACCTTAATGCTGACCTTCTAGCAAAAACGCGCCAATGTCGCTGTTTCTATTATGACGTCATAATTGATCTGGAGCTTTCCGATGGGGTTCTTTCGGAAACTGTTTTGGATCCTCTTAAATGCATGCTCTGCTTTTGTGTTTGAATAGCGTTTGATGTAGGATTTAGTTTTCTTACCTCTTTTGCGTCCCTTGCTGTATATGTCTTCTATGCGTTTTCACATGAGGTGTTTTGCTGTGGATGCTGCAACCGAGTCTTGCTGGAGATCCCTTCTTTCATCTTAAACTCACAATCACCATTTTACAATAAGTCATCTACATTGTCTCAATATACATGTACAGGGAAGCCATATGTTCTGCGTTTCAAGATAACCTGTCGTGAAAGTTTAAAGGAGGTTAATGTATCAAATCGTTCAACATTGTGGTAATTGAGATGAAACTTGACGTGAAATCGATAGGCGTTGCAATCAATAATCAATATTGTATATATAATGAAAACCTAATACAACAGAAAAGAGCACCTAATATAAAGAAGTCAGCCATAAAGTGCTTTATATAAGGGATATTTCCTTTGATAATAAATAGTTTTTTTTAATCTGTTTCGAAAGCAAAATTTCAGGGATCGTAGGATATGATTCTTCAAGGTTGTGCATTTATGCCTTACATACAAAAATGCCCCCTTGGATTCTTTATTTAGCAGCTGAGTTACCCATTACACAAATTCAACATTTATATATTGGGTCCCTGGGTTATTGTTTGTATGGTAATCGAAAAGTGAGGGGTTTTTTTTATTTTAACCACTATTTTGCGTTCTTTGAGACATAATATCTGGGATACCAGAAAAGTGGGAAGGCACGGATACTACACCTTTCGCTACTGGCGTAGCAGATGTTCGTCCTATGTCGGCATTTTTTTGATATTTGCTCCTTTTTTCATCTTTTTTCTACTTGACATCCAAATGTTTCTGTCTGTCTGTCCGTCTGTAATGAATCTAAACCTTGTTTATCATATTTCGAACGATGAGTGAAATAGCCTTCATAATTCGCTTATACATTTTCAGTTTTGTTTTATTAAATTCGACCTGGTAACCTCGGTTTTGCTTACGCCTTTACTTCTGTTTTGTTGATATTGTGTTTGTATTTCATTCAGTATAAACTGTGAATCTTATAATAATGGAAGCAAACATCCAGTTTTGTGTTTATTTGACAAAAACTTCTCATATGAAATACAATTTATTTCATTAATGTTTATAAAGACTATTCATTTATTTTCATGATCATCTTCAGCTGATTTTTATCAATCAATTCTTTCAAAACGATAAAGATAGATGGTACATGTACGCTAATACTTAGATAAAATGCATACTTTTTGTTCTTGCTTTTTTAGATCCCCCCTTCTTTCATCGAATGAAAAGTTCGCAAAATGATCTAGTGGTAAAGGCTTCGGCCAGTGACCAAAATGTTGCTGTTTAGAGCCTAACTAGGACCACAGGTCGGCCGAAATGTTCGTTGTTGTATACAAAAATGTCTTTGTCTGTTCGTTTTAAATTCAAAATAGATCTTTAAAAATGTTCGCAATATATGCGTTAGTTTTTTAATCATATGAAATCCGAAAAGCCCTGAAAAGAAGCTTTTTGCAGATCTAGTGGAAGACCAGCTTACGTAAATTTAGTGAGTGAATTGATTTATCGTATCATCAAATCATAAAAGAACCCCGGCTACTCTTCTATTACAAACAGAAATAAACCACCGAAAACCAACCGAACAAGAATAAGGAGGCTGTTAAAACCTGACATTGACCCTTATCGATAGCTTCGTAAAAGTCACCACTGTTGATTTTCGAAAATAGGTTCTTGGAGTGGAATTCATAGAATAATAATTATGTGTAAGCATAATGTATTTTAAAGGATTTGTATTCATTTAATGAGACTTGTAGGTGGTAAACATTATTTCCATATGCAGAAGTATAAAATGTTCTGAGAACTAGTTAGCAAAGGAGAAGGTCCACTAACCGTGATTTACGGCCCTGTATCTAGTGACTTTTTAAAAAGATATAATTTTGAGTCATTTTGATGTAAATCTATCTATCAACATTGGTATTTGTCAGCAGTAAAAAGTTTGCGAACCTTTGCGTTCCGTGACGTCATTTATGACGTCAGAAACTGGTTACGGTACGGTAATATCCGTATTTTTCGTTAATTTTTATACATTCTTTGCAGATTTTCGCTAACAACACAGGCGGGTACGTACCTAATTTTTGTTTTAGATAAACAATCATGACATATTCTCATTATAAACGAATTTTCATCTACGTACCTACTTGTGCTCTATATGAAAACCTTTAAAATGTTACGATATTTTACTTTTAACCATCTGGTTGCAGTAGAGGTCACAGGAGTCGTTTTACCGATCGCTGCGTGTTCTTCTGCAGTTTCGGTGTACAAATTCCTCTGATTTCTTTCTTGGCGGATTTTGACAAGTTTTTTATTGATGAAACCGGGAAAGAAAATTTAACTTTAACGATTAAACGATATGTTGATTAACCTATATCAAAGGTTTGGTATCTTTAATTATCTTTGATTATAAGGAATTTTTTCCATTTTTTTAAACTTTCGTACTTTGCAGCGAAATGTTAATAATATCAAACAAAATGTCTTTATTTGGAAACTTTGAGCGAGTTAATTTTAGTGTCATACCTACTTTGTTCAAAGATGTATCCATTTTACAGAATATTTCACACACTAGTGAGAACGAGCGAGTTGAATAACGTTCATTTATTGAACTGGAACGTCAAAATTTTAAACACCTCCGTTTACGGAATGAATCCTCCCCATAGGAAATTACGTTTATATAATTACCAAATGTGTTTGTTTATCTGATTCTAAGCATTTTGATTGGTCGATCGCATTTGTTGTGACTTCCGTTATGAGATGATAAAATGTCAAAATTGACCGGAACTACTTTCACATTAACGCAACAGAAATCAAGAATTGTCTAACGCATGAAATAAACAATACAAATGGTATCAAATAATCCATTAAAACTAGAGACAGTTCCATAAACATCACAGCACAGTACTGTGAATGTTTGCAGAGATTAGATCGGTTGCTACGCGCATGATTTGAAAACTGCAACAAGTGAACATAAACGGCAGTTTGTTGATGGATTTCTTGTGTTTCTAGGGAAATTTTGATTGACCTATTAGAAATGCATGAAAAAACTTGTCCTTTATTTTTCTAAAATCATCGTGATTAATCTAATACACATGTATATACAACATGTAGGATGAATAAATTTGAAAGTACTGAGCAAAAGCTACGCAATCGCGACTTACCAAACTTGTCATGCCGATTTCGTTCGGATTCCTAAGAAATAATTTACAGCTGATATTCCGATACCTGTAGATCTTAACAAAGTGTTTTTTCTTCACACATAAGATCTACAGGTACAAGAAATGCTGTCTGAGAGTCCGTATAAATCCCAACACAAATTGCCTCATGTTCTACGTTCAACTGTCATGTCTGCTGCCTTCGATAAACAACGCGTCACAAATTACGTCATGACAGTACAGCAGTCAGTGCAAATAGGTAAAACATGCTGAGGTTCTGAAGGGGGAAAAGCTTTTTTTCCAGATTAAATGTCGGCTTGCTTTTTTTCCTCTCAAACATTTTTGTTGTTAGGGAACTAGTTCGTACCAGTTCAATATTTTCATACGCCACGTACTCAATCGTTCTTTTTCCTTAGAATTTGTACGAATTCGGAATAAATTCATATGTTTGGTAATTATAAGTATTGAATGTTTATTTTTGCCATTTTATTGGATGATGAAATGTCAGTTGTCGTATCACAAATTTTGCGTAAAACCGCTTCGCTACGCTACGCGGTTTTACACAATTTGTGATACGACAACTGACATTTCATCATCCAATAAAATGGCAAAAATAAACATTCAATTCTTAAATAATAAATTACAATAAACACATAAAGTCCAAAAAATGTTGGCCTCTCGTTTACGTTTTCCTTTCCCTCTTATTTTATCAACAAACATGAAACTAGAAATGAATATTTGCGTAAAAAGCACAATGTTTTTTTTTGGGGGGGGGGGGGGCAAAACTGTTACCTGTAAAGCATGACAGGTAAGTCTATATACTAGCAAGTATAAGTCAAGAACAGGTATGTTGCTTGTTGTATGTTTGATCCTAAATCTAGTTTAAATATATTTTATTTTCCAAAACATAAAAATGAGATTTGGTAAAAGTTATACCAACATTATTAACGCCCTCTCCCTCAGTACATGTACGTGAACTTGAACTTGTGACCTTGACCTTCATTGAATGCCGAGTTTCATCATGCTATACAATTCCTGCAAAATTTAAAACATGTCTGATGTGTATCAAGTTTATTTGTTCTAGAGCCAGCGAAATACATGTATATATTTCCATTTCAGAAGAATCCCCATGTTAAGCGCCCGTCAGGCAAAGGGATTTATAAACAGTTACTATAATTCTGGTTGCCTACTATGACGTCACGCTATAGTTTTGAAAGTACAGAGAATTTACCAACGTTCCGATACTTTTGACGTTAAAACATTCAATACGCTCACTATTAATGCTAAACGGGAGGTCTGATATTTAGTACAAATGGAAATATAAGTAATGACTGTCTTACTTTGGGTGTTCATGGTAGTATAATTCTGGTTGGACACGCGCGAGGCGATTCTCGGAAAATTTGTCCAACCAGAATTATACTACCATGAACACCCAAAGTAAGACAGTCATTTCTTAAATGAAAGTGTGACCTACAGACAGACGGACGCCATGCAAAGTGATCTCTTTATGTCGCTCTTGCGTTTCAGGCGACATGAAAAGAAAGGATCGATGAATAATATGCTTGACCATTACACAATCATGTTACATTGTAGATTTTTTTTTCAGCATCTATAAAGTTCTTTATTTTGATTTTATTCGATGATTTAACATGTGTGTAAGGAAAGCAAATGAAAATAAACGAAACATGTGATTAATCTTCCTTGTACTAAGTCGAATGCTGGGTGGAAAGAGGGTTTTCTCGCTCGACTCGGAGTTACTATAGTTTTATTTCATAACTTTTCATTTTTGTTTGATTGATTTATTCATTTATTTTTATTTTTATTTATTTTTTTGTTGGTTTTTTGTTTGTTTGTTTTGGGGTTTTTTATTATTTCGTAGAGTATGTATCCAGTAGACATGAAATTCAGAATTAAATGGTGAGAACTGAGGACAATTAAAGGTCATAATAAATAAAGAATACATACTTTCCGATCGCAGAGTAACGTAAATCCGTAACCGACAACAAACAAAAAGACGAAATTCAAACTAAATATACTTGTCACTGACAAATATTATAATTGTTCATACCGACAATTTAATTAAAAAAAAACACTCCATGGTATAGATAAACCAATAAAGAATATATAAATTCTACAGATTTGTGAAGACGGAGATTTCACGGGCGTAGCTAGGCGTACATTTGTACACAAAAGCGTCCACATTTTTTCGCAAAAAAAAGAAGGGAGAAGAGATAGAGACCTCGCAATTTCCCCCAAAAATATGGGGTCTACATAAAGTAATAAATGATAAAAGTGATACATGTACCAGTGATACAGCCCAAAAACACTCAATAATGATCGTGTTGAATTTTTTTTTTCTCAGGCGTAGAAATTCGCGCTAACAATGTGCGCACGGACGATTTGGACAGATGTATGGTTGCACATAAGCGTACGTGAATTTCAAAAAGAATACAGCATTTTATGTTCATATCGGCATATCGGATATTTCCTTTATCTTAGATACGTTTCGTGCTCTTGATCCCTTTTAAATGCGGCTCAAATACGCCCAAGATCCATGCACCAATTTTCTTCACTTTCTCAAAATCTTCTCTGACCGATCCCCTACCCCCCCCCCCCCCCCCCCCCAACAATGAGAGAAGGAAACTGTTTTCCATATTGTCCCTTACTTCGATTTTATAAGTCATCCTCATAAAAAAGAATGTGTCCCTTGTATTTGAGCCTGTCGTTGGCGATTAGGCGTCGACATCGAAAACACCCTAGTAGCTACATGTACGGCATCATATTTTTAATTTGAACAACTTAACAAAAAAGATGTACATAGAATAATTCTTTTGTGATGGATCTCTATCCCTCTCTCTCAACTTCCTGCGAAGCCCTCTCGGCAAAAAAAAAAAGAAAAAAAAAAGAAAAAAAAATGACGATCACAGTCGCTTATAGCTTGCCCTTCCCTGTTTTTTTTTTTTTTTTTTCAAAATTTGTTTACGCGAATGCGTAATGAACCTTACAATCTCCTTTGTCCTAAATTGCATTTGTTTTGAATTCTTCAGATAATTATTGCGTTTTTAAATATTGTAAGAGCAGTCTATACAAAAACATTGATGATATAAGTTCCCGTCCGGACTCTCAGTCCTTCTGCACATGTGCATTGTGTTGCAATTCATCCAAATAAAAAGTTGTATGTGCATTCGGCATTTGAGTTTCTGGATCCGCTCCTGAATTTGGACATGTAACCTGATCTCATTAAAGTCAGAGAAAATTCTAACTTGCTTATTCTGAAACGTACATATATAATGCCCCCCCCCCTTTCATAAGCTTGAAGCTGGCGAAGAGTCACCACCTACCATGAGAAAAGCCGTCGCCTACTTTCTATTGTAAAGGCATTAAAAATGTCAAAATCAAGAATTTTCTTTTTCTATGTTACACAGTATCTTCCTTCAGAGTATCCACCTATACTTTAAAGTTTATTGAGATCCCTGCCCCTTCCCCTGCAAAATAGTACATGTATCAAATGTGTATATATATGTAACCGTCTTCCATAAAAATCTAGAATAATTTGACGCGACGTCATTACAGCTTCATTGCGATTCTGAAGCTTCTGATATCTCTCGGATATCTTTTCCTGATTAATTTAACACTGAAATCCAAATATATTCTTTAAAAAAATTATACGTATCAATTTTATTCTCTGAATTAATTTGACTTCAACAAAAATAGAACAGTTATACTTTTAATGTAGAGTTTTAGGTTAAAATTATCAGTTTACGTCATGGTGAAAGAAAGCGCATTTTGACGTTTCACAATTCCAACTTTGCCGGCTTATGAAACGCATACCTTATGTCAGATTTTCATAATGCTTACATTTTTAGAAACTAGAAATGTTGTATTATGTATACGTAAATTTTCTTTAAAAACGGCAAGAGGGCCGATTTTGATGGTTAGTGGCCCTTCTCCTTTCAATGGTAGAAATAACATGTGCATTCGGGGTCCTGCTTGTTTTACGGAAAGTAAAACAAACCGATTAACATCATATAAATTTAGTATGGATCATGGAGGAGAAAGATGATTTTTCTTGTAATTGTTTAGTAGCAGATTAACAAAGACAATTTTTACTTGCTATTTTGGGTGAAATATTGACTTTTTGCCCATGTTTGCTCCAATTTCTCCTTTTTGGACATGTTATGAATGTAAACGTCTTCAAATTGAATAGCATCATTTAAGAACAGATAAATTGGCAACGTGGACGTGGACCACACGTGGCAACGTGGCAATGTGTAATCCCTGGGGTTGTAAATATAGATTTTAATTTGTTATATGGCAGTTTGAATTTATAGAGAATTCTTCTTTCTTTCATAAGAAAATTAAGTCTTTCGAACAGTTGCTTTGGCGAAACAGGCCACAGGGTCCTCATCGCCACCTTAATACACAGTCATTCATTTATTGTGGTAAAGTGAGGAGTGAATGATAGTCAGGTACCCAACAAAAGAAGCATGTCTAACTTGCAAGCAACATACGTCACTACACTTGATGGATTATGTTAAATAACGTAATTAATGCAAATCACGAATTCCATTGCCAACGATAACATAAGTTTTACTGCGGAATCTAGGGCTGTCAGGTGCACCGAAAGCATCGGGAATGTTCGATTCGGTTCCGAAATCACGAAATACGATTCGGTTAGTACTTTACATTGAGCTTTCAAAACAACAATGCCAGCGACCAAAAACCTCTCATATTGAACTGCTAAACGAACGTAGAGCACCAATCTATTTGCGAGAAACGTACATATAAACTATAATAAACATGTTTAAATGCTTTTATAACATTCTTTTCAAGGTATGTAAAACACGCGTACAGGAGTGACGAAACATCGACGGCTGCACTTGCCACATCGGGAATATTGAGATACCAGCCAGGTAAATTATTTCAAATTTAAACAGATAGATGAAATAGGGACAAAATTAATCGGCGCTGTTCTGCAATCTGTACAGGTTCAGATTCAGATTCATAATTTATTTGCGTCTCACCAACGTCAAATTGATACATGAACATAATGATATATTTCTTGTAAAATCATACACAAAATAAGAATAAAATGCATGAATTGTGACAGTTGCCATTCTTAATAGAATAATGAGAGACGATATAGCTTATAAAAGCAAGTAAGATCTCAAATAGTATATTAAAACATTCAAAATTTAACACATATTTTAAATGTAAACGTCTTCAAATTGAATAGCATCATTTAAGAACAGATAAATTGGCAACGTGGACCAGACATGCACGTTTCGGGTACTTAACCCTCGTCAGTGATCCTCAAATCTAAACAATGTAACATGCCAAAAAAGTATGACAGTTACTATGTCGAAAAAGCGTATCGAAAGACGTAGCAGGATGGGTGGGATATGATGCTACAGGACCCACTTTTTAGAAATTTCAAGAAAGTTTGATAACAGAAATTTAGAATGCGTTGAAGAAACGATCAACCGAAATTGATCGAACTTGGCTACATGTGCCCTCGGGGACTCCTGGTCCACAAGCAGTGACACTCACCAAGTGGTATAAATGTAAACGTCTTCAAATTGAATAGCATCATTTAAGAACAGATAAAATGGCAACGTGGACCAGACATGCACGTTTCGGGTACTTAAACCTCGTCAGTGATCCTCAAATCTAAACAATGTAATATGCCAAAAAAGTATGAAAGTTACTATGTCGAAAAAGCGTATCGAAAGACGTAGCAGGATGGGTGGGTTATGATGCTACAGGACCCACTTTTAATAAATTTCAAGAAATTTTGATAACAGAAATTTAGAACGCGTTGAAGAAACGATCAACCGAAATTGATCGAACTTGGCTACATGTGCCCTCGGGGACTCCTGGTCCACCAGCAGTGACACTCACCAAGTGGTATAAATGTAAACGTCTTCAAATTGAATAGCATCATTTAAGAACAGATAAATTGGCAACGTGGACCAAACATGCACGTTTCGGGTACTTAACCCTCGTCAGTGATCCTCAAATCTAAACAATGTAATATGCCAAAAAAGTATGAAAGTTACTTTGTCGAAAAAGCGTATCGAAAGACGTAGCAGGATGGTTGGGATATGATGCTACAGGACCCACTTTTAATAAATTTCAAGAAATTTTGATAACAGAAATTTAGAATGCGTTGAAGAAACGATCAATCGAAATTGATCGAACTTGGCTACATGTGCCCTCGGGGACTCCTGGTCCACCAGCAGTGACACTCACCAAGTGGTATAAATGTAAACGTCTTCAAATTGAATAGCATCAATGATTGATATACATATTTATATTTATGTTCTTTTTTAAAAGTATAAGATAGCAGATTTAAGCAGACATCCAACTCATGTTACTATCTTGTAAAATATGAATTAGCTGATCCTTATGAGTTACAACATCAAAATCTTGGTAAAGCATTCTTGTATATTCAAACAACAGAAATCTTTCACTGGAGTGAAGTGGGCAATGCAGCAAGACATGTTCTTCATCTTCTGTCATATCATTACAATTGAAGCATACTATTTCATTAACCTGTAACCTTTCATAACTGCCTGTTTCAATTCTAAGGGGAGCAACCCCACATCTAAATTTTGCAAATGCTGATCGGTATCTTTTAGGCATATGACATAAAATATACTTTTGGATATAATCAGTTTCAACAAGTGCTATAGAGGCCTATTACAGTGTATTCTTGTTTATTGTTATTACCCTTAATGAACAGCAAAAGATTTGTCTTTTCATTTTATTTATGTCTTTTATCAAAATATGTGAACCAAACTGAAATTAATCGATTGAAGGGTATATGAATAGAAACCGAACCGATTCTAGGAAACCTGAACCGACCCAGCAACATTATAGATAATGAGAAGCCATGCATGTATTTAATATAGAGACCATAGAACTTTTTCGATGGTTTTCAAGGATGTACTCCTGACAATAAAACTATGCTCTAGTGAGAGTGCTGTTGAGATTTTCGTCAGGATCTTCTTTAACTCATTAGGATCTCGAATGATTTCTACGTCATATGGTGTTTTCTAAACGAGGTGTAAAATTTATACATCCCGATCTTTGAGGAGGGGATTACACAACGAACTTTATATACACTGCATGACATAGAAGAGTCGTTTTTGAGTTTTATTCATCTTAAGACGTACGATATAATCGATCAAAATAACATCGAAATATTGTTATTACTTCATGTCTTGCTAATGACGCATCAGCATTGCCGTTTCATTGTGGCGCCATAAAAGGCCTTGAGCCTTTTACCCACTGACACTTAAGTGTAATGAGAAAGAGAAGATCCTGACGACAATCGCAACAGCACTTACAATAGAGCACGAAATTCAGGATCAACGGACCCCTAGCAAGCTAGAGGTGGGACCAGGTGCCCAGGAGTAGTAAGCATTCCTGTTTGGCTAGCCGCATGAAATTGAAAACAATATCTACAAAACATGCACTGTAGGAGGTTATGATTATAAAGAAAGTTCTATGGCAACAATGTCAGGGAAAACAATTTAAACACTTACTGTTATAAAACCCCTGACACGTCATCATAACATCTAATTATTAAATTGATCTATTTTATTGCATAACAGGTTTATCATATGATATAGGACATAAGGGAGTGAGTTTAGGCGCCATGGAATAGAAAGCATCTCCAACTTGAAAGGAACATGTATTAAACGGATTATAAGAATTAAAGGGACTGTTACATTGTTTAACATGGTTAATTTTGTCCTAATTTCCATGCTATGAAATTTGAAGATGTTTAAAATTAGGCCGTATCTTAATTATCCATGGGTTACAAATACGAATAACCTATAATCAGAGAATGTTAACATAACCAGCGAACGTTCTTTTTTAAACATTCAAATTAATAAAAGAAATCACATGATGTCTCGACAGTGTATATGTGAAAGTATTTACTACACAGAAATCTCCAACCACATGAATACATTTTTTCAAACAGCAGCAAATGGATAGCCATGGTGTCTAACTACATAAGTTTAAGCCAACCATGTATATATTTCGTATTCAAAAAAGGATCCTAGTCCTATAAAGGCACTTATAAAATATTAATATTTCAAATTCGGTATACCATTGATAACGATGAAATAAGTTCTGGAATCATTTTCAGTGTTCTTGTGTTCTAGGTAATGGTACGCTACACATGAATGGAATACAGGAATCGTATATGTTCTGCAACCGAGTGTTGTTGGAGATCCCCTCTTTTCGTCTTATGTGACGTTCCCCGGTGTCCATAGGACAATGAAACACAATTTATTTAACAATATGCTCTAAGAACAAAATAGTGATGCATATATAGCGCATTCATGGAGAAATGAATACACCGAAGATAGGCGAGGATTGTATATGACTGTCAAACAAACAGTTTCTGATGTTTTAATTGAAATAGATTGTCATAGAGAGATGAATTGAATACTTATATCTTTATTTTTTGTGTTTTCCTAATGCTTTATTATATATCATAAGAACACGTACAGCTGAAGAAATTCGCAAATCCATTGCTGCTAAAATACATATGCTTCTAACGTGCAGATATCCGTCCTCTGTCGAAACCGATTGTTCATTAGTCTCTATTAGGATATATATTTGGTCTTACGTGTTTGGCATTCCTTCTCTTGTGGTGTATCTATATTTTCGCTTGGGTCTTTCATGTTTGCTGTGAGGTGTGAAATCATGACATCTCAAAAGCATAACATCTACGAAAAATTAGTTTTTTAAAATTATTCCATAAGTATTACTAGAGAGCTAAGAAAAGGGGATGTAAATAAACACACAGACAATGGCGTATTTATATAGTCGACAGTAATAGAGTTATAAATGGCATGTATGTTTAGAAGAAAAGAGGGGATCTCATCGAATGAAAACAAATATCTATTGTTATACATTTCAACCTATTTCTACTTTGTCTTACTCCATTCATCTGAAAAGCATTTATAGAGAAGTATAGCAACATGGTATGGCGTTGCTTTGCTGACGGTTCTCAGATTAATTTGTTTACTTTGCACACACAATGATCTGTGATAGGTTGCTAGGGCTTCTTTGTGCTGGCTCATTAGTAACTCACAGTATCCCAAAAGGTTTAGTGCAACATGAAGGTGCGTCGCCGAGTTTCTTTGACATAAGCGTTGTAGTTTTTTTGCATATGAATATTTTTCTATGTTCTTATCTAGGTGATGGTAGAAGCAAAATGCCACGAAATAGAAGAGTGCTTCTGAATCTACAAGTAAACATTTTCATTTGGAAGTCTGCAGATCGGATCTCTGTCATTGTCAACGTTAAATCTGCATTCCATTTCTAATTTCAGAACAGGAGGGAGAAATTCTAATTCAATATGTGTTAATACAAAATCAGATATGACAACTATTTTGTCAGTGTCTGTATTGTTTCCTTCTCGAACAGACATACCAAGCCTCTGAATAAGTCCAAATATGTTTTGAATATCATCCTTATCTGTAAAGTCAATTCGAATATTCTTTGAATTGCAAAGACAGGCTGTAACAGCTTGAATGTTTTTCTCCATTTTGCGGTTGTCGCAAAGAAAAACACTTTGAATGATTAAAACGAGTAAATTAGGTAATGCCAGAACTGTGTCTGTGGTTTTACCTAGAGAAGTGATCCTGCTTGAAAGTTTTCGTCTGTTATATATCTTTTTATTTTGGAATGAATTGCTTTCATACGTCATCCATTCTAAAAACAAGCATTTTTGAAGAAGAGTAGATAAGGTCAGAACACGTGGAACAGTAGATGTTTGATTTCTGAATAAACGAAAGATGGCTCCTCTAAAAGAGTCAAGAGAGCTCCAATTTGACTTTGAGTGTCTTCCAACGAAGGTACCAACGACGAATGGCACGATAAATAAATTTGTCATCGAGAACATGTGAAACATCGTTCTGTAAATTGCAGCATCCTCAATCATATTGCTTGTATAAGATTTTTGTGAATCAAAATATTCGTTCAAAACCCCTTCCATTGTTTTAGATCTCAATATATTAACAAAGGGAGGTAGATTCTGAAATATGTTTTCCAATTGGCATATTGTGTTGTTAAGACACTCAATAATACTTTGTCTCGCAGATGGCGTAAGTGAACTCCTCAGCAAATTCTGATTGCGAATGAAATAATGTGGCGCAAAATTTACATAGTGCCATCTTTTTATTCTTCGGAGACATGCTCTCACACATTCTAATAGATGTTCTGGTGTCCATTGCGTGATTTCTGTCTCTTCAATCTCCCAGAATAGTGAAGTTTTCATAATATAGGAAGAAATTAAATCACCAAGCTCGGCTTCAAAAACATATTTCTGTAGAAGTTTTAGAATCATATATGTTTTCATCATTATGTCGTTCATCGAGTGAATCAGCAAAGGTTCTACGTGTGAAAATGAAATAACCCCATTTAAGTTTTTTACAGACGACTCTGACCGCGACTTAGGTACGAGATGGCACCCTTGTGATTGAATATGATGGAGTAACTCTGATGGGGGTCAATTGTAAAATCGTCTTCTTCTTATCCACTCTTTTGCCGTATTCGGCCAAGACGGACAGGGTATTGAAAAAACCATGTCTATTTTTTCAATGGAAAATCCATTTTGGAATCTAAAATGAAGATTTTGAAAATTAAGAGAAGTAGCTGGACCCGATATACTTACAGATGATGCTACATTATCAAACACCATTGGTAGGATATTGAGTATACAGTTCCCCATACTTATTACTTTGAGCAAAATTTTTACTTCGCTACTTGATAGATATTGAAAGCCGTTTTCGGTTTCAACTAATGTCCTGTTGTGAACAAAAGGCATATTAAAAGGGCTATTTCCCCTCGTAATTAACCTCAACTTAACATATGCTGGGTTTTCCTGATTTTCCTCTACCAGGAACTGACAAAAAGATGGATCTCTTGCAGTAGCATGTAACGTTTGTATCGCCAGACAGTTATTTTGTACGCACAACCAATCCAAATCTGCTTTTTCTCCGGTGAAAAATGATATGTAAGCAAGTCCATCTGCGAAACTCCCTGCCAGGACAAAAGTTGAACTTGGAAGAACTACCGAAATTATTGCGTTAATGATGAATTGCAACTCTCTTGAAATGTGTGTGCTCGTATTGTTGAAGATTTTAGATATACGGAATTCTTCTAGAATTTGAAATGCAGTCAGGCTGTGGATACATGTAGTTGAGTTATCTGATCCGTTCAATATTGAATTCATCTGTAAATAAAAAAGATGATTTATGAATTAGTCGCCATAGCACTTTCTATATAGACATAACGTCAGACAGTGCATGAATTTTATATATTTTCATTTCCATGCTTCATAAACATCGACGGTGGGTGCGGCTAGCCAACAGGGGATGCTTACTCCTCCCGGGCACCTGGTCCCACCTCTAGCTTGCTAGGGGTCCGTCGATGTTTAATTTTGTACTCTATTGTGAGTGCTGTTGAGATTGTCGTCAGGATCTTCTTTAACTCATTTGTGTCACACTTATGCCCTTTGCCGTGTGGAGCTCTTAAAAAAGTTCCCCGCGAGGGGTTTGACAGTAAGTGTTTTGAATAAACTTCTCTGACATTGTCGCCATAGCACTTTCTATATAGACATAACGTCAGACAGTGCATGAATTTTATATATTTTCATTTCCATGCTTCATAAACATCGACGGTGGGTGCGGCTAGCCAACAGGGGATGCTTACTCCTCCCGGGCACCTGGTCCCACCTCTAGCTTGCTAGGGGTCCGTCGATGGTTAATTTTGTGCTCTATTGTGAGTGCTGTTGAGATTGTCGTCAGGATCTTCTTTAACTCATTTGTGTCACACTTATGCCCTTTGCCGTGTGGAGCTCTTAAAAAAGTTCCCCGCGAGGGGTTTGACAGTAAGTGTTTTGAATAAACTTCTCTGACATTGTCGCCATAGCACTTTCTATATAGACATAACGTCAGACAGTGCATGAATTTTATATATTTTCATTTCCATGCTTCATAAACATCGACGGCGGGTGCGGCTAGCCAACAGGGGATGCTTACTCCTCCCGGGCACCTGGTCCCACCTCTAGCTTGCTAGGGGTCCGTCGATGTTTAATTTTGTGCTCTATTGTGAGTGCTGTTGAGATTATCGTCAGGATCTTCTTTAACTCATTTGTGTCACACTTATGCCCTTTGCCGTGTGGAGCTCTTTAAAAAGTTCCCCGCGAGGGGTTTGACAGTAAGTGTTTTGAATAAACTTCTCTGACATTGTCGCCATAGCACTTTCTATATAGACATAACGTCAGACAGTACATGAATTTTATATATTTTCATTTCCATGGTTCATAAACATCGACGGCGGGTGCGGCTAGCCAACAGGGGATGCTTACTCCTCCCGGGCACCTGGTCCCATCTCTAGCTTGCTAGGGGTCCGTCGATGTTTAATTTTGTGCTCTATTGTGAGTGCTGTTGAGATTATCGTCAGGATCTTCTTTAACTCATTAGCATGGATACAGAGACAAAAATAAGTGTTTCAACTCTTCTTCCAGGAAGCAACAACCTGATGGAGATAGGTATCGTGTTTTATTAAGTCTCGAATTTTTCGACATTTCCGACTACCTAAAAATATATGACGTGCATTGAGCTGCGTCAACTACAATGAATTATATTCTTAAAATGAACTCTTTGGAGATTTGTTCATTCGATCGTTTATTAAATCGTGTTGTCCTTTGTGTTTCTGTTGTGCTGTATTGTTGTCTCCGTCCTTTTGTGAGAATTCGTTCGTTTTCAATTTGTAACCAAAGGGTGCAATCAATGAATGGACTAATTAACTAATGAGCTTGCACCCTTTGTACATAACTAAGAATCTGGTTGTGACTTTTATATTCTGATTGTGGACTTTCTGTTTCACTTTTGGACATAATCATTTTCACACTGTGGTCATATTACATTGATTAGATTGAGGATCACTTGAGGGTTAAAGAAAAGAAAGGAGGGGATCTCCAACAACACCTAGTTGCAGCATCAACAGCAACCTCCCAAAACACCCGCTGTAAAACACAAAAATGACACGCACAGAAAGAGACGCAGTAGTACAATGAACGTCAAATCACAGAAAAACATAAAACACAAATGACTACACATAAACCAACGAGACCAATGGGCAAACGGTGCCGACTTAGGACGGCCATCTGCCTCGTCAGTAGCAGACGGTGTGGTTATCCTGGATTACGTGCGCACAACCCTCCCACTATTCCGATTACCCAGAGGTCTCGAAGAACGTACAATTGTGGTGTAAAACAACCTCCTCACTGTCAGATGACCACACACAAACAAGACCGCAAGACGCAGGGGCCCAAGCAACACAGATGAATATGTAAATTGATATAAAAAGAGGGCATGCGTAATACGACCTGTGCTCTGCCGGCTGTAGCGAGCTAATGTATGTTATCACCCGAGGAGTCCGACTGACATCCTGTAGCATCATATCCCACCCATTCTGCTACGTCTTTTGGTACATTTTTGGACATAATAATTTTCATACTTTTTGGCCGTATTACATTGTTTAGACTGAGGATCACTGACGAGGGTTTAGTACCCGAAACGTGCATGTCTGGTCCATGCTGTAAATTTATCAGGTTTTAAATGATGCTTTTGAATTTAAAGACGTTTAACATTTGAACTACTTGGTGAGTGTCACTGCTGGTGGACCAAGAGTCCCCGAGGGCACATGTAGCCAAGTTCGATCAACTTCGGTTGATCGTCTGTCTTTTCAACGCATTTGAAATTTTCTGTTACAAAATTTCTTGAAATTTCTAAAACGTGGGTCCTGTAGCATCATATCCCACCCATTCTGCTACGTCTTTTGGTACATTTTTGGACATAATAATTTTCATACTTTTTGGCCGTATTACATTGTTTAGACTGAGGATCACTGACGAGGGTTTAGTACCCGAAACGTGCATGTCTGGTCCATGCTGTAAATTTATCAGGTTTTAAATGATGCTTTTGAATTTAAAGACGTTTAACATTTGAACTACTTGGTGAGTGTCACTGCTGGTGGACCAAGAGTCCCCGAGGGCACATGTAGCCAAGTTCGATCAACTTCGGTTGATCGTCTGTCTTTTCAACGCATTTGAAATTTTCTGTTACAAAATTTCTTGAAATTTCTAAAACGTGGGTCCTGTAGCATCATATCCCACCCATTCTGCTACGTCTTTTGGTACATTTTTGGACATAATAATTTTCATACTTTTTGGCCGTATTACATTGTTTAGACTGAGGATCACTGACGAGGGTTTAGTACCCGAAACGTGCATGTCTGGTCCATGCTGTAAATTTATCAGGTTTTAAATGATGCTTTTGAATTTAAAGACGTTTAACATTCAGAGAGGACAGGTGGTCGGGGCCCTGTCTTCTCTAAAGAGGTTTGGACAGGGCCCGTCATGGAGTCCCGTCGTCACAGTCAGTCAGCGTGCAAGTATTAAGGATGCGCTGGTACAAGACTGTAGATTGGTCAAGTACCAAGCCTAGTGTCCGTCTGGTGACATTAGGATCATATCCACGATATAAGAGGCGTTTGATGATTCTGACGCATTTTCGATAGTAATTCTGTCTACCTTTGATCCTTCTAATTTTGTTGATCATGTCACCATAAAATGCAGGTTGCGAAATACCCAAAGTAATATACTCTGTTGCTTGTAAAGGGATTGATCTCCAGCATGACCACCATGCACTCACCCAGCGGAATAAACCCACAAGAAAGTGACACATAAATGACATCATGCAAACTCCAAATCGCAAAAAGACAACAATATTCACTAGAACATCATGCAAAACAATCGTGACAGACGTACAGAAACATTAAACATTGATGACAACACATACAAGGAAGGAGACCCATGTGCACCCGGCGCCGACTTTGGGCGGCCATCTGAAGCCCTAAGGAGAGGGCTTATGTAATGTTGTTATAACTTTTGCCCAATCCTATTTCATGTTATTATGAAATAAGATATGTTTAAACTAAACTAAAAAATCTACGCGAGCAGAGTAGTCTGCCTCCTATCCGCTTAGCACATAAATCAATCCGCAATAAAATAAAACAATCAAAAATTAAACATGTATGAGTATGATAAATGATGTTTCTGTTTATCTTATCATCAAAAATTAATATTTTCCGTTACTAAGTCATTCAGTCGAGAACTGGCAAGGCAAAATCAATAGAATTTCCATTGGAAGATATATGTTTGTTTCAGTATAATGTTTGTTTCGGTATACCTAAGAGATATGTTTGTTTCAGTATAATGTTTGTTTCGGTATACAGTTAAAGTATACATGTACCATTGAGGGAGTTAGCACGATTCTGGTTCCCCTCGACCAGACCTATTTCCCTCGGCTTCGCCTCGGGAAATAGGTCTGGTCTCGGGGAACCAGAATCGTGCTAACTCACTCAATGGTATACTTTAATTGTATAATAAATAAAGGAAATTTCAGTCGATTATAATAGCTCTTACCATGGAAACGAGCCTTTTGAATATGCCATGTTACAAGCATTCTACTGATGCGTAAAATTTCAAACATGGTTTCCATGGCAACGAAAACTTAATTTGTAAAACGGAAGTTTATTTTTGTCTCAGTACAAAATATACACCTTCCATACCAAAAACCTCCAAACTTGGAGACATGCTGTTTCTACGTGCTATTGAAATTCTTTTGGTCCTTACAGAAGAAGAAATGAAGGCATCGATTTGCGTTTATTGATATGTTTATGTACGAGCTGTAGTTACTTCAAGTCGACACTTAGCGATTCCGAAAGGTCTAGGTTCTTACAATTGCGGTGGAGCATACTCAACTGTGTTGTCTAAAGCGCATCTCAGATGACGCTGTGAGCCACAGAGAGTTAACACAGTGAAAATGAGAGTGTTCTATGTTGTTTTACACCACAATGGTACGTTCTTCGAGACCTCTGGGTAATCGGAAAAGTGGGAGGGTTGTGCGAACGTAATCTAGGATAACCACACCTTCTGCTATTTTCGTGGCAGATGGCCGTCCTAAGTCGGCACCGGTTGCCCATTGGTCTCGTTGGTTTATGTGTAGTCCTTTGTGTTTGATGTTTCTGTGTTCTGCGTTGACGTTCCTTGTCCCTTATGCGTCTCTTTCCGTGCTTGTCTGCTTTGTGTTTTTGCATTGAGTGTTTTGGGGGTTTTGCTGTGGGTGCTACAACCTGGTGTTGTTGGAGATCCCCTCCTTTGTTATATGTTATCAAAGAGTCTAAATAATCTTGTAAGATATTGTTGAAAGAAAGATCAAATAGGCAATACACTTTACATCCTGAAACATGTGCAATCAGACTAGAATCAGAAAAATCAGATAATATTCCTTGACACAACAATATAAAGAGGGAGCAAACTTAGCACAAACAATGTGCTTTGTAAATAATGTGGAAGGGTTCCAACTTCTTGAAGAAAATTTCAAACCAATTTTCATGCACCAGACACGTATTTCGAATACTAAATTCTCATCAGTAATGCTTCCAGCCAAAGTCATACTTAAGACCATTTCTCTGTAAGGGTCAAAAATATAAAATGACACGTTAGATATTTCTGGTTTCGAAAAATAAGGAAATGTACCAACTTTATACCTTCTTGAACAAAATTTCAAACCAATTTTCATGCACCAGACACTTGTTTCTAATATTAAATTCTCATCAGTGATGCTTCCAGCCAAAATGCTTTTCAAAAGCCACCCAAATTCATTTCTCTAGCGCCCTCTGGTTTTATTTTTAGAATTTGAATTGGTTCATTTACTTTGCAGAGAGTGTGCTACTCCAAATATCCTGTAGGGTCGATTCAGTGGCATATCCAAACAAAATCTATGTTCAATATAGCATTGGAAGGATGGTGCTTAGTTCGAAATTCCATATGAAGTGCTAGGACCAAAATTAACTTTCCTTTTTGACTTCGTTGACTTGTAAGCAAGCAGTCAATATTGACCATTATGTTCCTGAATTTGCTCTGCGCAACAAGGAATTTTGAAAAAAAAAGATAATGAGAAGAATTCAATTTTTTTACAAATGCCAAGCTGTTTAATATGTTCAAAAATGGAGGGAATCTCCATCAACACAGTAAACCTCCAAAACACCCAATGCAAAAAAACACATTACAGACATCCATAGAAAGAACCACAAAAGGAACAAGAAACACTAACACACACCATAGAAACATGAAACACAAAAACACACATAAACCAACGAGACCAATGGCATCCGGTACCGACTAAGGACGGCCATCTGCAACGCAAGTAGTAGACGGTGTGGTTATCCTGGATTACGTGCGCACAACACTCCTACTGTTCCGATTACCCAGGGGTCTCGACGAACGTAAAATTGTGGTGAAAACAACCTCCTCACTCTTAGATGATCACAAACAAACAAAACTGCAAAACGCAGGAGACCCAGCAAAAGAGATAAATATGTAAATGGATATAAAAAGAGGGCGTACGTAATACAGTCTGTGCTCTGCCGGCAGTAACGAGCTCATGTTATAACCCAAGGAGTCCGTCTGGCATTCAGAGAGGACAGGTGGTCGGGGCCTTGTCTTCTCTAAAGAGGATCGGATAGGGTCCTTTATTGAGTTCCATCGTCACAGTCAGTCAGAGTGCATGTCTTAAGAATGTGCTGCTACAAGACTGTGGACTGGTCAAGTACCAAGCTTACTGTCTGTCTGGTGACATTAGGATTTGCTCTTTGAATGCTTCAAATGATTATTTCTTTTGTCCCATTGTGTTATTGTGAAGAATATTTGTAGATTTCTTTATCAGTATAAATGTGCTTGAAGATTGATGTATTGGAATGACGAGTGCTTGTGTCTTGTGGGAAAAAAAGAGGATTGCCATGTTAAATCGCAATAGCGTTAAGAGTTATGTTTGCAGAAAAAGAGTGTCGTTTCCATGGGAGCCATCTCTATAGTTTCAAGCATTCAAAAATTTCATAAGACTAAGAGTTTTTGTAAACTTTGTTGCCATTCTAAAGAGGATATATATATACATAATTATATCAATTGCAATAAGAAGATTTTTTTTTCAATCCTTTTTGGTATCATAAATCTTATGGTATATTCAAGAAGGTATACAGTTGGAACCTTTCCGCATTATTGATATAAAGACTTATTTCCTGTTGCAGTGTGTAGCAGTTAAACTCGTTCCCCGTGACATTGAATGTTTTAAGTGTATTAATTACTTCTTTTGAGCTCTGTCGCCCGACAGAAGCTTTGTTTTTGCACATCATACATTTTATTTGGCTATTTCGGAAACTTCGGTCATTTCATCCAAAAATACTATCGAAATTAAAGGAGGTTAACATCTTAGCACCATCTATTTTGAACATAGATTTCATTAAGATATGCTACTGAATCGACCCTACAAGAAATTTGGAGACGCACAATCTCTGTGAAGTAAATGTACAAATTTAAATTCTAAAAATAAAACTAGAGAGCGCTAGTGAAATGAATTTGGGCGGCTTATGAATAGACTTTGGCAAGAGGCATCACTAATGAGAATTGAATATAAGAAACACGTGTCTGGTGCATAATCAATTGGTTTGAAATTTTCTTCAAGAAGGTATAGAGTTGGAACCCTTCCGCATTATTTATAGAATAACTGTCTTTTGGAATGTGATTATACTGTGATAACCTACAATGGATCCAGGAATTATGTTCCATAATGCGCGTTAGCGCATTATGGGAAACATAATTCCTGGATCCATTGTAGGTTATCACAGTATAATCACATTCCAAAAGACAGTTATTTTATATATTTTCATTCCAGTTTTTCACGCTTAAATGACGTTGAAATACGAATAAAACTCCGTTGCTTAGGCTCTGTCACTATATACCGTCAAAGTTCAAGCCAAGTTACTATGACGTTATCAGGGGGTATAATCAGTACGGTACTTCGTGAACGTATGCAGAAAAAATACTCCTTTTTGCGTACAAAACACACTCACATATCCATATTTTCCCCATTTTTCTTCGATAATTGCCCCTCCCCCTCTCTTCCAACCTTTCCACTGCCAAATAAACACTTTTTTGTGTATCATAAACAAAGTATAACAAATGGAACAAACTTTACGCAATTTGGAGTGAATAAATAAAATTCAAAAGTCATTAGCACCATATAGCATGTCTCCGTTGAGTATCATTTTAGTAAACAGATTATAGACACCATATGCCATTCAAGAAATTAAAATGAAGTGATCTGCTGGCAAGAGATGAACTCATTGTGTGTTTGATGTTTAATATGGCTTAAAAATCACGCTGAATTATTTAAACTTAAGAGTAATTTTCAACATTGGAAAATCATAAAAAAAAAATAATAATCCGGCCGAAAAATTTTCCGGCCGGCAAAAGTCTTCCTGCCCCCCCCCCCCCCCCCCCCCCCCCATAAAATAAAATGGTTGCTCCCTTACTTGACGCCATTTAATATTTTTCTATGACATGTTACATAACGCGCCGTTCGCAAGAAAAGACGTCGAAATATCAATATTTGGACGTTATTTCAATCAATAACGATAAAATTAGGTTTCTATTTCATACAGTATTTATATTAAAGATAACAGTGATGTGGTATTTTCGTACCAATCCATGTTAGGATCTTAGTCTGTGTTGCAATAATCATTTTCAACAACTTTAATTTCCTTTTCCAACTTTCTATATTTATACTCTCCGCAAACAAAGTTTGGGGGTTTTTTTAGGGGGGGGGGCTATATAGGAATCTCCCTGTCTGTCCCTCTGTCTGTCCATCACACCTTGTCCGGAGCATAACTCCTCGTTCAAAAGCTTTCAATATTTTCGTCAGCGATATATCTTTCAAAATTTTCGTCAGTGATTGCTTTTAAATATTTTGAACGCTCCGAGATGACGAAAATTTGAAAGCTATCACTGACGAAAATTTCATTAACAAAGATTAGTTAACGAAATTTTCGTCATCTACTTTTCGAAAGCTTATTGGTAGCTTTCAAAATTTCGTCATCTCAGCTTTCAAAAAAGCTGACGAATAATTAACAAAACTTTCGCATTTAGCTTTCAAAATTTCGTCATCTCAGCGTTTAACTTTCGACTGGTCGGGGCTGTATGTTGCGAGGAGATAATTACGTGTAAAAGGTGTTCTCAGGGGCAACCCATTTGTAAATATCGTCTTTCTACTGCATATAGTTCCTTACATTTTGCTTCAACCATAACCTTTAACCAAAACGTTGAAGGAAGACAGACGAACAGACAGACAGACAGCGACAATCTATAGAGCGGAATTGCGTTGCAATCCGGCAAACTATGTTTAATCATTCATTGTGAAATGAAGTTATGAGCAACTAAAGTCCTGCTCTTGAAGTTTATTCTGAGTCTCTGACCCTTATATGCATATCAGGTATGTCAACTTGTTTCGTTATAACCTTTTGTAGATCTGTTTCAATCTTTCTCTTTTCCAAATGCATTGAACATTATGTTTGTATTTTAAGTGCGCAATGTACAAAAAGGGTCTTATTCCGTAGCAATGCGTACAAAAACAGGCTTGTTCTCAATTTCTCTGTGAAAATCTGGTTTTAGAAAGGCAGAAGATAAAATTTTAGCTTCCTTTAATGGTAAAGTAAGTAAATATGAATATACACAAATCAGGATATACAAATTATGGCGTATAATGAGTTTTTAAGAAAGTTGCCTTCAAAAAGTAAACAAGTCACCTCGTGGTTCTGCAGGCTTCCTGACAAAATTAGGCACCTTGGAAGGACCGTGACAGGATAGATAATTAGGTGATATATATCGCTACCGAATGATTATAAGATTATCTTTCTCTTTATCTTGAACATATCATAAAATGCAAAATTCATTCGAACAATCTTACCTGAAGCGGAAGTTTACTTCATATTTTTTTCCAGCGTACATGAAAATGCGTACTGATTAAACCTCCTGGTTATAGTTCAAACCACGCCACTGCGGTTATACTCCTATAATCACAGTGTAAATTCTATACAAATGAATGGGCATATGTAAACATTAATTTATTTTCACAATTCGCCTCTATCCCTCTTGTACAAGGGTTAAAATAGAAGGCTAAAATAAGGTTTAAACACCTTCAAATTACATCATCGGTTTGAGATATCCCTTCTTGCTAGTTTTTCGTGTATTTTACTGCTTAATTTTGATACGCCCGTCCGTTTGTCTGAACGACTGACCTATGTAAACAATATAGAGCCCAAACTAATTAAGCTAGAAACTCAAATTTACCAAGTGATTTCAGTATAATACGACGAAGAGCCCTATTGATTTTCAGGTTCATATGTCAATGTCATTTTTGGGTAAGAGATACGGGGGAGGTTGTGAAAACATTTTTTTAAATAAGCTAAACATCTATTATTGTTTTAAGCCTTTCGCATGTTTCGAGAAGAAAGTATATTCTTTTACATATGTAACGGGTTTTGATAATTTTTTTACCGAAAATTGAGAAATTATACGTAAGAGGAAGGGGTATCAATAGATGCATACTTGTACCTTGTAAGCTAGATAGAGTCAAAACCAGTTGAGTCAGGAACTTAACATTTACCATGTGGATTAAGTAGAATAAGAGAAAAGGTGGACTTTACAGGTCAAAGGTCGAGGTCATTTGTTATTCATGATAAGAATTCAACCATTTGACACAAGAAGTAACGGCCGTATGCAACGAAATATACCCTTTCACGATAAGGGTCGCTCGGATCACTTTTGTCTCTTCGTTTGGTACTTTTTCCACTGAAAATAATGAAATGACGTCATGGCGGAGCAGTGCATGCTACGGTTAAGAGCGGTATGACGTCATTCCATTGTCTTGAGTGGAAATGTATGTAGGAAGAGGCAAAAGTGATCCGAGTAAACCTTATCGTGAAAGGGTCTATATTGGATATTATAATTATTTCGCCATGACATGGCGTGGTATCAGAATGTTGGTCATATCAGATAATAAGTCTAAAAACCTTCATGGTTTCAATACTTTCATACAGAGATCGCACGTTCACAATTTGTATTTAAAAGATTTATTAAATTTTGAATCTAGATTTGTGCATTTACTTTGCAAAGAGTGCGCGGCTCCAAATTTTACTGTAGGGTCGATTCAGTAGCATAGTTTAATAAAATGTATAAACAAAATAGCATTGGGGATTGGTGCTTGGATGTTACATTTGTAAATTCCTTTGATTAAGATGATATGTTAGGATGAAATGACTTTTTTTCCGAAATACCGATGTCAAATTGATAAATTGTCAAAACAAAGCTTCGTTCAAGCGACAGAGCTGGAAAGAAATAATAACACTTTTAACATTCAATTCAGGGGAACTGCAAAAGTAAAAAGTGTTTATATCAACAATGGAAGTGTTCCGACTCTTGACCTTCTTGGAGAAAATTGCAACAAATTTTAATTCACTAGATGTTTGTTTCGGATAGTAAGCCATGACCAGTAGTACATAATGAATGTCAAAGTGATTTTCTGAAATAGCCAAATGCATTTCAGTTTATTTCTTGAATATAGAAGGTGAACTTTATAGGTTCAATGAAAACATTAATACAGTGTGGTTTCCACTAAAATGCAATACTGTCAATCATGCAAGAAGTATTACTCAAAACAGAACAGAATTACATAATACCATAAAAACTAAAGAAATGATATACAATTCCTGCTTGGAAAATTTAATCAAGAATAAAAGGCGCATATTAAGAATTTGAAAATAATTATCAGATTATTTATTACTTAAAACTATCTCCAAATCAGTTCCGATGAAAGCATATTGAAAAGCTTAATAATCTTCCTGTCCGAAATGCTAACTTCATCAATTGTCATTTAGGGTCAGGATCAAGCACTTTTAAAAAGATAATATCCCTCTAGCAAGTCCATTTAAACATCAAGTGAGATAAAGAATATTCTGACGACAATTACAACAGCACTCACAAAAGAGCACCATATTGATTTCTCTTGGACTGAGAGAAATTATAAGAGTTCCAAATAAAATACTGGGTATTGTTTATTACAATTTAAAACGTTCGCATCTCTTCTGGCAGATTTCGTAATGTTAGATTTGGAGAAGATAATAGTTTGAATATTTAAACTTCACGCCATATTGCATGTATTAATCTCCCCTAACTAGTATTATAGAAATATTCCAGATGAAACTATCTGATTTCAGTGTAATTTGTCAGTTATAATGGTTCATTCACATGTTGTGCATTGGTTCCTGTTTTACCCTGATTTTGTATGCCTTCGGTTTTTGATTTTTGAATTATCGATTTTTTTACAGTGTACTGGGGTATGATCATTATCCATATTTGCCATAATATTACACGTATTTAAATTCACAACATTATCCCAGAACAGTAGCATGGGCCAGGCATGCTGTTAGATAAATGCTGACACTTACCATATATTTAGCATCAAATTCTTTTTTCCTTCAAGTGATTATTCCAAAAATCAATCCCTTACTACAACAGCTATGTCTGTCCTCATTGCTTGTAATATTTATGAAATATACTTCCTAATGCAGTTCGGTTTATCTATGTTCTGCTCTATTCATTCGTTTTAAATCACAAGGTTATTTGTCTGACTATATCATGTGTAGCATATATGTAAATGGATTCATGACGAGCGAACGATTTAAAAACAGTTTGCAAATAAAGAAGGCTTATGAAAGTCTCTATCGTGTGGTGAAAAGATAACGGCATATGAAACCCGTTAGCTTGTCAAGGATTCATGATGACGAGACGGGATTACAATTAACGTAAACAGAAAATCATATGTCAACGAGACTTGCCTGTTCAGTTAAATCTGCCTTTCATTTCTTCAATCAAGGCACGATCGAATCGATATTCGTGGTGGGTTGCTCGGTTTTTTCAGAAATAGTAATTTTGCTCTGAATATTGATTAAAAAATTAATTTCCTTATAGTGTGAAAGAAACAAATGATCTCGTTCTTATGAGTCCATGTATGTAATCTGAATTTTAAGAATATTTTTCCACAAAATTGAGCTTTATAGTCCTGAAGATTTTTCGGTTGGGGACGACAAAATTATTTTGCCCCTGTCCGGGGCAAAACGAATCTTGCCTTGACAAATTACAAAGCCCCTCCCTCCTACCCGAATACCTAAACGCTTGCCGTGGAATCAGGTTGGAGAATTATAATGATTTTTAGACAAACTTGCGAGGTAGAAATGTCATTCACTGCTTCTTTGTCTTTTAAATCATGATACGAATTGATATCTTAGGTGCAAATATTATTTTATTCAATATAGCAGAATAATGCAATCTCACATTACGTTAAATATCCTAGGTTTCGGAATATTTTCATTTTGGAAGTTTTCGTCTTTAAGTACTGAAGTAAATGTTGTCTCAGATTTGAATTTATGCATTTACTTTGCAAAGAGTGCGCATCTCCAAATTTCCTGTATGGTCGATTCAATAATATGGAAGTGATCCAACTCTATACCTCATGAAGAAAATTTCAAACCAATTTTTCCTGCGCCAGAAACGTGTTTCGATTATTAAATTCTCATTAGCGATGCTTCCAGCGGAGCCACCAACATTCATTTCAGTAGCGCCCTCTTTTATTTTGTGAATTGAGATTTGTACATTTACTTTACAGAGAGTACGCGGCTCCAAATTTCCTGTAGGGTCGATTCGGTAGCATATCAAAATAAAATATATGTTCAATACAGCATTGAAGGAATGGTGCTAAGATGTTAACCTCCTTTAATTTAGATGATAGTTTTGAATTGAATGACAATGTCAATGGTATAGTTAAAAGAAATGTATGACCAAAATTGGAGGGATGGTGCTAGAATGTAAACCTCCTTTGAAGTATTAGGATGAAATGGCAATTTTCCGAAATAGCACACTTATATATACGATGTCAAATTAATAAAGGGCAAAAACAAAGCTTCTTTCAGACGACAGAACTGGAAAGAAGTAATTACAACACTTAAAGTAGAATACATGTTTGGTTTTGACTCAACTACTTTTACAGAAAGTTTATCCTTAAAAAATACGAAATTCCATTAAATTCTGTTTTGCATAATTACCTTTCTGTAGCATCATATCCCACCCATCCTGCTACGTCTTTCAGTATATTTTTTAAAATATAATAATTTCCACATTTTTATGGCCATATTTATTATTTTGATTGAGGATCACTGACGAGTGTTAGATACCCGAAACGTGCATGTCTTTTCCATGCTGCAAGATTATCTAGCTGATCTTAATATGATGCTTTTGAATTTGAAGAGTTTAACATTAGCTGTTATTGCAGATATCAAATTGATTTTGGTTTCTGAATACAATCCAGTGTGATCCAGACTACCTTCTTGTATGTTTTTATTGACCTTTTTACATGTGTAATGACCCCTGGACTAAAAATTTCAGTCTTTCAAACTTCATTTTTTCCCGTGGACATTCATCTTTCGGTTTATGTAAACATTAAGATTAAAATCATCTTTAATTGAAGCGTTCTAGACATAGTTGCAGGACGTAGATTGATGCCGGTGTTATTTAGTAGTCTTTACTCCTAGCCATCTTTCCGCTCGGAAAAAAATGGCTATATAGTGACTTTTCTCCCGGGAAATCTACTATATATTATTTTCTTTACCGGGGGAAATTCTGCTATATAGAAGACTTTCCCCCATGTTATAGTGTATTTTCTCCCGACGAAAAAACAGCTATACTGTCATTTTACCCCCCTCGATTGATTAAAATGATTAAATCCATGATGTAAAAAAGCATGACAGAAATCATCCAATTCCAAACACAGCATACCTAGAAGGAAGATTTGAAATAAGATATTTTCTTTGACGTTGACCTTGAGATTCGACATTGTCCTTGTAAAATGTTATTTGAGTTATGAAATACATGTATCATATTTGCTTGAATAACGCAAATAATGAGTTGGCTTCAAGATTTTAAGTATTTCAAGTATTCACCTTGACAAAGACATTTGACCTTGAAGATACAATTTTGAATTTGACTGAATCGTAGTAATGTACATAAAATATATATAATATTCCGTTTAAGTTAGCTCGTACCTCTGGTCATGAGAGCTTATATAGGTGGAGGGGGCGGACAGGGGGTACCACCCTCCCTCGTCTCGCCCACTTCTTATCCTCCCAATCTCCCTGGTACGTGATTGTGTTTTCATATTTCAGATGTGTATTCATTGAGACAAGAGCTTTCCATGGTTACCAAAAAAAAATTTCCTTGTGACCTTGACCTTTATTTAGAACTTTGATAGTACATGAGATATATAATGAAAACTTTAATCTAAGCATATCTGAAAGCATTTCTTTAAAGACAAACATCCAAAAGCGGGGGACCACAGTTCCTTGAATTTGATTTTTTAGTTACTGTTACCTTCCCCAATATGTCTCTCATCCCCTCCATCCCCTTCCTCCCTCCTCCCACCCTTTCCAGTCCCTACCTCCCTCCTCCTGCCCCTTCCTCCCTCCCTTTCACCCTCTCCGCCCCTCTTATGTTATCCCCATGATAACTTTTTTGGAATTTTCGTGCTTATCATCTTTGTACCTTTTATAAAAAACTTTTCAAATAATCCCTTGATTGTAGGGATCTCTTTATTGTCTTTAAATTCGAATGACTCCAACATAAACATCACACCCCAAGGGGAAATTTTAAAAATCACATTTATATATTGTCTAGTTATTTTTGAACCAAAAATATAATTATTTGAAACCAGTATTAGCTTAACCCAATGTGCAATGATATTAAAAGAAAATATGGGATATCCATACATAATTTTCCCCGATTTTGGACCAGAGGTACAATCTTCCTTTTACTTGACGATATATCTAAGCAGGTTGACCTTAATTCAAATATTACCCTTGACCTTGAGATTTGACCTTGACCTATGGTATTACACTTTTTTGAACCAAAACTTTGTGACATATTACATTTGCATACAAACTTTACAAGAAAACATGATAATTTTCAAGTATTGACAATGACCTAGAGTATTGGTCTTAACTGAAAGGTTTAAACTGTACCCATACATTTGACTTTGAGCTAATTTTGATTAAGAATTATTCAAAGACAGACAGTCTGACTGTCAGAAAGGCAAACGGATATAGAATTCAGACGGACTGGCAGATAATCAGTAAATCAGACACATATACATACGCCGACAGACACACAGACATACACTTAAAGACACACAGACATTCACTTATAGACACGGAGACTTGCACCTAAATAATGGTGCGTTAAGCAGACACATGAATAAAGGGACACCAAAACAGACAAACACAAAGACAAACAGGCTAGCACATACCGATAAAGAGTCCAACAGACATACAGGGACAGACTGACAGAAACACACAAAGATAGACAAATGCAAAGACGGACAGACACAAATACAAACAGATATATAGAAAGTCACAAAGACAGACACAAAGATTAATAGATTAATAGACACATACACATATACAGAAAATCTCACAGACAGACAGACGGACAGACAGACAGACACGACATACTCATACAGTCAAACAAACTTAAATAACATATGCACTCTCAGACAGACAGAGCCACATACACGCATACACCTTTACAGACAGGTTAATAAACATCCACACATAGAGACAAGGATTTTTTTTTTATCGAAAGAAAGCGAGAAACTATAGGATAGACTTAAAGACAGACACGAACAGACAAACAGACAGATACACAGACAGATAATATAAGAACATGAGTGAGATGTTGGAAATAAAAAATCTCCATTGAAAACAAAATAATAAACAAGATGAATCCAAATCAGTAACGGTAGGGGGAGAATCTGCTATGGGGGAAAGACTACTATAAAGCAGTTTTTTCCGGGGGGAAATCTACTATGGGGGAAACATCTATATTATACTTATGGTAAATAGTACTTTTCCCCAAAGTAGCTCCCCCCGGAAAAATGTTATATGGTAGACTTTCCCCCATAGCGGAAAAACTGCTATATTGTAGTCCTTACCCCATAGCAGATTCCCCCCTGACGATTGGATTTTATCTTTTTTATTATTTTGCGTTCAATAGAGATTCTTTTATTTAAAAATGCTTACTCAGTTTGTCTTATATTAACTGTCTGTGTATCTGCTGTATGTGTATCTGTTCGTGTCTGTCTTGATGTCTGTTCTTTCTTTTCTTCCTTTCTATCAATAAAAAAATAAATTCTTTTATTTGTGTTTATTTACCGGTCTATTTCCTGTATTTGTCTATCCGTCCGTCCGTCTGCCTGTCTATCTATCTGTCTGAGAATGCATCTCTGCTATGTGTGTGCTTGAATGCATTAATTTTGTCTTTGATTTGTCTGTGTCTAAAAATGCGGAAGGGTTCCAACTCTATACCTTCTTGAAGAAAATTTCAAAACAATTTATTATGCACCAGACACGTGTTTCGAATATCAAATTCTCATCAATGATGCGTCAGACAAACTGCTTTTTATAAGCCGCCCAAATTCATTTCACTAAAACCCTCTGGTTTTATGTTTAGAATTTAAACTTGTGTATTTACTTTAAAACAGAAAGTACGCGGTTCCAAATTTCATGTAGGGTTCATTCAGAAGCATATCCAAATAAAATCTATTTTCAAAATAGCATTGGAGGGAGTGTGCTAAGATGTGAACCTCCTTTAATTTCGATAATAATTTTTGATGAAATGACAAGTTTGCGAAGTAGCCAAATAATATGATTGATGTCAAATTGATAAAAAGCTAAAACAAAGCATGTTTTTGGTAACAGAGCTGGAAAGAAGTCATAAATACACTTCAAAACATCCGATATCACGGGGAACGAGTTTAATTGCTCCAAACTGCAAAAGGAAAGTGTTTATATTAATAATGCGGTAGTGTTCCAGCTCTATACCTTCTTGAAGATAATTTCAAAACAATTTATTATGCATCAGACACTGCTTGTCATTCTGTCTGTCTGGGTGTATCTGTCCGTATGTGTCTTTCTGTATGCATTTATTTTCTGTGTTTCTGTATTTTTAAAAGGGCGTATGATTGAGTCAGTCTGTATTATTTTTTTTCTAGATGTCTGTCTATCTCTTTGTCTGCCTTTCTTCTGTCAATGGAATTATTCTGAAATGCTGTGGAAAATGGAGGTGATACTGATATAGTGAAGTGTATTTGTCTTTTTTATGTCAAATGTCAATATCTGTCGTCTGTTTATGTTCAAATATCTGTCTGTCTGTCTGTCTGTCTGTCTGTCTGTCTGTCTGTCTGTCTGTCTGTCTGTCTGTGATATTCTCTGTATGTGTATGTGTGTCTATCTGTCTTTCTATATTTTTGTCTATCTTTGTGACTGTCTTTATAGACACTTATTTCACGTTGCAGTGTGGAGCAGTTAAAATCGTTCCCCGTGGCCTGATGATTGACAAGTGTATTAATTACTTCTTTCCAGCTCTGTCTCACGAAAGAAGCTTTGTTTTTGGCCTTTTATCAAGGTGACATCATATATATTTTTTGCTATTTCGGAAAGTAGCCATTTCACCCATAAATATCATCGAAATTAAGGGAGTTTAACATCTTAGCACCATCCCTCCAATGCTATTGTGAACATAGATTTATTTGGATATGCTACTGAATCGACCCTACAGGAAATTTGGAGCCGCACACTCTCTGTAATGTTAATGTAAAAATCTAACTTCAAAAAATTAAAGAGGGCGCTACTGAAATTATTTTTGGTGGCTCCGCTGAAATTATCACTGGTGGGGATTTGGTGTTCGAAACACGTGTCTGGTGCATGTAAATTGGTTTGGAATTTTCTTCAAGAAGGTAGAGAGTTGGAACCCTCCGACATTATGTCTATATATTTGTTTTCCTTTCGGTAAGTCTGACTGTCTATATTTACATAATTCGTAATCAAAATTAGCTCAAGGTCAAATGTGTAGGTAAAGTTTAAACCACTAAGTTAATGCCACTCTTCTAGGTCAAGGTGAATACTTGATATTTACCCATCCTGCTACGTCTTTCGGTATATATTTTGGAAATGATAACTTTCAACTCTTTGGCCAAATTACATTGTTTAGATTGAGGATCACTGACATGGGTTAAATAACCGAAACGTGCATGTCTGGTCCATGCTGAAAATGTATTTGTTCTTAAATGATGCTATTGAGTTTGAATACGTTTAACATTAACCATTTTTTAAAATTTTGTTATGTAAAGTTTTATGTCATTGTAATATTTCATAACGGTTTGGCATAATAAAGTGTTACGCAATAGGTCAAGATTAAAATCTTAAGGTAAAGGACAATATCTGAAATCAGGTCAACCTGCTTAGATGTATCGCCAAGTTTAAGGTAGACTGTACCTCTGGTCAAAAATCGGGGAAAATTATGCATAGATACCCCCCATATTTTCTTTCTATATTATTGCACATTGGGTTAAGCTAATACAGGTTCAAATACACTCTTGGTTAAAAAATGTTTATACAATGTAAAAATGTGCATCTTTGGATTATTCCTAGGGGTGTAATGTTAAAGTAGGGTTCATTCGAATTATAGACGATAAAGATATCCCTACAATCTAGGGTTTATCTGAAAATATTTATTAAAAGGTTCAAAGATTATAAGCGAAAAAATTCCAACAACTACATAGCTATAATAGGGAGAGTATAAGCTCTCACAACCAGAGTTACGGGTTACCTCAAACGGCATATTTAATATAATATTTTTACATTTCTACGATATACTCAAATTAAAAATTGTATTGTTTAAGGTCAAACATGTCTATGTCGAGGTCAATACTTGAAATCTTGAAGTCAACTCATTATTTTCTTTCTCCAAGCAATTATGATACATGTATTTCATAACAAAAAATTACATTTTTCAAGGTCAATGTCAAACTTCAAGGTCAATGTCAAAGCCAACATCTTATTTCAAATAAGACTTGTGCAAGTCATTTTATCAAATAAAGTTAAATGAAGAGAATTTCAATTATTTATTAAATTTTTCAAGTTGAAAAGAAATGCATGCCCCTCTAAATCTATAAGCAGTGAGCAATTGATTGCAGAGATATATAAGATGACTTTTGCTTCCTAGTAAAGATAATTTTCTCTATAAATACAAAATGATTAAAGAGTATCTAATTCTAAAATTATTTGATATAAGAACTTGAGCAAGTCTAATTTCAAATCTTCTCCCTAGTTATGCTGTGTTTGAAATTGGAGGATTATTGTTGTGCTTTCTTAAAGAAAGGATTAAATCAAATTTCGGAATTCATTCGATGGCGGTTTAATGGCTATATAACAGTTTTTCCCCGGGGAAAAATCTACTTTAACATGGGGGAAAGTCTACTATATAGAAGGATTTTTCCCGGGGAAAAATACTATATAGTAGATTTTCCGGGGGGAAAGCCACTATTTAGCCATTTTCCGGGGGGGGGGGGGGGGGAGATGGCTAGGGAGGAAGGACTACTATATAACGCCGGTGCAATATAGTAGTTTTTCCTCCTAGCCATCTTTACCGCCTGAAAATGGCTATATAGTAGTTTTTCCCCGGAAAATCTATTAAATAGTACTTTCCGCCGGAGGAAATTCTGCTATGTAGTAGACTTTCCCCCATTTTATAGTCGATTTTCCCTCGTGGAAAAACTGTTATATAGCCATTTAATTCTTAGCTTCCTATTCATAGAATAATTCTGAACGTGCTTTTTTTCATTTTTGAACCTATACTTCTTTAAAAACACCTCAAAATGAATACTTCCATCGGGTAAGGGATACATGCTGAATACTACTTGTTTTGAGATATTCACCTTTAATTAGAAAAACAGGATTTTTTTTTTGTTTTCTTGCAGGATTTTTGTTTTTACTGCTTGACTTAGAAAAAAATGTAAATTTGAGTCAAATTCTATTGTACCAATACAAAGGAAATAATGAGTTGACTTGATTTCAAATATTGACCTTGACCTAGACATTTACATTGGCAAGGCAATTTTCAATTTGACTATGTCGTAGAATTGTAAATAAAATAATTCAAATATAACAATTAAACTTGGCATGGAGATGGACCTGATTTCAGTTATTGCCTTAAAAGGCTTTGAGATTTGACTTTGGTTTTTTAAATTATACTATTATAATATTGTACAAATACTATATGAAATATTTCTTGAACATCAGACCTTAATGATAAAATTTGATTTATTTCAAGTATTGACCATGACAAAGAAGATTAGCCTTAATTCAGAAGATTAACATGAATATCTAGACGTTCATCCTTGATATTTTATATGCAATTTTGTGCAGGAATTACTTTAAGACAGACAAAAAAACAAACAAACAGATATGTATATATATAGTTAGTCTATCATAAAAAAGAACAGTAAATCAGACAGACGAAGGACGGACATACCGACAGAGACAGACAGACATATGGACGAACGGACAGACAGACAGATTAACTCCTATATAGACACAGGCAATTATAGCCATACAGACAGTCACTAATAGACACACAGTTAGACTGACATGAGATTATATTCAAAAATGTACCAAAAGACGTAGCAGGATGGATGGGATATGATGCTACAGAAAGGTATGCAAAACAGAGAGGTTGTCTTTGTAACAGTTTGTCTTTTGTCTGTCTATCTGTACGTGTGTATTGTTGTTTCTTTGTGTCTTTCTGTCTTCTGTGTGTCTGGCTCTTTATCAATTTTTGCTTGCCTGTGTGTCTTTTTGTGTGCCTTTATATGAGTTTCTATTTTTGGGTTTTGCTGTGGATGCTGCAACCTGGTGTTGATGAAGATCCCCTCCTTTGTTTTATATATAGCATTTTTCCGCCATGTGGGGAAATCTACTATATAGCAGTTTTTTTCCGGGGGGCTACCTGGGGGGACTGCTATATAATACCGGTAAGGTACTTGTATCGCTCGGTCATTCATAACTTCATTTATTGTGTGTTTTGACGCGTAACGATAAAAAGGACAATTGAACAATACCTAATGAAAAGGAGGTACTATTTCGGAAAACGTCACAAATATGCCAATGTCAAAGATAGACCATAATGTTTGAAGATTTTACTTTCTGATCAAAACATCAATATGGTATTTAGAATTCTTATGCAAAGATCTGACTCAATGCCTGCAGATAAGCCTAGTGAAAATATCTTTGCTCTTCTTATTTGAAACAAATAATTGACAAGGTGGAGGTTTTATTTAGTTAAAGCAATAAACCCGACATGTCACGTCGAACACGTAAGGATATTCACATTTATAGAGATATCAAAATTTAAAGGTCAATAACATGTACATTAAAAACAATAGTTAGTTTTAAGTACAAGAATCTGATGAAAAACGTCCTCGCTTAAGGAGTCTTTCCTTGACAAATGGATAACATAATACTGATTTTAGACAGGGCATATTAATTGAAGTTTCGTAGTCTATATCCGGTACGCATTGTGGTATTAAGGCTTGTAAACGCCGCTTCCTACAACCTTTCATTTACATATAAACGAATCTTGTCTGGGTGATCCACAATCCTCCATCTTATACAGATTTATTATCAGACTAACATAGGTCTCCAAAAGGGAAAAGCCATTATTAGAGAATGCCTTTTGAAAGGTGAAGTTACAAACTGTTACAATTCGCCTTATATTTAAGTACATGTATATTAAAATGAAGAAGAGTGGGTTTGAATGAATGCTTAAACTGAAGATTAAATGGAATAAGAACTTTTTTTTCGAATATGTAAATGAAAGTTTAACACATACCCTAAATTGCAAATCCAACATGAATTATTGTTTGTTGACATTGGAAACTACAAAACAACGATCATTAAAAACAACGGAACAAACTCTCATGAGACTAGAAAATAGGACTAACATCAGAACATATAAACAGAAAGGTCAACATTGTTTCGACACAAGGACTGCTTACCTTTGCTGTTTTTCTATCAATTTATCGTAAAATGAATAAATTGAACTCCAACATTTGGAGCTGGGATCGCAATCAAATTCAAAAGGAAAAAGTACCCTTGAAATTCCTTGAAGATAATTAAATGAAGCACTTGCAGCAAATGTATTTTACACTCTGTGGCTATTTCATTGTGCTTCAAACGCTTAAAGGTCTTCAAATCCATTAGCATCATTAAAAAGCAGACGAATTTAGAGCATGGATCAGACATGCACGTTTCGGGTATTTAACCCTCGTCAGTTATCCTCAATCTTAAAAAATGAAATATGCCCAAACTCTGTGCAAATTATGTCCAAAGACGCAGCAAGATAGTTGGGATATGATGCTTCAGGACCCAGGTTTCAGAAATTTGAGAACAGTTCGTAAACATAGAGCCAGCTTAAGCGTTTCTGGAAAGTTTGAAATTCAAATACCGTCTGATGACGGTCTAGGTACATTGCTTACAAGCCATTAAAATGTACTATGCTGAAAGTAGTAATATTGAAATATTAAACATATATTTTGTCCAATTGGAGAAAAAAAGGAAAATTTGTTCAACCTCGAAAATAAAGATGTCGCCCATAGGCGAAACCCGAGGGTCAGATGGTTTTTCTAGGTTGACCAAATCTGCATGTCTCCATCAAAACTAAAGACCGATGAAATCCCATCCTTATGGCATTTATCTGTAAACCTTTAAAAGATAACAATGTTGAATATATGTTTATGCAATGTCAATACGAAATTAGTCTACGTATGGAAAACATTATCATACATTATGTTGTCATAATCAGTGTAAGAAAATCAGACACAAAACAGAAAATCAGATTCCAAAAATCACTATCAAATGATTTCCAAATGTATGAAAAAATACATACAGTACTTTCTTACGGGAATAGAGAAATCGGACAAAAACACAGCTCCATAGAATGGCGGAGGGCAGCATTGCAATATACTGAAGTTAGTACAAGTACGGGATGCACTGTATGTGGTGCTGTAGCGATGCGTCCTGCGTGTTTGCAAAGTTTTATCATATTCAATTATCACATTAATCATGTTACATATAAATGCAAGTATAGTATCTTGGTAAGTAGGATCAAAAAGGAATCTTAAATCTTATTTTAATTTCTCTCGCTGTATTATAAGAAAATACAAGGATGAATTTTGCTTTTTGGCCCCGCTACCAGAACTTATAATAAGAAAAGTCATTGTAAGCGGCGCCACCGTGATTAAATTCAATGATGGAATTATTCCGCACAGCTCACTTCAGAAATCGGAAATCTTAAGTTTTATCCACTTAATCGGCATATTTTCCGATGTTTTCCTAAAGCTGAAGTTCAAATTCATAACAAGGACTGAAGACATTCGCAAATCTATTGATGTTCAAAGACATTTTCTTCTTACGTGGGAGATGACCATCGTAAGGCGCCACCGATCGCTCATTTGTCTAGGTTTATGTGTGGTATTTTGTGTTCGAAATTCTATTCCCTCTCTTCCTGTGCATGTCTACTCTACATTGTTTCTACATTTTCTTATCAAGGATGATTAAGGACATTATTAAGTTTGAATTGATTGTTTTAATCTATATTGATATTACCGGATTTGACACGTTTCTACTTGGCATTTGCGTTGGGTATTTGGAAGACGTCCATTCCACCAGGGCACCTGGTCCTGCGTCCATTCGGGGGTTTGCGATTTCATCATTGTTAATGGATACTAATACATGTCATTTTCCCCTGGATCTTTGACTTCTTCTGGCCAACGATTGGTACTTTTTCTCTGATATACCTTAGTTTGGGATGTTTTATTGTTTTGCTGTGGGCACTGCTACTGTCTCTTGCTGGAGATCCCCTCCTTTTTTTAGGTATGAATCTTTGAAATCTCGTTGGTTTTAATATGTGTAGTCTTTGGCATTAATGTTTCTATAACGTATGTCTCTTTTACGTTTAATGTTGTGCTTATCTTCACAGTGTCTTCGCTCATATATTTTTTTGCTTTGCTGTAGGTACTGCAATCGAGTCTGGTTGGAGATCCCCTCCTTAGTTGCAAAGCATGACATATCAAAAGCATCAAATCAAATATGATACTATTACAAATGAGCTAAGAAAAGGGTGTGAATAAACAGACAATGATTTATCTAAAAAATCGACAGTAGCAAATGCATGTATGATTATCAGTCATCCAATAAAGAAAAATCATTTTAACCGATTTCTACTTTGTCTTACTCCATTCATCTGAAAAGCATTTATAAAGAAGTATAGCAACATGGTATGGCGTTGCCTTACTGACGGTTCTCAGATTACGATTCCCACTTTGCACACACAATGATCTGTGATATGTTGCTAAGGCTTCTCTGTGCTGGCCCATCGATAACTCACAATATCCCAAAAGATAAAGTGCTACATGTAAGTGCATCGCCGAGTTCCTTTGACATAAGCGCTGCAGTTTTTTGACGTTCGAATATTATTCTATGTTCTTATCCCTATGATGATAGAAGCAAAATGCCACGAAATAGAAGAGTGCTTCTGAATCTACCAGCAACACATTTTCATTTGGAAGTCTGCAAAAAGGATCTTTTTCCTTGTCAACATTAAATCTGCATTCCATTTCTAATTTCAGAACGGGAGGAAGAAATTCTAATTCAATATGCGTTAATACAAAATCAGATATGACGACTATATTTTCAGCGTATGTATTGTTTCTTTCATCTCCAATTATGAATTGCCTCCTTGCTAGTCCAAATGCTTTTTGAATCATATTACCATTTTCTGTTATGTCCATTCGAATAGTTTTTGACTTACAGAGATGATAATTGGCAGTTTGAAATTGTTTCTCCATTTTGCGGTAGTCGCAAAAATAAATGCTTTGAATAATTAAAACAAGTAAATTAGATAATGCCAAAACAGGGCGTGCTATTTCACTCAAACAAGCGATTCTACTTGATAATATTTTACTGTAATATACCTTTTTATTTTAGTTATAGGTAGTTGGATTAGTTATTCCAAAAGATTTTCTGGTGTCCATTTTGTCTCTTCGGCTTCCCAGAATAGTGAAGTCTTTATAATATAGGAAGAAACTATGTCACCGACCTCTGCTTGAAAAACAAATTTTTGCAAAAGTTTTAGAATCGTATATGTTTTCATCCTTATATCGTTCATTGAGCGAATCAGCAAAGGTTCTACATGTGAAAACGAAATCACCCAGTTTAAGTTTTTGACTGAAGATTCGGACCGTGACTTAGGTACGAGATAACACCCTTGAGATGAAATATGATATATTAAATCTAATGGTGGCCAATCGTAGACTCGTCTTCTTCTAATCCATTCGTTTGCTGCCGTCGGCCATGACGGACATGGAATGGAAAATACTATGTCCACTTTTTCCATGGAAAATCCATTTTGAGCTCCATAATCAAGATTTTGAAAATTAATCGAATTAGCAGGACCCGATATACTTGCAGATGCCATATTGTGAAACATTACTGGTAGTATATTAAACATATAGTTTCCCATATTTATTATCTTTAACAAAATTTTTATCTCGCTGCTAGATAAATATTGCAAGCCGTTTTCACTTTGCACTAATGTCCTGCCTTGAATAAAAGACATATTAAAAGTGTTATTCCCTCTGGAAACTAACCTCAACTTAACATATGCTGGATTTTCTAGAACTTCTATCAAAAACTGACAAAGAGATTGATCTCTTGCGGCAGCACCCAGTGTTTGTATCGCTAGACAGCTGTTTTGCACGGACAATATATCAATATCTGCCTTTTCACCGGTGAAAAGTGATATGTTAACAAGACAATCTGCAAAACTCCCAGCCAGAACACAAGTTCTATTTGGTACAGTTACTGAAGCTATTGCATTTACGATAAATTGAAACTCCCTTGGAAGGTGCAAGCTAATATTGCTGGCAATTTTAGTCATGCCGAATTCTTCTAGAATTTGATATGCTGCCAAGCTATGGAAAGTTGAGTTCTCTGTTTGATCCGATATTGAATTCATCTGAATAAAAAAAAGTTATTATTTATCGAGGAAGAAAGATAAAAAATAAATCGTTTCCAAATCTGATGGAACAGAGCAGTCTCGTTTCACTAGTTCGGAATCGGTAAGCACTTCAGAATATTTTAAATTTCATTATGTTGTCGTCACACTGGTCGCGATGAAATTACGAATATGTGCGCTTTTAGGACTTATTTGTCTTGTTTGTTCGAGGTCATCTGGCAGTGAGGAGGTTGTTTTACATCACAATTGTACATGTACGTTCTTCGAGACCTCTGGGTAATCGGAAAAGTGGGGGGGGGTTGTGCGCACGTAATCCAGGATAACAGGATAACCACACCTTCTGTGATAGATAGCCGTCCAAAGTCGGCACCGGTTGCCCATAGTCTCGTTGGTTTATGTGTAGTCCTTTGTGTTTGATAATTCTGTGTTGTGCGTTGACGTTCCTTGTCCCTTTTGCGTCTCGCCCTGTGCTTGTTTGCTCTGGGTTTTTTTTTTTTTTTTGCATTGAATGTTTTGAAGTTTTGCCATGGGTGCTGATCCCCTCCTTTGCTCTATCGGTCGATTTTTGCAACTGCAGCGATGCCATTGGAAGAACAGCTGTATCGAATCTCATTTGAGTGATCATGGCTTTACCATCTGCGCAAACGGATTCGTTGAATATACGCAACATAACGAAAAATACACGATTCCCCCGATGGCAAACAAAAATCCTACACAGCTCCGTAAGAACCTAAGAGACACATCGAAAGGTCCTCTATTTTCTATGTACGATTACATTATGATGTTAATTCAGTTCGGCCGACACCAGCAAATTTTAGCATAAAACATTATATGCGATTCCGATTTAATGTCACTGCGCTTATGTCGTTGATATATGTGTAGTCTTTTGTCTTTGGTGTTTTGAAGTCGTATTTGCATGGTGTCTCTTACTCGTATGTTTACTCTGTGTTTTCACTTGGGAGTTTCAATGTTTTGCTGTGGGTGCTGCAACCGAGTCTTCTTGGAGACACCCTTTCCCCATTTCTTCTATTATCAAATCAGGAGGGGTTTTTTTCGAAATACTTAACGATGCTGCATGTGTTATTTTATTTTCAGATCATTGTATAGATATTGAAAGAGTAAATATAACATAATCTACATGTAGTATTTAATGATAATACTTATTGATTATTGATTGTCCAACATAGCTTTCTCTTTGATTTTTTTGTATTTAGTGTCTAATGTCTTTTGTGTCTCTACATGTACTTGTCTACTCTGTTTATTGCAGAGGGGTATTGAAGTGTTTTGCTATTGTTGCTGCAATAGAGTTTTATTTGAGATTTCCATCTTTCTTTGAGACACATTTTATGTCATGGTTTTAATTTCGCTTTTCATATATTTATGATTTGGATGTCCTGACATGTCGGCTTCGAGCATAACTGATAAGGCATTATTTCTTAAAATACATTTATAGTGCACTAAATAAAAATAATAGTCCATATGATAATTTCTATTTCAAAATTGATAATGAAAGTTATATATTAAAGTTGGCCAATCAAGATAAAAGTGCACGATTAATTCACTGATTGGTGTAAGTTTAAGTGTATTATTGCAAATATATGTTTCGATCTATAGAAGCCCCTTTGTGTGTGCATTCAACCTATATGACAGAAACATTTGAACATAGAATATAATTTTATCAGTTTTCTTTGTCTGAATTAAAACAAATATACTAAAAATAAAATATGGCTTCCGATGATAATGGTCCTCTGAAATCGATTCCCCTGGACTGACTTTTTATTACTATTCTTCAAAGGGTGTAATGCCTTTAATTTGGGAAAAGCCTCTAAGTATCAAAGGTTTCATAAATGGATATCACGGTAATAAGGGATCTTCTAAATTCTTCAATAAATAAGTCATAATAAGTAAATACTAATTCCGTGAAAAAAAAAACAGAACGTGATCACGAAACTTTGCACACTAGAGAGTCTTACAAATTTGAAAAAAAGCATCAAATATAAAAGTTGTTCAAAAGCCCTTTAGATAATAACTTTGACGAAGTTTGTAGACAATGAGACCAAAATCCAGGGGGTTTTTTTTCGTCAATTAGGCCTATAATGAACCGCTGTTGAAGACAAGACGCCTAGAAATGAAGATGGGAAGAGACCGATTTAGTATCATTCCCCAAGAACCCCATATTTAAACAAAACGTGATGAAATTCATTGTCTATTGACATTATACATATCGAATTGATAAGGGGGTCATTCAACTTTATATACCCCGATACTTCATCAAATGTCGATATTGAAATATCTGTTCTTTGTAAAATTTCAGTATGTACATGTACTATGTCCATTTAATCAAATCATGTCTCGTCTGTGATGCAAGGAAATCTTTATAATATGAAATATTGAGAGTTAATGTATACCAAAAAGAAACCTGCAAAGGATACATTTATGTCATCAAGGAGATAGTCCATTTAAGAAATTTTAGGAAGAGTTCGTTTTATTATCTGTGGCGATGGATTCAATGTACGAAACAACACTATTTATACAATATTGTCCAATCCAGCAAATTAAGTGAAATTTATGATATCTCCCATAATCGATACCACCGTTATCACCATCGTAATTCTAAATATTGCCTGTTAATTACAAGACACTGCTAAATATATATTTCTCGTGGAATAAAAAACATATTTACGTTCAAGTCTGAGATGAAACTGATCTAAAAATGAAAATAATGACTACCTTATGTCTTCTTTATTTTAATCTAATAGTGACATGGATTCTCGAATGGCTCCTCTTTAACACACAATGTCCCAAATTTCGTTCGAGTATGTTACAAAATTAATATGACTACTGAGGCTATTTATAAAAACGTCAGGTACTATAGTTCAGTGATGTGATATGAACCAAATTTCAGATAGTTTTATCGTTAGGGAGATATAGGTCATGTCGCCGATAGCAGCAGATTTAAAAAGTGACTGTTTTATTCAGGTGGTCGCGTCGTTATTTTCTCTTATAATACAGAAGAAAGAAGGGGATCTACAACAACACTCGGTTGAAGCACCCACAGCAAAACCCCAAAACACCCAATGCACAGAAAGAGAAGGAACACCAACTTAAACCATAGAAACATGAAACACAAAAGACCACATAAACCAACGAGACCAACGGGCAACCGCAAGTAGCAGACGGTATTGATATCCGTATTACATGTGCACCTGTTTTTCGAAGAACGCACTGTAAGATGGACTACAAAAAAATCATGACACAGTGGCCCAATAAAACCACAAATGGATATCTAAATGGCTATAAAGAACAAAAGACAAACGAAATACAGTCCGTGTTCTGCCGGCTGTAGCGAGTTCATGCATGTGATCATCCGAGGAGTCCGAGACAGACATTCAGAAAGGACAGGTGGTCGGTTCTTGTATTCTATAAAGAGGTTTGGACAAGGCCCGTCATGGAGTCCTGACGTTACAGTCAGTCAGCGTGCAACTCTTGAGAATGCGCTGGCACAATGTTGTAGATTGGTCCAGTACCAAGTCAAGTGCCCGTCTGGAGACAAAAGGATAATATCTACGGTATAAAAAGATGATTCTAACTCAATTTCGTTTGTCGTCCGTCACAAACGCTTGGGGAAAAAAGAAACGAATATTTTGGAAAGTATGTCCCAAAATGCGGCAATATTATTGGTTAGCGATGATTTCAGCGCCTAAGCTGACGGTTCTCTATATATTACACTTAAGAGAGGAGGGGATCTCCAACAACACCTAATTGCAGCACAAACAGCTAATTAGAATGTTTAACATTCATTCATGTAACATTCAACATTTGTCATTCATGTAACAACGGTTCAAGATTGGGCAAGTTCAAAAGTGGCATCCGAATTATACCGATTCAATTTCACGAGAAATCATCATTTATCATCATTTATTTGTATATTTATCAAAAAGGTTTTAATGAGTCATTTTTATATTTGTTTTATTGAAATCTAACTCGAAACAAAACTGTTATTAACAAAAAACAACTTTAACGAATGATTTATTCAAGATTTAAATTCAAGTATTGTAACCGTGTTAGTTAACGAGTTGGGTTTAAATTCGACACCTGGAAATCCCACTTACACCCCAACAAACCTCTCTGCCTCTGAAATAATAGATAACCACAAATCAGCTCTTGCTTCCTTTGGCTTCCAAACGAACAATTTAGATTTAGATTTACCATACTTATACTGCATACCTAAAATGCATAAGAATCCGAACAAACAACGATTCATCGCTGGTTCCTCAAAATGTTCTACCAAATCTGTATCGATCTTACTCACCAAAGTTTTATCTGAAATCAAATCTGGGCTACAAAAGTATTGTTCGACAGTATATTCTCGCAGTGGTATCAAACAGATGTGGATTTTAAAGAATTCGAAGGAACTTTAAGAACATCTGAAATCCACTCATTTTAGTAAAGTTCATTCGATCAAAGCCTTTGATTTTTCGACACTTTACACTACAATTCGTGTTAGTTAAAGAGTTGGGTTTAAATTCGACACCTGGAAATCCCACTTGCACCCCAACAAACCTCTCTGCCTCTGAATAATAGATAACCACAAATCAGCTCTTGCTTCCTTTGGCTTCCAAACTAACAATTTAGATTTAGATTTACCATACTTATACTGCATACCTAAAATGCATAAGAATCCGAACAAACAACGATTCATCGCTGGTTCCTCAAAATGTTCTACCAAATCTGTATCGATCTTACTCACCAAAGTTTTATCTCAAATCTTATCTGAAATCAAATCTTGGCTACAAAAGTATTGTTCGGCAGTATATTCTCGCAGTGGTATCAAACAGATGTGGATTTTAAAGAATTCGAAGGACCTTTTAGAACATCTGAAATCCACTCATTTTAGTAAAGTTCATTCGATCAAAGCCTTTGATTTTTCGACACTTTACACTACAATTCCACATTCTAAAGTGAAAGAAAGACTCGCAAAAATTATAAGTAATGCGTTTACAAGTAAGAACGGTAATCGCAAATACAAATTTATTGTTGTGAACTATGACAAAACCTACTTTGTAAAAGAAAAGTCCGATTCTGAAAATAAGTACACTGAAACAGATATTATTCAGATGTTAAACTTTTTTGATCGACAACATTTTTGTGGTGTTTGGAGGAAAGGTCTTCCAGCAAATTGTCGAAATTCCAATGGGGACCAATTGTGCCCCACTCCTTGCCGATATTTTCTTTTACTCGTACGAAGCTGAATTCATTCAATCTTTGATCTCTGAAGGGAAAAGATACTTAGCTTCTGACTTCAACTTCACTTACAGATACATAGACGATGTGTTGTCCATCAATAATCCAAAATTCGCGGATTACCTGAGCAGTATCTATCCTTCAGAGCTTGAAGTCAAAGAAACTACAGAGACAAATAATTCAGCATCCTATTTGGACATAATGTTGTCCTACGACACTGATGGTCACATAAACACCTCACTCTATGACAAACGTGACGACTTCAATTCTAGCATTACAAACTTTCCTTTTCTGAGTAGCAACATCCCTTCATCTCCAGCTTATAGCGTATTTATATCTCAATCAATACACTATGCCAGAGCAAGTACCAAATATATGGATTTTGTTCTGAGAGCTAGGCGTCTTGCAGATAAGCTTCTCAGTCAGGGATATGTTTGTGACCGACTAACATCGTCACTGAGGAAGTTCTACGGTCGATATTGGGAACTCGCCATACACTATGATGCCCCACTCTCCAGAATGGATGATATTTTGTCATAGACCATTTGAACCATCCAACCAAAGATTGTACTCTATGTCTTCCGAAATGGAAGTAACTGGATGTGACAGTTCTACCGAAATGAAGCGGCGGAAGTTGCATGCAAGCAGGATATGCTTACTCTTCCTGGGCACCTGGTCTCACTCCCATATCGGGAGTTCGCTTCTTTTCATGTGGTGGAGGTTTTTGTTTGTTTGCTTTTGTTCTTGTTTTGTCCTGATTTTGTATGCCTTCGGTTTCTGATTTTCTAAATTATCGATTTTGTGCTGTATACAGGGATATGGTCATTTTCCATATTTGTCATTGATATCAAGTGTCCCATAATTTAGTACTACTTGAAATAATAATGAACACAGAATGCAAAAAAATCAAAAGAAAGATCCAGAATTTTTAAGAAAGTCAGCTCATCATTATTTCATAGGGAAAGGGGCTTGGCTATACTCAAGAAAAGTTTCGAAAGTTTTTTTTCTTCTTTCCAAAGGGGTTATGAGAGGTAGGATCTGCCCCTAAGAGTTTATTTCATTGAAATGAGATTTTTTTTGTTTTTTAAATGATGCAAAGTTGCAATCAACATATAAGTAATTATCATCTTATGCCCTTTGCCGTGTGGAGCTCGTAAAAAAGTTCCCCGCGAGGGGTTTGACAGTAAGTGTTTTGAATATTTTTCCCTGACATTATCGCCATAGCACTTTCTATATAGACGGCCTCAGACAGCGCATGCATTTTATATATTTTCATTTTGAATTAGTGCATGAACATCGACGGCGGGTGAGGCTAGCCAACAGGGGATGCTTACTCCTCCCGGGCACCTGATCCCACCTCTAGCTTGCTAGGGGTCCGTCGATGCTCAATGTGGTGCTCTATTGTGAGTGCTGTTGAGATTATCGTCAGGATCTTCTTTAACTCATTGTTGTTATATTAAAATAATTTACATTCACAAAAACGCTCAGTGGAAGATTTATAAAGCTTGCCCCACACAAAACCCATCAAATTAATTGAAAAAAGGAAATGAATGAAATATTCGATATGTTTCGTTTCGTCTTCCTTTTAAGATTTTGGAATTAATCTTTTGGGGGAGGGGTCGTTTATTTGATAGTGCTGTTGAGATTATCGTCAGGATCTTCTTTTAACTCATTTGTGTCACACTTATGCCCATTGCCGTGTGGAGCTCGTAAAAAAGTTCCCCGCGAGGGGTTTGACAGTAAGTGTTTTGAATATATTTCCCTGACATTGTCACCATAGCACTTTCTATATAGACATAACCTCAGACAGTGCATGAGTTTTATGTTTTATACATTTCCGTGCTTGAACATCGACGGCGGGTGCGGCTAGTCAACAGGGGAAAAGCTGAATTCATTTACGCTAAGTTGATAGTGATGACATATCGTCATTGGACAGCTGATACACGTATCGGTCACGTGTGGCAATGCATGATATCACTCAATTTTCATAAGATACCCTCATTATAAATAGATAGTCACTATAATGAGGGTATCTTCTGAAAAAACAATCAGTAATAAAGAACAATAGTTGAAAGTCTGAATAATTGTACAGTTATTCGAGTATATTGATTGTTGTTAAATTCTATCGTCACACTTGTCTATACATACCCTATTTGATGTAAAATATCAAGATTTCTTATACTTCTCATTTCATTCAAAGTATGAAAACTCTATACAATTCCATGATTTGTAGTTCACACATACAACCAAATGTCATAGACGTTTAAAACATTATTTTCAGTTCATTAGATATTTATCAATATACAACAGGTTTTGTTTGGTACAATTCAAATTAGACTTGAATAAAGGAGGGGATCTCGTACAAGACTCTATTGCAGAAACACAACAAAACATCGAAAGATCAAATACTGAATAGACATACACAGCAAGAGACACAAAGGGACAAGGAACATCAGGCAAGACAGTAAAACACCAAACCAACGACACCAATGGGTAATAGATGCCGACATATGGCGGCCACCTATCACGTCAGTAGCAAATGCCGTTATAATCCGGATTACATGTGCACAATCCTTCCACGTTTCCGGTTACGTTAGAGTCTCGTAGTACAAACTTGGTTTATCATAACCTCCTCACTGTAAGATTACCACAAATTTAAAAATATGGACAGTATGGACAAACATACAAGATGAACCTGATTTAAATATGATTAAAAAAATGAAAAGAAACAATATATCGCAATACAGCTAATGAAATATTGCAGCATATATATATATTCGTACATTTCTTTGAAAATCTCTTAACTTGGATGCCAATTCAATAATAACTTTTGCTTGAATTTAATTTAACTCCATTCTCGATTGAAAACAACAAAAATAATTTACTTTACGCAGTGCATTGTTTCCCTTATAAAACGTCAAAATATTTCGTTTCCATGTTTTCGAGGGTGACCATATTTCGCCGTTTTTGTTGATATGTATCCTACTTACACACAAACGGACAAAAATTGTGATTTCATTTTCAGGAAATGTTTCGTCACCACTAATTCTATGAAATCATGCCAAATAAATGTTTTCTTCTTTTGGTTTTTATAAAAATTTCGGATGTTTACGTCTAAAATTTGGTGTTTTCGTTAAATTTTCTCCATTTTGTGGTATTTTTTGTCAAAATTGAATGCAGGATATATCATAATCTATCAAAACATGACTACTACGGTCATATTTGAAAGGATATAGAAAAATAAATTTGACGAACATTTACGATAACCAGCAAAAAGCAATAAACTATGAAACGGCGAAATATGGTCACCGGCGAAATATGGTTCCTTGCTCTACTCTGTCGATAATCTTATGTGACATATATATAAGAAATAATTTGGGACATGGAATATGATATTCGCATTGCAATGCTTAACAAAATTTACAATCGAAACAAGAAAGATTGACTTAAATCTCGCTTAACATTTACCACAATATTGTGAGACATCAGGGAAATAGCGACTAACAACTTGGAAATTTTCCAATGCGTTTGAAGAAACGACCAACTGAAATTGATCGAATTTGGCTACATGTACATGTGTCCTCTGGGACTCCTGCTCCACTAGCAGTGATACTCACCAAGTGGCACAAATGTTAAACTTTTTCAAATTCATAGCATCATTTAAAAAGCAGATAAATTTACAGCATGGACCAGGCATGGAGTTTCGGGTATTTAACTCTCGTCAGTGATCCTCAATCTAAACAATGAAATATGACCAAATTATGGAAGCATAGAAAATCACTTTGGCTTGAAGCATCACTGATGAGGATTTAATATCCGAAGCATGTGCCTGGTGCATGATAAATTGGTTTGAAGTTCTCTTCAAGATGGTATAAAGTTGAAACACTTCCGTACTGTTGAATCCAGGCTGATGGAACTTCTATTTTTGATCATTGATTGTCATTCTCTTGTCAGTGCAATAAGAATTTTGCGTGAATATTCGTACTTCATTATTTTGCACAAAATATGATACAGCCAGGCTTATAGAAATTTCATTGTTTTTATGCAACATTGCATTTCCTTTTGTTTGTGTAATGTGATATTTTGTCCTTTATTTTTTTAAAAACAAATATGCCGTTTTTTAATGCAATATATAAATTTTAGCCAATTCAAAATTATTGTACGTCTTTTGTAAGATAGAAAATTAGAAGACCTTCCATAGATATCAAATAATTGGTATTTTCTAAGGTCCTGGTATTGTGACCAAAATATTTTGTCCTTTTTTAGATATAAGAAAATGTTTTTTATCCTTTGCAATTCGAAAACAACTATTAAAAAGCCTTGTACAAAATACTACGACCTTCCGTACATAGTACGTATATTCCAAATTATCGTATGTTTTGGAGAATTCTTTATTTGTAAGAAAGAAAATAGTATATTCTTAAATAGTTTCATCCGATTTCATCTATGGCTATATCATCATTAACATTTAAATATAGAATGGTGAGTCTGGCATCTCTACGCCGTTGTTCTAAAGATCTCTCTACTGAGGATGTTCCAACATGCTATCTACAGTAGATCTATTTCCGCGTCCGGTACTAATGTAACGCGACACTCTTCGTTGGACCATGTCAAGCCTGTAGGTATCTCTCTGATGATATGGATCCAAGATTGGCGAGGCTTATTCTACTAAAGGTCTAATGAGTTAAACGACTTTTTCACATGATACACCCTTTATTCAGTTACATAAAGCCATTTTATTAATAAATGTTATGATAACACGTTGCATATCGCTCTGCTTAAATGCGATTGGTCAAGTTTGGAACCTAATCACATAAACTTTGATGAGTGTGACCTTTCAAATATTGGTCAATTGTTAAATTCAGACGCGGATTCAATATCAATGATTAAAACTGTTGTTGTTGAATTAATAAATGCATTAAAATACTAAACAAATTTGAAACATTTTTTTTCTTACGCACAGAATATCTATACGACGGGAAACTACTTCTCATGGCGTACATGTAGCAGACGACTTCTAGATCATGGCTTGGCTCGCCTCTAGTTCTCAGAAACGTTGATTTCAAGTTAGAAATAAACATTTTTAGCAAAATCATGTGATGAAACGAATCTCAAATGAATTTTCATTTCATACGTTGTATTGTGAAACTCGTTGTGCGTTTTATAATACATCGCATGAACTGAAAATTCATACGAGATCCTATATATATGCATTCTTGCACACGTTGAGTTGATGTTAAGGTTACGACGGAGAAAGCCTAAGGTCTTATTTGCTTTTCCACAGATGGTATTAATATCGGCGCTCAACAACGGAGAGGGAAAACGTTTATGAACAAGTTTTGGCGAGTTGTGCTTTACACTTTGGTTTAGTAGATTCATACGTGAAGCATAATAATTGTCCCTTTTTTATTTCTATAATTGTCCCTTTTTCTTGTCTAGTGCATTATGAATTCAGCATATAACGTCATATATCTCATATATCGATTCCCTGACGTTATGACAGCTCAAAGTACTCGATTTTCATCAGTACAGTCTGCATGAAATAGCTTGTGCAGATAAGAGATTTTCTTAATGTTTTTGTCAAAATGATGATAAAAGCAAAATGACATGAAATAGAAGAGAGCCTCTGAATCAACCAACAATACATTCTCACTTGGGGGTCTGCAGATCGGATCAATGCCCATGTCAGCGTTGAATCTACACTCCAATTCTAATTTCAAAACTGGAGGGAGCAAGTCTAATTCGATATGTGTCAATGGAAATTCAAAATTGACAATTACTGGTTCTTGTTCTCTACTGTCCTCATTATATAACGATAGAAAATGTTGAAATGAAGACCCGCAGAGTTCTTCAATTATCCTTTTATGATTTGCATAATCAATTCTGACTAATCTGGAGTGACATAACATTTGCGTGATATCAAGTATGGCTTTCTCAACTCTCTGACAGTCGCAAAGATAAATATATCGAATCACACTTACAATCAGATTAGACATTGACAGAACCGGAAATGTCACTCTACTCAGACGAGATATTTTGCTTGATAGTTTTATTCCTCGATATTTTGTCTTATTCGTACCCGAGTCGTTTCCACAATTGACCAGCTCTAAGAGGATATGTTTCTGAAGTAAAGATGAAAGGATCAGAACACGTGGGACGGTTGGCGTTTGATTTTTGAATATACGTGAAATTGTTTCTACGAAGGATTCGAACAGAGTCCAACTGAATACTGAATGCCTACCAATGAAAGAACCGACGAGAAAGGGCACAATCAATGAATTCAGAATCAAGAATAACGGATACTTTACTTTTTCTATATTTTCTTTTAACCGATTTCTTGTACGGCTAGTATCTGTATCATGATATTTGTCATTTATTTCAATCATTGATCTGACTTGAAGGGCTTTTCGGAAGGGCATCATATCCTGAAACAAAATGTCAAGATTGCAAACTGTGCTGTTGAGGCATCCGATGGCTTTTTCTCTGGTAGATGGTGCAAGTGGTAGATGGAGCAAATTCTGATCACGAATAAAATAATGAGGCGCAAAGTTACCAGCAAACCAGTCTCTTGCTCTCCTAAGGCATCTTCTAACACAATGCAGAAGTTCTTCAGGTTTCCACTGAGCAACATCACTCTCTTCAACTTCCCAAAACAGTGCTGTCTTAATGATATATGATGAAATAACATCATCAAGTTCAGTCTGAAGTACTGACTTCTGAATAAGTTTTAATAAGGAGTATGTTTTGATCATCACATCATTCATTGAATGGATCAAGAGTGGCTCTACGTGCGAAAATGAAATAGCCCAATTCAAGTTTTTTGTTCGAGATTCTGACCTTGACTTGGGAACAAGGTAGCATCCTTTTGAAGAAATTCTACTTATCACAGCTCCAGAAGGCCAGTTGTAGATTCTTTGTCTTATTACCCATTCCGACGCAACGTCAGGCCATGTCGGACATGGTATGGAAAAGACTTGATCCATTTTGTCTAGGGAAAACCCGTTTTGCATCCCAAAATTCAGATTTTGATAGTCAGTCGACGTAGCTGGACCTGTAACAGTCATTGATGATATATGGTCAGCCATTGCGAATGTGTTCGTTGTTGTACAGCCCATGAAGGCCATCTTGGTAAGAATTTTTATTTCACTGCTTGACAAGTACTGCATACCATTTTGGGTTTGTACCAACGTCCCATTGTAAGAGAACGGTACGTTATACGGATTGTTTCCTAAAGAAGTCAATCGCAACTTCGCATAAGCTGGATTTTCCGGAATTTTTTCCATGAGGAATTGACATAGGGATTGGTCATCAACGTAATCTTCTAACGTTGGTATTGCACGCATGAAATGCCGCACGTCCATAATGTCAATGTCGGCCTTTACCCCTGATAGCAGTAAAGTGTTACTTAAACCATCCGCAAAACTTCCCGTCATGAGAAATGTACTATAAGGTTGGCTTACAATGCAGGCAGAATTCATAAAGAACAACAGTTCCTCCACAAGTGATGCATGGAATTTTATCATGCTTTTACTCACAAGGTTTTCATCCAATATTTGAAACGCCGCCAAGCTATGTGTTGGTGGGTTTTCCACATCAGGCAACGCCGAAGCCATCTGAAAATAAAATGATTGTGTCTTTAAATAGGCAGGTACAACTACTCGATCATTTGTTTTAAAATACACAAAGGGAATATGATCATGGTAATTAAGGATCATTTTTTCTTCTTTTTCGTCATTTTTTTTTTTTTTTTTTTTTTGAAAAGTCTTGAGAAGAAGAGCTTTCCATTTCATGTTGACCTCATAAAGAGAAGTACATCCAGATCAAGATGCAGCCATAATCTTATAGATGCAGCGTAAAATATCGGTAAAAAATAATCAAATTTTGAAATGTAACTTATGTTCTTTTGAAACGCCACCAAGCTATGTGTTGCAATGGACATAATTCATTGCAATATATACGCTTTGTATTATACAATGACCAGTGTTGTTCGTGGCTGCAAATGAGGAAATCCAAATGCTGCACATTCTAAATGACATGTTGATTCTAAAAAAGAAATATTCTAAAACAATGAACTTAAATGAATACCAAAGATCCATCTGAGGACAGAGTAGCAGCTTAAGGTTACAACACGCTATTACTGCCTCAGCCTTACCACCTTACCGCATTTATAGCATTACTTTTTACACTATAGTATGTTAAGGTTAGGATTAGTTTTGAGTCTGTGACAGAATATTTTTTCGACTTTTAAAAGAAGAGTACTCTGTTTGGAGATTGACGAGTGATATACAGTGGAAATATCCCTTAGTTTTGAGTGATTGCATGTATCTGCATTTAAATCAAGTATACTTCAAGTCGGTGTTGAAACGCTGTAAAACTAGGCGAACGATATTCACTGGGACTATTCTTTCCGGTAGAAAACGAAATGTCTGTTAGATAATTATTTATTCACTATATACTGAAGTTTAATTATTCTACATTTTACATTCTACATCACTGTCCATTCAAAATGAATCTTAATAGGGAGTGTAGCTCCAAACCAGATCGCGAAGCGACCCTACAGATAGAAAAGTCTAAATAGAAAAGTCTAGATATAATAGAAAATTCCCTACCTAACAATACTTAATGAAAGATAAATTCAAAGGAAAATGCTCTACTGAGGTCCAATAACAATCTAAGAAATACCTATACTGAAAGCCAATTTCTTTTTAACTTTAAGCCGCCATTGTTTTAGATACCCCCTTTTTTAACATAACTGTTTTTATCTTGGTCGCGAAGCGACCATCTGGATGTAAACATAAACAAGTTTCCTACCTTACGATGCTTTGTGAAAGATGAACTTTAAGGAAAATGCTACATTGAGGTCCAATGAGGCAAAACAATCTGAAAAATACTGCAAACTGGTAGTCGCTATATTGATACCGGAAACTGACAAACGAAATCCTTTTTTTTTTCTCGCGAGATTTAAGATCTAGTAATTTTATTATTTCATTTTTACGCTTATTTCAGAACTCTGTTTAGCCAATTGATTAAATAAAATAATGAATAAATCTTCTGCAATAAAACATTGGTAAACATCGTCCCTTTCCGTCCAAAGACCTACATCGTCTCCCATCATGCACTGCCAAGGTATCATTGGAACACCCTCGATGTTGTATGTTTACACTCATGTAGACATTACACAATTTGGCAACTTTTTCATTGTGACATCAAAATAGAATACAATGCATAAAATTTTGCCAAATGATGTGATGTCTGTGCATTATATGTATAAATTCAAGTTTTGAATTGGTCATTAATATTCTCATGAAAATGGACTTTTGAGAACAATGAAAAAGTGTGCGAAAATATCTGTACAACTTTAGTTAGAAGTATTGTGATCTTGCGTATTAGCCCCTATGATCCTGCTTGACAATGCATATCAAGCGAAAAGTCTACTGATAAATTTCAAGCCCCTATGATGTTTATCAAGTGAACAGCTAGTCTATTAATAAATCTCAAGCCCGTATGATCCTCCTAGCTAGACAAAGTTATTCTCTCACCCTGGACAGAGATATCTACAACTTTACCCGTTCTGAGCCATTTCTACCTCGCACCCCCGTATGTTTGTCTCGAACCCCCTATTGTGACGTCATAGATGTTTACGTAGGTTTAGCTGTGTTTGACCTGGAGCAACATTTAACGCAAAACAAGCAATATTTATTCATGAATTATGTTAAAGTATATGGGTGAGAGAAAAATAATCAATTACCTCTTTGTACAGGGACATCCCACCCTCGTATCAAAGATTTGCAAATCTTTGATACTCGGGTGGGATTTCCCTATCCCTGTACAAAGGGGTGATAGATTCTATTAATCAAGTAAACAGTTTATTGATAAATCCCGGTGATTATTTACTGTACCAAGTGAACAGTCTATTGATAAATCTCGGTGATTATTATTATTTCATATGTGAAACTTCATACTTTTAAGGCATCAGAAACTGAACATCAGTTTTGAAATTGTTATTTAAAAATGCAATTAATGTGGCCACGGGTGTACAAAAAATGTAGTATTCATACAATGAATAAACTACAAAGTGTTGTGAATGGTCTAGCTATTTTGGTATGAACTTTGCTCTTTATCTTCTAGCTACGCTCCCCTGTAGGCTTTGCGTATGTTCATATTAACATTTTACTATTCAGATATTTATTATTGGATTGGACTTCCTCTATTTTGGCCTCGAGAATTACTGATGATACATCACTTGTTGAAGTGCAAATATGGTGCACTGAGTTTTGTATATACAACATACATTTCAATGTTGAAAAATAATCACCACTAGGTTGGTATCTCTGCTGAAGGACTGTAAGTCCTCGAGGATATTAATTCGTTCGACTATATTCACATTGTTCGACACTTTATTTTTACACGTTTTAAACGTAGTTATATTCAGTAACGTCCATTCAGCCAAATCATTTGACCTCCATTATACAAGTACATACTAACAAATTAAATTTCAACCCTTTACTTACATTGCGTCTTCAAATTTATAGCATCATTTAACTCGTCAGTGATCCTCAATCCAAACAATGAAATATGGCCAAATCTGTGAAAGTCATTTCAAAAAAATACCGAATGACGTAGTAAGATGGGTGGGATACGATGTTAAACGTCTTCAAATTCAATAGCATCATTTAAGAACAGATAAATTTGCAACATGGACCAGACCAGGTTTCGGGTGCTTACATGTAACCCTCGTCAGTGACCATCAATTCAAACAATGAAATATGGCCAAAGACTGTGAAAGTTATGTCGCAAAAAGTCATTCAAAAACGTCAATTAAGTGACTTCTTTCACACACTACGGTAAGCCCTTCATGACAACTTTGTTTTGCAGTCTTATAAATAGGCTACGTGAAATTGAATGAAATCAATGTTTTTTATAGAATAAATATTCGTGATATAATTATACATATTAGAAAACTAATATTTTACCTTTTCAAAAATGTCGCGAACCTTTTATTTAGTCTCCAACTAACATTTGTCCTTGTTTTTGAACGAATGTGTCATAATTTTGATGTCATCTATTGTTCATTTTAGGGTGTAAACATGAACAACGAATATTTATGTTACTGATGCACGATACAAAGGGTAATTGAAATGTAATAAATTTGAGATAGCGTTATCCTCGTTGATACATAGTACATGAGTCGATGAAGTAGTACTTTACTTTTCTATATTTATGTATGTTATCAAATAGTTATAGCACAGATGATTCGGTCGATATGGTTATTCATTGAGCGATAAACCAAAAAGCAATGTCGGCCTTCGGCCTAGGTTAATATTGCATTAATTCCATCATAAATCTTCATATCGACCTCACCATCGTACAATAATTGTATAATGTTAAGTTATCTGTACATTGGTAAGATGTCCTTACTTTCAAAATTGAAGAGTTCTGTACCAATAAGCAAACCAGAATAATGGAATATTAAGATAATGTTTCTTACATAATGTAAATATCTGTGTATAAAAGTCAAAGACATTTCAAATAATCACTTGCTTGTCGAGGGATATTATAGATGGCGCAACCGCAATACATCAAACAGAATATTTCAGTAAACATACGTAACAAATAATAAATCATGTTGGACTATGACATACGGTTAAAATTACAAGAACAGAACTTCCAAAAGTGTCCTGACGGTGAGGAATAAATCTATAGGACGTATTCTGTTGCTTAGATTACATGTATATGGAAAAACGATGAGGCGGGGGAATAATTATTAAAACAAGGATAAGTGGCCGCTCAAGACGTGAATCCCTCTAAACATGTCAAATAATATTGAGAGATATTTAGATAATAACGACTATTTGATGAGTTAATATTTGGACTGGTTACGTTCAGTATGGGAATTACACCGCTGCGAAGTAGTTAACACTTAATCAACATATCCTTAATAAAGCAGATACGTATTGTTGCACTTTCAGAAAATGAATTATTGGTAGGGGAGTACTTGTGTAGCGTTTAAATCAGTCGGGAGTATTGCGAGATGAATCAGTCTAACATGTCCGATGTCTAAATCAAACAATTATCTCGAAGAATTTCGTATCATATTTAGGCAGCTACAACTTAATATCATTTAATTACCTAATGTATAGGACGTTTTTTCTTTTTACTTATTGACCACTTTACCGCAACCCGTAACCTTACACAATAAACAAAACAATTTCATTCTTACCTTTTAGTCAGGCATTTACATCAAAATCCTTATTGACATTCTAACATGTTCAATGCGACGAGCGAAATTACACATACCAATATATCGTATTGAATGATAATTCACAAGTGCTAAGTCGTAATCTGTTGATGGCGACACGTCCTTCCTTCTTTATAAGAAGCGGAAGTATTTAAAGGCACGTGTATCAAAGGCACGATGTAAGACATTAAATGTGTTGAAATCATGGAATAAGGCATATTATGGAATTAAACGGGTTTTTTTACGGAATTCGCTTGTTGAAAGGATAACAAAAAAGGTTAAATTCATAGGACTTAAGTGATTTGAGTACAAATGAGTTAAAGAAGATCCAAGTATACAACGATACTTTTTCGGAAACTTGCCATTTCATCGAAATTAAAGGAGGTAAACATAGATTTTATTTGGATATGCTACTGAATCGAACCCTACAGGAAATTTGGACCGCGTACTCTCCGTAAAGTAAATGCAGGAATTAAGATTCTAAAGATAAAACCAGAGGGTGCTAGCGAAATGAATTTGGAAGTCGTACGAAAAGCACTTTGGCTGGAAGTAAAATTGTTTTGAAAGTTTTCTTCAAGAAGGTATATAATTGGAACACTTCCCTTTTATTTTGAACTTGCACGTTTAAACTTTACATTTCCATAATTCAAAGAATGTGCATGCTCCGTTTGGTGCTCTATTGTGAGTCCTGTGGATATTGTCGTCAGGATCTTCTTTATCTCATGCAACATACTTTGACACTATAATCATTTTGAATCTGAAACGTTTTCTCATTCTCTTCCTTGAAGTTCATTCTACTTCACTTTTTCATTCTAGTCTATATTTTACATGGTGCCTTCATTTAATCACGAACACCGTACGATTTTTAGACATCTCCTCAATTGAGTCAGTATATAAAAACGTGATTTCCATATTTGCATGTGATTGACCTTAAAAAAAGCAAAAAAAGTATTTGGATTTTCTATCTTTCCCGATCAGTATTCAACTTATATTTCCGATAATTCATGATTTTTATTTTCAATAACAAAACATGATAAGAATGAAATTTTGAAAGTCTTACAATAAAATGCATCCTATATAGTCGGAGCTGTGGTGTTGTGGTTAGAGGATCGGAGCAGTGACTGAAAGGTCGCCGATATCGCATGGTCAAAATATATGACGATTTCTCTGTTAGAAAAGGACGGCTTGCAAGTATGCTACACGTTCAGGGTTACATTATACTGCGTCTGAGATCAGCATTGAGAAAGTTGTGCTGTCGCTTTTGGGATCTTATAGAATCATATAAGATCCTTCTTTACAGAATGATCAATGACATTATGGATGACGATTGAATGGGGTTGCAAACTTCACCAAACAAGACATATTTACCTGATACGAGGGCTGATGATTGTGTTGTGAGCCTCGTATCGAACGATTTGAATTTCATCAGACATTTTTTCTACATATTCTCCTTCATTATCTATATACTTTTGGCACCGGTGTTTAAGGGCCTCAATATCACTCTTAAATAACTCCTCATCATTCCTGATCAGAAAGCCATCCACTGCAAGTATGACGTCATCATCGAACTGAAAGTAAGTGCCAGAAATTGTTTTTTTTTTGCATTTTTGGGAATAGATGAAATGTTAAACGTCTTTAAAAATAGCATCATTTAAAACCTGATAAATTTCCGCGCCGCTTAAGGTAGAGCATCCCTCAGGTCTCAGATGCTTATATTTCCAAAATTTCAACTTTGACCATATTTTCTCTTTCATATATTCGAAATTTGCGCTGGACCTCATATACAAACCAAATAAAATTTGCGGTTTCATGATAATCATGAGAACGTAAGGAGTCTGAACTTTAACATTGGACCCTTTGGGAAAAGTAAGAAAATTCCAATTTTAGAGGTTATAAAATGTAACTATAAAATTTTCTTTTTCCAAATTTATGTTAATTTGTTACTCTGAACAATATTCTGAAGAGAAAAAATAGGGTATCCAGGCATAAAATTTTCAAAATTCTGACCTGAGGGATACTCTACCTTAAGTTTAATATTTTTCTGTTACTGTGTCAAAAGTGAAACATGGATGTGTCATAGATTGTTTGTCCTTTTTGGAGATAATCTATCAGCAGAATACCTTCATCATCCCCGAAAGCTAACAACATATTAATTAGCCCTCGTATGTACATCAAGATGTACATCGATACAATCTTCAAATTTTTAATTGAACTGTTGCATGCAAACAGGAGTCGCTAACTCTACCCCGACACTTGGTTTCACTTTTGAATATTTTTCCCGGTGTTCGCTACTGTTCCAATGACAATTCTAAAGATTTTGCCTTACCTTCTCGACTTTGATACTAAATAACTGATAAGTGATTCTTCGATGTTTGTCTAAATACTCATGCTTTTGAAGATAGTGCAACACAAACGGATTGGAAAATGCAGAGAGGAAAAACACTGCATGTAAGAAACCAAAGTCCCCTCCAGTATTTGTGCCGATTAAGAACCGTATAATTCTATTTACGAGACCTTCTCTTCAGGGAAAATAGTAATAAAATTCAGCATAATTCCGCTCAAATAGACTGATAAGTATAAACGAAACGGATTTGGTAGAATATTTTGAGGAACCAGCGATGAAACGTTGTTTGTACGGATTCTTGTGCGTTTTAAGTATTTAGTATAAGTATGGTAAATCTAGATCTAAATTGTTTGTGTCGAGGCCAAAGAAAGCGAGAGCTGATTTGTGGTTATCTATTATTTCATAGGCAGAAAGATTCATTGGGGTATAAGTGGGATTTCCAGGTGTTGAATCTAAACCCAACTTTTTCACAAGGCTGTCGAAATAGTACTTTTTGCAAGTAAATGTGTAATTTTTTAGGCTTTGTCTGCTGGTGTGATGACATAATGTTCTTGCAGGTAGGTAATCTCTGTGATAACCTCAGTGTCTTTAAAGACAGACTCGAATCTGGTGTTCACAGTTGAATTCTACATAAAAGTAACCCTCTGTTGGGTTTTATCCATTCGGAAAGGGTGTCGATCTGTACATCCTCTGTCTTTTACCAACGTCTTTCATATTCCTCACAAGAGTCCGTGATTTTTTTTTTTTGAAATTTTGTTTCCAAGTAAAGGATTGACTATCTCTGTATTTGGAAATTTGGAGCTCTTTTTTAAAAATTCTCTCAACTTGTCGTTATTGACCATACAAAGGTCACCAGTAATAACGAATAACATGTCCACAAGGAGAGTAGTTGAAATCCGATGAAGAACATTCGCAAGGAAGTGGATGTACTGAGGGATTACTTAAATCAATACACTGCAGGATTCGTTTGTAATTGTAAATTTTAGATGAAACTAATGGTGTGTAGCTATAGGAAATACAAGGAGTTTCTTTGCTTTTGAAATATGGTGGGATTTTTTCCGTGACAGATTTGTGATTCAAAATCTGACCAAGATTCAAGGTATCCGTTGTACAATAGAATCATTTTACATAGTCCTGTAGGATCATTTCCCACCCATTCTGCTACGTCTTTTGGTACATTTTTGGACATAATAATTTTCATACTTTTTGGCCATATTACATTATTTAGACTAAGGATCACTGACGAGGGTTTAGTATCCGAAACGTGCATGTCTGGTCCATGCTGTAAATTTATCAGGTTTTAAATTATGCTATTGAATTAAAAGACGTTTAACATTTGAACTACTTGGTGAGTGTTACTGCTGGTGGACCAAGAGTCCCCAAGGGCACATGTAGCCAAGTTCGATAAACTTTGGTTGATCGTCTGTCTCTTCAACGCATTTGAAATTTTCTGTTACAAAATTTCTTGAAATATCTAAAACGTGGGTCCTGTAGCATCATTTCCCACCCATTCTGCTACGTCTTTTGGTACATTTTTGGACATAGTAATTTTCATACTTTTTGGCCATATTACATTATTTAGACTGAGGATCGAGGGTTTCGAACCCGAAACGTGCATGTCTGGTCCATGCTGTAAATTTATCAGGTTTTAAATTATGCTATTGAATTAAAAGACGTTTAACATTTGAACCACTTGGTGAGTGTCACTGCTGGTGGACCAAGAGTCCCAGAGGGCACATGTAGCCAAGTTCGATCAACTTTGGTTGATCGTCTGTCTCTTCAACGCATTTGAAATTTTCTGGCCAAAAGTATGAAATTTTTACGTCTTTAAATTCAATAGCATCATTTCATACTTTTGGCCATATTACATTACTTAGACTGAGGATCACTGACGAGGGTTTAGTACCCGAAACGTGCATGTCTGGTCCATGCTGTAAATTTATCAGGTTTTAAATTATGCTATTGAATTTAAAGACGTTTAACATTTGAACTACTTGGTGAGTGTTACTGCTGGTGGACCGAGAGTCACCGAGGGCACATGTAGCCAAGTTCGATCAACTTCGGTTGATCGTTTGTCTCTTCAACGCATTTGACATTTTCTGTTACAAAGTCTTGAAATTTCTAAAACGTGGGTCCTATGGCATAATATCCCACTCATTCTGCTACGTCTTTTGGTACATTTTTGGACATAAAAATTTTCATACTTTTGACCATATTACATTGTTTAGACTGAGAATCACTGACGAGGGTTTAGTACCCGAAACGTGCATGTCTGGTCCATGCTGTAAATTTATCAGGTTTTAAATGATGCTATTGAATTAAAAGACGTTTAACATTTGATCAATTGTAAAGTAAGGTAAACTTTATGCCTTGTAAGGTACTATAAACTATACATTTTTTTAAAGGTTATGATCCCCTGAGTACAAGCAAAGGGGGAAGCTCTTGTACAACTTTATATATTTGCATAAGTAATATAGAGAAAAATGACAATCCAAATACTTCATCAGTTTTTCCCCTTTGTTTTCTGACCCCAAAAGTATCATTTCTGAGTGTGGGCATTATACATGTAACCCTTCAGAAAATATAAAGTTTACAGTACCTTACCAGGCATGGAAAAATCCCCTATTGTACATCGGATACCTTAAAAGGAATCCCCTGTCTTCTCGTGGAAAACCGATATTTCAACATTGTTGAGATTGCTTGTGGTTGATTATGCTAAGAACAGTATGTTTAACTTCAATATTTTTTTTCTGTTTGCAATAAAAAAAATTAAAACATCGTGCTCGGAGATAGACACCTCTCATGAAAAAGGGGATTTTCCCGATTTTAAGTTTTACAACAATTCTTTTCAAAATCAAAGGCTGGACACTGCGCCCCTCCCTGGAATATTTTCTAGATCCAACCATGTACATTTTAAAATAGAGTATATCATAGCGAAAACAAAGAGATCATACAGACTTCACGTGATAATGTATGCCAATTTGAAAGTGCAAATGTACGTAAAAAGTAAAAGCAATTATCAAGGCATAGTTTCGGACGATGGGTTTAAACAGTATCTGACTGAATTGGGTTCAGACAATATCTGGCTGAATTCGGAAATAGTTAACTTAATGTGTGTAAATTCAATGTCATGCGCAGCATGGCGCCTTAAGAAACATGAGAGTTCGTCAGATGGATTGTACATGTTCTAAAGAAATTAATCAAATATAGGAAATAGTCGGTGTGTTGCTTAACAGTCAATCAATCTTGAAAACATAGTTTTTGTTTGTGGTTTAATCGAAATTTTGTTTAAAAGGACCGGATGTTTTTACGACTAACTTGCAGCAAAACACATTATTGTTTTATGAATGAATTTACAAATCGATTTTGATTAGGTAATTTGCTTTCTGATAAAGGCATAAATAAGCAGGCTAATGTTGGCACGAGTTCGACTTTCCCCTATTCATTCCGAGAAACCCGAATCACATGATTAGTATTCATAAGAAAGCATACACCAATAAGTACCTTTTGAATAGTATCTACATCAGAGAAAAGCCGGAACATGGAAGTCATGCTTATAATATGGACATTTGTTGTTTTGTTCAACCGTTTGTATGGATCTATGACTTGCAATATTTTCAAAGATGGGATATCCATATCTGAAGTATTTGATAACGTGATAGATGTAATGACGTCAGATTTAACAGACTGTGTAGTTGGATGTTCCCAACATAAGATTTGTACAGCCATTACATTCAATAAAGTCTCAGAAACGTGTAAATGGCATGGTGAATTTATGACATCAAATAATCAAAATGTCACTGTACAAAATGGATGGATTGCCATGATGAAAGAGGAAACTGCATGTAAGTAGAAAACTAGGTAAATACAATTATTCAAGATATTTATTGAAATGGGGAAATTTTCATTGGTTTTCAAGAGTGCTCATATACCCACCGTGAATCAAGTTAATACTGTCTAAATCTACTTTATATGAATTTATATTAGGCCTAGCATATGGTCATTATTATCAATTAAATGATGGTAATTTAATCTGGTCAAGAAGAGACGTGTATTCGGAGAACACTTAAACAGAAATTTTTTCAATGCTCGCCACATGTTATGATATGGTGCACGGACAGATACAAAATTTTCTGTTTAAGTGTTCTCCAAATATACGTCTATTCTTGACCAGAATAAATTACCATCATATAATTTATAATAATGACCATATGATAGGCCTAAAATAAATTCATATAAAGTAGATTTAGACAGTATTTACTTGGTTCAATCAAAGGGGATTCCCGTGGAACATATCATTTGTGTATCACGTGATAACCCACGGTGATATACCTATGATGTCAAAAAACTTAATATACTTCTCTTCTTTTAATAAATGAGTAATGAACTACCCGACTTTTGTCATTTCGTTGGGAATTCCGAACTAATTCGATTACTCCTCGTGCACTGTCATTCCATTTGATTAAGATAATAATATAACGCATCAAAAGAGTCTTTATTGATATTTTATGAATCAACTTCTGGTCTATAAAATTTAAAAATTACGGTTTGATTTATTAGCACAAAAACATACGTTTCCTTTGAACATGCTTCCATTTTGGCCTCTTTTATTTTAAACCCGGTGATCTAGTCATTGATGAGAAAGAAAAACGAAGTGTCGAAGTCTTCTAAGAAATTAGAAGTGATCCAACTCGCACGCTTCTTGAACAATAATTTCATTTAAATGCTTCGTCTTTCGGTATTTTTTTTTTTACATTACTTTTGGTTTTTGCCATATTTCAATGTTTCGATTGAGGATCACTGACGAGGGTTAAGTACCCGAAACGTGCATGTCTGGTCCATGCTGCAAATTCATCTGTTCTTAAATATTGCTATGAATTTAAAGACGTGTAATTCAAGATATTAAGAATGAAAGTGGACAAAAATCATTTAATTTTTTTTTCAAAATAGTACATACTTGTATAACTCTTTTTGAATTCCTGATGTAGGCACTGATTTTGGCAGAAAGTGCATGGAGGCCAAATTCAACTATAGTAATTCGCTGTCGCTGTGTTACAAGATAATGAATGAAGTAGAGCAGTATGAAGTTGCACTGAATAATTGTCAGTCATATGGTGGAGGACTGTTAAGGGTAGATACAGCAGAAAAGGAAAGTTATATGGAATATGTCATTTCAAAGATACAAAGTAAGACATACCCAGTTACCTGCAATACAAATAATACGGAAGACCTTCATGAAGAAAATTCCAAACAAATTTTTCCTGCACCAGACACGTGTTTCGAATATTATATTCTCATCAGTGATGCTTCCAACGGAACCACCAAAATCCATTTCAGTAGAACCCTCAGACCTCTGAACAATACTCAGACCAGTTAATGAAAATGACCTTAAGAAAATACATCTATGTTACTGAATCGACCCTGCAGGAAATGTAGAGCCTATTTTCAATGTAGATTCACAAAATTAAAAAATAATGAAAAAAAAATAGAGGGCGCATCTAAAACTAGATTTGGCTGTGTCTGAAAATGATTTCGCTTGAAGTACCACTGTTGAGGATTTACTATCCGAAACACGCGTCTCGTGCATTGAAATTGGTTTGAAATTTCGTTAAAGAAGGTAAAGAGTTGGAACACTTCCATCTTCCCATTCTTTGAGCCCATTTCGGTCTTTTCGAAATACAGAGTTACTTCCCATTCGTGCAGGTATCTGACGTCAACGCATTGTGACGTCATCAAATTCTATGGAAACCAGCATGAAATTCAGGGAAACAGGGTTACAAATATGACGTTTTCAAAAGAATTTAATGACGCCACAATGCTTTTACGTCAGATACCTGCACAAATCGAACGTAGGACTGTAAAATCGAAAAGACGGAATATTAATACGGAAGTGATTTAGCTTAATATTATGAATTCGCATATATTTCAAGATGCTAATTACAAAATATAGAGCGGCTAATATTTCCATACAAGGTCTGAGAGCAGCAATATGTTTTATCTAAACTAGATACGCAGTTACACAGTAAAACGTTTTACTTTTTTTTTCTTTTTTGAATCATATCCACGTGATTATGTGTTATTTCTATTGTGAGGATATTCTCCTTTTACCAAAACATTTCACTTTATGATGTTGATCTCATTTTGAAAAAAAAAATGGCCACAGTTTTGCAATTGAAATAAATTGAATGCGGAAGTGTTCCAACTCTTTACCCTCGAGAAGAAAATTTCAAACCAATTTTCATGCACCAGACACGTATTTCGAATATTACCGGTAATTCTCATCAGTGAGGCTTCCATTCAAAGTGAGTTTTAGAAACAGCCAAAATTTATTTCAGTATCAAGTCACCGGGCACGATTTTAACTGCTCCACACTGCAAAAAGAAATAAGTGTTTATATAAATAATACGTGTTCATATCAATAATTATGTTGAAAGTGACATTAGTGTTTATATTAATAATAATATTGAAAGTGACATTAGTGTTTATATCAATAATTATATTGAGAGAGACATTGCTTGCATTTTTCATGTATGTTTACTTTTACTGAACAAAAATCAAATAAAAAATTGTTTACATACACATCAGTCAACTAGACCCTGTGACATAAGAAGTAAGAACTATTTCAATAACAGCCTTTAAATAAACCTAAACAATCGTGTTTCATCTTACTTACCATAATCCTTCATTTCATTTAGATCCCGCCATCAAATATTACATCGATGCCAAGCGCAATGGAAGCGTGTGGAAATTTTCAAACGGAGAGGAAATTCGAAACTTTTTCTGGTATCCAGGAGCTAACTATGAGAACAAAGACTGTATTGGAATACATTCAACCAATTACGGATGGAAAGATGTGCTCTGTTCAGGTTTACATGGATATGTATGTGAAAAGAAGTGACACGACGAAAATTATACTTCCTTGCTAATTGACCCTTCCGAACGCAGGAAAAATTTGAGAAATTGCATGACGTCACAATGCAATTTCGATGTTTGACCGAGGTTCGAAGCTTGTTTGTTCGAGATAAAAGCATTAATGTCCCGAAATTTTGAATTTTTACCCGCAATCGGAAGGGTCAGTTGAATTAAGGATAGGCAAAACTGAAAACAAATTTAAAGTCAAAGTGATCCTATGTGAGACGTAACAGTATATCAATACATGTAATTTGTGTCTTATTTTTATTCTGAATTGCGTCCTTTACTTATTGAAAAACTTACCAGCCAGCCAGGGATAAAAAAACAAGCATATTTAAACAAAGTGACTTTGCACAGTACGTAATGATAGAGAATATAACGAATCCTTGCTAAATTAAATTTATTATCAAGCTTCATTGAAAAAAAAATTACAAGAATTTACATTTGATTTGTACAGATTTTTGTGGTTTTGTATTTCTTGATTTTGGAATCTTAAACAGACTAGCGTATTGGCTCTAAATAGAAAGTCAACAAAATGGCATAGTGTTGATCAACTGAACATAGATACAATGTACATGCCTCTACATTTAGTTTTACTGTCAATTCCGAAATTCTTATTTTATATAACAAAAGTTTGCATTTATTTTATTACTTATAATTGGGCTCAATTCGAAATTAAAAAAGTGAAAACCTGATACTTGATTTTTAATTATTTCAAACAACCATAGCATACTAGGATACTTCAAAAAATTATTCAGTGTGACTTTGGTTATTTAGCAGACAAAACCTCGGACGGAGTCCATTGCCATATTACTTAATCATGTTTACATAATCAGTCAATAAGAATTAAACACGAATCAAGATTCCAAAAATCACAATCAGAAGGCTTACATAATATTAAAGAAAACTTTCTCATGAGAAGAGAAAAATTCGACAAACAGACGACAACTTTATCTACTAAAACATGACTATGACGTCATCCCATTGTCTAAACAGTTCTTTCTGTCTGATATTGTCTCAACATGATCCTTTTCTTGTCCAAAAGTTCACCTGTAGCTGTCCATTATGTTTGCAAAAACTGTCCATTATTAAAAATAATATGAATAATAATTGACATTTAGAGGTAACTTAATGGACAGTCACAGGTAAATTTTCGAATTTTCTGACAAAAGAATCCTGATTATGATGACATAATGTCACAAAGAATGAACTATATATCCCAACGAAAATTGTTTTGATTCCAAGTTTCTGTGACAATTCCCATTTCAAATTCCATATCCATTAATATCCCTTTTTTGTGTAAAACATATTCATTTATATTGATAAACGAAAGGATCCATCGATACACGGTTTTGGTCATTTTTTAGGGGAGATATTTCAAGCTCTTGGGTCCGAAAATACATATAAAATGAAATAGAAATGAATTAAATTCATGTAAAATAAATTAGGTAAAACTACAAAATGTTGAAATCTCACTAAATCCAAGCTGAATTACATCCTACATTTTTCGTTGTCTTTAGAAAAATACTTAAGAACACTGCGACAGACTATATGCAAAACATGACGCTTCAATTAAAAATGATCAGTTAGTTTATTTTTAAGCTTTTATTTGAGAAAAAAAATTGATATACATCATAGGCGTGGCTATATCGAAATGAATTATTTTCTCAACAACTCAGTGATTGATCTTGACATGAAAGTGTCCATTATTAAGACAAAAGAAATCGATTGGTTGACTGGCTAGGTTTTCAAGCTGTATGCACCTGATCATCATCTATTGACCAATGATACGGTTCTTGATTTATAGGTGTCCAAATGCAAAAGGATCTACCTGTGAATGTCCATTATTAAAACAAAAGATATCATGTTTCAAGTGGGAGAAAAGCCTCAAACTATCAATTATGTCAGAGGAAGAAGTGATATCGGCCCTGACGGGCCTCGATCAGTACTTTCTCTGACATAATGGATAGTTTTCGGCTTTTCTCCCTTACATAAACAGTTTTCAGAGTCTAGTACAAGTACGGAATGTATTGTAGATGGCGTACTTATTAGTATAGCATTATCTCATGAATCATGTACTAGTAACATATAATACAAGTTATGGTATCTTACTTAATAGGAACAAAAGAGGAAGCTTTATGTTTATTTAATCATTTTAACACAAGATGTGTGGGGGAGGGTGGACATTGACCCCGGTATCACATTTTAGAAAAAGAAATTACCAGAAATCAATGCAATGTAGCTTTTGTGATTGAAATAATTAAAAGGATTAAATGTACACTATGATTCACAAATGCAATTTTATTGATTTCAAAACCTGAAAAACATAATAGCTCCTTGTGGAATCTGGTATTACAAAATAGAAACAAAGCGAACACTAAATAACACCACACAGACAAAGAGTAAGATAATCAACTTGAACATTCTACAAAGAAGCAAAAGATAATCCTAAATGGATAATCAAGTGTCCGGGGAGAGTGAGCATCCCATGTTTCCTAGGAACACTTTTCACTAGACCGTGCAGAAAATGTAATATCTGGTAAATTTATTACATTCGATGTTTTGGATTGTTCTCACCGGAAATATCTTCCAATATGGATGACAACCAGATGTTGTAATGTTTAATATTTTCACTGTATCATCCAAAATAGTAAAAGTAAGTTGCTCTCAAAAGTAACGTTACGGTTATTCCATTTTGCATTCAAATAACCGAATCCGAAAAGCTTTACCGAAAAACCATCTTCTCGAGACAAGTGTACGTACAAATGTAATAAACCTTACTCCCCCTTGTCGGATGTCATACATAAAACTGCGTCTCCGGTGAGTGTCGTAGTGGAGAGTATAAACGGCAAGATCAGAGTCCGTATTGTATTATACTTTAATATAAAAGCAATTTTGGGAGTAAAATCATTCAAACACATTAACATGCACTTAAATTGCTAGTAATTTATACTATTTTTTTACCTGACAAGTCTCCACTACGATACAAATTTATGTTTCATTACGTATCACGGTATCATACAAGCTGTTCGTAAAGGCTATCCCTCAATCAGTAATAATGACAACATTAAATTATCTCCAAATATAACAAAACCAATATATCTGTTGATTAAAGATAAGAAAGGCTCAAAATCTATATATGACACTTTCATTTCTGAAAACTCTTTTGAACGAAAATACATGGAAAAATGGGAATCAGAGTTAGATCTGGAAAATTTCAATTGACAAAAATGTAATGAAAATATTTTTTTTACCACTAAAGATACATATCTACAATGGTTACAATACAGAATTGTACACAGAATACTTGGTACCAACAAGAGTTTATGTATAATGAATATGAGAAACAACTCACTATGCACTTTTTGTAAACAATGCGAAGAATCCATTAAACATTTGTTTTATGATTGTAACAAAGTGACACCAGTTCTTGCTCATTTGGAAAATTGGCTAAATAGTATTCAATACACCTATAATGTAAGGTTATCAGAAAAAGATGTGATTTTGGGGAATTCAGACAAAAATAAGCATGCAGTAAATACAATTTTACTTCTTTACAAAAAATACATATATCAAAGAAAACTGAATGAAGATATACCTATTTTTGACCAACTCAAGAAACAGATAGAATATAACATCCAAATTGAAAAATATATAAGCTTTAAAAATAATAATATTTCGTCGTTTTTAAAAAAATGGGAATGCTTCGATAATATTATCGATGCTGCAGATAATTAAGTTTTCAACTTCATCCCTCTCTCTCTCTCTCTCTCTCCTCTATTTTTCCTTCTTAGATTTTAGAAAAAAGGTCTTCATTTCTCTACCTTTTAATATTATTGGAGGATGGAGGCCATTAAAAAAAAAAGATAAAAATATATATACGTGTTCAGATGCTTCTATTACTTAAAACCTTTTACAGCACGACACCATTAACAAAACTAATTCTAATGAAGTTTATTAATACTTTACATTTTCTTGAAATTCATTTAAAATATAGGGTCACATGTCTATGAAGCAAACCGATGATAATCTCATCAGCCCGGTTTTATGATTCTTTTTCCGAAGAGCTCGGTGAGGAACTCTCATCAGCTCTGTTCTTTCCGTTATTATCTTATATTTCTTCATCTATTTTTTCTATTCCTTTTTCTACACTGGCCATATGTATATTATAAAGTTCATCGCCTTTTCAAGAAATGTGACAATGTGTAAAGTATATATTGTTTATAATATAGAAGTAATATCCAATAAAGAATGGTGCTATGATGATGACAAATGGCTGTACTGAACTGTCCGTATCTTCCGCATATTGCATTGATCACCTATTCACATTTTTTATTTACTAATAATTAGTACTTCTTTCCTCTTAGTTTTATTTTCTTGTTTTAAATTGTAAGAAATAAAACATACCAGTGATTAAGATTACATGTATCATTGTATCATTGTATAAGAATACAGGTTGTAAAAATAGCTTTTTTCTGTTATACATCAGATAACACTCATATTAACACTAATAATCTTAATAATCTAACAGGAAGGAATCGGACAAATGATAAAAAAGCCAAACATCTGAGCACTTAAAAAAAAAAAGTCTCCACTACGACTCTCGCCGGAGACGCAGTTTTGTGTATGACATCCGACAAGGGGGTGTAAGGTATTACGAACACTTGTCTTGAGAAGATGCCGAAAAACGTACGAGAGTAAAATCGTGTATCATTGATGCTTCAGATGACTGCATTACATCATTTCTCCATAAGGTTGATGATTGAATTAAAACGACTTAAGGAGAAATGCTGAATGACAAACACGAGTTATTTATTGAAACAAGGAAATAGAAAATCATTTTCTTATGATAAGCTATGTATATCCTCTGTTAATCGGACAAAATATTACCCAGAACACAGTATTACATCTTACATAACTGTTATATGGAAGACAAATACATGTTGCTGAATGCATATACTGCATTTCAATCAAAATCATAAACATTGCAATCCTTAAAACATCCATTAATAGAAAATAATTAGAGAGAATAGCGTTTTACGACCTCTGCAATCCCATGTAAAGTTTCTTCTGTGTCCACTGTGTAAATTAGAATATCACGAGCGGCAATATAAACATAAACATTGTTAATTGAACTATGTTGAAGCATACGAACAATTCATCTGTTAAAAGGCTCTACATAAAAACATAGAGTGTGATCTTGATTAATTAACACGGATTTTAGAGTAGGATCGGAATTTATTTGCGTCGATATTCTTTGATATTTATTGGTCTTTTTACCCTTTCACTAACCCTATAAAACATATTATTTATTTGAGTATGCTTTATACCACGGATTGGATTTTACTGTTTCTTTTTATAGTTTATATAAAACTCGTATTCGTCATAATTCGCTGTGTTTTCATATGCCGAAGTCACGCAAAAATATCGCATCAAAGCGATACAGATCGAATCCAGTACAAAGCAATTTCTCAAGATGTACAAACACAAGGAAAGAACATCAAAACAACAAAGACGCTTTACATATCTGGGAAGCATGTTTTTCATAATTATATCCTTGTCGGAAGTAGGAGCACTATTCACTATAGGTAAGAATTTGATAATCACCATGTTTTTATCATATTTATATTGAAAAAAAATTATCAAATACCATTTTCTCTACCATCAAAGTATCAAAACATGTAACTTTATGTATATGTTAACTCAAGAACACGCATGTACAGACAGTATTCGGATTTTCAATCTTGATATTGATATAAAAGAACTCAAATTCTTAATGCTCGCAACCGAAAAATAGAAAATCCAAATAATGTTAAATGATGAAGAGCAAAAATATAAACATGATCTAAAACGTCTGTCAAAGCACCTGCGAAGGGCACAGCTATGCCATCAGAGAGATACACCTTAGTTTTAGAAAAAAAAATCGGTTACCTTAGTGACGATGAATTAACTAATATATCTCAAGTCTAGTGTCGAAACACTATGAAACTAAAGCCACGTACATATGATAAAAGCATGGTTACCGTAAATTTGTTCAGTATTCTTTTACTTTTTTTATTTTGTGAACTGAACACATGTAAACATATGTATCATAAGTTTATCTAAACAAAGCGACACAGGACCTTTAAACATCTAATGTTAAAAAAGCAGAGAGTCAGTGTCTCCTGATTACATACAACACCCGTCGAAACAGCTCCTGGAAACTTGTCAATTTCGGTGATTATCTCGATATAATTCATTTTACATTTTGTTCTCAGACTGTGGAGAATCGTCTATGAAGGTACACACGGACGACCAATGTCTAGTTATGGACGCCATCCCTCGACATGATACTATATTGGGATCTAAAATAAACTACCAGTGCGCAAGTCTCCTCACGTCACTTCCTTCTGCACAAATAGACTACTGTCCCGTTCAGATTTGTACTTCGAATGGAACATGGACTAACGTTTCGCTATCATGCGCAAGTAAGTGGATAAAAAGGATACTGATAATCTTGCAATGAGATTTTAAAGAACATTATTTATAAATAAGCTCGAATACAGAACAACTTCATCAAGTATCTTGGTGTTTGTCCAGTATTCTTATATTTTGTATAGTGTCATTTATTCTGCTCTATTGTGAGTGCTGTTGAGATTATCGTCAGGATCTTCTTTAACTCATTACTAATAAACTTAGAAGAAACCCCAATCAGTTATTTAGTCTCAAAGTCGAGAGGGTAAGACAAAATAAAAAAAAAGAATTTCCATTGGAACATTACAGAAAACGTTTGGTCGGTCACTCTTTGTGAATGAAATGAATACCATTCTTGGCGAGGCTTCTTTTTACGAATGCGGAAGGGTTCCAACTCAATACCTTCTTGAAGAAAATATCAAACCAATTTATTATGTACCAAACAAGTGTTTCGAATACTAAATCCTCATCAGTTATGCTTCCAACGGATCCGCCAAAATTCATTTCAGTAGCGCCCTCTTGTTCTATTTTTTTAATTTAGATTTCTACATTTACTTTAAATGAGAACGCAGCTCCGAATTTCCTGAAGGGTCGATTTAGCTGCATATCCCAATAAAATTTATGTTCAATGACAAATATGGATAATGACCATATCCCTGTATACAGCGCAAAATCGATAATTCAGAAAATCAGAAACCGAAGGCATACAAAATCAGGATAAACAGAAACCAAAGAAAACAAACAAAAACCTCCACCACATGAAAAGAAGCGTACTCCTGATATGAGAGTGAGATCAGGTGCCCAGGAAGAGTAAGCACCTCCTGCTTGCATGCAACACCCGCCGCTTCAATTCGGTAGAACTCTCACATCCGGTAACTTCCATTTCGGAAGACATAGAGTACAATCTTTGGTTAGATGGTTCAAATGGTCTATGACAGAATATCATCCACCATTCTGGAGAGTGGGACATCATAGTGTATGACGAGTTCCCCATATCGACCGTAGAACTTCCTCAGTGACGATGTTAGTCGGTCACAAACATATCCCTGACTGTGAAAACATATCATTTGGTTGTCGGTAATTTGGTACATTATATGCGACTCTGTGTGCGTATTCAGTTTTCATTGGTTTATCATTTGTCTGCCGTAATAATTCTTTAAGATTCAATTTTTCCTTTCTACACTTTATTTTGTAAGGAGTATTTATATTCGTCGGTATGTAATTTCGTCAAGGGAGGCACTGACGAAAATGACGAAAATTGGTACCTGACGAATAAAAACCAATTTACAGTACTTGACATTAACCGAAATATTGACAATTCGCAGTTTCAATCTGTAGAAAAAGGCTTATGTTTAAACTATTTTTCATTTGAACATATTGAAAGATAAATTCCTTTTGATTTTAATGCCAAATTTCAAATCAGATTCACCCTATTAACACACAACTTCAAAATTACAAATTGTACATTAGTAGTAATAAACCTTTATACTTTGAAAAAAAAAAAAAAAAAAAAAAAACATATCCCTGACTGAGAAGCTTATCTGAAAGACGCCTAGCTCTCAGAACAAAATCCGTATATTTGGAACTTGCTCTGGCATAGCGTATCAACTGAGATATGAACACGCCATAAGGGAGCAACTTGATTCTTATGGGGGGCGGGGGCAGGAAGACTTTGCAAAAAGAATTTCCGAATCGAAATTTTTGGGGGAAAAAATTTCCGGCCCGAAGGGTCGGCGAAAAAACATTTCCGGATCATGAAATTGCCCCTCTCCCCTATCTTCCGACCTATCCACTGTTAACACTTTTTTGTGTATCATAAACTAAGTATAAAAAAAATTGAACAAACTTTATGCAATTTGGAGTGAATAAATCAAATTTAAAAGTCATTAGCACCATAATAGCCTGTCTTCGTTGAGAATCATTTAAGTAAATAGATTATAGGCATGATATGCCATTCATATGGTGGAGGTTTTTGTTTGTTTGCTTTGGCTGAATTATTTAAACTTTAGAGTAATTTTCAACAATGGAAAATTACCAAAAAAAAAAACCAATCCTGCCCGAAGGGCTCTTAAAATGGCCGAAAAAAAAATTTCCGGCTGGCAAAAGGCTTCCTGCCCCCCCCCCCCCCCCCCCCTCCCCTAAAAATCAAATGGTTTCTCCCTAAGCTGGCGATGAAGGGATGTTGCTACTCAGAAAAGGAAAGTTTGTAATGCTGAAATTGAAGTCGTCACGTTTGTCATAGAGTGAGGTGTTCATGTGACCATCAGTGTCGTAGGACAAAAATAGCATTGGAGGGATGGCACTAGATATTAACTTCCTTTGATTTCGATCATATTTTTGGATGAAATGACAAGTTTCTGAACTAGTGAAATAATATGTATGATGTCATATTGATAAAGTGTCAAAACAAAGCTTCTTTCATGCGACAGAGCTGTAAAAATTAGTAATTAGTACTTAGAAACATCCAATATCACGGGGAACGATTTTAACTGTTCCACACTACAACAGGAAATAAGTGTTTATATTAATAATGCGGATGGTGGTCACTGAAAGGTACAAATGTCTGGCACACTGTATAAGGCAATTCTTTGTAATGATGGCTGCTCTTAGATAACAGGGTTAGACCTTTCTGTTTTCCTTCCCGTCTAAGTGATTTTATTTTCATTTATAAATTTTTTTTCATTTTGATTTATCTTTTTTAAGAATTATTTGAATGCATTTCTTGAAACCACAACCTAAATTACACTAGCTTGTCTTAGTTATTGGTTTCTTTTTAATCACATTATTCGTTTTTATACAAAAGTTTCATTGGTGATACCTTCTTTTCAGGACACTTGTTCTGGCTCTATCGAAATTCATTTGATAAAAATTTTGAAAATCTACATTGACTTTACGTAGGTAACGAGTGTTTCGAGATAGGACTATCAGAGAAATACCGCGGAAAGCGGTCATGTACAGCCTCTGGTATCCCATGCCAACCATGGGCAAGCCAATCGCCTCACAGTCATAAGTACAACGACTCCGTCTATTTTCCTGGTGAAAACATTACGGAAATTGCCGGATACTGCCGAGATCCAGATGGACGATTTGGACAGCCATGGTGTTATACCAGTCAGTCTAATGTAGAATGGGAACACTGTGATGTCCCCTATTGTTCAAGTATGTAGAAAAGGAAGGCTTTTTTTACTTGTAATCATATTGGCATGAAAAGCATATTTTGTTGTTGTTTTTTTTCCATTTCGGTCCCAGTATAAATCATGATCAGTATCTTTTGTAACATGTTGATCATAAATACTAGGATATCTTTGGGATTTATCATAAAATGTAGCCATCGCTCATGAATGTTTTATATTTTACTTGACTTTATACACGTTTAATGATTCTTATAAATATACTTTTGTCAAATTGTTTTTATGCCCCCGTAATCGGAGATTTGGGGGCATATTTCTTATTCTGTCTGTAGGTCTGTCTGTCTTTGTCTCTGTTTGTCCGCAAAACCTTTAACCTTGGACATAACTTTTGAATGGTAAGTGATATGGCTTTCATATTTCACATGTGTATTCCTTGTGACGAGACCTTATCATGGATACCAAAACTTTTGACTTTGTGACCTTGACCTTGGAGTTTGACCTACTTTTGAAAAACTTTAACTTTGGCCATAACTTTTGAATGGTTAGTGATATGGCTTTCATATTTCACATATGAATTCCATGTGGCAAGACTTTTCCATGGATACCAAATTTAGCCTTGACCTCAAAATGCGGAAATACTTTTCAGCTGTTTTACCGTCAAAGATGCCAACGGGGGCATTCGTGTTTCACAAAAACATTTTTTTTTTCTAGCTCTTCAAGTGAATAAAGGTCATTGTGCAGAAGAGAGCTCCTCGCAAGGTAATTAAACATTTGTCGAAAAAAAACTAACTACTTATGTTCAAACGAAGAATACTGAATCAATGTCAACTTTTTAATGAGTATTCCTAAGTTGACAATTTAAAGCATTGTCAACATTCGTGGATGATTTCTGTCAAATGTTCAAGTAGCCATAGTGACTCATAATAAACCTTTACCAACAATGGCAACTTACGATATTTATATCACTTTATATTGAGGATGAGTAATGAAGAAATTCAATGACAAAATAGAAAAAATAATTAAACTATATATTTCAGCATGCGGCTTCCCAGATCTGCACATAACAACCGACAACTCGTGTACGAATCTAGCGGATATCCCGATCCTTTCAACAAGTATTGGTGCCACAATAATATTCACATGTCAATCATTTCAAATTAACTATGTATCGAACCGGAGTTACTGTCCAGTAGAGACATGTGAGTCAGATGGAAATTGGACTAGAGGAAGTATAAGCTGCGCAGGTCTGTAAGAAATCTTTTATTTTTTTCAGTTAAAATTAAGCATAATACAAGATATAAACTGTCAATATTGAAATATATATGCTACCGTAAAATTCTAGTAAAATTCAGATTTAGTATTATCAAATCAAAACGTAATCTGTGTCTCGGAAGATTTCTTTGTATGAATTGGTGAGGTGTTCCCGTAAACCAGATGCTAATGTAAGACAGATGGCAATCCAGAGTTCTAATTCACCAAACAGGGGATTCTTACTCCTCCCGGGCACCTTGTCCCACCTCAAGCTTGCTAGGGGTCCGTCGATGCTTAATTTTGTGCTCTTTTGTGGATGCTGTTGAGATTATGGTCAGGATCTTCTGTAACTCATTTCAAATTCATTTGGTTAGAAAAATGATTTTTAAGCCGTAGTAACAAGTAAAATGAATGGACATTTACATGTACTTTACGTCCAGTTTGTTTTCTTAAAGCAGTGATTTAAATTATTATTTGAATAGGAAATGAGTGTTACAAGAATGGTGAATCCAGTTCGTACACTGGTTTTAGAAACTGCACGGAATCAGGTAGACCTTGTATAGCATGGAAGGATGTTGAGAATACTATAGGAGTATCTTTCACGGATTCGGATTCAGATGATCCGGGAAATTTTTGTAGAGATCCAGAGGGATTGATGACTGAGCCATACTGTTTTGTGGACACAACTGGAACAAATTATGAAACGTGTGGAATTCAGAAATGTGATGGTAACGTATCCCTGATGAGAAATGAAAAGTAAAAGACTTTTTGCTAGTCAGATAAAAACTTCAAGTGACAGGAATTCCAAGTTTGAAATAATGATTTTTATATATTCTGTAAACGTGGAAATTTTCGCGTGGGGCCAAATTTCGCGTTTTTCGGGTATATATGGACTTTGTGAAAATTTCTCCCACGCGAAAATATCCCCGCTGCATTCTTACAATAGGAAAGACATTTTTATCGCGAATATTTTCATTTCCATTGCTTGTTCCTTTGCAGATTTTCCTCGAACATCAGATGAATGTGATGAAGGTAAGAGAGTAATTTTCTTTTCTTTATTGCTGATCATTCTTTACTTCAAGTTTACGCATTTCCATTATCTATGTAACGATATTTATCCCAAAATTATTTAAATTTCAGATAATGAAGATGTCAGTGATTTCTTCTCAAACTCAGTATCCACATCGTCCTATGAAAATGATCGTCATGAGACAGCTCCCTCGGTAGGTTACGTTTATTGTTCAAAGAATATCATTTAGTGAACATTAATGAGTTAAAGCAAATCCTGACGATAATCTCAACAGCACTCATAATAGAGCACAAAATTGAGCATCGACGGACCCCTAGCAAGCTAGAGGTGGGACCAGGTACCCGGGAGGAGTACGCATCCCCTGTTTCTAATGTGAACGAACTTATTTTATTGAGTTGCGTCACTGATTATAGAATTTGGTTTAGTACGTTCAATTTGCATTTTCTTGATCGAGATTTTTATTATTATTTGGAGGGTTGAATACATCCGGAAACAAAGATGATTTTTTCAACATTTGTTTCTTAGTTTTTCTTGAGTATGTTGTAACATGCTTTTCTCTCTTTCAGACCTTCAGCTCAGAGTTAACCGATGAAATCATGACTAGTCAAAGTAAACTTCCAGAAAGCAGCTTCTCACAAATAGACATGAATACACAAGGAGAAAATATGCCAAGTACTCAGATGTACTCCAACATTGGTCCTTCTTTTGTAACAAATGAAACACTTATGAATGACATCATCGCTATCAAGACATCACTGACAAAATTAACGAGGCAGTCTGACGCCGAAGACGAATCTCTCACATCATATGCAGCTTCGTCTTCATTTGCTACAAAACAATCGTACGCATTGCACGCTAACATCTCTTCTCAGCAAGTACAAACCACGTTATTTGACTCTTTTGGATCGGGTGTTAACTCCGAAAGTACCACCTCAACTATTGCAAATGTTCCAATAATAAAATCTACTCAAGCTCCCAATACACCGTCTTTGAATCAAAAAGATGTTTCCAGCTTAACAGGATCACAGACTCATTCGATTGACATTTCCCCGTCAACAGTCCAACTGTCTTCCCAAACTATAAAGAATGTCCGAACATCTACGCCTTATATGCTAAAATCTACAGTTAAATTATCAACAACGATTGAACAATATACCAACACTTCGGCTGTCCTTCCGTCAGAAAATATCAATGTCATATCTAACATAACGCCTGCTCATCAGACGTCTACCTATACTTTATCTCCTCTGCAAACAAATTCGTCAAGCATACATAGTCTGATGAGCAATGATGAAGGTAATACGAACTATGAACAAATTAGCTCTTACAGCGATGTGACAGAAAAGATCATTTATAATAGTGACAACAGAATATCTAATGCAAATTATGAAAGCCATTCACAGTCGGCAGATCGCTCATCTGTTACAGATAAGAGTATAGGCGGTCAACATTTCGACTCAGCTGATGCGTTCATGGGAAGTAAATATGCAGACAACAGCATATCCAAAATAAACATGACTGTTCGAGGAGAAAGTACTTCAAACTCTGTGGTCTTCTCTGGTATAGCTCCCTCTTCCACTACAGAAGCAAACTTGTCACAAGGTAAAGGAAGTCAAGAATCATCGCCGCAAATGACAAATACACAGACTGACAATGGTCATCATTCCTTTGTGTCTACTTTGACTTCTTACGGAACAAGCCAAATAGAAATTACCCAAGCTGGTGCATCACCTCAACAAAGCCAAAATTATCAATCTGCAAATTTATTTTCAGCAATGTTGAATGTAACCGTAGTGGAATCTACTGGTGAGGTTATGTATTTGTCTCATACCCCAACACATCCGTCAGACAAAAAAGAATGGCAGAGTGAGAGTAATATATACAATATTTCACTATCACTTGTGCAAATGACTTCCAATACCGGTATCATTGAAGATGTCGTCACATCTCTGCAAGATATACCAACATCTACAGTGACATTGTCGTCGGCGCATGAGGAAAATGAGGGCATTTCCATTTTGAGTCAGACTATCCTCCCATCTGAAAATGATGTAACATCTCACATTACGTCCTCTTTTCAGACGTATCTCAACAAGTCATCAAATATACAAACAGATACTTTTACCTCACAAAGAATGACAACAAATATGAACGAAAGAAATCCATATTATAAACAATCTACAGCATATAGTTTCAAATCAGAAACGAGCATTATTGATAGAGACAACAAGCTGCAAAGTATTAGTGAAGAGGACCATTTACAGTCTACAGCATTTGTAACGGAAACGGACATTAAAGATTATAGTTCTTCTGTTTCCATTGCACCGAGGAATAGTGTCAGTATAAATGTTGTAACGACAGACAGTGTTACCGACAAAGATTACCAACACACTACTGCCAGAAATACTGTAACTAAAGATGGCAATTTGAATACGTCAAAAGGCACAGATGGAACGAAAGAGGAAAAGAGGGAACAAATTCCAGTCCCTTCAGAAAGTGAAAAGATGGTCGTATTCAGACTGACGGGTAGTGAATCACATATGGGTATCCAAACGAGTGCAGAAACTGGATTAAAGAGTTTGGATTGTGCTAGGAAGTGTAGTAGAAGTGATTCGTGCTATTCATTCGATACAAATAATGAGCTCGGAACATGTAAACTATACTCATGGACTGAGACAAACGGTCAAAAAGAGTGTCCAGATGACCATGTATGTTATGGGAGGATATAGATCAACCTTATCATGCAAATATGTGAAGCGATTTCAATACGAAATCTTTTTTTTTTTAACATTTTGATTTGTTGCTTTAAAGAATTACCATGAACAATTAAAATCCTTTGTATTTGACTTTATTGAAAGAATTTTGAGTTACTCACACTTTACTGGGACTTAATAACAGATCTATTTAAAGCAAATTATAATTTACTGGTATACATGTATTTGACAAGACTTCGTATCTTACTTATACAGCAAGACGTACACAGCTATTCACTATTTTTAAAGCCTGATGTACTATAGTATAAGAGTCAGAATAACGTTAACGCGTACACAAACCTCGATCATTCGTTATTATAACGCAGAAGGCCGTCCAAAGTTGAAGCCAGGTGCACATTGGTCTTCCTAATGTTATACATTGTCATTCAACTTTCATAATTTGGTAAGTATGTTTTGATAAATTTGTTGGACTGTTCGGTACGGACGTTGTTGTGTATTGTGCTGTCCCTTGTTGCTTGTTGTAGTTCTTTATCTAATGATCTTTGGTTTTTTTTTGTATCTGTAATTGTGTCCCGCTGTGGTCAATACAGGGTAGTCTCACTGACTATTCTCAGAATATTAACTGACGAGGGTTTAGTACCCGAAACATGCATGTTGTAAATTTATCAGGTTTTAAATGATGCTATTGAATTTGAAGACGTTTAACTCTAGTTAATGTGTCCTACAATACGTGCATATAAACTCTATATATATGGTTACAAAACGCAAATAGGCAACACATCCTACAAATCCATTGTTAGTCCACTTTCCCAGTATTTCAGCATTGCCTTGAAATGAAATGAATATATATGCACAACCAATGAAATCCCCTGAGATGTAACTATTGAAAGGAACGTGCTGCAAGTCGTATGTTAACGCTCGTGGCGTCACAATGCATAAGATATAAAGAAACATGCAGCGACCAGTGTCGGCTGTTCCAACCTACAAACTGAACCCGCGTCGATCTGAATTTTTACGTCACCCTTTTTACATAGAAAACTCGATTTCAGAAAACAAAAATGAAACAGACAACTATGTGTATTACATGTACGATAAATGCACTTTCTGTGTGTTGCATACCCGTAACAAAACACAAATTAAAGCACTTATTCTCTATGTACCTCCTTAACTGCATAGCGCTTGGCTGGCTCTAAATATAGGTATAATTTCAAAAAAATTCGCATTTCTTACATTCATTGTATGGATTTCATCTATTTTGTCTTATTTGTCTATTTGAGACATTATGTGTTGAAGTGCGCTAATGATTAACAAATATTTCAATATGACAAAATAAGAAATTCAATATGAACATAATCAGTGAATGAAAGTAAAACACTAAACCAACAAATCAGAATCGAAAAACCAGAATCGATCGATAGGCATACAACTACAAAACCAAACAAAACAACCAAAATATTTTTCAAAGAAGCAAAAGTTCTCCAATAAGGTCAGATGAGCGGGGAGAGTAAACATCTCCTCTTACTAGTAAGACAGAGATGCAGCCGTGCTGAATAGGAAAAGGCAGTACCTCTCTCTCCACTCCCGCCCCTTTCCTCTCCTCACCGCTCTCTTAATTCCTCCCCCTCCCTTAATTTCACCTTCCACTCCCCCTCCCTTTCCTCCCTCCTCTCCCCCTTTCCTCCTCCTCCTTCTCTATTCCTTTCCTTTTCTTTCACCCTGTCCACCCACTCATGAATACTGGCATACATGTACATGGCATAGTTTTAAATGAAACAATCTTCAGAAAGCATGATTCTTCCGAACTGTGGTCTTCAATTTGTATTTCATGATATCAAATTCATAAGTTACATCCTTATTAAGGTTACTAAAATACTGACTTTAATTTAGCCTAAAAATACCGTGAGCTACAATATGTGTTACTGACAACTATATGTGCATGTTATGTGCTTTACCATTAGTTTAATGCATTGGGACTTTTGAATCGTGTCCACAGGTATGTATGTATGTGTCTAATAAATAAATAAATAAATAATTTTGTCAATCAAGGCAGTTTTTTTTCGGTTAAACTAGACCTTTTAAACTAAACTGTAAATTGTACACTAGACGTTTACAGATCGGAGAGAAGTGTGTTCAAATGAACGCGGGTTATTGGAATAGCCAAAGGCAGAAGTAGACTTGAGTCGAACCTTTCCTATGGATGACAGTTTCGATTTCGTTATGGTCGTAGAACGAGATAAAACGTTGACAGAAGCCGTTTTTAATGAGGATCTCTCACTTGTTCAAGAAATTCTTGAAAAAGGCACTGTTGATTTGAATGAAGTAGACTCTAATGGCAGATCGGTGATATTCTGTGCTGTAAACAGAGGAAATTCTGAATTGGTCAAAATATTATTGAACTATGGAGCTGACACCCGTATGATTGACAAATATGGAAACACTGTACTTCATTGGTGTGGAAGCATAGAAATTTTGAATTTACTCATCTTATACGGTGCAGATGTCTTCGCAAAGTAAGAGTTTTTTGGTATACTTATTTACAGTGGCAAATTGTTTGTTTTGATACCCTCGCCCTGGGTCCATAGAATAACCGGAATGACACCTATTAACCGAAATGACGGGGTAATAACCGAAATGACGCCTAAATTAACCGAAATGACACATATTTTCGTTAGATATAGACATTTTTCTTATCACAGTAGTCTGTTTCATTAAATAGTGCATGAATTATATGTATAAAATAAATATATCTTGAAGAAAAGACTTGAGACTTGAATCTCCTCTGATTTTTTGTATCACTGGATACACACTACCTCGTTTTTTGTTAAACCTGCTTCTTTTCTCTTTATTTCCTGTGAATGTGTAAATATTTTTGTAAACTCTTTACTGGCTTTTTGTATCCTCCGCATGACGGCTGTGTATGAAATAGAGCTAGATACATACTCTTAGTGCTTATATTTATAAAATGTTTCTTTTTCAACTTTTCTAATAGTGCTTTGTACCTGTAAATATGTTTGTCTATTTATTTGATTGGCTTTTTCCTCCTCCGCTTGACGGTTGTGTTAGGGATCTAGCTAATTTTTTCCTTCGTTTTGGCTTTTTTTTTTATTTTTTGTGCAGTGATATGTTAAACATTATACTTAATCATGTTAATGTCATCTCATATATATAAACAAGCATTAATGAATCATTAGATATTTGCACAGTTTTTTTTTTATAGTTTAGTTAGAAATAGATAGAAAAGGAAAGTAGAGTTGAGAGTAAGAGATAGACAGTAAATAAGAAGAGAAAGCAAAAACACATACTCTGGATTGTGTGCATGGAGTGCATTTGATCATTCATGAAGAATATTGAAAGAGAAAGAGAATTGAAAATCTAAAGATGATTTAAAGGGCTGGTTTCGTTTTGACTTTTTCCTCCTCCGCTTGACGGTTGTATTATTAAGCTGAATATTTTTAAATACATTTTATTTAGCTTCTTTAAGCTTGAATGTTTTATGACCATGACTTTGACTGAATACGACATATCAAGGCGTTAATCAAACTATTAAAAAATAGCAATCCAAGGAATGCTTGTGTCGCCTGCGAAGCTGATTTTTTTTTTATTGAAAGTAGGTCAAATATCAAGGGCAAGGTCACTGGGTCAACATTATGGAATGTTCAGAGAGGTCTTTTCAAAAGGAATACAAATGTGAAATATCAAAGCCCTATCACTTACCAATCAAAAGATAAAGCCAATCTTAGATTTTGTGAAAAGTAGGTCAAATATCTAGGTCAAGGTCACGAGGTCAAAATAATGGTATGTGTAGAAAGGTCTTGTGAGAAGGACAACACATGTGAAATATAGATATAGCCAATCTAAGATTTTTTTGAGAAGTAGGTCAAATATCTAGGTAAAGGTCACGAGGTCAGCAATTATGGTATGTGTGGAGAAGGGATTATTTTCAAAGTAGGTCAAATATCTAGGTCAAGGTCACGAGGTCAAAAATTATGGTATGTGTAGAAAGGTCTTGTCACAAGGAATACACATGGGAAATATCAAAGCTCTATCACTTACCAGTAAAAATATATAGCCAATCTTAGATTTTTTGAAAAGTAGGTCAAATATCTAGGTCAAGGTCACGAGGTCAAAAACTATGGTATGTGTAGAAAGGTCTTGTCACAAGGAATACACATGTGAAATATCAAAGCCCTATCACTTACCAATCAAAAGTTATGGGGTGTGACACCCAAGTGTGACAGACAGACCGACAGACAGACAGACCGACAGACAGACAGACGACGGACAACGGACAAAGTGATCCCTAAGTGTCGCTGTGCTTCGCAGGCGACACAAAAATGAAAAAAAAAATAAATAAAATGGACCCATGCATATGTAGAGCCACGTCCTAGTCGTTGCGTCTGGAAATATATTCATACATTAAGGTATCCGTTGTACAAATAAATATAAAGTATATTATATGGTTAGAATTATGGCATATCTTTAATTGGATATACCATAATTCAACATAAAATTTGGGTTCCAACACCAAAGGTCAACATGCCAACCCATATCTAAGCCACGGAAACTATCGAGACACTGCCGAATATTACCGAGATCATTTAACACTGTTTAAATGAACGAGACTTCAGCGAGATCTCCATTTGTACATTGGATACGTTAACATGTAGGATATATGGCAAAGAGTTCTACTTTTTTAAAATAATCATTCATACTTCGAATCGTGGTAATTGCTATGAAAACAATACAGGTAATATTATCTGCAGGCATGATAATTGTTATGAAAACAACACTGTCCATGTATACTATCTACAGTGAAGGTAATCTTATCTGCAGACGTAAAACTAACCAGTCTTTAAACTCAAGATTCTTCTATCTTTATAAAAATTACATTTCTGAATACTTGAGACCATCAACTTTCCAACCATGTAAGTATCATTAGTATACGAACATCCAAAAACCTGCAGGCTTGTACTTTTTATTGCAGGCGTCTGCAGGCTTGTTTAAGTGGGTAGTATACAAAAATGAAAATCTGTATTCATTTAAATTTTTGTCATAGGTTGGTTTTTCGGTCATTGAGTGTCTCATATTGAAATGAAAAAAAAAATATATATATATATAGCTAAATAAATAGATAAATGATTAAAAAAAACCCACACACACACCATGAAATGTCTCGTCATTTGACGATAAGATATACTCGATATAGATTCAACGTTCATTCACGAATACAAATGTATGGTCACAGATATTGGGGGGGGGGGGGGGGGGAGGGGGTTTATCATGTTAAATGGGCTATATATTGAGTCAGGATTTCAGCTGAGCATTTTGTATAATGATAATCGGTTCTTTCTTATCAGAAGAAACATCTAATATCAAATAGCCTTGAATAAGAATGCGAAGAAGAGGAAATTCGAGCTTATAATCTAAAGATGACGAAATATATCAATTGAACATCATAGTGTGTATTTATTTTACTATGTTGCACTATATCATGTCCATTTAACTTAAATAAAGCGTCATTTCGGTTAATTTAGGCGTCATTTCGGTTATTACCCCGTCATTTCGGTTAATAGATGTCATTCCGGTTATTCTATGTACCGCCTCGCCCTTGTTTTTTCCAAGTGACCCTGCAGGCAGGTACTTTTTTTCCTTGTTATTTCAGTCAGAACTACATGTATCACATATGTTCAAAGTTCAAATTGCACATTACATGGACACCACCATACAGCAGCACATATGTGATCAAAATTTCTAATTGATATGAAATATACAAAGATCCAGCAGCCAGATATTTCTCGCCTCACTACTTCTGGAAAAATCACCGCTTACTTTCGGAAAATTTTGTCTCATTTTCTGCTATGTCTATTTTACTAAACGTATTCAAAGAAAACTTGAGCCGTAAAATCTATTCTGTAGAAAAAATTGTCCCAAGATCATGAAGATCCACAACAGGTGTGTCAATTGTTTCAGTGTGGTGTAACGAGTCATTTTACTGAAACGTCTTAAATTCTAATCTGCAAGTATAGGATGCACTATTGTGTTATGATTGCATCTGGACGTTTTTACGCCTTTTACCGGGGTATCATGTGTATATAAATCTCACAAAAATTGTATAGATATTGACCATGCGTCACAGACATATAAATGGCGGGGGTATTCCCATGTATGGTACAGATGAAATACTTTACTTTCTTGGTCTGTTTTCTCTATGTAAACAGTGTATGTGGAAAAAATAAATTATACGAACAACAATAAGAAATCATTTTAAAATAGACGATTTTCACATTATATGTAACCGCAGTTGACTTGTATTTTACACATCTGAAGACCCGACATCACAATATTTGACGTAACTTTTAACTGTGACGTTGTATCTGATTTATGACGTCACAATTAAAAATTACGTCAAAAGTAGAGATGTCGGGTCTTGGTCCAGTGTGTAAAATGCAAGTCTACTGGTAATATGAAGAAGGTCTATTGAGGGGGGGGGGGGGTGTTATGGCAAGATTTCTTATCAATGTATGAAGGAATAAGAGATTCACAATCTATTAGGAGTGGAAACTGGAAAAAAAAATTATTGGGACTTTTTCAACAACAAAAAATTGACTAGGAGGCATTTTACCTGACCTGGTTTGGGCAAGGGGAAACAATTTTTTTAATTATGGCCTAGAGAGTTGTTTGTTATTCGGTTCTTACACCCTCTCTGTTGCAGACCCGCCTGAGATTTGCTGAGTCTAGTCTTGTTCAATTTTGAGCGGTTGAAACTGCAAAAATGCTACCTAGTATACTTTAATCATAACATCTCAGCTCTTTTTTCAGCTGTGAAACTGCATTAAGTCCATGTAAATTTTTCGTGGATTTCACTTTTCAATTGCAACAAAGACACAGCAAAATGTCACTTATTTGTTACGCTATATAACTATATGTATCGGATCCCTAGCATTTTGTTACATGTATCTAGAAACAATGATAATAATGAGACGATATGTTGGAAACAACTTTTGAAAATGGCACTGTATCAGAATTCATATCCTCAACAAAGATTAAAGTTATTTTCAAATAAAGATCTTGTAACCCAGTTTCTGATATACCTAGTACATACTACATTAGTTTTACTTCATTTTTGAGATACTTCCTTTCAGGAAGTATCTATCTGTTATGGTAACTGCTTCAAAATATGCAAATTGAGATACTGCCGATTTGCACCTCAAAATATAGTGCTGTGTCTAGTTCAGGAATTTGCCTTCTACCACCTACAAATGCAAGAACAAGAGTATTTTCCATCTTGAAAACAGTTTCAATTTCATATAGAATAAATACACCATACAATATCAACTATAATTCTTGTTTTCACAGCACAATGGTGGCGTAGTAATATACTACTTTGTTTATGACAATGTTAGGAAAGATAACTCAAAAATTGTATTAGAGTTATAGAGTTGTCTTTCTTATATCATCACTGAGGTTAGATAAACATAGTTTGTGTTGTTTATAGAGATATTATAAGCTTCACACATGCATCCTGTGTTAAAAAAATAATCATCATTGCCTTGCGATAAAATTATTCAACATTTTAATATCGGCTGACAATAAATTTTGTGTAGATCTAGAAGTATCTCTCAGGACCTTCAGTCCTTTGATTAGCTCTACTGGTCAAAGACCAGTCGAGCTTATGCGATACCATGTTGTCCGGCATCCGTCCGTCCGTCTGTCTGTCTGTTAACAATTTTTTGTGAGCACAACTCCTCTGAAAACATAAATGATAGAAAGCTAATTCTTTTTGCATTTAGTTTGGTCCATGGTCTAGTTGTGCACCTGATATTTAGTTTGAGCCTCTGACCCCCCAGGGTCTTCGAAAATGGATGTGGTCATTTTCTCCTATATAAGTCTATGTAATCTAGTGAACACCAATTCTCAGAAAATATAAATTATAATTGATAGAGAAATAATTCTTTTTGCAATATAATCAGTCTCTGGTGTAGTTGTGCACCTGATATTTTGTTTGAGCCTATGACCCCCAGGGTCTTGAAAATGGGTGTGGTCATTTTCTCCTATATGTCTTAGTGTAATCTACAGAACACCAATTCTCAGAAAATATAATTGATAGAGAAATAATTCTTTTTGCAATATAATCAGTCTCTGGTCTAGTTGTGCACCTGATATTTTGTTTGAGCCTCTGACCCCCAGGGTCTTCAAAAATGGGTGTGGTCATTTTCTCCAATATATGTCTATGTAATCTAGTGAACATCATTTCTCAGAAAGTATAATTGATAGAGAAATAATTCTTTTTGCAATATAATCAGTCGCTGGTCTAGTTGTGCACCTGATATTTTGTTTGAGCCTCTGACCCCAGGGTCTTCAAAAATGGGTGTGGTCATTTTCTCCTATATAACTCTATGTAATCTAGTGAAAACCAATTCTCAGAGAGTATAATTGATAGAGAAATAATTCTTTTTGCAATATAATCAGTCTCTGATCTTGTTGTGCACCTGATATTTTGTTTGAGCCTCTGACCCCCAGGGTCTTCGAAAATGGGTGTGGTCATTGTCTCCTATATATGTCTATGTAATGTAGTGAACACCAATTCTCAGAAAGTATAATTGATAGAGAAATAATTCTTTTTGCATTATAATCAGTCCCTGGTCTAGTTGAGCACCTGATATTTTGTTTGAGCCTCTGACCCCCAGGGTCTTGGAAATGGGTGTGGTCATTTTCTCCTATATAAGTCTATGTTACCTTGTGAACATCATTTCTCAGAAAGTATAATTAATAGAGAGATAATTCTTTTTGCATTATAATCAGTCTCTGGTCTAGTTGTACCCCTGATATTTTGTTTAAGCACCTGAACCCCAGGGTCTTGGAAATGGGTGTGGTCATTTTCTCTATATAAGTTAATGTTACCTTGTGAACATCAATTCTCAGAAAGTATAATTGATAGAGAGATAATTCTCTTTGTAATCTAGTGAACACCAATTCTTAGAAAGTATAATTGATACTGTAGAGAGATATTTCTTTTTCCATTTCCATGAGTCTGTGGTCTGATTGTATGCCTGAGATTCTGTTTAAGACTGACCTGTCTTTGAAAATGGGTGTGGTCATTTTCTCCTATATTAGTCTTTGTAATCAATTTGTGAACAGTACCAGATCTCAGAAAGTATACCGGTAATTCATGGAGAGTAAATTCTTTTTGCATTACTTGTATTATGTGTCTGTGGTGTAGATGTGCATCTGATATTTTGTGTGAGCCCCTGTTCCCCAGGGTTGGAAAATGGATGTCAATTCAGTGAATTTAACAAAACAGCCAGTAGAGCTTCAGTCTCATCAGAGACTTCTGGTTTAAACATGTTTTATACTTTTTATATGGTATATATCATGTATATGTATTGTAGGAACCATGGTGGATTGACGCCCAAGATGATGGCCATTAGGAGAGGAGTCGGTCAGTGTGTGATCGAAGAGTATAATCTGATAGAGACTAGATTGCGAGTCCCTAAAAAAGACCCCGTCAGAAGTAGTTCCCCAGATCAAAGACTGCCAACATTACTGCAGGAATTCAGTCAAGAAATGGGATGGCGGAATTTTTTGCTCCTTATTCTGGGGATTTTATTCATATCTCTTTATGTGGCCTATACCATCACTGGAATGTCGAGACACTTTGAATATAGGCAGCCTATTATTATGGAAGGTCATCATATAAAATTATGAAAATATAAATGTAAATTTATTTAGCATACATGTAGTAACTGTGAAAACCACCAAAATTGCAGGCAATGTATGGTAGTTAGTCATCATCCTGTGGAATTCTGATTAAATAAGTCATGTCATGAATTGAAGTAAGAAAATTTATTAAGAATTATTTTTTCTCCTTATGTAATGATTTCTGCAAGTGATGACCTAGTTATACAATGTATTTGATTTCTTCTATGTATATTACATGTATGTATAAAAATATCTGTAACAAACTTGCTATTAATCTCACTGTCAGCTTTACATATAATTGTTGAGCATGTTGACTTTATATGTAAATTGTTCATTATCACTGATGATCATCACATTTCAAATATTATTAGTAGTATGCCACATGTACTGATGTACAGTATATCACTTTCTGTATACATTAAGTGTAAGTCTAGAGCTCTAGAAGTCACATTTTTGCGATGTAATTTTAAACTGTGAGAGGATACAGAATGTGCATACGGTACCATTGAAATTAAAAAATGTTAAAAATATTTCAGATATTTAATATGTTTTATGACTGCTATACATGTACATGTAATGTGTTAGATACATGTACATATTTTATGAAAAAAACTGTTGCATCTGAATGTGTTTGATAATAATAAATATTAAAGTTGTAAACTGTCATCATTTTTATATAAATTACAGATCAATCTAAGGGTTCAGAGGTCAGGCCACTGTTCTGAAGGGAAATTCTTAATACTATATCTATGGTTAGATAATAATCATTAACCAGCCATCATAATTACAAAGGAAAACTGTGCGTCAAAACTTCACATTAGCAAGATTTACAAATGCATCAATGGTTGGCTCAAGGTCAAAATTTGACTGTCCTGTTCACTAAATCCAGAGCATCCAGTTTTGGAGATTAATTATGCCGGCTTAAAAATTTCCCATTATTTATTGTCTCCGTTGGTTGACCACCTTTAGTCTTAACAGGAAATGTGCATGAATTCACCTTTTAAACACAAAATATCACAGTAAATTCCCATGTAAATATGAAGTAATTTTGAACCAAGCTACCAAAAGGGTGGCATTTTCTGTCACGACTACCCGGTAAGAGAGTTCTTTAGACTGGGTATCAGTTGATGAGATCACACTTTATATTTCAGAGAATAGGGTAAAAACAGGGTGCTCTGGATTTAGTGAACAGGACAGTAGTTCCAGTTCAAAGATTTAAAGAGAGGTGTTGTCACAAGGTATATACATGTGAAATTCAGCAACCTACAGATAGCATCTCAAAACCTCAGACAGACATATGTATACATAGAATCATTCCTGGTGTATAAACCTTCACTACTTTTGCAGTCGGCCTCTTACCGCGAAAGTTTGTCTCAGTGAATGTAAATACCAAAGGCATAACTCAAAGGAAGCCCAGAAAAATCCATGAAACATTGTCCATGCGAAAAGATGAAGTTATATAACCTTGATACTTGACTTCTAACAATGAATACAAATAATGAAAGAGTTAAACATTCCCCCATCGCAAACTATTGTGAAAGATTCATTGATTTTACTGCCTTTTATTGTCTTAATGAGAAATTTATTACACTCCACAATGTGACCATCACCTTTGACCTTACAAATCAGTTCTTGTAATTCATGTAATTCTCAAAGGACATTTGTGAAAATATTGGTGATTCTACAGTTATAAGTTTGTCTTCTACTACATCTCAACATTTTCCCAATAATTCCTTCACTGTGACTTGAACTGTGACAAGCTTCATTTGAAAGTTTATGTTTCACAAATTGGCTCAAATTATCATCATTCTTGAGACAGTTTTTTATCAACAGCATCTGTTCTCTTTAGATAGGAATTCTGAAGGTAGAAAAATATACCAGGAGTTATCTTTCTTTGTCTGCAAAACAAGCATATTGTAAATGTAAATCTTCTTTTATTAAAAAAGAACCCAAATTTTATTTAAAACACTTTAAAGCAGAATTTATTAACAAGATAAATTATGGGAACAGGTACATACATAAACATACTAGTAACAAATAATATAATTATGAATCTATTACATTTTGATGTAAAATCATTATTTTCCAAATATATTACAATGATTACTTTAAAGAAAATGATTGAAATCTATAAAAATATTACTTTAAAGAAAATGATTGAAATTTCCCATAAAAAACCAGATTGCATGTTTCACATCAGGTTGATAATTTCTAATATACAGGAAACATAAAAGTTACTTCCAAATCTATATACATTACACACATGTACAGAATAGATACAAATTTAAAACAATGAAAATTTCAAAACATTGATACCATTAAAAATTTGCTAAGAAAGAAAGGAGAATTTTAACTCATTATTTTATAGAACATATTAGTATATCCGTCTTAAACTATACAGAAAACAAGAAAGGAAATGTCATTTTTTCTAATTTTACCATATGTTATTTCAAACATTTCAAGGCCAATGCCCCTTCTAGACATTCAAATACTGTGGTACCATTTCAACACATGAAGAAGATTATTTAAGTTCAGGCGTTTGAAAAACGAAAGTTTTGTCATGTCCGAGGGCATCAAGCAGTTTCCTCCCTTCATGTGCTGTTGCAGGATATGTTTTGCCAGGACCAGGAGAATTGACTCTGTTGCCATAGAAACAGTAGGTTTCTTCCCATCTTCAAACCAATCAGGAAATAGAATATAGAGGTGGAGGAAGTTGGCAGCCATTTCTGCAGAGGGTCTCTGAAAATAAATGATGCAAGGATGCTTTATATTAGAATTGTATGAACTGTTGTTTTATCAATGCTATAGCAAAGCTGATTTATACACAAATTTTGAAAATAAGCTGATTAATGTCATAAGCCTGAAGTTTTGGGAGCAGTTTTGAATTAAAAGTGAAAATGATGCCAAATGCTGCCAGATCAGACTCAAAGGAATTCAAATAGAGAATAAGTGTCTTAATTTGTGTTTAGTTACGGGTATGCAACACACGGCAAGTGCATTTATCGTACTTGTAATGCGCATTTCATGCAATAAATGCACTTGCTGTGTGTTGCATACCCGTAACGAAACACAAATTATGACATTTATTCTAAATATATGCACTATGGATGTCTATTTCATTCGTGTTTTCTGAAATCACGTTTCCTAGGTAAAAGGGTGACGTCAAAATTCAGGTCATTGCAGGCTCAGTTTGCAGGTTGGAACAGCCATCGTGGCATGTTTCTTTAGATCATCTTATGCATTGTGACGTCACGATTGTTAACATACAAATTGCAGCAGGTTCCTTTCAATAGTTTCATCTCAGGGAATTACATTGGTTGTGCATATATATACATGTACTTATAAAGTCCATTACTGTTGACAAATTGATTTCTACTCATCATAAACGCCATTAGAATTCTCCGAATTTTATGAGTATTCAATCATGGTGATGATAAACAGGAAGAATAGTATTATGTAAAATCAAGGGATATTGTTATTCAGTGGCTGTTGAAAAGCTCTGTATAAAACCATATTAAATCCTTCAAGGAAACAAATGTACATGTATTTGTATATGAATTTTTCATATAATTTTTCATTTACCTCGCGTGGGTTACGTCGCAGAATCTGGCTGGTCAAACGCCTGATTGGCTCTGGCACTGAATCTGGAAAAGTATGTTACAATGTAAACAGTAATGGAGGGAATATGGAGCACAAACATGACTATTGTTCGATGATTTATACATATACATTTTCTTGTACATATAGAATTTAACACTGCCTCATTCATAAAAATTGTTTTCATTGTTTTTTAGTGATAGGTTTAAAAAGTCTGGCATGATGACTTGAAAAACGGAATGTTTTTGACTTGAGAATACATATTTTATTGTTCTATATCAAATCAATGTTGAGGAAATATGAAAAGCTGATATGAGGAATGAGTTTTGTTACTTTTTTCCTTACTAGATTGAGAAAACAATATTACCAGGTAAAGATGGCAAATCTCCCTCCATGTAAGTCCTGCTGTCAAGATGTTGTGACCACGCCCCTCCCCCAGAGAAGGGATTCTCCTCCCCAAAGATTTCATACACCAGTGTCCCCACCGTCCACAGATCAGCTTTGGTGTAGTCCAGCCACACATCCCTCCCTGGTACAGCTCCAGATATCTGTGAAGAAAATTATTGACACATCTTATAAATTTCAAATCCTATAATTCTCATTCTATGTAATTTGTATAAAGCTCTAACTTTATATTTTGTTAAATTCTTCACACAAACCATTGATTTTTTTCAAAGAAATAAGCGTTTTTATTTTGCATTAGATGAAATTACATTTGTAAAAATAATTGTTTCTTTTCAAAGTACATGTAGTAATTTTTTGTGGTTTTTTTTTGGGGGGGGGGGGGGGGAGGGGGAGGCATTGAAAACAACAAAGGTGACAGTTTTTCTTTATGATATTTACCCAAATATCAAGTCACTTGATTAAAGGTTGATTATGGAGAGGGAATTAATAATTTTGTATCTAACTTAAGCCTTATCCCTTTTCAATTTATTGAAATAAAAGAAGTTTAAACAAAAACATAGGGTAATCAAAGATTACATAGCTCGCTTTTACAGGTTTTTGTCAGAAACCAGGTTAAAGTTTTTGAAAAGTAGGTCAAAGTCCAAGGTCAAGGTCAGAGGTCATGGTCTCAAATGAAAGGTCTCTTCACAAGGTATCTACATGTGAAATATCAAAGCCCTACCCCTTATAGTTCATGTGAAATATCAAAGCCCTACCCCTTATAGTTCAAGAGATGTAGCCCAGGTTAAAGTTTTGTCTACGGACGACAACGACGACGACGCCGAGGGTATGGCATTAGCTCTCCGGACTTTTTCATCCTGGCGAGCTAAAAACAAAACAAAACAAAAAACAAAGGTCAGGATATAACAATAATGGGAGGTATTGAAACATTAATTTTGTTTGCAAAGTTCTAAATTATGAAAAAAGGTTCAAGTTTTGGTTTCTGTTTAAAGAAGAAGGTCACTAATGAAAATTATCTATAAGTATGATGCACAAGAAATTCAAAATTAGAAAAGATATCAAAGATATCGCAATAAGCATACTCTCCTAAAAGTTAAGTTAAACTTCACAGTCTCAAAGTAACTTAACTTTTAAAAAGATTAAGGAATTGTCATAAAAAAGAAAAAGGCTGATTATCATTAAAATTCTAAAATTTAAAGGTTAAAGTTTCAGACATACATGTATGACGAGACAAAAACAGTTTCTACAAAACTTGAATATGCAGACTTAAACAGTTCTCAATCAAAATTGCTCAGTCAATAATACGTCAAACATGATCCAAATTTACATGCATCTAAGACAAAACAATGCACCAATTACTATAACAGATCCATATCTTAATCAGTTACTATGGAAAAGTCCAGAATACTTATCCTGAATGGACACAAACATAGACTGGGAAAACATTTTTCCTTTGGGCTTTGTCAGTAAAGACAAATCATTTTTTTTCTATGTCTTTAAATTAGGATCATCTTGTGTGAATGTCATACAAATATACATGTACATGTACATGTATGTTCACTTTCATATCAGCCTAATCTTATTTTCCTCCTTTGGAGATATGATACAAAAAGCTGTCTTGAATTAGCTCCCTTTATTAAATACCTTGGCTATAATGCTTTCATTTTTGCAAAATTTTATTCTCTGAATGTTAATCAGACAATTATATGAGTGAATGGTACAAATTAACAAATCCCTGGATGCAGTAAAGATATGCAAAGAAAAACTTTAATTTTAAGTCCAAACATCTATCCAAACTGACCTCTGGTGGCATCAAGGCCTGGTTACCCCCCTTGTCTGTATCAGATGTAAAATATGGTAATTCCATCCCGTATTCAGGGTTGGCATGGCAACAACCAAAATCACTTATCACCAATGAAGGCTCTATCCCTGAAAAATAAACATAATCTGTAAGTTATTATGTGGAAATTTCTTCCATACTCTCTGTAAATTATCCTCAAATAAGTTCAACTTGATCAGTATGTCATCCATAATGGGGGGTGGATGTAAAGCTACACACATGTACATGTGCAATTGTCAACTTTAATGTAAAAAGGATGGACACATCATTCTCCGATACTCACTGAGTCGTACTAATAAAATGTACAAAATGACAAATAGATCATCAACATGGGTTGGATAAACGTTAATTATGACGTCATAAAAGGCTGACGTGTTTGACATTTCAGCTGGATAAAAACACGACAAAAACGCATATGATAATAATTTTTGATGTATTTCACACACAGGGAGAAAAATAATCAATCATGGAGTGTGATCCTTGACAAGGAAATCCCATTCCTTGAGTCCGTGATTTGCTTTTGTCCATGACTCAGCAAGCCTCATTAAGGTTCAAACAAATCCCAGACGCTCAGTTTGAAATTCTTTGTCAATGTATATTATGACCCACTTAAAAGATCAGACATTAAAATGCTGCAAAGACTTACTGTGATGTATAGACAGACAGACATGCATAGTTACATTTACAGGGCAGAAATGTCTACAGATGTATACAGAAAGGAAAAATCTATATGCACCACAAAGAATATTTCATACACCATGTACACAAATACCATACATTTGACCTTTACCTTGTTCACTTATCAGAATGTTGTTACTCTTGAGATCTCTATGTGCCACCTGGTGTTGACTTAGATGTACAGCGCCCTCTAGTAGCTGGAGCAGTAACAAGCACCTGTTATATGTTGACAGATTGTTGCAGGCCAGGTACTCACGTAATGTCATGTCATATCTGCAATGTGAAATATGTAGACAAATTCATTAACTATAAACAGTCTTTTATTCGCAGCGTCTTAATTTTGCGAACAGGACTGAGGTGACTGGTTTGCTACATTTTATTTTTGCGACATCGTATAAACATAAATTTCTCCACATGTGTTGGGACATATATTTGCGGAGTTTTATTATCGCGAATCAAAGGACCAAATAAAAGACAATTTACAGTATTTGGCACATGGAATAGAAGATTAGGCAAATAGATTCAAACTACATGTACATGTCTCTCCTCTCTATCAAATCTATTTACGTTTACCAAAATATGAGTCAAATAACTAAACACATGTATCACCATCTAAAATTATTTACATTCCTCATGAAAATTTACATGTATCTATTAAATGTCTAATGTCAAATGAATAAGTATTACCATCTAAAATAATACATGTATTTGGACATTGAAGTGACATTCCCCTTAATACAGTAATTTGCCTCATAACAACTTTACTTGCACGTGTGACAAATCAAAAGCAACACCTATCAAATGTGACTACACATCAAGCTGATGGACATTTGAAAAGTTTCCCGCGAGAGGTTTGACAGTGTTTTAAATGCTCTTCTCTGATAACAGCGGGTGTGGCTAGCCAACTAGGGGATGCTTACTCCTCCCAGGCACCTGGTCCTACCTCTAGCTTGCTAGGGGTCCATCAATGCTCAATTTGGTTCTCTATTGGGAGTGCTGTTGAGATTGTCGTCAGGATCTTCTTTATCTCATTCAACAAACAGAATATCAGAGTTACATCCAATATACTTTCTATATAACACAAAATGAAGATTACTCCCTGAATAGACTTACTTTTTCATCACGACAAAGAGCGTCATATTCCTTCCCAGTCCCTCAGGATTAAGCCTTGGGGGTAGTGCATGGGGGAAGTTCTCTAGGGCGTGTCCCAGTCCCCCAGGTACAGGGTCCACAAACATCCCTACCATGTCCACAATGTTAGGGTGGGGAGGGAGGTTCTTAAGCCGCACTCGGTTCCTGAAATAGATCAAAGATATAAAATGAAGATCAGATTCTAGAATCAGTTTGACTATATAGAATTGAAACTTGGAGCATAATCCATGTTCATGGACAGGTATGTTCCTGATAACAAATGCTAAACAATAACAACTTAAAACAACATACAGCTGACACTCGTTATCTCAAACTCCGTTATTTCGGAATTCCGTTTATCTCGAAGTCGAGCGGCGGTCCCATCTTTTTTCCTTCATATTCTAACCAATCTGACTTCGGATAACTCGAAATCGGTTATCTCGAAATTTCGCTTATCTCGAAGTAATTTCAAAGTCCCAAGTCATTTTCTTCGTGTATTTTATACTCGTTAAGTCGAAGTTCTAATGTTTGTATAAACAAACCAATTAACGTACCAAACAATAGTGAAAGCGCATGGTAAACAAACAATTATAGGTATCGGTAACGCAGGTTGGCTGATTTGCCGTTGTTTGATCGACCGTGACATCGAAATTAATTAAGGGGGATAACAGTTAATTAGATAATATCACTACGGAAACAATGATATGTGCATGTTTCATTCATTGAAATAGAATTGTTTGTTATGTTGAAATTCTTATGAGAAGCGACGGCTAAAAAACAAACCAATACAATGATACAATGATGTCCCCCCCCAAAAAAAAATCACAAGATTTATCGTAACTGAAATAAAGCAATTTTGAGCAACAATGATTATACTGATATTTTTATCTACAAAATAATCCATACATAAAATTTCATACACTAAGAGGAAGATGATTAAACTTGATTGCATGCGAGTAAATTTATGTGAAGAATGAAGACATGTAGACTACATTGAAATCTAGCAGACGAAAAAATTAAATATCGTACGAACAAATGTCTTCATTGTACTTTGATGTCACAATGATCTAAAACTCTTGAAGGTAAACGGCTTATGACAGATTGATAAGACAACCAAACTTGTATTATATCAGGGCCGATGCGATCGGCGCGGAAAGGGGGGAGGGGGGTTCACACAACGAATAAAAATACCTGACGTTCTCAATGCGCCTCCTCGTAAAATTTCAGTATTAAAATACGTTTATGGCACTTCTAGAATCTATTCTACGTTGTGAAGTAAACATTAGCACGAGTTGCCTTTTAAACTGCGATATCGATTGTATAAAATACAATAGCAAAACGATTCTTTTAGCCTTATAGGTGGTACAATACATTCGAAAATATACTGTAAATTCGACTGACGTTTATCTCGAACTCCGCTTATGTCGAAGTATTTTCAGTGGGCCCATCGACTTCGAGATAACGAGTGTCAGCTGTACTAATACTCTGCAATTTAATTTTACATGTAGGTATTGAACTAAACACATTATTTTTGTCTGCAATATCTTAAAGAAGAATGGTATAGCATGTTGTTGTTTTCAGTTTTCTTTCAATCTTGATCATATTCTTCTGCTTGAAAGTCAATCAATAAATGCAATGAATGGAGTTATAATAAAACACCGCTAAAGACGGTATGGCCGGATTGCATAGTAAGTTTTTGTCACTAACTGGGTCAAGGTCAATAGGTCAAATAATACGGCATAAATTGAAAGGTTTTGTCAGAGGCAACCTACATGTATACTATAAAGTTTCTACTGCATACAGTTCCAGAGATTTTGCTTTAGCCAGGAACTTTAACAAGGTCAAAGTCCAAGGTCAAGGTCACTAGGTCAAATGTCACAGCATAAATCGAAAGGTCTTGTGATGGGCAAGCTTCATGTATAATATAAAGTTTCTATTGCATATAGTTCCTTAGATTTTGCTTAAACCAGGAACTTTAAGTAAAATCTTTAACAAAGTCAAAGTCCAAGGCCAAGGTCACTAGGTCAAATGTCACAGCATAAATTGAAAGGTCTTGTGATGGGCAAGCTTCATGTATAATATAAAGTTTCTACTGCATATAGTTCCTTAGATTTTGCCTCAACCAGAAACTTTAACCAAAATGTTGACGGCAGACAGACAGACAGACGAACATCCTCAATCTATAGACCAGAATTGCTTTGCAATCCAGCCAATGACAAAACTAATCCTACTTTCTGTGCAATTCACTTCAGAAATTCATGTATTACATGTATCCTCTCTTCACCTGATTTTTAGGATAATTTTGATTCTGTAAGATCTTTCTTGCTATTATTTTCTAAGTTCAATTATCTTAAGCATTACTATACGTATATACTTTTCAGAACCAAAAACATTTTTGATAGGGCTTGCCTGGTTATTTCAATTTTTCTTTGATATCAGCAGTCTTATCGATGCATGGTCAATCAATAGTTACACGAAAACTAGATCTAACATATTATTAAAAAAAATAAGAAGAAAAGTTGACAAAATCGTGATTATTTGACAATTTCTGAGGTTGGATGCACAGACAGTGGTGCCCTACTGTCCTGTTCACTTATTCCAGAGCACCCTGTTTTCCCTATTTTCTCTAAAATATTATAATGCCATCTTCCAAAAAGATATCAATTTTATAGTACTCCGTTAATCGTAACAGAAAATACCGTTGTTTTGTCTGTGCGTCAGCTAAGTTAGAAATAGGACGGAAAATAAAAAGTCTACGGGGATATTCTATGGTAAAATCGCTGAAAATGTGTGACGTTGGAGGCTTTGACGTCACTGTTTACTATTGTTGACATGGAGAACAATATGGCGGCAACTTGAAATTAACATGGGAATTTCCCATAGACGTTTTATTTTTTCATATTGCGGTTTGAAGGCAGCTGATATGGTAAGTTGAAGTTAATTTCCAGTTACGACTACAGGAGGTCAATTCTCGGAAACAATAATTTATAGCAAAATTCTTCAGACGACAGAATAAATCGCCCAAACAGGGTGCTCTGGATTTAGTGAACAGGACAGTAATTATACATGTACATACCCGTTCTGCCATACATCAGCCTCCTCCCTGTCTCCTCCTAACCTGGCTGGTACAACCTCCTTCATCATGGCATGTAGGATCTGCTCAGCGTTTGATTCCACATCATAATTAAACATCATCTTTACCGCTAAATCGTAATCTGTCGCTGGTGAACATGATGTATCTATAAAATTGTGGTTTTATTCAGGAAACCTGTATTTCTTATAGTAGTATGATTATCATATTACATTATTAGGCCATGAAGACCATTCATTAGCATCATAATTTACAATTTTTTTAAAGAATTTATCAGGGTCTATCAGTTTGTTTGTTCCTTCAGTGCAAATTTCAAGTTGCATAAAACATGTATGGAGCATTTGTATATGAATAGATGTAAATCACTCATAATTTTGGCAAAAATGTTTACAACATCTATTCCAAAACAGATAATCTACAAACCAGATACATTTTCTTCAGCATCCTCTGTAATAATTTCAATATCAGAATCCTCATTCTCTAATTCTGTCACCATGGTGAATTCCTCCATCAAAGAAGTTGGTACTGCCAATGTCTGAACCTGTAAATATAACATTTTGAATTCTAATGTGCATTACTGGTTAATAATATACAGTAAATGGATGACAAAGATGTGCAACATCACTCTTGACTTCATTAAATTATATTCCGTCTTTTCAATGGTGTATGATTGTATTCCATTCGGGACGATATCTGACGTAAAAGCATTATCAGTTAATTTCCATTGTTATCATTAACTGATTAAGAAACGACGATTCTATTTGGCTGAGAAATTTTGCTGATACCTGTATCAACACAAAACGGAAGTACGCGCTTATAGTTGGCAACACAATTTCAAAGCCGCAAATAAACATTGAAAAGAGACGACATGAAATGATAGTAATCAATGTAATATTTTTTTTGGTTGATCGAGGTATCAACACCAAAAATTGAGGGAAAACTTACACATCTTGCGATATGCGCACGATCCACCAAAAAACAATTACAATGATTCCTTAAATGATGTAATAAAATTTCTATAGAAACATCGGTTTTGTAGCGTATTTTCCCTGAATGTAACGTTGGTTTCCATAGAATTTGATGACATGACAATAGGTCATATACCGTCATGAACAGGAAGTAACACTGTATAACGAAAACCCCGAATAATAAATATGTTTTATAAATTATGGTGTTGAAAAAGTATGAAGATCCTAAACCTAAAGGTTACGACTGTGTCATACCTAAGGGTGAAACGTTTACACGTGTACACGGAGCCGTTTCGTTTTTTGACTGTAAACGTTTACATAATTTCTAAACGTGTACACGGACTACTGTACATACAATAAAAAGATATTCTTTTATATCGTTAATATTACTCTAAAAATTCAATACTTGTATTGATTTCCTGAAGTCGCGAAGTCAGTCAATTGATTCTTCATTAAACGTACGTACGAAATGTACATGTATGTGCTGTCGGAGTTATGTATGCATCCTTGATTCAAACACACTGGACAAACTTTAAACAAACGCTTAAAACGGGAAGAAAATCTGTCTGAGAATCAATCTAATCCTGTTATAGAAAGAGCCGATATCTCAAAATTGACACCGCCGCAACCGTCTCTTTCTCCGTCATTGCCGTCTATTTCTTCGTCTATTTCTCCGCCTATGCTTTCTCTTGATGGTCCAACCTTCCACGAGTTACTGTTTTTGTAACTTACTTGCACTTTTGAATTGTGGGAATTGTTCAAACGCATTTGAAAATAACAGTTTGATATTTGAATCTTTGAAAGTTTTATTGCTGTACGAAACATCAGCATTTCGTATTAAAATTGCGAATTTGATCTAGTCAAGCATATTTATGTCAATTTATGTCAATTTATGACCATGTCTGCAAATGAATGCTAGTGGATATCACTTTTCACATTAGAAATACAAAGAAGCGATTAAACGTTTACGTTTCGTTTACAGCCTCCCGTGTACACGTTTAGGAAATTTGGTAAACGTTTCACCCTTAGTCATACATAAAATAATTTTGGACAGGCAGACATATGGACAAAACAAGGCATCATATAATATGCTATTCCAAAACAAATATACAAAAAATTTTTAACTCAGTGGAATGGATCATTGGCAGCTATCATATTCAGTCAAACAAATTTGCACCAAATGAAATGTTAACTTATGAAAAGGTGCCATAGGCCATAGTAATTAAATATTTTGTTTTATGTCACAAACTTTTTCTGAAAGGTACCCTCCTGCCAGGCAAGAAAACACACAAACACAAGATCAATAAGTAGGAATTTTGAAAGGAAGACTGAAACATAGAAGAAAAATATTGTTCTCAAGAGAAGTGGATAATTCTGACTGAATTTTTAGAAAAAAACTACTATTATCTCCTGATACTAATTATGGTATAGGCATTTTATTGTATTCAAGATCATTTACTGATATTTTTTCCTTAAAAATGCATGTTTGTTTGTGTTTTACTAAAAACAAAATATTTAATTACTATGGCCTTAGATCTATTTGATGCAATTTGCTCTTTATCCATATCATTCTTCTTTATTCCAAAGCTTAGAATATATTTTTTTATTTTAGGCAAACCTCTGAGAAATGGTCATCAACAAAAGACATCTCATTCTGGCTTTCTTCATAATCTCCATCTGACAGCACAGTTATGTCACTCTCTGTGTCTAAAACAGAATCAATGCAAAGAATTAAGCTGAAAACACACACACACATACATGTATATATACATGGATATTTCAATCTATCCTCTAGAACAATGTACAACTTTTCCTTCCAGCTTTATCTTTTTTTTTAAATAATTCATCCACATGGATTCTTTCAAGGGACTGATCATACATAACTGTCAAATGGACTACAAATTTTGACAAAAAAATTAAGAACTGATTGCCAAAATTGTATTAAGTGAGGCTTCATTTTCTCATCCAATGTCTGTCAATAGTATCTGATGCTGTCTGAGACAATAATCTTTCATGTATTTGTGTGGGCTATTGATTATATAAGTTAAGTATGACTCAAATTTGGATTATTTATTTTATAATTTTGAATTGTATGACTATTAAAACACAATAAATGTGAATTATGATTGGGGTAAAGATAAATCTTTCATGAGCTTTGAGGTCCAAAAGTCAGTGCTGTTACCTGGTTTCAGTAGTGCTAGCAGAAAAGAGGATGTTGATCCTCTCCCTGGATAGGACATAGGTCTATTGTACATTTGTATGTGAACAACCTAGCAATACTAGTTCTAATTTCATAGATGGGTTGACTGGATCATTCTGGGTAAAACATCTTGCTCAAGGAACACAGCCATGACCCAGGAACAAACTCACCACCTTGTGATTACAAAGTAAGTATTTTACCAATGAGCTAATTATGAGCAAAAAACCTCTTTAATTTCCACTTTAAGTTACCTAGATCTTTAAGCTTTGCCTCATACACTGCAGCATTGCAGCCCTGTCCAATTAATTGTCCAAATTCAAACGTGCCGAGTGAGAGTTTCTGAACCACTGTTAGGATGCTTGGTGCTGATACCTCTCTATCCTTGAAGGCTTCCTAAAATAGGGGATCCTTGATTAATGTATACTGATAGAAGGAATGCTATGATGTACTTAATTATGGTTTATACTGGCATTAATTTGTGTTTCTATTGCATGGAATATTGTTTCTGTTTTAAACTTGATTTTGAAGATTGATGTATGCAGTATCAGAAGGCAAATACTTTCCTGTATCTGTATCCTTAACACTCAAGGCTGATTTGTTTTAACAAGGCTGAATTTTGAAGGAGCGTAAAAGTGAAATAACATGATCTTCACTTGGCATTATATAATTTAAAGTAAATTTATCATTCAAAAACAATTACCCACTGCAAGGAAAGTTATAAGCAATTATATTTGGGATTCTAATATGAATTGATTCTTTTTCCCTATTAAGACAACAGACGCCAGCAGGGCTCTATTCTCCAATATAGGCCCTATAGCGATAAGCCACGCCTACCCATTTTCTGAAAGCAGATAAACCGGCAGGAACTGGTTTTTACCAAGAATCAAAAGGTCTAAGTTTGGTCATCATTAGAATAGAAATAAAAAATGACAAGCCGGGCTCTATTGTCTCATAATGCCCTCGCGTCCTCAGCCAATCACATTTATCACCTCGCCGCTCACGCGGCTCGGTGATAAATCTGATTGGCTGAGGACGCTCGGCTTGTCATTTTTTATTTCTTAAATATAATGTGTATTCATCAATTTCATTTTAGGTATAAGGCGCCACTAAGATAACTCTGATAAGAACCTACAACCCAAAATAGAAGTTCTGAATAATACAGCATAACACTATAAAATGTTATGACGAGAGGTCGGTATACTAACAACATCGTGGAAAAGCTAGAAATTAATATGCACTTCCATATCTTACATATTTTAAGATATTTGATATTTTTCTAATGTTCATTCAACTCCCCATGGAAATGTATTGTCTAAAACTTGCCATTGTCCGAACAGTGTCAAAGTCAAGCATCTTCGGCCAACTTCGTGGTATTTAAATTTCTGTTATCAAAACAACCGGAAGTACTCAAGTAGAGTGTTATACCCCAAATGCCTAAATCAACGGTAAATAAGTATGATCCTTGACCAAACTCTTCTCACCCTTATTTCAGATGAAATATCTGCGTTGTCATTTTGATTTTGTGACACCGCAAGTCCCAGAGATACGAAAGCGAAAGTAGGAATTCGTCCATTTCTGAACTGAAATGCAGCCCTCCTTCTCAGTTCACTGGCCAAAGATCGGACAGCATACTTCTGTACATATCTAGCAAATGGACTGTACTTCTCAACTACAACATCCTGTCTGTTAATTCGACATTGTCCTCTACATTTATCAATCCTTTCCAACTGGTTCGTTTCGACCTTGACCTTCTTGTGGCTCAAGATTTTCTGTGCCGTTTGTTTTCCTTTCTTAATCAGTCTAGACAGGGATCCAGAAATATACATTGCGGATCCTGATTCTCTGAGGGTTTGGGCCACTAGCCCAAACCCTCCTTTAAATAACATGACTTCTGTTACAAGCTACTTCTCTAAGGTTTCTGATGAAACTTCGCAGTTTGTTTGCGGTTTATGTTGTTTACTTCCGAATGGCGAACAAGAGCAGATAACTCTGAAATTCCACGTACTGTCTTCTGGCTTCTACAATTCATATAATAAAATATCATCATAACGCTTCATTTGTAAATGTTAAAGGAGATATTTTCCAAATTGGAACACTGAATGAGTTTCAGAACCAGGATTTCCTAGTAACAAGGCATAAAGTATTACAAAACTCATTTAGTTACATCTATGGAAAAGTCACGAGAAGTTCCAAGAGAAAAGATATCTTGATTTCGCGCCAAAATGTCAAACTGCTCGATTTTTTTCTTTCCAATTTTAATCAGAGGTTTTAAATTTCAATATCAAACAAAAACACAGTTAAATGCCAAATAAACGAAAATGAATGCTCGGATAAAATTTAGTTTAAAAATACCACAATAAATATGCTTGGAATCTGGAGAGACATTTTTAAAATCAATTACGACGTTAACTCGGCTAGAATAAGAATGCGTGTGCGTGGTTCCAAGGGGTCGATTTATAAAGCACGTGCTTCTTTGAAAATGATTTTAGAAATATGTGAAAGGTACCAATGAAACTGTTTTCTGGGTTTTGGATCATGTAAGATGAGACATATATAAGACGAAAATGATCATGGATACAATTACGAGTACTTTAAATTTATAATTTATTCAAAGAAAATTTCAACTTCTAGTAAGGACTTATTTATAACCATTTTGTAAGTCCAAGGGCGGATTTAGGGGGGTTTGGGGGGGTTCGGGAAAACCCCCCCGGTTTCCCATTTTTTTTTTTTTTTTTTTTTTTTGGGGGGTAACATTAGCACTCGGAAAAAAAAACCCTGCAAACTGAGTAATAAAAAAATTGTTTAATGTCCACCAGAATTCACTATTTTGAAACAAAATTTACAAAAATTTTCTGATACATTCTATCGCATATCGATTCCGTATCAATTGGCGTATTTATGGATTCGTACAGACAATCGCGAAGTTTTTGTAATGTACGTCGCAAAGGGGTTTTCTGTTTATTTTACGAAAATTAACATTAACAAATACTATAATATGAACATGTTCAAATAATTTGCAAAACATGTACGTGTGTCAAACAATCAATGTAAATGGTACGGGGATCTAAACCTACATGTTTCTGTCCTCAAATACCCGGTTTTAGTATTTTTGTCATCTACAAATTTTGTTAAAAACATACTTTGAAATAACCGGAAAAATGGGCAAATATTTAACATTATATATAGCTCGAATATGCTCCGGGGGCCTATAATTAAGCATTCAATTTTTCAAAGACAAAACCCAATGATACTCAACATTTTTACTCGATATCGTACCAATATTCTAAGTACATGTTACAGCAAGGACAAATCAACAAGCCAGGGGCGAAGCCAGGCGTACATTTGTACGCAAAAACGTCCACATCGTCTCGCGAAAAAAAGGAGAGCGCCTCCCCCAGTAGCCAAAAAGAAGGGGGAGGGTCTTTTGAAATAGTATTTAAAGCAAACTACAGTACCTGAACATTTTTATATTGGTGAAAGAAAGCTTCAAATTCTACATACAAGACTTCGCCTCGGTTGCAGCTCTCTAAATGCAGATTTATTCAATAACCATATTTCAGATAATGATAAATGTACATGTGGATTGACTGAAACTGCAGAACATTATCTTTTAAAATGTAAAAACTTCGAGCAAATAAGAAACTCAACACTATTAAGTCTGAACATTAATCTGAATATTGAAACGCTTTTGAAAGGATGTCCCCTTTATAGTGATGAACTAAATGAGCAGATAATTTTAGCGGTCCACAACTTCATCAAAATGAGTAAACGATTTGACTAAACTATTACCATAACATAACACAACTAACACAAAATTTAATCAACATTTTGGGTAACATCAATACTAAACATGACTCTATATTTATATACATCTTCATCTTTATATACTTCATTTTCTTATACATTTATATATATATATTTTTTTTTCTTTTCTCTCTTCTCTTTCTACATCAACTCTTCCTTATCTTTTCATCCTCTTCTATCTCTAGCTACAGTTATTTATCAGGTTTATATAGTATTGAAAAATGTCCACTTCATAAATGTTTTCTATTCTTGTAATTTATTGAACTGGAGGAGAGAGTTGTATTCATAAGGTATCTCCTTGTTACTCAATCCTCAAATTCTTTCTTCATTGTAATAATTATTTTATGTAAATTGAATAAATACTGTTTAAACCAAACTACTGTTCAGAAATAGATCAAAGACACTCCAGAAACCACCGATTTGAATGCATTTTTCGTAATTTTCTCGTGTTTCATAAGAACTCAATACAACCACGCGCGGATCCAGAGGGGGGACCGGGGGTCTGTAACCCTCCCTCCCTGAGATTTTCGGAGGTGGGGTCCAGCTTTGGCCCATTTCTAATTGAAATGGGTCTAAAATGCATGAAAGGGCTTTGAAACATAAAATTTCGGCTCGCTTCGCTCGCCATTTACAAATACAAAACTATTTTTTCTGCAAAATTCCTTAGTTATTATCAATTGTTCATACTAAGTAATTTTACATAATTGTCTTGGGTCTCAGGAACTCATATTTTGAACAGTCCCTTACTTCATAGGATGTAACCTCCTTCATCTTTTTCAAGGTTTTGTCATTTTAAGATGATGACACATCTCTTATCTATTTATTCTCATGAAATTCGCTCCGCTCGCCGATATAAGGAGTGAAATATTCAATGTTATAAATAATCATCTCGATCGAATCAAGACAAATTAATATTTCATATCTTAAAAAATTTCTGGCTCGCTATGCTCGCCAATTCTTTATGAAAATAAACGTGAAAGGAAAGCTAACAAAATTGCCCCCTCCCCATCATGTACACCGATATATATGTACCTACATGAAAGGTAGACTTCCTTACATTTTGAACCCCTTCTGACCAAAAATGCTGTATCCGCGCATGGTACAACGATCGCTAACAAAGTGCGAACGGTCGATTGGAAAGACTTTAAGTGGACGTACATATATAAGTATTTAGGGAATGTCATGTTCACATCTCAAGTTTTCTTCATCTTAGATACGGTTCATCGTCTGTTGACATCGAATATTATGCGTTATCCCATCTAAATTCAGCTAAAATACGCTCCAGAGGTCAGCAATTTGCTTCATTTTTTTCAAAATTTTCACGGGGACCCCCTTCAAGGGGATGGGTAACATATTTCCATACTGTCCCCACTTGACCCTTCGGGCCTCGCAAGTCATCCCCCCAAAAAGTGTCTGTGCCCCCGGACAGCTGAAGTTCTTGGTCCAACCTTCTTTATAGACGTCCACATCGAAAACACCCTGGCTACGTCCCTTCCAGCAGTAAAGGAGAAATTATTTTATTTAGAAATCATTATTAACCACATAAATTGAGTGGAAAAAATGGTCTGAATATTCGAGAAGGTGAGGAGAAAATGTGCTCCAGAAAGCACCATTTTATTCCATTTTTTCAAAATTTTTCCGGGGGAGGCCCCCCGGACCCCAACAACAGGAGGGGGCAACCCCCTCCCGTACCCTCCCCCGCTCGGCACTTCGTGCCTCGAATCGACCAAAAGGGTCGATACACCCCCCCCCCCCCCGCTTGCCACTCTGGATCCGCAACTGAAGTCCGAGGCTTGCTTATAGGCTACAACATATTTAAACATGGTTATCAAGGTTTTGGAGCATGCTCATTGGATTCTTTTGAGTTCAAGAATCCATTTTCTGACATTAGCGGACCCAGCAATGTAGATGAGAAGCGGTTGGATTGTGCTTTAATGTATGAGGAGCTATTTACTCGACATTTTCTTTTAATGCTGCATACAATATTATTACAAACGACCAAGTGTTTTCAAACTCATTCAGCTTTTAACTGTCCGAAATGTGACAGAATTAAACAATTTAGGTAAATTCCTTTATATCGCATCAAAACTTAGAAATTCAAGTCTGACTAAGTCAATAGCTAGGTTATTATTATTCTAATAATTTGTTGATTGTGTCTTTTTCTGACTTTGAATTTTGAGAAAATTTCAAGTTTTTCTCAATGTTTAAAGTCAGAAAAAGACAATTGGTACGCTTTTTACATCTCATTCTAATTGTGTCATTTGATAGTCGCTACATATCTTTGTCTCTTATTTATGCGTATGTCCTTTCCTTCTCAACATAGTATATGATTTATAAGTTATGTATAACTTTGATTATTTGGTACAACTTTGGTATTAAATCTCACTCTCTATTAAATCTCACTCTCTATGCCATATGATAGTCGCTACGTTTTGTTTTATTTTGTTTTGTTTTTTTTTTTTTATTCCGGATCCACATGTACTATTCTATCTTCTCTTCAACGTAGTCTATTCTTACTTTCTTCCTTTATTATACATCTGTGGCTCTGTTCAACATATTGGATTTTATTTGCCTCCAGTAATACCTATATATGTACGTATTTGATATGCACTCCATTTTTGCGTTTGTAATGTACTAATTAGAATACATGTTATGCCATTATATATGAATTATCATTGTACTCATTGTAACCGATAAATCGTATGATTTAAAAGGAATAAAGTATCTATCTATCTATCGCAAGGGATAGTCTATGTGAACAGAAAAAGAGCGAGGACATGTGTTAGAATTGCTTATACCTTCCCCCTCCCTCCCAATACCCGAGATCACCCAAAGGATAGGTACATTTTTGTGCAAAGTAATATAAGATTATCATGTAAGTAGAAGCGATAAAAAGATTTTCAAAAATACTCTTGAATCATGTACAAATTTAAACAAAGTTGCTTCTCGTTATCTAATGAAAACATTAATATGAGAATAAACGTACTAGTTACGTTCTCTCCAGCACTGATAATTTATGTACGGATATGAAAGTGAATGGGGGATATATTTTCCAAGTGTCAGCGGAACCATGCAATATTAATTAATTGCAAGTTCTAAAGCAATTTTTTTCAAGGCCCATTCTTTTCACCCCGGATTGAAGCAAAATCCTATTCTTTCTTGCAATTGTAGCAATATTGAAGGGAGCAAATACAGAATGTATGCGATTGAAATTATGAGGAAATCCTCATATTTATCATGTTAAATGCGAACACGGAGTTCTACACAGGATTTATCTACATATGGAATACTGACCGGATGTGTCAAAAATACGCAAATAACACCACAGCATGGGATGATCTCCGCGGGATACCTTCACAAACAAAGAATTTCCTGCAAATAGACATCATAGCTATTCAGTACCGATTACTTGTATATATATATACCAATAGCACAAAAGTTTTTGCATTTAAAACTTTCATAATTTATTTCATAGTTTAAAAGGAAAAGTATACTTGCCTGAGACTGTACTTTCAACAAGGAAACATATTTATTTATTTATTTATTTATTCATTTTTTTATTTATTTATTTATGTATTTATTTATTTATTTATCCCCAGGTGAGTTGTTGATCAGACCGAACGGACGTGTTTTAGCTGCTCCGTAAATAAACTAATTAAGCGTGTGGCCGAAATATCTTCAACAAACAATTCATGTTTTTGAATTTCGAAGGAGATGGGGAAAACTTTATTTATTTGTTTGTTTTTCTTATCATTCTTTTTGTTATTTATCGACTTACATATCAAATTCATGACATGTACTCAGTGTATATTAATTAACGCGATCAGTTTTTAACGAGTTGTAATTCTTTTTATGTCGTACACCAACATCAAACTATTACCAGCAAAGCTTACATGCATGCGAGCATTTATTTTGTTACCAACAAAACCAACATGTGTATGCGAAATTTTATTTTACTTTCATGTAAGGACTCGTGGGAATCAGTAACCATTTATATATATCAGAATCTACCATCATTCCTCATTTCGATACAATTTCAATAATATTCAAGGAAATTCAAAGATTCCTTAGAATTACTTAGAATAAATCCATTGTATCAACAAACATCGTATAAATTATTCTAACTCAAAGAATCCCCCACTGGTGCCTAGCAAAAACTGCCGTCTAAAGAAAGCCAAATGATGCTAAGTTACAAATCTCAGACGATATCTAGCATCTCCCTCCACTGCTGTATATAACAACACAATGTGTTCACTGTCCTACATTTTCCCCAAAACTTCTGCTATTATATATCCTGATAAAACTCTCCAAGTTGCTAGGCAACACTTCACAAATACCTCCTTCCATATTTGGAACATGGATGGCAAAGGTTCACCCCCGTTATTTTTGGCGTTTGTTACATCCTGATTTCCCCCCGCTGAGAGCCAGTCAGCTTGTTACATGATCTCCCCCTCCGAGATGATAATCTACTCCCTTATAAGGGGGAGATGACATAATTAATACATCAATCTAGGGGTCGGGGTCAATTTTCACAAATTTGGAAAGAGGGAGATTTTGAGAGAACTGCGCGGAAATTGTATAGTTTATGTCTTTAGATTTCTAACAAAGGAACACATGTGATGAACTGATTAGGAGTGGTACAAAGTAAACCATCTGGATTTTATTTTCTAATCAGAAGTTTTGGAGCAATTCTTGATGAGCATAAGGAGTAAAACAGTAAACTAAAAGCTAAGTGCATCTGATCCCAATTCGAGCAGAATTCACTTCGAACAAACATGGCGCACAGGAGAAAAAATTCCCATCCACTTTGTAAACAGAAACGGATTTCTACTGTTGTGGAATTTTTAGCAGCGGCCAAATCTAAACAAGAGGTAGATCTATTTCTTTCATTTTTAATTTTTTAAAAATATTTTCTAGGAAATGTTTTAACATAAACATTATATATAAACTGACTAACCCATTTTTAGCTCGCCGGGACGAATGTCCGGAGAGCTATTGTCATACCCCCGGCGTCGGCGTCTGCGTCTGCGTGCGCGTGCACAAAAACTTTAACCTTGCTTATAACTTTTAAACCAATACAGATTGGGCTTTCATATTTCACATGTGCATTCCTTGTGACAAGACCTTTCCATGGATACCAAAATTTTTGACCTTGTGACCTTGACCTTGGAGATTGACCTTCTTTTGAAAAACTTTAACCTTGGCCATATTTTTGGAATGGTAAGTGATAGGGCTTTGATATTTCACATGTGTATTCCTTGTGACAAGACCTTTCCATGGATACCAAAATTTTTGACCTTGTGACCTCGACCTTGGAGATTGACCTACTTTTGAAAAACTTTAACCTTGGCCATATTTTTGGAATGGTAAGTGATAGGGCTTTGATATTTCACATGTGTATTCCTTGTGACAAGACCTTTCCATGGATACCAAAATTTTTGACCTTGTGACCTTGACCTTGGAGATTGACCTACTTTTGAAAAACTTTAACCTTGGCCATATTTTTGGAATGGTAAGTGATAGGGCTTTGATATTTCACATGTGTATTCCTTGTGACAAGACCTTTCCATGGATACCAAAATTTTTGACCTTGTGACCTCGACCTTGGAGATTGACCTACTTTTGAAAAACTTTAACCTTGGTCATATTTTTGGAATGGTAAGTGATTGGGCTTTGATATTTCACATGTGTATTCCTTGTGACAAGACGTTTCCATGGATACCAAAATTTTTGACCTTGTGACCTTGACCTTGGAGATGATTGACCTACTTTTGAAAAACTTTAACCTTGGCCATATTTTTGGAATGGTAAGTGATAGGGCTTTGATATTTCACATGTGTATTCCTTGTGACAAGACCTTTCCATGGATACCAAAATTTTTGACCTTGTGACCTTGACCTTGGAGATGATTGACCTACTTTTGAAAAACTTTAACCTTGGCCATATTTTTTGAATGGTTAGTGATAGGGCTTTGATATTTCACATGTGCATTCCTTGTGATAAGACCTTTTTTATTGTTGTTGTTGCAATTTACATATGGTTGCCACCGGCGAGCTATGTTGTCATTCTGACAAGTCTGGTTTTTTTTATTCACGCAAATCATTTTGGACATTTGAGTCGATTCTCCGTAAAGAAGCAACATTATTTCTCTTTCACTAGTATTAAATATGAATTTTGCGGAACTTTTTTTTTTTTTTAATTGATGGAATTTTAAGTTTTTATAGATCACCCTTGTTACGATGTTAATGATATCTTTTCTCTATAAATCCATCGTGACATATATAAGCATGCACGTGCTTTCTCCTGACGAGTATAACACATGTTCAGCAGCTTGCTTTCACGTCCCCACATGCTGATAACCCCATTATATACGATATGGCCGACCACTTCTGTATGTTACCACACAAAGGAAGAAAAGAAAAATGGGATGGACTGATTTTTTTTTCAGGGAAAAAATGGATTTTTCCTGAAAATGATGCATTTTTTTCTTATTAGAAATTTTTGGCTGCACATTTTACAGATGAGATTTTATTGTCAAATTGATAAAAATGAAATTATGTGATCAATTTAGATTTAAACTTGATGTAATATCTATAAAATATAAGTATGCTGATGAAAAAAGGGATATACATGAAATACAACCATGACTACAGCAAAAAAAGTCAATGAATTTTCTGTAAATGCGTTTTTGAATTTTTTTTTTAAATCTTGGCATGCGCAATTTTTGTGCATTACATGTAGGTCCTAAAACGTAATGAACAAATCCCAATAGTCATATATGTACAGAATTCCTTAATATCAGTAAGTACAAAGGAGAAGCAGTGATTTTGATGACACAGATAAACATTCTGAGTTCAGTGTACCTTCTATTGGAGTACATGTATACATCATCATGATCATGTCATGTATTATATCTCTGAAAACAAGGGAAAAAATTTTATCATTTTTTTTTCTTCCTGCGCATGCATCAAAATCTTGCCAAGGATAAAAATTGTTTAACAAAGGTGAAAAATTATAAATAAAAATTTACTGGTGACTGACTAAAAGATGGAATAGATGAAAATAAAATATCCCATGGCGAGCCCCAGATTTTTCTTCCAGAGGAATCTGTTTATTCATCTTAGAAAGATCAGTTGTAGCACAGTAAAATTTTCTCTGCTCTCTCTATATAGAGGAACTGTGCCAAATCTTGCGATATCCTCTACATACGTTCCGGAAGAATACTGAGTTATTACACTCAGAACTTATATGTTAATAACAGATGAGAAATTACGCGTAGGTAAAATTCTCTTTTGATGAATATTATACCATGAGCATGATGAGGCAATGCGCAACAAATGTAAATAGTAAATAGTAAAAACTTTAATTCATTAAGTAAATAATAAGATGAGCGAATTAAATAAATAAATGAATAAATAGATAGATAAATAAATGAATAAACAGATAAATAAATAAATTAATAAATAAATAGATAAACAGATAAATAAATAAATAAATAAATAAATAAATAAATAAATAAATAAATAAATAAATAAATAAATAAATAAATAAATAAATAAATAAATAAATAAATACACTTGGATTTTGTTTGCCGTAGGAAGTACCAAGTGTGTTTTGTTTAATTTCAATGTCAAGAGACTTTGTGGTAAGTAAATAAATGAATAGATAAATAAATAAATGAATAAATAGATAAATAAATAAATACATGTAAATAAATAAATAAATAGATAAATAAATAAATGATTTTAAGAGATAGATAAATAAATTAATAAAATAAATGAATAAATAGATATTAAATATTTCCGTTTTCAAAATGAAAAACAAGCAAGTGAGTAAATACTAGTAAACGAATAAGTATATATGATATGGAGAAAATCAACATTTCAAATCGATGAATATGATAAATGGGGGACAAGTTGCATGAAAATTGAAGAATTAATTCCATGGAGGCCAATTTTAATTTAAGAACTTTTCAGCTGCATATATACATGTAACATTGTTACTTTCCTCCGTGTTTTTGGCTTCTCTAATTTTGTAACATGTCTTTAATCATTGTTAATTGCATTGTAACATTTATTTATTTATTTTTATTTTTTTTCTGAATGTAAGTTGTGTCTCCCGAAGAAGAAGCCGTTGAGCTTCGAAAATATCAGTTCTAAATTTATTTATGTGTCGTGGTGAGTCTCTCGTCCAATTTTTGTGCTGTTTGTATATATGTGCATGTGGTATAGACATTGAAACTGATAATTGTAAAATATGAATAAATTAAATTAAACTATTTCCATTTATTTTCAGCAGCTAGGATTGAACGATGAGATTGACGATGATGAAGACCCGTCGCCCAAAACAAATAATGCCTCGGATAGTAGCCAAAGGGATCAACTGTCCGGAGAGGGTCAGTCAGATACACTGGAGGCGGTCAGAAAGCGGATTGACCTACCAGATGACCTGTTCCGAGACTTTGTGGCCTTGAAGTCAGCAACCAATCTGGACACAGCTGATTTGATGAGAAAACTTATCAAGGATCTCAACACGGGGTAAGAACAGGTGTGAGTGTGCGATGGGGGGGGGGGATGAGAGTCCGACTTCATTTAATATAAAGACTAATATAAAAGACCTGTTATTTTCAATCAATTACGTGAGATGCTAAACACGTTATGAGAATATCAAGGTCACTAAATATTGACACCAAATTGACAAAAAGACAATTTTTCAAATTTCTGCACATTTCTATGATTAAATTTCCTTTAACATGTTTAAGCCGAGTAATTTGTGCATGCATTGTTAATCAGTTTTATTCTAACCATGCTAACGAAATATTTGATATAACTACTTTAAATCTTATAAAATAAATGACTCATGATAAGGTTGAACGAAATTACATACTTTTTACATTATTATTCTAGTATTACATTCGGTCGCCAGTACTATACACTGTTGAAAATGTCTTTTTTACAGTTTGCAACAAAACAGAAAAGCAGATGAACCGGAGAAGGAATCACGTGACCGATCAGATGCGGAAAAGCTTTCCGAATATTACCGAGAGGCAGAACAGCGCTACCTATTGAAAGACGAGGGCCAAAGGGAAACAACTCACAGGACGAGTGGACAATCCTTTGATTTACGCGCTCTTAGAGCGGAGTACTTTCAAAATGGAATGGAAAACGTACAGTCCGGGATGACAGGACAAAAGTATACTTATCTCTTTGATGGCCACGAAGGGAAGGAGGGACTTGATGGAAATGAAAGGAAAAATTCTACTGATAGTAGCGAAAGCGAGGAATACAGGGGGCAGGAATTTCAAAGCGGAGAAGGTAATATTGATGGATCTAAGAAAAACCGAAAAAATCAAAAGGATGATGATGGTGAGGATAGAGGACCTCCCCCACCCTACCCCTACCCCGCCGTACCTGGGGGTATTCCATACCTTCCCTCCGCACTACCGGGGATGGTCCCCATCGGGAGTATCCCTGAGGGGTTCCCAATGCTGGGGCAGGGACCTATGCTACAACCAAATATGTCTCCAGAAGCACTCCAGTTGATGAACTCTCCTCAAACAAACCCTATGATAAGCGGGGGTATTACAGAGAATGACAACATGGCTCCGAATTCAAAGTACAGTCCTGGCGACAATGACGCAGACGATAGGAGTGCAAATCCCGATTCTGCAGACGAACCAATCTCTCAATTATGGAACCCAATGCAAGCCAAAAGGACTTTCTTCAAATCGGTTAATCCAAAGAAAAAGAATGCAGACAAGAAGAAAATGATATTGATCGCAGAAAACACTAGCAATCACGGTGTTTATACGAGCGTATTGAAGTTACCTTGGAGCAGGCGCACAAGAACCCCGAAAGCGGATGTAGGGCATCCACAGGCCGTAGCCACTGATGCCGCTACGAAGAAACAAATGATACGACAAGAATTACAGGAACAACAAGTTCAAGGTCAAATGATGCCCCCTCCACAGCCCCACGGAGCCGTGGCTCAACAACCGCACCCCTCGTATGTTTTCGTTCCTTATCCCGCCGTCAGCTTACCAAATTCTCAAGGTGTGTTTATCCCTAACACTAGCTTACCAGGAATAACATCTCCCGTTCCAATGGAAACGCAACCTGCGACTTCGCAATCAATGATGATGGTTTACCCTAACCAGAATCTGACCGGAACCGGAAAACCTGTCCGAAAACGAGGTCGACCACCAAAGACGCCGACCATGGCCAAAATGTTGGCAGATTCCAGTAAGAAAATGAAATATGAAGCAAGCCTTCCGACTTTTATTCAGAACTTTTCTCCATGTCCGACACCGGCTGCAATTGTTCTAAATGTCAACAATATGTTGAATACTGGAAATGCTGTGACGGCTACAAACAGTATCAACACTGCACCTGCGCATAACCCTGAAATGTCATCCAATCAAACTGTGACTACGCAGATAGTTAAGGAGGAAAGCAAGGAATCTAAGGAATTTTGTTCGACTTCCGAAGCTCTCACGAAGAGTGTAGAGGAGACGAATTTGGCGTCAAATAGCCGAAAAATTAAGCAAGAATCAGATTTAGAATATTCCGTGAAAGCTGAAGTCGATGACATCGACGAAGCGGAGATTAACAATTCGCCAAATAATGAATCGACCGGAGACAGCAAAGATGATGACGGCGAAGTTAAAATGGTAACTACGACAACGATGGCGAATGCTGCTACCGGCGCCCTCTACCAGGAGATGATTTTATCATCGAAATCGTTCGTGAACGCGCGTGCGCGTGGAAGAAAACAATCAACAAACGAGTTACTGAAATCGAAATCCGAAGCTCAAAATTTTCTGTGTACGTCATTTCGTTTACGCTCATTGTCTGGAAATAAAAAAGAAAAGAAACCTGCGCAGTACGTTCCGGGAATGAAGCGCCGAGGTCGGCCTCCAAAGAAACGACTTGAAAATATGTTCGAAGGTCAAATGGTAGAGGTCAGTCAGGAAAGATTAGAATCTATCAATGATAACATATCACAGAAATCTGTCTATCATTCGGAGAAAATCAGAGGCGTGAAATTTAAACACGCGGCGCATGAAGCGGAAGTTGAGGATGATACAAAAGGAAGTGGACCAAATGAAGTGCCATCTGCTATTTGTCGACCAGTTTCGCCGACTGGATCAAACAGTTCCGATGATCAATTGTTGGTCAATGAAATGTTTCAGCAATTGTTTCACTGTAAACTTTGCAACGAGATTGTCCCTGTTGACAAAAAGGATAGCCATTGGCTGATTCATACAAAAAGAGGAAGTAACATATGTAGCTGCGGGGGAATGTTTCAAAAGTACCTCTGTAGAGAAACGGAAGATTCGGAACCTGTGCGAATGATCAAATGTGACTTTTGTGAAAGAGTTCAGCCCGTGCAAAGAGACCAACCTTCGCAAAGCAAAGCTTCGTCGAACAATGTTGACTCGTTGTCGGTGTCTTGCATAGAGTGTGGGGAGAAATTTCCGTCCTACAATAATTTGCAGCAACATATCGCAGTCGCCCATCCCAATACGGCGACCCAGTATCAGAGTTCACAGTTCCTGCATGTCTTAAGCCAGAAGGCTTTCCCGGAAAAATCACAGAAATCCACAGCGCAAAATCAGGGCAGCGAAAAAATCTATGAGTGTCAAGAATCGACGTGCAAGAAGCGATACGCGACTAAAATGGATCTTTATGCGCATGTGCAGAGACGACATGGGGGAAACCAGCAGGTGTATTGCATTTACGAAGGGTGCGAGAAAAAGTTTCCGAATGACGTTCACCTTCAAGAACACATTCAGTTTAAACATCTTAACACGATCAGCATCAAGTCTTACAAATGCTCGTGGACCGGATGTGAGGAAGAATTTGCGACGGAACGGCAGCTGAAAATACATCTCTTGGTGCATCAGGACGAAAAACCGCTAAAGTGCGCAATTTGCGATAACCGCTTCCGGCAAAAGTCGGCTCTTATTTGGCATCTCAAGAAACATCACCCGGAAGTAAATTACGAATCGTCGCAAGATTCAATAGACGATCAAGACGAAGAGGAATCGCAGTGACATTGTGTATAAAGCCTTTATCATGTTTATACCAAAGTGCGATTCCTGGTCTGAAGATTCATTTTGGAAATGTCCTATCAAAAATATTGGAATTTGGAAACTGCTGTTTGACAATGTGAAAATTATCGTTTTGAAATATATATTATTCTGGGTCTAAATATGCTAAATAAAGACAACACCCTACATGTATAAAGTTTTCAATTTGCCTTGAAAAATGCTGAGTAAAGATGCCTGTGAATATTTGCAGAGAATATTTCTCACAATATATAATCAATGTAGAACCGCTTTAACATGCAAAGTATATATACAAAAAGTCATGCATAATATAATCGCTGCTTCAGTTTTATACTACATTTTATATTCTACATTTGATATTTCGTATACATGTATATATACTATGACATTATATTCTACTGTTTTCAGATAAATAAATTTCTTTTTTACATAAAATATTTGTAGTTGATTATTCTGTCATTGTTTGTACATCCAAGTGATAGTATCAACATCATACCTGAAAGGATTTAGTCAAAGGACAGGTCGACCTTGACCTTACAGGTCACTCAAAGGTAAATGTCAAGGTCAATGTGATATTAAGGCTGCATTTATACACAGCCTTCTTAAGGTTCTGCCTTCATGTCGACAGAACCCAAAGTTGGTTTGTACTACGAGTCTTTTATCTTTGTCCGTAAGGATACCTCTGTTTGATATATATAATGGTGACTTCTTAAAATTAGCTTGCGATCGAGTTTCGCAACATGGCTAATTTGATAAAAAGTGGGCTGTAGTGCGTTTGGGTATCAAAGATTTGGTCAATCTTAATTGTACATGAACTAAGGCTGATGGGGTCAACAGATCTGAAGTCCAGGTCATAGGTCAATGTGATCGACTTATGCTGCATACTGTTTTCAATCCAATCTTCGTCCAACTGTAATCACTTTAAGCCAACAGATCCTGGATAATCTCTGATAATTTTGAAATGTATGGTCAAGGTCATTCGTGAATGCGATATAAAAACCGAGTACAAATCTAAGCTGCAACTCGGCATTTTACATTGTTATAACACAATTTCTATCACTGCAAAACATGAGACACTTAATCAAATGCGAGCTTAATAGTATTCTTTCAAAATCAAAACTCAAGTCAGACAGGTTAAAGAAAACATAAAATTTTGGAGTGGAAAGACGGAGATACCTTTGTTCAACATGTTCAAGGTCATGGAACACCCTTGGTTCTCGGCTATAATTATGAGATATGCTGGGATTTAAAAATCAAGACCAACATTTTACTATTTTTATGCTTTAAAAATCAAGACCAACATTTTACTATTGTTATGCCCTCCGGAATCAAAGATTCGGGATCGTATAGTTTTTGGCCCGTCTGTTTGTCCGTGCAAAAACATTAAAATTTGGCGTAACTTCTTGATGATAAGTGATGGGGCTTTCATATTTCACATGACTGTGTATTTCTTGTGACAAGACCTTTCCATTGATACCAAAATTTCTGAACTTGTGACCATGACCTTTGACCTACTTTGAAAAACTTTAACATTGGGCATACCTCTTGAATGGCTAGTGATAGGGCTATCATATTTCACATGTGTATTCCTTGTGACACGACCTTTTCATTGATACCAAGAGTTTTGGCCTCGTGACTTTGACCCGACTTTTCAAAAACTATAAATTGGGCATACATTTGTAACTTTTGAATGGTATGTGATAGGACTTTCATATTTCACATGATTTTTTTTTATTGATACCAAGAGTTTTAACCTTGTGACCCTGACCTTGACCTTTCACCTACTTAACAGAAAATGTTAATACTAACAAAGATGCCACCGGGAGATTTGTGTTTCATGAACTTTTATTCTTTTCGCAATCCCTGGTTCAAGGTCATGACAGACCTTTGGGTCATCGGTAACAAAGGTATAAAATATTATAAATAGATGTAAGGGTTAAAAAGTTACAGAATTCACAACATTTCACTATCTTCTTTTTGACCTTGACCTAAACAATGACCTCGGTTCAAGGTTGTAACAGATCATTCAAGTAGGATTCTCAGTATTAATTCTATACAATATTACTTCAATCAATGTTGGGTTTTAAAATCATGGCCAATGGAGATATAAATACCATGATACAAGTGACCTTGACCTTGGCTCTAGTTTGTGACACAGGTCCTAAAAGTGCCTGGTATGTGTGTGTATGTATGCATCCTGTGTGTTGCATACATACACACACATGACAGGCACTTTTACCGCCTGTGGTTCGTGACACATCTTTGAGTCCTATGCAACAATTCTGTAAAATATATCATTGGTTAAAAGTCATAGCCTGGGAAATAAGTTAACATAAGAGAGTCAGGATGATCCCTATATACCTTTGCTTCAACTTGTTTGCACTATTTTCAACAAAGCATGTAATACAACATAATAGGTAACAAAATATATGAAAAATTTCCTCTTTTAATTCTTTTATATCTTAATACATTTGAACAAATGCAGTCATCATCTTCAATGTACACATATACATGTATCAACAATAAAAGCATCTAATCATGATACAATGCTATACCGACATACATGTATAGCAATGATATGGACACCAGATAACTCTTGAACAAGCAGTCGATGAATTATGTTAAGTTAACAAAAATTTTTAAGTTGAGAAAAATTTCAAGTTGAGAAAAATTTCAAATTTATTACAAAAATTTTATGCAAGGTTTTCGAACAAGTAGAAATGGATTTCTTAGTTGTACGATTCCATGAAGACAATTTGTAGCTTTTGAATCGGTTGATTGATATCTATCATATTCAGGATTTTCGTTATACAGAGTAACTTCCCTTTTGGGACGGTGTATGACGTAAACCTATTGTGACGTCATCAAATTCTATGGAAACTAACAATTAATTCAGGGAAAGTACGCTACAAAACTAATGTTTCTATAGAAATTTTATTAAGTCACAATGCTTTTACGTCAGAAACCACAAGCATACACCAACAAAAAGACGGAATAAACTTCCTGTAGAGGATTTGTCATTACATTCACATTTTTGGCCAACTGATTGATAAAAACTGGGTTTAATATTTCTAAATTGCATTAACAACATTAGATACAATTACACATACAAGAAGATAACCACCAGATCTGGGTTTTAAAGTATGATTTTGATATTTCTGATACTATAAATTGATTTTGAAAACCCTTACTATAAATTGATTATTAGGCTTAAAAAAATCAACAGTTCCCACTAAAAGCTCAAGACAAGTGGATGATATAGAAATTCTCTTAACAGGAAGAAGTTATTCAGTGTAGTCACACAACTTTTCAGCATTTTACAGCAAATGCACTGGCAGTTAAATTGATGAAAATTCTTTGAAATTGATGAAACTCCTACAAATGTTCATGTACAAAGCTATTTTTGAAAACAAGAGTTACTTCCCCTTTGGGATGGTATCTGATGTACACTAATTGTGACGTCATAAAATTCTACGGAAACAGTCCATTAACTCTGGGAAATCACGGTATAAAATCGACGTTACCATACCATTCTCATGATGTCTAATGGCTTTTCGTCAGGTATGGTCTCAAATGGGAAATAACTCTGTTTTCCGGAAATACTCATTGACAATATGATTTCTATTGATGTTGAAAATAATCACATATGAGAAACGTACAAAAAGCGTCTACAGTATACGTAGAATCATTCGTGATGTAGGTAATACCTTCGCTACTTTCGCGGTCAGCTTCGTATCGCAAAAGTTTGTCTCAGTGAATTTGAATACCGTATGCATAACTCAATACTAGCAGTCACAGATTCGCGAATCATTGTCTATACAGAAAAGTCTGCTTTTGTAAAACCGCGACAGAAAGTAGCGGTGAATGATTCTACTGATACAGTATCTGTAGTGTCATTGACTGACGAAACTGCTCATAATCATCAGGCATTCGTGTTATATCTTTTTCTTTTTGAAATGCAAAAAATATGCATTTTGACATTAAATTTTTTTCTAATCATACAGTGGTAAAATAAATATATGACGTGTAATACATATTTTATGGATTTCTCATCATCATGAATATTCATTTGAAAGTACATGTAATTATATGTAACATAAATGCTAATATAAAATGGGCATACAACAAGCGTACATTCAGTATACATAAATAGGTATATTATGCAAACATGAATAATTCATTCTTCTGCAATCGATATATGAATGAATTCAATGAATTATCAATAAAATCAGCCGAAAATAATGTTTGGCAAAGACCTGAAGTAACACAGAATGAGTTTGCAATGAAAATGGCCACAAATCCATACTTAGCACATGTACCATGTAAATGAGTGACATATGTTAAATTTTAGTACATGATATGGTAAAATCTAGCTATGAAAAAATCAAACATTATCGTTAATTCAATAGCACTGATATGTTTGCTTTTCTATATTTGCAAAGCACAAAATTTCAGTATTTTTTTGCGAAGCATTTTTAAATACTATAGCAAGTAAGAAATGAGATCTTGACCTCCTACACGTATAATAGCTCCTGTACATAAATCAATAGTATACAAACCCGACTCAACAATACGTAGCACAGGGATTTTTCAAGTTCAAAGTCTGTTGAAATTTTAAAGATTTTATATTGCATTCAAACACAAATGGGAATTTTCTTAGGGAAAAGTTCATGACATCATACATGTATGAAAATTCTTTTTGCCTCTAAAGTGTTGTCATTATAACAGATACATGTAACAAACCTTCTGATAGATTCTTGGGAAATCGTGAGTCCATATGGTAAAATAACTGATGTATTTACTCATTTACATGAACTAGGATTAATTTTGAAGAGTTCAAATTTTGAAGATTAAGAATGTTTACCCGTTCTGAGAAAATGTAAATATGGCCTTGAAAAACTCCTGTACTAAGATAATGGTGTACAAGTTTGCATTGAAAAAAAAATCAATATTTGGAAATAGAAAATACATGTATTAACATACAGTAAATTGGCTAAGTCTATATTGCACTTACATTTCATATTATGCTGCAAAAATGCAGGTATATCATGCACATATATACTGTATTCGGTCAAACGCTATAACTATTGTGGATCGAGCAATTTACAACTTTTAATAATAGTTTTCTTCATAAAATCTAGATTCTATATGATATAGAAAATAAATTTTGCTATCCTTTGGAATTTCAGTTGGAAAAAAAGATATTTCTAAATTTTCTTGGATTGATTCCTTAAATATTGGAAATTATTAGTTAAATATAATTTTCCTTTTCCACCGTAAAAATTCTTTTAAGGATGAGCAAATAACTCAAATTTGACTCGGAGCAAATAACTCAAATTTGACTCAGAGCAAATAACTCAAATTTGACTCGGAGCAAATGGCTCAAATTTGACTCAAAGTTATCTTCTAAATATCCTTGAAAAACATAAACCAAAATAGTCTGAAGAAAAACAAAACAGCTCTGGTCAAGTTGAAAAATTTGTGAAAGACAGACTGAGTGTTTCATTGTTTCACACCATATGTACAATGAATAGTTCTTAACAATTTGTTAAACCTAAATGATATTAAAAAGGAGGGCATGTGTGTGTGAAAAATCAACTCATGCGTAGGTTTCTATAAAGAAAAATACATATATGTATATTGTATCATATTGTATATAAGGATTTACACAAAAGAATACATAAATACTGGCATTTTTCTGCTGATAAAACATGCGTAAAAATGTCTTTGGTAAGGGGACATGAGTATCACGAGGGAAATGATATCACATGAGAACTAGTAATGCCTCCAAGAAGGGGGTGGTGAAAGGGGTGGATCCTACCCACGGTCATTGGTGGATCAAAACAAATATCATTGGTGGATACAAAGAATCAAATTTTAACAAAAATGCATGATTGGAACAATGTGCATTCATTACACATGTACATCATATTCATCAAGAATATAGGGAAAAAGTACATGTATTTATTCATTTGGAATAAAAGGTCAAAATTCATGTTGGATCTTTTTTCGAAAAATATACCATTGCACATTTTTTCACTCTTTACGGGTGGTAAGATTTAAATACACGTATATACTGTGTGGTGTCATAAAATATCTACTTTACGACATCAAAATATGGGAGATAATTCATTGAAGTTGTTACATATTGTATACAATCAAATAATATTAATTTACTTTGAATTCAAGCATTTGTTGATAATTTAACTAAAGAACAACGATAAAAATCCAGAGAAAAAAATGTTTGTAAAATATGGCATACATTCAGTACATCAAAAGTTGAATTTACTACATCTTAAGTAAGTACTTTGCTACAGCGAAAAATATTGCAACTTTGATATCAGTAAATTCTGCTGTCATGACCTAGTAACATCTGTACTATATCCTAGGTAGTGTCAATGGCAATTGTTGACGTACAACCTTAGCATGCTGTCAGTACGCTTACGATGAATGCAATGTTGATTGTCCCACCATCCTTACAGCTTTGGTACGTCATCGTTTTTTCTTGCTGTAGTTTAATGCCCATGGAATATCCCCTCTCCTTGGACCTGGCTCGACTGTAAACAGAAAATGTAGAAAAAGTTTAAGACTAATTTTAAAATGATTTGAAAGATGTTCTTTAGTACTCAAGTATTTGAATGAAACCAAACATTTAGTCGTAAATTCAGATAGAAATGTGGTAAAATATTCCCCCACTTATCGTAAGGTGTCTGTCACAATATACAATGTATGTAGATCTGTATTTTTAACAAAAATTCTATTCAGGTCTGAAATAGTGCTGATAACTGACCCTTCCAAACGCGGGAAAAATTTGAGAAATTCCATAACGTCACAATGCAATTTCAATGTTTGAACAAGGTTCGAAGCTTGTTTGTCCAAGGTTAAAGCATTGTGACGTCACGAAATTTTACATTTTTTTCCCGCAATCAGAAGGGTCAGTTAGGAAATATGTAAGAAATTATTGCCGAATTGCCAGCCTTAAATGTTCATGTGCATGTTTATAAAGGCTAAAAAGTTTATAGCCTACAGTAGGTATGATATCATGTTGCAGATAATGCCTGAACACATTTTAATTGTTCATATTTATAACATACAGAGGTACATGTAGAAATTCGTTTTAAAGAAATATAAGAATTCATATGTATATAACATGCATTTCAGTAGGTTACAGACGGAAACAGTTTTAGGAAGAAAAATATGCAAAAATAATACATGATAAATTTTGAGTTAATTTTATGATTTAAAATTAATGTACATAGATTTAAAGCATTTATTAGTCAAAGAGGAGAAATATATAAGTAACCTAAAGGTGCATGATTAGTCCTTACATCAAATAACTGATTCCGTCATTTAACTAATTTCTAATACTTTTATAAAAGCAAGGAGTATAAACTAAAATTCTATAATTCTATTTCAATTCAATACATAGAAAACATTATTAATAATTGATAAACATATTAATTTGTCTCAAGTTTACTTAACCCTATCACATACTTGATTGTCCAGCATCACTTATTATTCATGTAGCACACAATGCTTTAATATAAAAAACTTCATAATCAAAAACATGTAATCTATTTCGGCATGCAAATAGCTTTGATCACGAAAATTGGGCAATACAAATATGCTCATTCATTTGGAAAAAAACCTCATTGGAAACTATTTAAAGCTCGTGAGGCAATACCATCTAAATGAATCATGCTTCAGTGATTTCAAACTCTAGCAGGTCAGAAAATTTATATATGATCAAATTTTTTTTGGGGGGGGGAGGGGGGGAGGGGGGTTAGAATGTACAGGTATCATGCATACAAACCTTCTATATCACAATATAATATTTTAGATGATGAATGTGTTCGTTCAAAGACACAATTGAGGTTATGACCTTAAATTTTGGATCCCCAAATTAGTAGGAATTAGTTCTCTTCCTAATATGAACACAAAAATATATTTTCTTTTATATTCACATTTGTTTTTGATATGTTGAAGGTTCTTGAACACAAATACAAGGGCTGATTATTATGTTAAGGGCTTCATATTTAAGGATCTGAATTTTATCAGACATTTTGCATTATTTTCTACATAATCCCCTTCAGTATCTAATAAACTTTTGCCACCAGTGTTTAAGGCCCTCAACTACTTTTTAAGAACTCCTTATCTTGACTGTTCAGAAAGCCATCCACTGCAATTATGACATCATCATCAGACTGAAAGTGGGTGCCAGAAATAGCTGATTTCAGTTTTGGGAATAGATGAAAGTCTGATAGAGCAAGATCAGATGAATAAGGCAGATGCTCAATCAAATTAAAGCTACAATCATGAATGGCAGCCATGGCAGTGACATACTTGTGAACAGGAGCATTGTCCTGATTGAACAACACACCTTTAACTAGTGAGTTTTCCGTCACGCTTAAGTTTAACATTTTCCCATAACTGTGTCAGAAGTCAAGCATAGAATGTGCCATTGATTGTTTGTCCTTTCTAGGGATAATCTATCTGCAACCCAGAAGATACTGAGGCTTACAACATATAAATCAGCCCTCGTATTTATGACACAAAATTTTCCCCAGTGACCTTGATCTTTGCCGTTTTTAAATTCCAAAACCAATTTTTGGTACTTTTCTCTCCTAATAATTATCTATACAGCTCCTAGTAATTATTCAGCTAGGTAGGTTGTCAATGAATTCAGTCTTCGTGAAAACTCACAAGCCCGACCGCCCTGGCTACCAACTATTTCCTCGGGCTACCAAATTTTGATGCTGAACTAGCCCGACTGGCTAGTGACTTTTAATTAAATGCAGTGTTTTCATTAAGTGCCGACGCCTTGCGATTTCTTGTCTTATAAATACTTAGGGTAAAATCGCCACCTACTTTCCGTAAAAAGTATCAGTCACGTCTCAACTTTTATCGCTGGTTAAGTATGAAATGTTTATTTTATTGAACAATGAACATGTTTAAAATGAAATATTATGATAACGTTTTCCTGTAATATCTGTTCATAAAATATAGTTCTAAGATTCAAGATAAATATTTCCGTAACCACAGTGCATTGTTTTCTGCGCGGCATGACGGGTTATTGTTGGTACCGACAAATATGCGAGTATAACATGTTCAATTAAATATCTAACAATTTCAAAAATCTCGACTGAACACTGAAATAAAGAAATTCTTACGAAAATTTTATAACTATTGGCCAATAGCCACAAACAACGACCGGCCTTTTAGCGTACACGTATGATTCAAATAAGTTCTTATGTTTTTCATTCTCGGTTCATTTTCTGCAGGCAAAGAATATCATGCATTCATTGTAAAATTGAGTCTATTGTATTGATACATTAATGACGTAGCTGACATCCGCCAGAGAAATGATCGGGTCGTGGTTTAACTTCGTTCGATTTTTAAGTATACTCTATATATGTGTGAACTTTTGCCTACTCAACAGACCTACCGGTAGCTGAGGAAACGATGGGTCTTTATAGCGTTTTGATTTTTCTTCAATGGCTAGTGAAAATTTTGGGTGGCTAGTAGATTTTTGCACTCAACTAGCCCGATTGGCTAGTGGTCAAAAAAAGTTTTCATGAAGACTGCGAATTGCTCCAGAATTATCGCCATTCTGTTAAGTGAAGGTGTCATGGCAAATGGACAGACCAAACAAAACTTTTACGCCCGCAATGCCGCACGACAAGGGCATACCGGTAAAATAAAAGAAAAGAGAAGTACAAAATACACCTTAAATAAACTTTTAAATTATTGGTTTTCAATGGGTAAATGATATCTATCTATCTATCATGCGTTAGAGGGCTATACGTTAACATCTAGGTCTTTGATGGGTAAATCATATCTATGTCTATCATGCGTTAGCGGGCTATACGTTAACATCTAGGTCACAGTTAATTCTACTCACACTAGCTTTAAGTTTAACATGATTCTAATCTGCTGGAAGAGATAAATAGCTCCATCAAATACATTATTCAGCTATTATGGCAATGGTACAAGGATTTTTATATGATTTACTAAGATATTAATATCTTTCATTTAGTCTATGAAAGCCGCATTTCAGTATATACATGTATATATTCATGTAGTTCCAGGTGCATTTTGACACCTGCCTAGTACTCGTCAGCACTATATAATATATTAATTAATCTTAAAAGCACAGCATCTGTACTAAAGTATTTGCATGTATCAATGCCATGCACTTAAAGCTACAAATTGTATAAAATAACAAAACTGAGAATATTGCTTTGTAATTATTACATTAATTTTCACCAATACATGTAATGCAAAAAAAAAAATCCATTCTATAAACTTCTGCACCACTATTGCAGCAGCATGTTACAGAAATTTTTGTTTCTATTAGATTGTAAACAATCAGGCAAAGCAGTACTACTTTCCACTAATCTATTTATCATTAGCTATCATGTTCTTGATTAATTATGATGTCATTTATTTGTTTCTATAGACTGAGTTGTTTCTGAGTCACAAATACTGTCATTTACATGTATGCTTTGAAGATCTTTACTTACTGTATTTGGCTACACAACAGTTTACGTTTCATAAAGTCTGATTGGACTATTTGCTTTTCTTTTCTCTCAGAACATTCAAGTTTGAGACAATTTGATATCAATCTGTTCAAATACTGATGAGCTTGAGTCATTGCACTTCACAACTTGAAACAAACCACTTGTCATGTTCCTAGTTTATTTCATGTGTATATTAAATGTGTTAAATATGCATTAATTTCCGTTTCAATTTCAATGAAAAAATGTATAAATCAAGACCTTGTGAATGAGACTAAGGAATCTATTTCTCATATCTTAGATTTTCTATATCTGTCTTGCAGATTAGGCATCTATGATACTCTGAAGCCTTTCCCACTGGGCAGAGTTAAACATACAATGTACATAACTACCCTATGATTGGCTGCTTACCTAATGGATACTGGCATTTAGGTCCTATGAAGTCATCTATACATACACAGGTCCCAGACAGCGGGTCACATGACCCACCATTATCACAGTCACAGAAATATGCACAGTTAGGGCCGTATTTGCCTGGCTTACACACTGCAAAAAAAGGAATATAGATACTGATACGGTCATTTTGAGCAATGAAAGTTTTTTAAATTCACTTTTTCATGTCTAAAATTGCAGCCAATCTACAGATTTACAAGCGGAAATCAGAAATTGAAAGTCTTTGAGTCTAAGAGAATTTTACATTTAAATGCTACTTTGATGATCTTTAAGGTTAAGCAGATTGATAAACTAAAGATAAAACACTAAAATAAAGCTACCATTATTTGCTATACTACATGCAAATATACATAAGAATCCCAATGTATTTAAGGATGCATAAGGCAAAGGGATTTATGTTCTACAATTCAAGTGACATCACATATCAGTTTTGAAAGTATTCAGAATTTACCAACATTCAGATAATTGTTAAAGATCAAACATCGCACCTACTAGTGGCAAATATACATAAGAATCCCAATGTATTTAAGGATGCATAAGGCAAAGGGATTTATGTTCTACAATTCAAGTGACATCACATATCAGTTTTGAAAGTATTCAGAATTTACCAACATTCAGATAATTGTTAAAGATCAAACATCGCACCTACTAGTGGCATATAACACTGAAGTCATAATCAATGGCCTTCAAGCAATGTGCTAACAGGTCATTTTTAAATATAACATTATAACGTAGATGTCTGCCAATAGGATTTGGTGATCCCTAAATTTTGACATCATCACATGCATTAGTGCATCACATGATAAATCCTTGGAATTTCATTATCTAAGCAAGCAGGGACTATGAGAGAATACGGCCCGGAACCCCGACACTATTACTTTTGCTTTACAGAGTTATGCCCCTAGGCAAAGTATTATTACGTAATGAAAAGTGCATGAATGTAAATAAAAATAAGCAAAGTGGGAAAAAATTGAAGAGCCTTTTTTTTAATTAACTAAAGTATATTGCAATTACTACTGAAGTCATGTGATGCATACTGTATACAATCTATACTTACCAGACGTACAGTTTTGTCCCGAGGCCCCTGCAGGACAATAGCATTCCCCAGTCACATGATCACAATGTGACGCACCACACCCACACCTCTCCTTACAATGGAGTCCATAAAAACCCTCCTGACATACTGTAAATAAATTTATCATGTCCTTCAAATTAACAAAATCACACATAATTTTCTACGACACATTTAAGTATAGGAAATGTTTTCTCATCTTTGGTTCATTAAAAAGGCAACGTTTTCTCCTGAAGCTGATTTCTGACCCTTGAAATATTTTAAAATCTGAGTATCTTAACACCTTATCCTACTTCTGCAATGTGAGAAAGACCTATACATGCACATACATCATGTGCAGGCATATTATACCAAAATATCCAGATTTTGGTCAATTGCCAACTACAAATTGCAACAACAACATGGTTATAAGTTTGCATACTACATACGCGTAACACAGAAATCAGTATCACTGGAAAACTAGTTTCATTTTAAATTGGGAGTTTGTACATATCAAAATATTATTGATGATTAAATTACAATGCCTCAATGTTGAATAAGTTGATTAAATCTAGGTCCTGAAGCAAAATAATTGATAATCATAACATAATGACATAATATGGCATTTAACATTTTCAATCCCAGTCGTCAGGTTACAACTTTCTAATAAAAGTCAAATTATGATTCATTCACAGAATGACTGATCCTACCTTCACCACAGGTATCACCGTGGTAACCAGGTAAACATTTACACTGGCCTGTAACAGGATTACAAGTGGCACCGTTCACACAGTCACACGTCTCACTACAATACGAACCATACGTTCCTGCCGTACATTCTGTGAAATACAGCGAAATGTTTGAAGAAATTCAAAATCAATTATACTATTGATTTTAATGTATACAAACAGTGATACTGGTGCAGATTTATTTCAGTGGAATTCTTAATTAAGTGAAGTTGGGGCTACATGTATAACAGAATATGCTAATGCCTCGCTCACACAGAGAGTTAATTGCATGATAAATATAGATTATTTGCACAATAAATTTAATTCCTTTGCATTCATACTATAAAATTTATTGCTCAATATTTCTTCAATTTATTTTGCAAGAACAGTTTATTATGAAACAAATTTTGCCATAAGAGCAGTTAGTGAATCTGTTGCACAATATATCTGACACATGCATTTTCTTATAATGAACAGAAAACCACATGTTAATTCTGTTCTACATATTACATGTATTTGTAACTTGGTTGTGATTGTTATACCTCTTACATAGCCAATTGTGCCTCACATGAAATTCATACACTGTATGAGCATGATGTGAATTTCACATGAATTTTCATGTGAAATTTATAAAAAGTTCACATAAGATTTATGTGAAATATATTTCTTAGATTCACATTAATTTACTTCACATGAATATTACATGAATTTTTCTATGTGTTGTTCATGTGAAATTGAATTAACATGAAAGTCATATCAGAAACTTTGAGCTTGTTTTACATCAATTTCATGTGAACTTTTATGTAAAATTCATGTAAATATCACATAATTTTCATGTGAGACACAATTGGCTGTGTCAAAGATCTACTTAAAGAAAAAATTATATTTTGCTGAAATTCAATATAACATTATTTTGACTTACTAAATTCACAATTCTGTCCATAGAATCCATCTGAGCACGCACAGCAGCCGCTGACTGGGTCACATGACCCATTGTTCTGACAACTACATGAATGAACACAGGATGGTCCAAACTTGCCGAGGGGGCACAGGGTGTCACATGTACTACCCATCCACCCTAAGTCACAATGGCATTGCCCAGTCTCTGGGTCACACCTGCCATTTTGAGTACAATTACACAATTCTGAACAATCTTCACCAAATCTACCATCTTGACAACCTGAAATGAGTTAATTACAGGAACAAGACATAATATTATACATTATAAGAAATAAAATGAGCACATACATGTAGATGATTTATTATCATATTATTGAGTATTCTGTAAATGTTGTGGATATTGAAGAAAAAGCTGATTTAAATTTTGCATGGTAATTAATGAGATAATATTACAGAAGATTGAATAAGAAATGGGCTTAGATTGGTGGAGATGATCGAATACATGTAACATTGCCAGTCAGGGGAATAAACCCAGACATAAATTTTTGCTTTCATGATAGCAAGTCATTATTCGCCAATTGTCACATACAATGTAGCTATCTTGGTGCTACATGAATGTTAAACACAGTTGATCTACTGGTACATATCCATACTTTAAAGAAGCAGCTTGAAAACTTGAATTTTCTTTTGTCTCTAGAACATACTTGTAGCAATGTTTTATCTAAATAAGAATTAATTTCATATCAAAAGAATTTACCACTTTCACAGTAATCTCCGTTGTAACCAGGTGGACACAGACAACTTCCTGTCACATGTTCACACGTTCCTCCGTTCACGCACTTACAGACTTCCATACAATTTTCTCCGTAACGTCCCGAGGGACACTTGATGCTACATATAGGTCCTATATATCCGTCCATACACGTGCATGTCCCTGACTTGAAGTCACATGTTCCTCCATTCTCACATCTACACACTTGTGCGCAGTCAGGACCATAAGTGCCCTCTATACAACCTAGGGGGAGATAACTCAATCATGTTACTATGAAATGATCAAGTAACAATTATCTTACATTAAACTTTTATGTCATAGACCCTTTCACATTATCTGCGGTACTGAATTTGAAGGCCAGTTCCGGGGGACAAACAATAGATTGCACATGCACCAGTGACGTAATCCGATTGTTCCAAGATGTTTTCCGCGGAACAAACGAAACATGATTCCACGTTAAGCGTCCTAGAACAATCAAATGACGTCACTGGTGCATGCGCAATCTATTCGTTGTCCCCCGGAACTGGCATTCAAATTTAGTACCGCAGATAATGTGAAAGGGTCTATACTAGTGGGGAAAATTCAATCTGCTAAATTTCAAATTCAAATTTTCTGAGAAGGATTACTGGAACTTCTAAGTCATTTTTAGTCATGAAATAATTTATCACAGCTATTTTTCTCTAATATGAATAAATACAACTGAAGTCTTACTGAAAATATAGAACATGAAAATGGAAAGAGAATTATCTTTTCCATTCACTAAGGTCAAATTACAAAACAATCATTTACCATTTTAGAATCAATACAGAGGCTCTGTCACAATAAATACATACTGTACTACAATGTAATAAACCATTATCCAAAATATCTGTACATGTACAATAGAAAAATATAGAAATCAATGATAATTTTCTTTCAAGGCAGTCTCATCATAATTTTTTTTCATTTCGAAATGCACCAAATAAATATCGACCTATAAGATTGATGTAACTTACCAGCCACCCAAGATGCTTGCATTAAGAAAAACACAGCAAATCAATTTTGAAAGCTTATACATGACTTGTACAGTATTTGTTCATACAACTCTTATTCTTCTTTCAAATTTAAGGAAACTTTTGGCCGGCCACAGGCAGGTTATTTTACCCACAATGCATTAGTAGTTGAACAATCTTAACGATAAAATTCATGATCATCCAATTTCTCAATGAGTCATTTGTAATGACATCAAAAATCATTGTTTCCATTCTTTATTTTTTAATGAAATTCTAAAAAATTGGTACAGTTTCTACAAAATATAGTCCCTTTCCAGAATCCCAATTTATATGTAAACATGTACAAAAGTCAATATTCTAAGTCAAATCTAAATATATTATAACCTTGAATTTCGTCTTTTCGATTTTAAAAGCCTATGCTCCATTTGTGCAGGTATTTGACGTAAAAGCATTGTGACGTCATTAAATTCCTTTGAAAATGTCATATTTGTAGCCCTGTTTCCCTGAATTTTACATTGCGTTGACGTCATGTACCTGTACAAATGGGAGATAACTCTGTGTTTCAAAAAGACCGAATATTATCTCACTAGAATTTGGATTGTTGATAAACACTTAACATGTACATGTATCTCTGTACACTTTTGCTTATTTTTTGTTAATTAAGCATCAAATCTAAACAGAATGGTTTATATAAGTTTTATCAGAATGATGTATAGATATTCACGCAGGATAACTTATGACATACCAGCTTCTGGTTTAATATTAGGTTTTAAGTCCATCATTTCCATGACTATCTCATCTTTTTCTTCTTTATTCTTCCTTCCTTTCTGTTTCCTGCTTTTTCTGTTTTTTGATTTTCCTGATTTTTATGTAAAGTTAATAGAAGCATGGCACTAAAAAAGCTAATGATGCAAGTCCATCACCGATGTTATAAAAACTTTGATTCAGTTAAGTAAGCATTAATGTTAATTAATTTAATAAGCATTTTCTACTCAATGAATCACTTTACTGCAAAAACCTGTTGGATTGAACTTCATGTTGGATAAACCCAAATTTAATTGGCATGTTTCTTGAATTTATAAAATCACCTTGACTTTGGACTAAGGAAATGAGTATAATGCTAGAATTTTTAAAAAGTGTTATTGACTTAGAAAATACAGAAATTGGTATTATTCTTGAATTTGAATCGGCCTTTAATTGGACTTTAATCATACAGAAATGGATATTGTACTGGATTTGAAATGACCTTGAATTCGACTTTTAAAATATTGGCATTTTTCTAGAATTTGATGTCAGCTTAACCTTGGACAGTATTCTTGAAATGAATATGACCTTGACTTTGGACATACTGAAATAATTATTGTACTTATTTGACAAACAGTGGTGGGTATTATTTAAGAATCTGAAATACATGTAAACCTTGATTTTGGACCTATCTTACTAATAACGTTTTCTTCTAATTCATGCACACTACTCTTATTATACAATACAGACTGACTGTCCTTTAACTTTTAAATTTTACAAATCCATATTTTGATGATGGCAATCAAGTCCAGCAAGGTATCAGACAGCATGCTTTTAGAGCAGTTTTACATGTTAAATCTAACCACATCACTGGCAAATCCCACACCCAAAGCTTAACTAGCCATTAAGTATAATTAGACCTATATCTAACCTCTTGAGCAGTTCTTTCCCTTGTGACCTGCTTTACATGTGCACTCGCCCGTGACATGATGACATGACGAGTGTCGTGGACAGTCACACACTTCACTACAGCTCTCCCCGTATGTTCCTTGTGGACATCCTGAAAAGCACAAGTAAAATACAAGAATTATCCAATTCTTAATGAAATACAGTTCCATCTTTGTTTTCCATATACATGTACATTGTATATAAAAACGCATATTATCTAAGATTGTTTCAGCCTTTAACTTTCTTTCTTGTTTGCTTATTTTTTTTTCAAGAGAAAAAGAAATGTTATAATAGGAAGTACACGTACATGTATATAATGCATTTTTTCATAAATCATGATCAGATATGTTCTAGTCTTCCTATCATCTCTCTCATTTAAAGTTACGGGTTCACTAAGAATTAAACATTTATCTATAAGAACAGAAAAAAATTATTTTTACTTTCTTCACAGTTATTCCCCCTGTAACCTGCAGCACAGGAGCACTCCCCAGTCACATGATCACATGGTTGGTCGTCACGGCAATTACAAATCTCCATACAGTCATCTCCATAGAAACCAGATTTACAAGCTGTAAACATGGTAAAAATATTTTAAACAGAAACTTTCTTAGACCCCCATATATAAGCAAGGTCATGATCATGTTGACAGAAAACTTTTAAATATTCCTATGTATACATGTAGGTTAGAAGGTATTCTGAAGTTTCTACATGAATAAGAAGTGGGCAGAGCGCTTTTCCCTGACTTTTCTCTGATTAATTCAGGTTTTTCACTCACCAAAGCCGCCAAATCTAACTTCCCATTAGCAGTCCAATCCAACCATTTTTTTTATGTTTGCTCGTTTTATGTTTATTTTTCAATATTTTAATAGATCAACATGAAATAAAATGTAAGCCAATAATAAACATAGTTTTCTTATTGTTTGGTGATCAACCTTAATAAACATGATAAAGATTAAATCAGTGAATAATATTTTTTTCTGCTCTAAAATATTTTTTCCCTGACTTTCATGGATTTTTATTTTTCACTGACCAAATTCAAAAATTCCCACACCTTGAAAAAATGTAATTTCCCTGACTTTTTAAGACTCCTGGCAACCCTGGTAAGTCTGTACATTACCTTTATGACAGTTTTTGCCTCTCCATCCTGCCGTACACAGACACGTTCCTGTCTCGTGATCACATGTAGCGTTATTATGACACGTACAAAGCTCGTCACAGTTCTGACCGTAATAGTTTGAAGGACATTCTGAAAAGATGACAAACATTTAAAATGGCTCATAATGTCTTCAGTAAAGTAGGATATCCATCATTTATATACATGTATGTACATATCATCATATTAGACCTTTTAACAAAAAGGTTTATATATTATAATAACTCGGATAACTTTTGCCCTGTGGTACCAAAATTTACACACTTAACACAATTGAGTGATGTAACTGCATGCTACTATTAGAAGTGACTTCACATTTCACTGCTTTGAGTGGGTAAAACATTATAATTATAAAAAGACAACATTTATCTGATAGAACCTTAATTTCATCAAAAAGTCTTATTGAATGATATCAAATAATTGTATCAAATTCTTTATATAATGCATACATGTACCTTTATAATTGTGAATTTCAAATAACATAAAAAGAAGTTGTTTCAAAGCGCTTTGTTAAACTTTATCACTATAGTAGATCTAGAATTATACGAGAAATATCAAAGTAAAGCATACCCCTGTCACAATTGTCCCCTAAGTAACCAGGCAGACATGTACATTTTCCCGTTTTACTGTCACATGACTCAGAATGTACACAGTCACATGACTGGGCACAGTTAGGGCCGTACTCTCCCTCTCTACAAGCTGAAAGAGAACAAACCTCACAATACATTTTTTTCATCTTTTTTTTATTTGTTAAGCATTACCTTTGTTCTCATTGTAATTTCACTTGCATGTACATGCCATTTGGGAATTCCGAGTCGCCTGTTTTCGGGTTGCACAAAACTGTTTGTAATTTTGAAGTGAAACTTAATTTTCGTAATTAGTGATTACTCTATTATTTCGTATAGATAGTTTTCTTTGTAGAAAAATACCAAATGTTATTTTCCATCTTAAATATGTGAAAATTTAGGTTTGATTTGGAACACACAAGCTTACCTAGAACTTTGAAATTGCCTGTATGTATTAAGGTGCATGCAAAAATTAAGATTTTCATAATTTAAAATAATTTCCATTTCAGAATTACCAGCTTTATAAAACATAATCTGGTGCAAAAATCTCCGACAATGATGATGCCATAGAAATTCTTTAACTTTAAAATGGTGTTAAGTCAAAATTCTGTCAAAAATCCAAAGCAACTTATCACAATCCACAGAAAAATCCTTGAGTACTTCTAAATAGATAAATTCCATAATAATTTACCCTTCTGATAGCGGGAAAAAAATGCAATATGTAGTAATGCAACAATGCTTCTACCAAGGACAAACAAGCTTCGAACCTCGGTCAAACATCGAAATTGCATTGTGAAGTCATGGAATTTCTCAATTTTTTCCCGCCTTTGGAAGGGTCAATTGTGCAACAGATCTTAAAATAGTTCTTAGGCTTTTATTCCTATTTAGTATAGACAATAAAATACATCACCACAATCGTACCTTGTTCACACGCCAGCCCTGTGTATCCACTTGAACAGTTACATTTCCCGTTTATATGATCACATGTACTACCATGTAAACAGTAACACCTATACAGACAGTTAAATCCGTACATCCCCTCCGGACAGGCTGAAAATAAATCAATAATAGAGTGGATATAAGGCTACATCTCCTCCGGACAGGCTGAAAATAAATCAACAATAGAATGTATATAAGGCTATCTTCAGATTAACAAGATCCTAACTAGAACTGCCCTAAAGTGACGAATTATGCCCCCGGGGGACGTTTTTCTCTACACGAATTCATGTATGACATAGGAATCTATATACATGTATAAACATGTATATACAAGGTCAAAGTTCAAGGTCAAGGTCACTAGGTCAAATGTCTTGGTATCAAAATGTAGTACTTATTATGGTGAATGCATGTATGAAATATGAAAGCCCTATCACTTATACTTAAAAAGTTATCTGCTTTAAGAACTTCTTAACCGGATGGACGGACAGACGGACAGGGCGTTTCCTATATACCCCCTAAACTTCGTTTGCGGGGGGTATAAAAATGGTGAAAAGCAAATCAAAATGTTTAGCAAGAGAAGGATTTTCAGAACTGTTCATGACCGTGTAGATCTTTCTTCTATTTACTTCACCAAATGATTTGATTTGTGCTATCCATCATGTTACTAAGCTGAAAGCCATGCCCTACTGGCATATTTAGGTAGAACAATTTATATGTTAGAAAATTGCAAAATGTATTGCATCATTTTGTAGAAAATTTTCCTTTGTATTGTAGAGCTAGATTTATGTCAAATAACACAAATCCTCAAAAATCCAAAAAAGGTTATTGTAACTTGATAACAGACAAACTGGTAAAGGCTTCGGGGACACACATGTACATGTAGTACATGTACGAGGGCTGTTCGATAAATTTGTAGACAAGTTAAATAAAACTTATGTCGTTATCGTCAAACATTTTGTTCATATACTAATTTATTCCTTAAGATTGAATATTGTTATTGTGCAAATTTTAAAGCAATCGATCAATTATGAAAGAAATGCGGTGTTTTTCTTTAGTAGTGACTTCGGAAAGCGGCGCAGTAAATGTCGTCCAAAGCAACGTCATGCAAATTATGGAGTACTTATCATTTTTTTACCTTTTGTTCTGTCTCTAAATTTGAAATCATGTTGGCGCACAAGTCACTTATTGTATGTCAATCGGCTCAAAAATTCATTATACAGAATAAACTAGGCAATCATGCGCTCAAATTATTCCCTGGTCCTATTCTATCGGTTCACAGAAGACGCATTAAGAATTTCATTTTAGAACGAATGGATCATTCGATTTTGCTTTCTCATGTAGTCCAAACCATACTTTTTGAATGATTTTTATCAAATTATCATCTTCTGTGCAAATTGAAGGCATAATGACGTGCACTCGAAACATTTTCTTGCGTTCAATAGCCATTTTTCTCATATATAATGTCTTTTGTGGAGGTTTTATCAGCTTGAATAACAGATCAATGATTTCACGTTCTTAAAAAATGCAGGAAAACGTCACGTCATTATTTCAACGTATACGTATTGATGGCGCTTCTTGTAACAGTGATATCTAAATATCAATGCATCGTAAAAAGTTCAAATTTCGGTATGATAACTTTCAATTACTGTCGAGTAATAAGTATATAGATTGACTTTCTCGGCATCCGCATTTAGAGATAGGAATTATGCACGTGTACACAATTTTCTATATCTCAGTTTTCGTATTGCGCCGCTAAACGTCACAACACATACATGAAATTTAAGATAATTATTTAAATGACATATTTTTTCAGTAACCTTGATATTGTATGAATTGATTATAATAAACCTAATGAATGTATTGTGAGAAAATTGTACACTTACTGTCACGCATTTCTTAAATATTGCAATTGTCTACGAACTTTTCGAACAACCTTCGTATATCAATTACATTTCAAATTGTACCTGTACCTACATATATTCCTCTTTCCCTTTTTTTCTACAAGTTAATCACTTACGTTCTTCACAGGAGTCTCCCCTCCATCCTTCTGTACATATACAGCTTCCTGTCACAGCGTCGCATGTTGCTCCATTCTGACATCGACACAGTTGTTGACACTGATCTCCATACGTCCCGAGGGGGCAGGGTTTGGTACAAGTCTCCCCCGACCAGCCTGACGCACATCGACAGCTACCGTCTATGTGGTTACATTCCGCGGCGTTGTTACGACACTCACACTCCCCCTTACACTCCATACCGTAGAATCCCTCCGGACACGCCTTATCACAGTATTTACCACGCCACCCCGCCGAGCACATACAGGCACCGCTTATATGGTCACACTTAGCACCGTGTCGGCACCGACATGTCTCACGGCAGCTGGGACCAAATCTACCCTCATCACATTCTGTTAAATTAATAGTTAAAAATACTTAAGTTGTATACAGTAATTGTAGAAGCTGAAGAAATATTTATATCAGATGTAATGATACTGAAACAAAGTTTGACATACTATTATTCTTAACATTAATTTTTTCAACCTTATTAGGTCTTTCGTTTCCTTCTCATTTGTGAAGGTACATAACGTTAATTGATTGTGACGTCATCAAATTCCAAGCGAAAAAAGCATAAAATTCAGGGAAAATATGCTTCAAATACGTAACGTTTCTATAGGAATTTCATTAAATCATAATGCATTTACATTAGATACCATCCTCTTTCTGTAAAGAAAAACGGGATGCTGAAAAGAATGTGCCTAATTTCTTTTCTTTGGAACCTAGAAATCACTCTTCCACCATTATAATTCTATTTGTGTCGAAGTTTTCTATAAATAAACTTATCTTTGCACCCTACTGCAAACAATTTTATTATGCTTCTCTCAACTCCTCCAAGTAAAATCTGTTACCAAAGTTACATGACTTACTTTCCATACATTTTGATCCCCTCCAGCCTGGGGCACACAGACACTCCCCATCTCTTGGGTCACATTCAGCCCCATTTTCACAGTTACACCTATTGCCACAGTTTCTACCATAGGTACCAGGAGGACATCCTAAAATTAGACAAATTCACCTCAAATACATACATGTACAATGTATATATTAATCTTCTATCATAATTCTTTATTCGACTTTTGAAATTAAAAAAAAAATATCATCTTTCACATTAATCAGCTCACACATGTATCTCTTGTTACAAAATAACAATCTTAAAGCCATCATTTATATATAAGTAATGTTGAACTTTAAAGTGTGACCTTGACATTGAAGTTGACCTTGTGACCTTGACATAGAAGTTGACCTTGTGACCTTGACATTGAGTTGACCTTGTGACCTTGACATAGAAGTTGACCTTGTGACCTTGACATTGAAGTTGACCTTGTGACCTTGACATTGAAGTTCACCTTGACCTCTGGGATTTGACTGGATGTGACCAGTGTTGCATGTAATTTTGGCTGATGTATAACATATAACGGTAAAGTTTAAACTACTGTAACAGTTGTAGAAATGTGACTACAAGACAGATGGATGGACATAGGGCAAAGTGCTTCTTATATGCGACTTTGCTTTGAAACAAATATTCATACATATACATATAAATTAAAATACCTATATCACAGATTTGTCCTGTCCAGCCTGCTGAACAGTAACACCTACCTTCTAAAGGATTACACCAAGCGTCATTCTCACAACCATAGGATAACACTGTGTATATAATATACTTACCTCTATCACAGATTTGACCTATCCAGCCTGCTGAACAGTAACAACTACCATCTATAGGGTTACACCAAGCGTCATTCTCTCAACCACACTATAACACTGTGTATATAATATACTTACCTCTATCAGAGATTTGTCCTGTCCAGCCTGCTGAACAGTTACAACTACCATCTATAGGATTACACCATGCGTCATTCTCACAACCACATGATAAAAGACACTGTGTATATAATATACTTACATGTATATACTTACCTCTATCACAGATTTGACCTGTCCAGCCTGCTGAACAGTTACAACTACCATCTATAGGATTACACCATGCGTCATTCTCACAACCACACGATAAAAGACACTGTGTATATAATATACTTACCTCTATCACAGATTTGACCTGTCCAGCCTGCTGAACAGTTACAACTACCGTCTATAGGATTACACCATGTGTCATTCTCACTACCACACGATAACACTGTGTATATAATATACTTACCTCTATCACAGATTTGACCTGTCCAGCCTGCTGAACAGTTACAACTACCGTCTTTAGGGTTACACCACGCGTCATTCTCACAACCACACGGTAACATACACTGGGAGCCATAACGATCATGTGGACAACCTTAAAAGGAAAATATATAGGAAAATGTTTAGATAATTATGAAATCATACTGTACCTATATGTAAATGTACAGCACTATAGCAAGAATAAATTTCAGAAAAGATTGTCTAATTTGCTGATACATAGTCCTTTAAACTATCTTTTTTTTAAATAACTCAACATTAAAGAAATAAAATAATTTTAATGTTAAAATAGTACAAGTACATGTACATGTATAACAATGTCAAAAACATGGCATCAAACTGAAATTACCAGTTCGTCACTGCCTAATTAATTATATAAGTACAAAATTGAACTCTCCTGTTAAAGTTTATGACTGTCGACAACTTTGACTTTTTTCCAAAATATATTTATTACCACTGCAAGGATAAATTGACGTTCAAAATGAAGTTTGCAATATGCACGACAGACCTTAAGACATACAGAATACTATAGACATCTACGTTCATTTGATTCTATAACAGAGGGAGTAAATCCTACTCACTGTCTCGGCACTCCCTTCCGTACCACCCGTCTGGACATACACACTCGCCCGTCACACGGTCACATGATCCTCCGTTCATACATGTACACTGGTTGGCGCAGTTTACACCCCATGTCCCATCTCTACAGGCTGAAAGGGAAAGGGTAAAAATTGTTATGCAAAAATTTAGTTATGAAATTTTATATTAAAGTATTGTTCAACACCGTTCAATGATGTTGAACAGCTCTCTTGATGCTGCTGGGGATCATACATTGATTGGTCCTTAAGATTATGATAAAGTAAAGATCAAAGTGAGACATATAGGATTGGATTTACTCAGAAACATTCTATATATTGACCCAAAAGTCCTCAAATGAAAATGAACAGTGACAAAGAACAGCCATACATGGAGACATACATGTACATGATAAAACTAATTTACATGTATAGTTTATAATCAAACTCCACAGTGAAAAGCTGATAGTACATGTATAAACACATATTTCAAATGTCACAAACAACAGAGAAAAGAATAATGGTACAACATCCACATTTAATACTGCACTATTACCGGTATACACAAACAAATACGCCCACAAACTTACATCTCTGGCATCTGCGACCAGTTTTTCCTGCCTCACAAACACATTTTCCCGTCTGAGGATCGCAGTTGCTATGGTGACAGCGACATTTTCTCTTGCAGTTTTTACCGAATGTCCCTTTGGGACAAACTAAAATAAAGCAAGTAAACACAATACCACTACAAAATCAAAGGGAAGAAAGGGTAAAATAAGAATGTGGTAACAAAGAAGGGTGTAAAATGAATTTTAAAATATTCTAAATAAATCACTACAGGTGGAGGGTGAATTGGATCTATGAAATTCTTAAGTGTTAAAAAAAATTAGGATTCAGAGTTAAAAGTGTAATTACTTTTTGTGCTTATGTGAATGAATTTACATTTTTCTTGGTCCTTTTTTTTTGGTTTTTTGCTTTTTTTTTCTAATGAATTCAGAAGATGATTAACAGTGTCAAAAGTATTACAAACACTCCCTTCATAAAGGAATAAATGAAAAGACAAAAAGAAAAGCATAAAGGGTGAAAATAAATCATAGAATGTACATTAAAGTCAAAGAATAATGAGAAAAATTCAAATAAATTTTTACTACTGAGGTAGAAATATAAAGAAAGGTAAAATATTTCTGAGAATACCAAGAAATGAAAGTCAATTTTTCCTACAACTGTACTACACACATTTGTTAGACAAACCTCCTTACCATCTATACAGTTAGGTCCTCTTCTCCCTGCAGGACAGTCGTGGAAACATTCCCCCGTAGCTGCATCACATGACAAAGTGCCATTACATCGACATTTATAATTACAATTACGCCCATAGAATCCTTCCTGGCAGTCTTGGTTACACTGTACACCACTAAATCCTGGTTTACACAGGCAGTTACCGTTCTATTAAGAAAATTGATATTCAATATCAAAATACAGATACTGTATTATTTCATAAGAGAATATTTGTTGCATGGGCTCATCAACGATTACATGTATGCCTACACGATAATGATAATAAAACTCAAAATCAATGTGTCTAACATAAACAGTTTTTCCTCTTTGGCACTTATGGCATGTCTGATTTTTCTTAATTAAATTATTTGGAAACCTTACTACATGTAAATGCTTGACACATAAAACTCTTGTTTCTAAGACTAATTAAAGCATTTATTATACATGTAAATTAGGCTCTTTACGATTTACTGTACTGTCAGACTTCTGTGTGGATAGGGAAGGTAACACACTACTCCTAACTTCCAAAAATCACAATAAAACAATGTAGGATCTTGTAGACTTACCGTAGCGTCACATTTCTCCGTGCCTTGTGGGTCACAGTCACACTGCTCTACACAGTTAGATCCCCATGTAAATCGAGGACAGGGCAGATTACAGACCAAACTTCCCAAAATCACAATAAAACAACCTAGGATCTTGTAGACTTACCGTAGCGTCACATTTCTCCGTGCCTTGTGGGTCACAGTCACACTGCTCTACACAGTTAGATCCCCATGTAAACGGAGGACAGGGCAGGTTACACGCCGGACCAAACATCCAAAAATCACAATAAAACAAATTGTAGGATCTTTTATACTTACAGTAGCGTCACATTTCTCCGTGCCTTGTGGGTCGCAGTCACACTGCTCCCCACAGTTATATCCCCATGTAAATCGAGGACAGGGCAAGTTACAGACCAAACTCCCCAAAATCACAATAAAACAACATAGGATCGATCTTGTAGACTTACTGTAGCGTCACATTTCTCCGTGCCTTGTGGGTCACAGTCACACTGCTCTACACAGTTAGATCCCCATGTAAACGGAGGACAGGGCAGGTTACACGCCGGACCAAACATCCAAAAATCACAATAAAACAAATTGTTGGATCTTTTATACTTACAGTAGCGTCACATTTCTCCATGCCTTGTGGGTAGCAGTCACACTGCTCCCCACAGTTATATCCCCATGTAAATCGAGGACAGGGCAAGTTACAGACCAAACTCCCCAAAATCACAATAAAACAACATAGGATCGATCTTGTAGACTTACTGTAGCGTCACATTTCTCCGTGCCTTGTGGGTCACAGTCACACTGCTCTACACAGTTAGATCCCCATGTAAACGGAGGACAGGGCAGGTTACAGGCCGGACCAAACATCCAAAAATCACAATAAAACAAATTGTAGGATCTTTTATACTTACAGTAGCGTCACATTTCTCCGTGCCTTGTGGGTAGCAGTCACACTGCTCTACACAGTTAGATCCCCATGTAAATCGAGGACAGGGCAAGTTACAGACCAAACTCCCCAAAATCACAATAAAACAACATAGGATCGATCTTGTAGACTTACTGTAGCGTCACATTTCTCCGTGCCTTGTAGGTCACAGTCACGCTGCTCTACACAGTTAGATCCCCATGTAAACGGAGGACAGGGCAGGTTACAGGACAAACTTCCCAAAATCACAATAAAACAATGTAGAATCTTGTAGACTTACCGTAGCGTCACATTTCTCCGTGCCTTGTGGGTCACAGCCACACTGCTCTACACAGTTAGATCCCCATGTAAACGGAGGGCAGGGCAGGTTACACGCCGGACCAAACTTTCCGAAATCACACTCACAGTACCCAAACATCCTGGCGGAATTATAAATAGTATATACATGTACATGTAGTATCAAAGGACATTTTATTCAGAGTTCGATATACATGTTGGTATCATAATTAGATTTAAAAAATTTATTTTCAATTTCTTCAATTATTTTCTGAAAAACAAAGCTGTCATTTTTTTCAGTCTTTGTGCTACATGTACTCATATTTCATAGCAGAATCATAAATAGTACATAGTATTAAGGCCATACAAAATTAATGTTTAGTTTGACGGGCACTTTTTTAGAAAAAAAAGTGAGGGAGGCAGGTTTTTTTTTTTTTTTTTTTTTTTGCAAACGTGAAATATGATGAATGTACATTTTCCGTAGTTTATCTTTAACCAAATTTCTAATTCAAGTGTTTTGATGCTGAAAATACATTAAAACTTAAGTATAGTATGAAGTGGTAATGTTTAGTACATTGATTAACAAGATAACCCATAACAAGATAACCCAACGTCTTCCTGTAATATACTTATTGCATTTCCAAACCTGAAGTTTGCTAGATATTCTGTGATTTGGTCACACTTATTATATGTATCATATGACAGACGATGTCCTATGGCAGACCAGTATGAAAATGTAAACTAAATACATGTATGGTGTACATCTTATTTATGCTAAAAAGGATCACCAATCTCTAACCGTTGCCCTGTGTAAGGTTAAAACTTCAAATGACGTTAACATTTTGTGAGCTACTTTCAGGTGCAACTAAGTGAGTGAAACTCGTAATTGTTGCTCAGTGCTTAGACCGAAAATTTGACCCTTGTCGTCGGCAAAAGAGTAGGGAAAATACAAAGAAACATGTCCAGGGATTGGGATGGCCCATTCTGATAGAAAATGGCCCCTAAAATCGGCAACTCGCTGCGCCCTGGTGCCATTATTCTACGGCGTCCATTTTTTTGCCGGATTGCAAAGCAATTCCGGTCTATAGATTGACGATGTCCGTCCGTCCGTCCGTCTGCCGTCAACATTTTGGTTAAAGTTTCTGGTTGAGGCAAAATCTAAGGAACTATATGCAGTAGAAACTTTATATTATACATTAAGCTTGCCCATGACAAGACCTTTCAATTTATGTCGTAACATTTGACCTAGTGGCCTTGACCTTGGACTTTGACCTAGTTAAAGATTTTGGTGAAAGTTTCTGGTTGAGGCAAAATCTAAGGAACTATATGCAGTAGAAACTTTATATTATACATGAAGCTTGCCCATGACAAGACCTTTCAATTTATGCTATAACATTTGACCTAGTGACCTTGACCTTGGACTTTGACCTACTTAAAGATTTTGGTTAAAGTTTCTGGTTGAGGCAAAATCTAAGTAACTATATGCAGTAGAAACTTTAATTATACATGAAGCTTGCCCATGACAAGACCTTTCAATTTATGCCGTAACATTTGACCTAGTGACCTTGACCTTCGACTTTGACCTACTCAAAGATTTTGGTTAAAGTTCCTGGTTTAAGCAAAATCTATGGAATTGTATGCAGTAGAAACTTTATTTTATACATGTAGGTTGCCTCTGACAAAACCTTTCAATTTATTCTGTATTATTTGACCTATTGACCTTGACCCAGTTAGTGACAAAAACTTACTTTGCAATCCGGCCATACCGTCTTTAGCGGTGTTTTATTTGTTTTTTAAATCTATTAAAAGTTCTGTTCTCGTATCTACGTTGTAACGTAGATCTACACCAGAAGCAATAATACAGAGATCACAGCTTTCTGTACATGGCCAGTCAGAACTCTAAGGCACAAAATTCTTCTGTTCACTGACAATTGAAAGGTCCTTTGCTATTTTGATACAATATTGATTTTTCTCCGACATCTGCTCCTGAGATTTAAATCTCGATGTCCACTTACGTATCTTATCTACGTTAAGGTACTTGTGTATGCGTTCGTCCGTAAAATTATCATGTCATTTTTTAAAAGTGGTCAGTCAATGGGTACAAATTGATGTAATAAAATTTGTACAAAATGTCTTCCCTAATATCAACAAAGCTGAAAATGAAGCTGCCCATCCGTGGACACAAAAAATTCAGGAAAGGTTGCTGAAAGTTTGGTCTTGGTTGTTCTGTGATCCATGCAAAAAATGTACTGTAAATTATTCATTGGAAATGGTCAAATTGGGAATCTGGCGACAAAAAAAATGTGCTAACGTCTGATGCATAATGCATGCATATGCATAGCTTTTCGAAAATTGATCATTTTTGGAATGGCCCTTTCGTGAGGAAAGATGGCCCATTGTTTTTGAGAATGGCCCATTAAAGTCCAAGTGGAAGGGACCGTCGTCCCATTGAGCAAGTTTGCCTTCCCGATCACAGCATGTCTGACAATTTAGTTTGAATTTTAACAACGATTACACAAGGGTATCCTGATCGATTCGTCATCCCTTTTCACTGTCGGACTTGAGCAAGTTGTTTGCAAATTTGAATTTCTATCCCTCGGAAATTTTGAAGTATCTGCGATGTGCTTAGGGTTTAGTTGACTAGTTTATCCGAATCGAAATTAGGATCGTTTAGTATTTCTGCCCCTCCCCTCGATCCCGTCACCGGCGTTCCCGGCTGATCAATCTGACGTAAACTGTGAGTTCTAAACAAAAACGTTTTCAAATTTCTAATAAATTAGATAATTTAATAAAGAATAATGCTCTTGCAGATTATCACAACAGAGTCAAGTATCATTTTACGTTACGTTACCTCGTCCGTGATATGGAATATACGTGTGGTCGCGATTACCGTACAAACAACAATTGAATACGGCAGCTCGGGTAAATAATACTATTTTATGTAAGCAAGTATTGAGTTACAGCTTTACAATTTATATATTTAGTGAAGTAAAGAATATGTAAACAAACAATTTGTATCAGCACGACGATGTTCAATTGACTACTTTAAAATTATGGTAAAACACGCAATAAAAATCGGAAATGCGGCGGGTTTTTAGGCAATGCGGCGGTGCCCGTCAAACGAAATCTTAATTTTTTTTGGCCTAAAGGACACTTTACTCATGGTTTGATTAAAGTATCCTTTGTTCAGAAATTTAGTTTTCTCTAATTCCTTATTTTTTTTTTCTAGAACATAAACATGATAAATCTGTCATTTTTTTGGTCGTTGAAATACATGACGTCTTTATGCTTCTCATGTTGTTTATAAAATTAACAGTGTCAGGATTTTCTTGAGCAACAGAATTTCAATCAATTTTCTTTAACATCTAATTACAAATTCAACATCAAACACTGCTAATAGTACATAATTATATATGCACAACCAATGTAATTCCCTTAGATGAAACTATTGAAAGGAACGTGCTTGTATTTTGCATGAAAACGCTTGTTACGTCACATTGCATACGATCTTAAGAAACATGCCGCGACGGCTGTTCCACCTGCAAACTGTACCCGTTGTGACATGAATATTAACGTCACCTTGTTGACTAGCAAAACGCAATTTCAGAAAAAAGAATGAAACAGACATTGTGGTGCATATATATAGAATAAATGTCATAATTTGTGTTTTGTTACGGGTATGCAACACACAGCAAGTGCATTTATCGCATGAAATTAACGCGCATTACATGTAAGATAAACGCACTTGCTGTGTGTTGCATACCCGTAACAAAACACAAATTAAGACACTTATTCTCTATATAATCTTTAATCATGATGACAGAATACACAACTTTAACCTCACAAAAGCCCAATAGACCCTTTCACATTATACATGTTTTATGCAATACTGAATTTGAAGCTAAGTTCCGGGGGACAAATGTTAGATTCCTCATGCACCAGTGACTTAATCCGATTCTTACATGATGTTTTTTGCAGAACAAATGAAATATGATTCCGCACTGAACATCAAAAAACAATAAAATAGCATCACTGGTGCATGCACAATCTAATTTTTGTCCCTCAGAACTGCATGAGCTTCAAATTCAGAACTGCATATAATATGAAAGGGTTTATGGGCTCAAGTGGTATTTAAATGTACAGTATTTATTTTTCATAAGATTTTCCAAGTAAAACGTTCCCAATTTATGCATGACTGAACCCTTACTTGTTACAATATCCACTAAGACAGTTCTTCCTGCAAGGTTTGTTACATTCCACACCATAAAATCCCCTTGGGCATCCATTCTCACACCTATCACCCCCGATGCCCGGTGGACAGATACATCTCCCTGTAATATGGTTACACGAGCCACCATTCTGACATTCACATCTCTTACTGCATTCTTCACCATACGTTCCCTGTAAATGTAAAATCTTTCCGTAATCACTACCAACAAATTCATACTCTATTATAGATAATGTAGCTTTTCACAGTGACAGTATAATAAAATGGTTAAAGTATACCATTGAGGGAGTTAGCATGATACTGGTCCCCCTCGAACAACCTTATTTCCCTCGGCTTCGCCTCCATAATAGGTGTAGTCTCGGGGAACCAGAATCCTGCTAACTCCCTCAATGGTATACTTTAACTGTCTATTATACTCTGTATAAAACTTTCCCTTGACATTCATCAAGTTGTACCTGAAGTTTGTCCCTGTTTCAGGATACATATGTGAAATTGATGTTACAGCTTTTAGAAATAATAATTGTACCATAAATAAAGTACATGTACATTAATACAAGTTCAAGTACCTCAGGACAAGTTTCATTGCAAAGAATCCCCGTCCAGCCTTCAGGACACATGCACCCACTTTTTACTTCATTACACACACCTCCGTTCCTACAATCACTACAGGATAGGGCACAGTCATCTCCGAAAGACCCGGGCACACATTCTGTCAAGTCAGAATACATAGTAAATAGGGATTTAACAATATATCAATATATTGCCATATCTATAAATACTAGAGCTGCAACGATTCTTCGCGGTGCACCGAGAATCGCGATTCTTAGCTCCGACTCGAATCGCGAGTCGTTGTGGTCAGAAACGATTCGAGTCGAATAGTCTAAATAATGCAGAAAAACGTTCTAATTTCAACTTTAAAGATTAACTAATCACAGGATTCCCAATAAGAATGATTTGAGGTGGTGATTTAGAATAAAAGGTGAATCTTCCAAGCGTTTTTACCAAGCAATTCGTCATGTTCGTAAAGAAAATACAGGATCAGAGGAAATTCGAGCCGGCGACTTTTGCTGCATTTCAACAAGTGTTACCCCAAATTGAAATTCCTTTTTTTTTTAATTATTTACCTAGCATGCGCTTCTTTGTATGATCTGGTTAATTATCTTGTATCTTTTGTGCACAGTAATGATTTTATATCCACAGAACTCCAGAAGGCTGTTCTGTGGAAGGGGGTTGGCTTTGAATAATACATTTGTACATATATACAAATAATTATCATACAGATCAAGTGAAGGTGATGATACAGTACCTTCACTTGAACATTATTTTTTGATTGAGATGAGATTTTCAATTAAATTTGAGATGAGATTATCAATTAAATTTTTAAATAAAAGGAAAAAATGAAATATCCAGGGAAAAATATAGCGTAAATAACTCGAACCGAAAAAAATCGAATCGAGACATAAAAATCGAACTCGAACCGAATCAAGAAGTGCCCGACTCGTTGCAGCTCTAATAAATACAGTACATTACATATTGCGATACAAAATGCGTATCGCAATACATGTATATCGCATTATAGATTATATGAATATATCATTGAATTACTTTGATTTTAATCAATTTAATTGAAAACATGCGACCAATGGAAATTGAAATGAATTATGCCAAAGACAATCAAAATGATTCAATGACTTGTGTGTGTTTCTTCAGCCAATGACATTGACAATGCCAGACTCAATAAGAAAATATGAAGTGTATGGAAAAACATACAAAGGGGAACTTGATTTTACATCAATATTGATAAAAATGAAGAGAACAATATTTATAGAATAACTGTCATAATAATCACATTCCAAAAGACAATTATTATATAGATTTACATTTCCATTTTTTAAAATTAAAAAATTGTTAAAAAAGAATTTTTAAACTTAAAATGACGTTTAGATACGTTTAAAACTCTGTTGCTAAGGCTCTGTTACTATGTTCCGCCATACTTCAAATCAAGCCAAGTTCAAATAGTTCAAATGGAGCCACCGTGGTTATACTCCTATAATCACAGTATAAATTCTATACAAATGAATGGGTATATGTAAATACATGTATATCGCAATACATCTGATGAAATATCGCAATATATTGCAATTTACTTTTGGCGTATTGTTTCACCCCTAATCCTAAGGCAGCATTGGTTACCTATATCATATATATATATATATGTATACATGTACTCGTACATAAAATTCCATCTTTAAGTTAGTATATCATAAGTATTTCTATGATTATGGAGTTACTATAATTCAGAGGATTATTTTGTTGTTAAAATTTATGTTTCAATTGAAAGTCTACAACATTCTTACATTGGACAAAAACTGACCAACTCATGAAATCTGAACCTAATTTTTTCATAACAAAGTAGGCAGAATATATTAGAGACAAAAAGCAAAAATCAATTTAAGTTGCAACATATTGATTCTGATACAAAGCAAGCAAATATTTTTTGCAAAAGTAAATGTACAAGAAACATGGCTCAACAAGGAGACAAATGCTAACTTAATTGAAAAAGAATAAATTATATCTAATATCTATTTTATTTTGAGTGAAAAAATAGTTTGAAAGCCTTTTTTGAAGGCATCAACTAAGAAATGAAAGAAAGAAATTCAGGATTTAAATCAACCAAATCATTCAAATTTCACAATATTTTTCTTACCACTATCCGTCCCATTGTAAACTATTAAATTCATAATGTATACAAATATTAGTAAGCATGCCATAACAGTTGTTAATTTTCTAACTGACCAATCACAGAGCAGTTAGCACCCTGTTGGCCAATCACAGCCGTCTTACCATATTTGCCCTCTGTCTGTATAAGCTCTCCTTGAAAGTCATACAGGTTCTGAGTTACAGGGATGACGGGACGAGGCGAGGTCTGATAACGGATCTGAGGAAGGTCACCTCGTATGGGACCTACTTCTATCACTAAAAGTAAATAGTCTCTTTCTGAGGTGTCAAAATTTTATAAATTCTAAATCATTATGATTTTTATCATATTTCCCTTTAAGTTTTAAACTTGATTACTAAGATACAGATTCTGATTAAGTACAATTCATCTTTAGTTATTTAACTTCTGATTCTACACGTACATTATATGAAATCCTCACATACATGTACATATTACATGGATACTTGTTTAATGTTGTCATAACTCAAAGCTAACTCACAGCTCTTCAGAGAAGTATCTTTATTTTCATTTTAATTATGACCATGACCTTTGACCTAAGTTCATTGTACCCTTTTGTTAGGAACTTTGTTCTACTCTGGTTTACAATCCAATGGATTTACAACTACAGAGGACTCCGTTTAAACTGATAGCCTATTTGTCAGACTCCAACTATCAGTATATACGGAGTATCAGATAAGACGGAGTGATAAACTTCAAGACATTTTCGTCTGAAAATAATGAAATTGACGCGTTTTGCGTAGTTATTTTCTTTAACTGCCGTGTATGAAACGATATATACATGGAGACAGGTGAAATATTATGTTTGAATGTGCTTGACATCTTCTTTTATGCTAGTAATTTGTTTCCTCAGTGTGTGATTGACATTTCTGTCCAGTTTTATTACTTCAATTTGTACCCATTGAATGACCACTTGAAATGACATGAAAATGTTACGGACGAACGCATACACAAGTACATATACATAGATAAGATACGTAAGTGAACATTAGGGATTTAAATCTCAGGCGCAGAACAAGGATAAAATGAATGTCATAGAGAAAATCAATATTTATCTGAATGAAATAGAACACTTTATAAAGAACCTTTCGGCGAGCGGAGCAATTGTCAAGGAACAGAAGGATTTTGCGCTTCTGCCAGGTCATGTAAGCTGTCATCAACGCGTTGCTGGTACCGTCACCGTCTCCTATAACTCCTTGGATCCGCCACTGATGTTCACTTTGAAGGTCAGGGTCTGTCTTGTAATGCTCTGATCGGAGAAACGTTAGCTACGTTTTCATTCCACTGAGTGCCTGCTCCGTCATCGGCGTCCTCATTTCGTAAATTCTCTTGAATTCTATTGTATCCCGGGACTTCCATCACTCTAGTCGCACATTGGTTGCAGAGAAGTCAGGCTTGTTCATTCAGGTCTGCCGCCTTCTCTGCCAGAATAGGACCTGATAGGGAGATTTTTGTTGATCGGGTCTCTGTAAACCACTGGGTCATGGCTCCCTCCATGTCAACTGCTTTGTCAGATCGATGTCTTTGGAGTTAGACTGATATTTTTTCGCGGATGGCATCGCTTTTCTTGAAGATTTTGGCGACTTGGGTTTGCAAATTTCTTGGCAATCTTGTCTTGAGAGCGGGGGGGGGGGGGGGGGGGGGGGGGGGGGGCGGTTCATCTGATCCGAGAGCTTCACTGCTTTGTATCTATCGGCCATGATATGGCTGTTCTTTTTCCTTTCAATGTCATTACTTCTTCTTTTGATAAGGACTGAATGATATGGATGGGAAGAAAACGGTCCTTCTTATTGGCATAAAATCCTATCCCAAGCCTCCGTTTTTCATGTTCAGTAATTTTTCAATGTTTGATCGGCTCATCATTTGATTTGATTTTGAGACGTAGTTTTACCAACGGCCCGGTCATTAAAAAAATAAAATAAGACAAAACCAACTAAATTATTTATTTTAGCCAGGCCTTATCAAAACTTGCTGGTCAAATCCATCGTTTAATGTTACGACATGAAATACACCTATTTCGGACTATCTACTAGTATTTAAGTTAAAAGAAAAATCAATATCGTTAAATAAACATCGTCTGCTACCCTCTACATAAGGGTTGTCCACCTATTAAAAAATTTTTTGAAAAGGTGAAGCCAGACGGTAATTAGCTGGAAAATGGGGAATTTTTACCTGTGTTACGATTTGGTACCTTGCCGATTTTTTTCCTTACGGCAATTTTGTATCAGAATAAACGGAGGTCTGAAAATTTTCTATCAGTTTAAAAATAGTATTTTCAATAGAAATAGATAGAAATGGTTTTGTGTTTTGAAATCATATCAGATTAGCCGGAGTATCAGATTAACCGATATCAGTTTAAATGGAGTCCTCTGTATTCCACACATTAACATAATACTTTAATCATCAATTTGACCTAGACCTTTGAACATGGATACTTACAGCGACATTCTTTTTTGTTAGGCAGCTGTCTAACTCTGGTTTACATACACAGCTATAGGATCCCTCTGAATTAACACCCTGCTGTTCACATTTTTACTAACCTTTCATAATCAACGTGACCTTGACCTGTGACCTTGACCTGTGACCTTAGATACTTGCATCAACATTTTTTGTCATTTGGTAGCAGCCTATACCCTGGTTTACACACACAGCTGTAAGATCCCTCTGAGTTAACACACTGTTGTGTGTACATCATTTTATTTTAAAACTTTAATAATCAATGTGACCTTGACTTTTGACCTCAGATACTTACAGAGACATTCTTTGTTGTTAGGTAGCAGTCTATACCCTGGTTTACAATCATAGCTATAGGAATTGACACACTGTTGCTCACATCATTTTAATAATCAAAGTGACCTTGACCTGTGACCTTTAATACTTACATCGACATTCTTTGTTGTTAGGTAGCAGTCTATACCCTGGTTTACATACACAGCTATAGGATCCCTCTGAGTTAACACACTGTTGCTCACATCATTTTATTATAATACTTTAATAATCAATGTGACCTTGACCCATGACCTCAGATACTTAGAGCGACATTCTTTGTTGTTAGGTAGCAGTTTGTACCCTGGTTTACACACACATCTATATGATCCCTCTGAATTATCACAGAGTTGTTCATATCATTACTAACTTTCATAAACAAAGTGACCTTGACCTGTGACCTGTGACCTTTGATACTTACATCGACATTCTTTGTTGTTAGGTAGCAGTCTATACCCTGGTTTACATACACAGCTATAGGATCCCTCTGAGTTAACACACTGTTGCTCACATCCCCCGTTGTCTGACAAACATTCATCCACATCTGTACAAATGTTATAGTGCATTAATTATTAAAGTATATAAAGCAAATCAAAATAAACAATATACATATTAAATGCAGATATCACATTTGCAAAAACTTCTAGTTGTCAAATAGGCTATTTCAAAGCAAATTTGGAGTTTAATAACTGTTATTCAATTTATTAATTGCAAGAATAAACATAGGGTAATCAAAGATTACATAGCTCGCCTATACAGGTTTTTGTCAGAAACCAGGTTAAAGTTTTTGAAAAGTAGGTCAAAGTCCAAGGTCAAGAGGTCAAAGGTCATGGTCTCAAATGAAAGGTCTCGTCACAAGGTATCTACATGTGAAATATCAAAGCCCTACCCCTTATAGTTCAAGAGATATAGCCCAGGTTAAAGTTTTGTCTACGGACGACGACAACGACGCCGAGGGTATGGCATTACCTCTCCGGACTTTTTCTCAAATTTGATGATGAGATGAGTAGGAAATTATAACCTTTGAAATGTAAGTTTTCTTTTTTCTTTTTTTCTTTTTAGTTTTAATTAAAGGGGCATAAAACAAGAGCCCCAGGGGGGGACAACGCTCACCTGATATCCATGCACACTCTGAACATACTGACATTGAATAATGTTAGAGCCAGAGCCATAGTCAGAATTTTTTTGGTCCATATGCCATAAATAATTAAAAAAAATATCATAAAAATTCCAAAAAAGTAAAATGCAATAAATGAGTGTGCAAAATGGAGAAAATGAAAATGGAAAAAGAAAAAAGAAGTTTTTTTTTGTATTCAGATGATTTAAAAGTGCTTTAAAAGCTTGCAAAATGCAAAAAATGAAAAAAAAAAAATTGGGATGCCAGTGCCTGAATTTGAACCATCAATCCTTGGGTCTATGTGCACGCACAGCATATCTAGATTAAAATATAAAAAAAAAATCAAATTCAAGGAATTGTGGTCCCCCGCTTTTGGGTGTTTGTCTTTAAAGAAATGCTTACAGACATCCCCCCATTCTTAAGTTTTAATAATATATCTCATATATTATCAACATTCTAAATATGAAAGATTAACTCCAAGAAAAGGTCAAAAGGTCCAAACTTTTGTTTTGTTTCCAAGGGACAGGGCTTATGAAAAGGTATGCACATGTGAAATATTTAAGACCTATGATTTAAATTACCACCAAAAACTTATGCTCGAGGTTGAAGTTTTTAAATGTGGGTCACACTTCATGGACAAGGTCACAAGGTCAGAATGTTTTTACCAACAGAAAGGTCTCATCACAAGGAATACACATGTGAAATGTGAAAGCCCTATCATTTTCCATTAAAAAGTTATGGACAAGGTTATCGTTTTTTGAAAAGTAGGTCGAACTCAAAGGTCAAGGTCACAAGGTCAAAAATTTTGGTATCCATGCAAAGGTCTTGTCACAAGGAATACACATGTGAAATATCAAAGCCCTATCACTTTCCATTCAAAAGTTATGGTCAAGGTTAAAAATTTTAATAAGTAGGTCAAAGTCCAAGGTAAAGGTCACAAGGTCAAAAATTTTGGTATCAATGCATTTAGGTCTTGTCACAAGGAATACACATGTGAAATATCAAAGCCCTATCACTTTCCATTCAAAAGTTATGGTCAAGGTTAAAGTTTTTAATAAGTAGGTCAAAGTCCAAGGTCAAGGTCACAAGGTCAAAAATTTTGGTATCCATGCAAAGGTCTTGTCACAAGGAATACACATATTAAATTTCAAAGCCCTATCACTTTCCATTCAAAAGTTATGGTCAAGGTTAAAGTTTTTAATAAGTAGGTCAAAGTCCAAGGTCAAGGTCACAAGGTCAAAAATTTTGGTATCCATGGAAAGGTCTTGTCACAAGGAATACACATATTAAATTTCAAAGCCCTATCACTTTCCATTCAAAAGTTATGGTCAAGGTTAAAGTTTTTAATAAGTAGGTCAAAGTCCAAGGTCAAGGTCACAAGATCAAAAATTTTGGTATCCATGGAAAGGTCTTGTCACAAGGAATACACATGTGAAATATCAAAGCCCCATCACTTACCATTCAAAAGTTATGCACAAGGTTAAAGTTTTTGTGACTGACGGACAGACGGACAGATGGACGAACCGGTTTTAATGTCCCCACGCTTTCGCGAAAGCGGGGGACAAAAAAATTCAAAAAATAAAGTTATAGCAAATAATGTATATAAAAGAATTGAGTAACTTAATCTGACAAACATGCAATAAATGAGTGCAGAAGATCATATATTTACTAAGTTATTAAAAGAAATAGTTAAAGAAAAATAATAAGAGCACCCTAACATCTCTCTCTTTCGGGGAAAGGATGGACAACCTAAAGAGGCATCAGATAGGATGTCATCCTTAAGAAATATTAAGTGCAGAAAACCACTGTTAGATGGAGTAAATGAAAGAAAGATTAGTATTTACTCTGATTAGTTCATTAATATACAAGCCAATTAGAAAAAAAATATTATTTTGTCCAGTTCTTATTATATCATCTAATAGGAAAAAAAATCTGTCAGCAGATGTTGTTACAGAAATTTTGACCCCCCCCCTTTTATACTCTATAGAATACAAGAATTATTATAAATTCAAATTGTACATGTTGTTAATCAAAAATGCTATCACACAAGCATTCATTAATTTAATTTTACCTAGGATATAGGTTTCAAAATATCAATATGAACTCAAGGGAAATTAATATGGAGAAAATGCCAAACTTCATAAAAAATTCCAAAGTTAAAAAAGTGGCAAAAATGGCATTAAAATTATTCAGGTAAGTTAAAAATAGCATTCAAAGCTTAAAATATGGATGAAAAATGAAAAATAAAGAATAAAATTTTTTAAGGCCCAGCCGGGATTTGAACTCGCTACCTTGGGACTCATTGACAAAGAAAACATGCCTATTTACAGAATTAAAGAAATCATTAAAAATCTAAAAGTCAAGATATTGAGAAAATTCTTTCACTGTTACATTCCTTACAATAAATATGATAAATGTTAAAACAATCATTCATGGGAAGAACCATAAAATGCCAAAAATGATGAAAATGACCATCCTCCCTTCCTTTTTTACAGTATTAAAAAAATCATTAAAAATTCAAAAATAAACCTTTCAGCAAAATTCTTTCACTAAAGCATTCCTTTGCTTAAAAATGGCTAAATTAAACTAAACTGGAGAAGAATTTTTCAATAAGAAAGAAAATATTAAGAGAAATATCAATTTTTGCATTAAAAATGCAATGTCGAAAAAGACGTCAAAAACGCGTCAAAAATTAGTTATTGGATTTTAACGAAATGAACAAACTTGAATCGTACATCCTTCTAGATCACTTAGATACAATTAGTTTTTCAATCCATTCAGTGGAACTGGAGAAGAAGATTTTTGATGAGGGGTACCCTCTGGGGCCTATTTGACCCCGCCCTGGATCCACCCCTGAAGGGATCAAGCCGAAATGAACAAACTTGGTAGAGGACCTTTAGTACTTCATGCATACCAAGTTTCATCAAAATCCCTTCAGCCGCTCTTGAGAAGAAGTTGAAAATGTTAAAAGTTTACGACAGACGGACGGACGGACGACGGACGCCGGACGCCACACTATGACAATAGCTCACTTGAGCCTTTGGCTCAGGTGAGCTAAAAAAGAAAATTTTTTGGAGTTTTTCTAGAATTTTGATACAATCCCTGAAAGTCATCTGTCGATTTCATATTGAAAATGAAAGTACAGAATGTTATCTTCAATTTGATTGGATGGATATGGGAATCCCATCAATATGATGCCCCAAATCAGCCAATGAAAATACCTCTTGCATTTGAAAATGACGCAAAATGTGGTCCATGTTGAGAACGTACTGGAAAACCCGCTATAAGTAGGTTACATTTTCATGACTTGTTCATTAATTCTAAGCCTTGGAAATCTATTTTAACGTAATGAATGTTAAGTTTAAGCCTTAAACTGGACACTGATATCATACTTATGACATTCTACCCATAATATGATGTACTTTTTACGAAGTAGAAAAATGCATATATTTTGTTCGAATGCTGCCTGATTACACTAAAAAGTCCATGACCTGAACCCCCTACAGCAGCTTCTGTGGTCCAACATTTCATTAGAAGATTTCAGGAACTCTGAACGGAATTATTTATTTTCAAGAATTTCAGATATTAAATGTCCTATGCATTCTCAAAATCCAGAGGAAGAGATTACTCATTAGACGTTTCTTCAAGAAATCAGTCCGTAAATTACTTCATCTAAGAGAGTCTAAGACAGAGGAAATTCGAGCAAACTTTATACATGATAACAAGTATATGCAAGTGTTCCAAGTACATGAATGATAACCATTATGAAAGTGTTCCAAGTATAAAAATCTATTCCGTTTGCACTGTATCTCCTGAAATGTATCGCAGTACTACTTTGCGGTTTGTATTGCAATGAAGCGCCTAGCGGAATACGATGCGCCTTGGGGACGAAGATGAATTAATGCATATCTAGGTCATTGTCCTGTCAAATAGTTCCAATTATTTTCTTATTATTTTCAACAATTGGTGGAAAATACACACAATGTTTATCTTGAATTGTCTTCCCGTGATTATTTACTAGATAGATGAAATAAAATTTTGAATAAAGTTTAAAGTGTGTGAGACATCTACATGTGTGGAAGAATACGTGTGAAAATGGGTCCTCAGATCATAAAATTTGAATAATTCCGGTCCAGAACCAGGAGCATGGCTTTGAAAAAATATTAAAAAAGTTGTGTACTTTAAATCTTTACGGCATTTTTTTTTTTGTGATTCAAATAAAATTTCTTCATTCAAAAGTAGTATCAATGTGTTTAACCCGGTGCGATTTGAGAATTTTTCTCCTATTTTTGGTAAGAAAACATACATTATACCTATGTACAATCTTAAAAAATATTCCTTAAAAATCCAAAAGTGGATATCTTGACAAAATTCTTTCACTTGAAGGGTACCATGCATGAGTACCTCATACCTACAAAATGTCATCACAATCTGAAGAGTGGTTATAGAAAAGAAGCAGAAAATGTATGAAAATCACTCCCCCCCCCCCTTCCTTTTTACATAAGAAAAAAATTCATAAAAAATCAAAAAAATAAAATTTAAGCATAAAATACATATCAAAGCATTAAGTAAGTTATATATGATAAATATGCAGTAAATGAGTGTGTAAAATCATACACTTATTGAGTTATTTAAAGAAATAGTGCAAAAATTTGCATTTCTGACTAAGTCCGAAGAGACATCAAAAAAGCGTTAAAAATTTGACTTCGGAGTGGAACCAAAAATAACAACACTTCTAAAGACATCTCTGTAGATCATCCTGATGCTTTCGGTTTGTTGATACGTGCTTCAGTTCTGAAGAAGAAGTTTGTCAAGGGAGGGTACCCCCCGTGACCTACTTTTGCCTGTGGTGGCGCCACCTGTTGAGGGATCCGGACAAAAAACAACAACACTTGTAGGGGATCATTAGTACTTTATACCTACCAAGTTTCATCAAAATCCCTTAAGCCATTCTTGAGAAGAAGTTGAAAATGTGAAAAGTTTACGACAGACAGACGACACAATACAGACGACAGACGACACACAACACACGACAGACGACGGACGCCGGACGGATCGCTATGACAATAGCTCACTAGAGCCTTTGGCTCAGGTGAGCTAATAAAACTGAATATTTCATGTAAAACAACTCTAAGATTGCTTAGAGAGAATCCCAGTCATCACTGATGCCCAGATGAACAGAAATTTTCATCCTTATAAATGTAAGTTGTTTTTAAGATTTACTTCTGGAGGGCATAGCAATAGTAGAATTGAATATGATTTTCTTATCATTTTAATTATACTAATGCAATATTGAAATCCAGCAAGATATAATTAATTATACCATCACAAGCACATCCGTCCCTGTTGAGTACAAATCCAGGCCGACACCCACACGTGTAACCCCCGGGATTATTAGAACATCTCTGTACACAACACGCCTTACTGTCCTCACACTCATCTATGTCTATGATGCAATAAAAACATTGTGTCATTATGATAAAGGTTAACATAGAGTCTTTTGCTCGTTTCATAAATAACATGTATCATACGGTTCTTACACGAGGCCTGTGATATGTTTCATAATGATTTCAATTTTTTCCCATGACCTTACAGAGAAGGTGATCAGAGCCCTACCTTGAGAAAAAAAGTTGTAGTTGAATGCTGCAGTTTCTGCTATGTGTACATAAAACTATTTAGGGAGATGAGAAATTCTACAACTTTCCATACCTTTAGAAAATGCCAATAACTTTGTTAAGATCTTTATCTGTACAATGGGAAGTAACTTTGATTTTACCTGCACAAGACTTCCCGTCAGCTTGTAGAGTGTAACCTTTACGACACGAGCACTCTGGTCCACCTCTACCGTGTTTACACTTGTGTGCACAGCCACCATTGTTTATAGCACAACTATCTACTGGTTCTAACTCAATACCTACAACATAAACAAAAACCAACAATAAGCCTGTCACAAATATGAAACTCCTTCTTTTTTTTAAACTATCCTTTACTAATCATTATAACAGCAATGGAATTCACATACTCTAAAACATCATATAAACTCATTCTGCAGCCTTTTGCAAAACATCTGAAAAGTATTAAGATATTGATCGATAGATGACAACATGCTACTTCGGGGTTACTTATAATGCATGTGTTTTACAAAAACTGACGGGGTATTGGAGAATCCCCTGTCGGACACTAATTGAGTTTTATTCTAGTAAAACAGATATTATTGACAGGGGATTTGCCGATACCATGTCAGTTTTTGTAAAACATAAGTATGGTAATCCTATTCTGATGCTTTGGTCATTAGTGTATTAGAAAACGTACTGTTTTTAACTACTTCGTCCACGCCATAGCAGAAACTGCAGTGAAACGTGAATCTCCTTGCATTTTTTTTCATCGCTCAACCAATCAATATGAGCATTGTAATGTTAGTGCATTAGAATTAATAATTCAGGTTGTTATAATGTAGAAGTCCTCAAACAGTTGCATCATCAAGTCATACAAGAAAACGGAAATCCAACACTTATATCAAAGATTTGCAACATCCACAACTCTGCAAAACTCCATGTTGACTGTAAACCTATGATACTTAGGTAGAATTCACTTATCTCTGTACAAAGTAGTGATAGAATACATTATTCTATCACTTGTAACTTTTCAATAATTTTCTGAGTTTCATTTGTCTTCCAGCTTTGGCACTTTTTTCATTATGACATAACCGTCCATTGTGATGGAACAATAAAGAAGAACGCAAAAAGCTCCGGTTACGAACATTTTTCGTCATTTTCTCGTCCATCATAATTTTCAGCAAATAGTCTATTCCGTCTTTCCTTGGTGTATGCTTGTATTTGATTTGGGACAGTATCTAACATAATAGCATTATGACGTAATAAAATTTTGATAGAAACATCTGTTTTGTAGCGTTACTTTCCCAGATTTAGCATTGGTTTCCATAGAATTTGATGACATCACACTAGATTTACGTCATATACCTTTCTGAACGGGAAGTATCTTTACTCTGTAACACAAAAATTTCCAATAGAGTACAACAATGATACATCTCCTTACGTGTAACATCAGGCTTACCTGGTGGTATGTACTCAGTGGGCATCTCACTAGTTTTCCTAACCTCTGATAGCATTAACAAATCATAGAAATCATTCGTATATTATTATCATAAATCATTCAGCTTGACGATTCATGCATGAATAAGCTATGAGAAGCTGTTAGATATATCAAGATAATGTTAGAAAATTAAGAAATATGAATTTTGTTTACTTATTTTATCAATTTTAAGAGGAATGATCAATAGCCTGTTTTCTGTTTAACTGTGAGATTTTAGTATTTCTAATAGTTGTGAATACTGCTGTAATTCAAATCAATTGAATGTCTTGAAGACATTCTTTAGTATAAATCTTCAGACTTCGCTACCAAAAGAAATGGCACTTTTCTATAGTTCTGATGGAATTAACACAAACAACAGATAAAAGATCACAAAAACAGATTTCTTTATAGTAAAGTTCCGAGGACGGAATCAGAGAAGGAACGATAGAGACACCTACCGTATATACAGGAGTTATCTTGGTTAGCATGGAAAAGAGAGCATAGACAGACACAATGAGACGCTAACGGACGGAAAGACGCATAGGGACGCAAGCGCAGATTGTTCCACAATACTCTGGGTGGTGGAACTGTATGTATATATGCATATGGTACAAGTTAAATTTAAATAAACATGGTTTCGTTTGTCAACTTTAGAGTGAAGAATATGTTAGCAGCCTTGAAAATTGGATCATACTTAATCTCCCTTCAATTACACATAAAAGGTTAAAAAACAATAACAGTATTTCCTTATTGTACAATGCTGACTTCATGTTTCCTTTTTCTTCAAATATTCAAAGCCATTTTTTGATTTTTTTTTTTCATCTGTATACATTTAGGGGGAAAATGACAAATTTCTCTCTTCTTTATGAAATGATAAATGTATTCAATGAATGGTTAACAATACCATGCAACATTTCATTCTATGATATGCATGATTTCTTTATCTGGTAGGTTTAGAACATGCCATGGCACACAAGAACTTATAATTTAAACTAAATTTTAAATTCAAAGACTTGACTTCATTCATAATATTTACATGTATATATGGTATATGTCTTTCATCATCATACACAAAAACAAAGAAATTAAGAAAACACATGTATATGAGTCATACTATCATTCTCTTTCCAATATTTTTTCTCAAATAATGGGAATGTGGAGATATTTTTAGATATCTAAATTTTCAGTCATTCTATAAAGATCTTTCTTTGATATACATGTATTAAAATTTCCACAAAACATTACGAATTTCATGTTTCTAAGGAAGAGAAATGTGTCCTCTTCCACTATTTAAACATATTCTTATTGATAATAATATTAAAGGATTTGGAAACAAGTATTCTAGTATTAAAGAGACTTTGACATTGATCACACGACCTTTACAAAATGACCTTGGTTCCTTGACCTTGACCCCTTGACCTTCAGCAGTCTGATCAAAATGACCTGGATTATAACAAGTCTAACAATATGTAAAGGCAGAAGAACAACTAAACCCTATGACCTTGGCAGAAGTCATGACGAACTTTTGACTTTAAGGTATAATTATAAAGATAAAAAGTCCAAATGCAAAGATGACACTATTTGCCAAACCAATGAACCAACAAATGGATGAGTGGATGGACGATATTATAATGTTTTTTAACAAATCTGCCACCTAATAAAAACAGAATGCTTTTAGTTACATGCAAAACTGGTTCATTTCTTCATTTATTACTTACCTTAATGACATTAAAATGGAAGAATAAAAACATTCCTATCATAATTTTTCTCTTGCTATACCAATGTACTAAATGCTAATACAGTAATACATATTTTTATTGCTATAAAATACTCCAAGAAATATTAGCTTGAGAATTGCAAAATTAAACTAACAGCTAGCAGTTTGTTTCTATAAAATTTGGCAATATTAACGTTATTTAATATATGTCGTTTTTTAATATATGTCAGTTATTTAAAGTTAGCACTGAGGTCACACTGTCAATTTCAATCATCATAAGTTCTAGTAACAGATACATTATAGATGAGATCATTTTTTCCATAAAAGTGTTCTTCAACGTTATAACCTGTACCTGACTTGGAATTTTCAAAATTGACCAAAATATCAAGAACTTAATATTATTAAAACAACTTTGTTTGTTAGCCTTGAATGTTTCTACAAGGAAATGGAGAGAGGATGTTCATATTGCCTTTGAAGTTTAATTGTAGCAATAAGTTAGTAAGCCATTAGGATTATCAAAGGTTTGATGCTTTGTGTATATGTATATATGTAAAACATGTAGAAATGAGAAATAGCATAGAAATTTCTGTTTACATACTGCAGTAAACACAGACACACAGAAATAAAATAACAAAGAATCAAATCACTTCCATTGTAAACTTACGATAACAAGATTTTCCATCAACACCGAGTTGATACCCCGGGGAACAGGAACATGTAAAAGATCCCTGAGTGTTAATACACGCCTGTGTACATTCTCCATTCCTGTCAGCACACTCATCTATATCTATGTATAAAAAATATATCATAATCCATATAACATTGTCTTCCTTCTGATAAATCATTTCAATTTAATATTATCATATTTCTTATTTTCTCCCATTGTTGAAACATGATGAAATACATGACTAGTAAGGTTTGAAATGAATGTTACGTCAAAATTGATCTGCAAATTTTGCTTCAATACTAAGACTCTATTGTTGTTTCAATGCTGAGAATTCAGCACTATACTTCAACATTGAATTATCTGTTCTGTTGAGTTCAGTTTAAGATGAAAGTTGTGTCAATATTGAGATATCATCCTTAATTCAACTTTCACTGGTGTCTACTTTTTCTTCCAATAGCATCTCTGAACCAACTAGAACTGCCCTAAAGTGGATGAATTATACCCCCCGCGGGACGTTTTTTATAAATGGGAACATTTATGATGCTTTCAAAACTTCTTAACATAATATGTTGTATAGGGTGAAGGTCAAGGTCACAGGGTCAAAAGTCATTGTACAAAAATGTAGTACTCTTAATGGTGAATGTGTGTATGAAGTATGAATTTCCTACCATTAATAGTATAAAGAAATCTGCTTTCAAAACTTCTTAACATATAAATGTTGTATAGGGTGAAGGTCAAGATCACAAGGTCACAGGGTCAAAAGTCAAGGTACCGAAATGTAGTACTTTTTATGGTGAATGTGTGTATGAAATATGAAAGGCCTGCCATTAATAGTATAAAAGATATCTACTTTCAAAACTTCTTAACATAAAATGTTGTATAGGGTGAAGGTCAAGGTCACAAGGTCACAGGGTCAAAAGTCATGGTACCAAAATGAAGTACTCTTTATGGTGAATGTGTGTATTAAATAAGAAAGGCCTACCATTAATAGTATAAAAGAAATCTGCTTTCAAAACTTCTTAACATAAAATATTGTATAGGATGAAGGTCAAGGTCACAAGGTCACAGGGTCAAAAGTCATGGTACCAAAATGTAGTACTCTTTATGGTTAACGTGTGTATGAAATATGAAAGGCCTACCATTAATAGTATAAAAGAAATCTGCTTTCAAAACTTCTTAACCGGACGGACAGACAGACAGACAGACGGACGGACAGACAGACAGATGGACAGACAGACAGACGGACAGGGTGATTCCTATATACCCCCTAAACTTCGTTTGCGGGGGGTATAATAAATACGTATTATACATGTGTATAATAAATCATTGTGAAAATGGCAAAAATGTCAAACTGTGGGGACCAAACAAAGCATGACGTCATTACCTGAGTACAGACAGACAGACAGACAGACAGTGGACAAAAAGATCGGCTAATGCAATTTTCCTATGCAAAAGATCTTATATTAAAACTACTAAAAAGAATCAAATGCTTAGAAAGTAGAAAAGAGTCAGTAAAATTTGGTGAAATTGAAATTTATTGCATTAAGCCAAATCACATTCTCAAAGAATGTCGACAATAAAAAACAACATGTAGGCAAAGAGATATAAACCTTTGTCATTGAGACATCTTATAAAAGCTATACCCCCCCCCCCCCCAAACTTACGTTTGGATCCGTGAAAGGATAACTGTTACTACAGAAGTAACAGAAGTATCAAACAATAGCTGTGACGCTCTTGATTTCTCTGTTGTTAATGCTACTTAATAATATACATGTAAATTTATATTTTTGGCTGGTTTAACATTACCTTCACACTGTCGTCTATCTATGGATAGTCTGTAGCCAATAAAGCACTGACAGACAGCCGTCCCTCTATCATTCACACATTTCTGTTCACATCCTCCATTTCTGTTAAGACACGGATCCGCCACTGAAAAAAATGAAAGATCAATTACAAAGCTGTTGACCACTGATTGCCTATATGACTTTATAATTACAAATCTCATTAATTACAGGTAATAGCAGGATTGCCAAATGTTTGACATCAGACCTACCGGCAGACTTTTTATGTAATGACATCACTATCATGGCCCATAAAACATTATTTGACAGGCCATTAAATACGACATCATAGAATAGAAGTCTGACAGTAGGTCTGTTGTTGGTCATGTTGCAATCCTACACTTATATATTTATGTACTAATTCATATCTTCAGTTCAAGTTTATGAAAAAAGATTAAGATCTCTGTCTCTCATTCTGAAAAATTATATTTACTAACATTCTTATAAGTTCCAAAAACACTCTACCATTATATGTGTTACATTGTACCCTGCTACAGTAAACATGGAAATTTCGAGTGGGGGTAATTTTTGCATTTTTCACGAATCAAGGGACTCTTCGAAAATTTCCCTCTGTGAAAAGTTCCCTCGTGCAAAAATATCCCCGCTGTATTCATATAATGGGAAAGACATTTTTATCGCAAATATTTCCCCCACACGTAACGTCTTGATGTTATAATCGTGAAATTTTCCCCCAGCGAAAATAACCATGTTTACAGTTATCATCATTGTAGATACTCACAAACACAGGACCGTCTGTCGTCCCCAAGTCGAAAGTTTTGTCTGCATTTACACTCGAACCTTCCTCCATAACTATCAACACATATATGCTCGCAACCGCCATTGTTCCTAGCACAACCCGAAACAACTGAAAAGTGAAAAATTGATTACTTAAAAAAATTGTAACAGAATAAAAATACTCCACACACCAGCGCAGCGCGAAATCACTATGAATATATACTGTATATGCATCCTTCGAGCTAACTTGAGATATACTTTTGTTAGGTTGTTACGGAAAGAGACTATCTATTGATGAACTTGCTATGTTTCACTTCTAATGTATTGATGAGTGATACGCCCTGATGAACTATATGGTATATAGATGTAGATTGATATTAATTATAAAAAATTAATAATATACATATATGATATATCATAATTATGTAATAAAATATATATATATTTTAAACACACCATTAACTCTGAGATATATCAAGAATAAATACATACATTCTATATAAAGAACTACGTAAAACATACTATAAGGCAACAGAAATTTAATTTTTAGTTTTACGGATTTTATTTTTTCAAAATATGGTAGGAGGAGGGAATAAAAATAAAATAAAAATCAGTTAATTTCAAAATTTCATGTTTTGTGCCACGATCACGATCTTAGTTCAGCTTGTTTATCATGTTTTCAAAGCCGCATTCTCTAAAACACTTGCACCATAAAGATTAAGTGAGAGTGAAAAGTGATAACCAGTAATTCGGATGAGCAGAAGAAAAAAAAATGTACAATCAGTTCATTTTATTTTTTTTCCAATTGTGGTAAAATTAGGGTCGGCAGATCCGTAAAACTAAGAATTAAATTTCTGTCGCCTAAATACATGAAAACCTTTTCTATCTAATGAAACTTGCATGCATTCAAATGTACAGCAAATGCATGTTCAAAATAAACACAACAGAAACAGGGATTCATGCAAAAAAAAAAATAAAAAAATAAAAATTTGCGGAAATAAACAAAATGTTCTACATATGTTTTAGGATATACATGAAAAAAGACATACAACATACTAATTGGTACCTTGAAAGAGCTATACACTAATAAAATCATTGTTATGGAACTGGATTGAAATTATCTTGCTTTTGAAACAGTCATTTTAAGAGTTTTAGAAATGTTGGAAGGTAGATTTTGTGATTTCATAATTTTGTTTCTAGAAAGCAGCTGTATTTTTTTTTTGGTATTATGAGTCAACAGTAGTGAAACTTCTTTTAAAATGTTTAAATGTGCATCTTTCATATCTTATCCTGTCACTTTTATTCATTCAGGAATCATACGCGCATTCTGAAAATGACACAGATTTCAGATCATCGCCAAATACCACCCTGAATTTTCATTGTGTTCAGATATAAAAGTGCCATATCATTCCACATGTAAAAGTGCCAAATATCAAAAAGGTTTTTAGATCTAAAGTACGTGTCAAGTTGGATTTACAAAAATCACAGTATCATATGTTCAACTTATCATGTAATATGAAGATTGTCAAATACATATTTATGTAAGAGGTATAAATACTACGGTAAAGAGTCAAATGTAATACAAGTAACATGAAGTGTCAAATAGAGAATTATGAAATTGTGAACATGCAAAAAAGTGAAACAGTATTTATTTCCAGTACCTCCCAGATTTTACTCATATTTTCTCTGCTTGATTTAACTTAAGTTACAATCTATGAGAAAGATTTTCAAATGATTAATCTTATTATGTGCAAAAAGTGAAATGAAATTTTTCTAATTGGCTGTTCAATTTGTCTGATTTTTTTTTTAAATATTAAAGATAATCCATACAATATGAGTACTACATTTCATACAAAAGCTCAAGGAACATCACTTTTAAAGATGCAAAAGCAAGGACGGGGGGAGTGCTCCTTAAAAATATAAACGAATCTTAAGCTTAATTTCTTTTACTTGACATTTCAATACACTGATCAGATCAGACAAAATATAACTTAGAAAAAAAAGTTATTCTGTGCCGCACAAGTGCAAGTATTATTACGCATGATTAAATTCAATCTCAATATTCAAAGAACGTACAAGGTTTGCAGAATAAGTAAGCTTTATCTTTAAATGATGTGTTTGAGTTAAAGAAAATGGAGAAAAGCCAAAGGTACACTTATTGCAAGTCTTTTGATTGGCTAACACTGTAAATGCAGAGTTTTGATTGGCAAACATTCTTGGCATCATGCCATTACTTTTACCATTAACTCTGAGCCCGTGAACTCTTGGTGACCAATGGTAGTAAGTTTGTCTGTTGCCATATGTACCAGCATATTCTTTGAAATACATACAAGATTTTACGTCACATTTCATATCTAATACTAATCATTATGAAAATCACGCAGATATTGACCTTATGAACTATAACTTTCCTTTAGATTTAAGGTTTTTTTCTTTATACAGATTACAATAATCTGGCATAAACTTTATCAAGAACATGTAGCATGATGTAGATGACATAGTGTATTTACGTTATCAATTTATTTTAAAACCAGCATTTAATTTTTCATGCAGAGAAACTTATACACTGGCAGAAATGAAAGTTGGACACATTTTAGAATAATTATCATAATAAGAGATGATTTACTTTGAGTCAACAAAAATAACAAAATGATGAATATCGATCTATGAACTTGTGAAATTAATTAATTTTTAAAAGTTAATGAGTTAATACCGTAATGCAACGTCCAAAATGCTCACAAATTATTAACAATAGCTACATTCCTTGAACAGCTATTGCCACGGATACAATCCTTTTTAAATAAGTTTACTCTTTTTGAAAATTTATATAAATTCCTTTACACTATCTGTCATACTTTTGAAGCTCAGTTCTGGGGAAATAAAATAATAGATTGCACATACATCAGTGACGGACACTCGATTCTGCACAAAACATCTTACAACAATCGAATAACATCACTGGCACATGAGCAATCTATTATTTGTCCCCAGAATACATGCTAAACTAAGCTTCAAATTCAGAACCGCACATAATGAGAAAGGGTCTATTGCTATGAATCTTCCACATGCTTTGTAAATGCAAAGATGTTGAAACAAAAATAATGATAAGGGAACATCCATTTGACTCTTAAGTTAGGAAGGGGGTGGGGGGTTGATATAAATTATGTCATATTTTTCATAAGCTGACTACTTTGAAACAGATTGTAAATATATCAGCTTGAAACCAAAATTAAAGTAAACAGAATCTGACTTAACTTAAAACATGATAAAACCAATAATTTCAAACATTATTAAAGCTCTTTTCCTCATGTCTAATTTTTACTCTTATTGGATAAATGCTTATGGACTGGTTTGTATAGGAAAATCTCCTTGAAAATTATATTACTGTAAACGTGGAAATTTTCGTGTGGGGGTAATTTTCGCATTTTTTTGCGAACCGATAGACATCGCGAAAAATTTCCCAATGCGAAAATATCCCCACTGCATTCTTACAACGGGAAATACATTTTTATCGTGAATATTTCTCCCACACGTAATGTCTTGATGTTAGAATCGCGAAATTTTCCCCCAGCGAAAATAACCACGTTTACAGTAGATCAAGATGGAAATGTTTTGGTATCTTTTTCAGCAAGCCATGACAAATGTCCAGGGAGCTTAAGTCATAGCCCAGCATTGATGTTGGTTACATTGACGAAACTTTAACCTGGGCTATACATGTATCTAACGACTTAAGGGGATATAAAGGGTATTTGGCTTTGATATTTTAAAGGTAAATTCTTTCCATCGGGACCCTGACTTTTATCTTAATGACCTCGACCTTGAGCTGGACCTAATTTCTAAATCTTTATCAAGGGTTAGATCTCATGAGCTGTATGGTGTAGGACTTTGATATTTCTTACAAAGTAGATTCCTCATGACCGGACCTTTCATTTGAGACCTTGACCTTTGACCTAGTAGTCTGAAATACTTATAAAACAAGAGGCCCAAGGGGGCCACATTGCTCACCTCAGCTGCAAACATAAGAATGATAGTGGACAATATGGTGGAGGCCCTTGAGTACTTGATTCCTTTAAGGTATCGTGAAATTATGAGCATCAGTTTTGGAGATGTCAAAAATACGTCAACCAAGCCCTCTGTGACCATATTTGTTGACCAATCAGCACAAAAAATACAAACTTGGTAGAGGTCCTTGAGTACTTGCTTCCTGTAAGGTTTCATTAAATTCTGTACAGCAGCTGCAGAAGAGAAGCCCCAAATGTGTCAGCCAATCAGAGCCCTTCGGCGGCCATATTTGTTGACCAATCGGCAAGAAAAACATAACTTGGTAGAGAACCTTGAGTACTTGCTTCTTGTAAGGTTTCGTGAAATTCTGTGCAAAGGTTGCAGAGGAGAAGTCGAAAATACGTCAGCCAATCAGAGTCCTTGGCAGCCATATTTGTTGACCAATTGGCACGAAAAAACAAAATGTAAGTAGAGGACCTCGAGTACTTGCTTCCAGTAAAGTTTCGTGAAATTCTGTGCAGCTGTTGCAGCGAGGAATTAAAAAATGTGTCTGCCAATCAGAGCCCTCAGCAGCCATATTTGTTGACTGATCCGCACGAAAAATCGAAACTTGGTAGAGGGCCTTACAAACTTGCTTCCTGTAAGGTTTCATGATATTCTGTGTAGCAGTTGCAGAGGAGAAGTCAAAAATGTGTCAGCCAATCAGAGTCCTTAGCGGTCATATTTGTTGACCAATCTTTACAAAAAACACAAACTTGGTAGAGAACCTTGAGTACTTGCCTCCTGTAAAGTTTCGTGAAATTCTGTGCAGCAGTTGCAGAGGAGAAGTAGAAAATGCGTCAGCCAATCAGAGCCCTCAGCGGCCATATTTGTTGACCGATCGGCACGAAAAACTCAAACTTGGTAGAGGACCTTTTAAAAGTACTAAGAGCAAAGTTTCTGTGGCCCCAAAAAAATCATAATATGTGTATTAATTAATGATTTTAAAATGACATTATCATTTACATGATTTACGTTTAATTTAACACTTTAACTCTAGTTTTCTCATTTTCAAAGTTAAAAATAAACAGCTTGTCATTGAATTATTGGAAAATAAATAAATGGTCTAAGATGTGATTCAGGATTAAATGACCTGGCCTACAAATTAAATTTGAAAGTGTCCATAACAACCTAAGGGCCGGGCTAACCCCCCCCCCCCTCCTTTTTTTGAATCAAATGATCGCTCCCTGAATTTTTTTGAGAAAGTACGAGTCATGTATGTAAGCAAGGAAAATTGCTGATCATGCAAGTTAAATACCAAGTTTTTATATCATAAGTTTGTATTAAAACGTGGATGAGCACTGTTCAGTCTGCCTTGCCTCTGATTTTGCCATGGCCAGCATCCTTTTAGTAAGAGTTATGTTTCTTTGTCTGCAGGTGCTTGTTAAATAAAGGCGCGCTATTCAAGAACTTTTTATGGTAAAACTGGCCCACGATAAATACTAGAGTACTTACCTTATGGTCAGTTGTACCACGAAGTCCCAAACCATCACTGCAGCCGTGAATTCCCGGAGTACGGTGAACTGCAACTGCTCTGTAATGGTGCTGGTTTAAGACTTACCCAGAATTCCTCAACGGTCGAGTAAATGACGTAATATAGCGCACGTAATGTTTAGCGCCAACTACTACACTCCTCCCCCTTTTATTTGAGGACTCTGGGTACAGTCTCTCAAATAATCATACCTTGGAGTTTGCACCAAAAGGTTTTTCATACTTTCATGAATAATCAATTAGCTGGGCCTTTTAGCCATACAGCTACAAATAATCTTTCTCAGTTATTATCATATTTGACCTAGAACAGAGGTAAGACCCACATTTGCATGTTGCCTCCTGCTGTTCTCTGTACTATACTTTAACATTGACCAATGGAGAACATAAGTATGGCCCACATTGCATGTTACCTCCTATTGTTCTCCAACTACAGTAGTTTCAACTTAACCGACAGAGAACATAAGTATGACCCACATTTGTGTGTTGTTCCCTTATGGTCTCTGACATCAATGATGGTGTCAGGAAATGCCTCAAACCAACATGGATCATTAGAAGCTCTATTCTGTGTATAGATCCCTATGCCAGCTATCATCAGCAATTTCCACACACCCACCCTAATGTCATTTTAAGGAGGACCAAGATGCATGACCCTGGTCACTCTCAAAATTACAGGCTATGACCTTCAGTTGGGCACATATGTCTCCAAGCTGAAGTTCCAGAGCCGACACCCTTTTCTCTAGGTCAGAGGACTGTGGACAGTCTGTCATGCCTACACTAGAGACTCTGTATGACACTGGGAATGGTTCATGATCTCCAGAATAAGGACTACAGACCACTCCCTTATCCTCTACCTTTGAAATGGCCAGATGATTAAACTGATAGTGTTTAATCCTATCTATAACTTCCAGAATACTACTCAAATTCAGGTTCACCACAAACTGCCCAGCATTTTGGTCCAGGCATCCGTGGCAAATCCTGTAAATTACTTGCTTATTTTGGAAGTCATCTGGCAAGCCTTGGAATGCTTTTGCAGCAACTTGCTGCACACGATCACTCCATTCCTCCAAGCTTTCATCTGGGTTTTGAACCAGGGTGCTAAATTTTACCTGTGCGGTTTCTGGCAGTTCACAATCCCCAAATCTCATCTCTAATTTTGTCATCAAGTCAGCAAACCTTACACCAGGGTCTTTTTTTACCACACTTGTGTAAAATTCACTGGCCTGACCTTCCAAGCACCAGCAAAGATACCCTCTGCTTTCCAATTCAGTCCACTGTTTTGCTTGAGCAAATACAGTGAATTTCATTTTGAAAGCTTCCCAGTTGTCTGTCCCATTATATCTAATGGTTTTGGGAATAGACTCTAAGTTTCTTTCCATAGAAACCATAGATTCTACAAGTCTCAGTTCGGATTCATCTGAAATCCCTTGATCTTGACTTGTAGCGACCTCAATGACTTCTGGGGCTGGGGTCTGATTGTATACGATCTGGTCTTGGCCATGAGGTTCAATATTAGAAACCAGGGACCCATTTCTCTCATTTGGACCCCTTTCTTCAGTTGTTCCCATTTGATTTCTGTTCGCATATGGACAATTTTGATCTGGATAGGGAGCATATCTCTGCCTATTGGCAGCTATGTCATTTGGTAGATCAGCCCACCTAGGGTCAAAACAATCCATATACGGAACATTGTACTGGTTGTACATAGGCGGGGGCATTGGAAACCATGGACATCCATATCCAGGATACCAACCTGGTGGTCCTAGGGGGGCAAATATGGGAGGGTACCCCCAATTTGGTATAGGCTCTGGATATCTAGGATACATGGTTTCATGTACCTCTCTACTCATCCCTTCTCCATCAATAGGTCCTGTTGGAGGAAACTTTACCTGCTGTGTGCGTGTGACACCTCTGATATCATAATCAAAGGGTACTCCATGCGACCTTTGACCTCCATAGAAGCCCTGGTAGGGGTTCCATATGGGCTCATTTCCATATGACTCCACAGAGGAGCCCACTCCAGATTTTTGTTCTTTTTCAACAAAGAATTCATTTGATCCTTGATCAATGACCTTCCTAGTATCTGGACTTCTCTCCATTCTACTTTCAGAACATAAACTGTTTTCCTCATTATAACTTTGAACCTCTTGCAGGTTCTGTTCATTTTCAGAGTTTGTAAATTCAGTAGTCATATTCCAATATAATATGTATTTATTATCTAATAGATATGATAATCTGTCTCTGATATTATATAATTTAATGCTGTAATAATGAGGAAAATCTACCCAAATTGCAAGGTCGAACACACAAACACATTTGCATTAATGTGAACCCCTTACAGTATAATAAATGCAACAATATACGACAATTCAATAAATAGTGTTAGGACAAGTCAGAGGAAATTCTGTAAAGATCCAGAAACTTATCCTGAACAAATAAAATCGAAATCTACACAGAATAAATATTTCACAAATTTATACAATGTTTGCAATATTACACTGTCAGTTTTACACGCTGACCCTTCCAAAGTTGCGCTGCATTGACCGAATCGCAGTGTACGTGACACCTGTCCAATCAATCAACCCGATTACGGAAGGTAGACGCATATAAATAACAGCATAAAAGTTGAAAATTGACAAAATATATTCTTTTTCACAAGTTCAGAAGCTGTTACCTTCACGCTTTACTTCCAAAATTGCATTTATTTTGACCGACGCTCAGCCTGAGACCGGCCCGATCAATCAACACTTTTAAGGAAGAAATGAGGACAAACAACAGCAAAATGTCACAGTATTTTGGATGAAATAACTCCTTATTAACTTCCACAAACAATTTCGGAACTATGATCTGTCCAATGAACAACCACAGCCCAATTTATGTTGTGCGAAGAAGAAGTTCCGCCGAAAAGTTCCGAATTCCACAAGATCAATATTGAAAATGATTAATACTGAGATGAGTCAATAATCTGATTTAAAATAAAGTAACTGAACAATATTGGTCCAATACCTCAACAAATACTTCAGTTTCTAATAATTTCCCAGCTCACCTGTCGTGAACCAAGAAGCAGACGACACCTGTGATCGCCGGCCTGAATGTAAACAAATTATGTTCAGCAAGATTCAGACCCTGCTCGCAGCGCCAATATGGTAAAACTGGCCCACGATAAATACTAGAGTACTTACCTTATGGTCAGTTGTACCACGAAGTCCCAAACCATCACTGCAGCCGTGAATTCCCGGAGTACGGTGAACTGCAACTGCTCTGTAATGGTGCTGGTTTAAGACTTACCCAGAATTCCTCAACGGTCGAGTAAATGACGTAATATAGCGCACGTAATGTTTAGCGCCAACTACTACACTTTAATGATAATGTCATTGTAATATCGTACCATAATGTCGTTGTATCATAGTATCAGAAATGTCGTGAATAATTATAATAAATGGTAATAATCAACTAAAACTTATCTTATTGATAAAGGATTAAAGTCCTTGTCATTTGTTTCTATAATGTTTTTTTTTCTAATCCGATTTTCTTTATTTCAACTTATATGTATCCACGATTTTCAATTTCTTACTTTAATTAAGTTGAACATGATAAATTTATATCGATATGTTTTTATCATTTTGGTCATTTATCAATTTTCAGTCGATTATTTTGTAAAATCTATGCACTTATAAGTTAATTGAAATTTTGTCTACTAATTATGCAAATGAAATATACTTCAGAAAAAATATATAGATCTACATGTATGGTTGTCATGCAGCATTCACTTGTAGGGAAGAGTTACATTAATAAGGTTATAATATACGATATAAAACATTATTTAGACAAGAAGGTACCGATGTTTTTATCATTAGTGTTAGTTTCATAGCGCATGGGTAGCATTTCAAGGTCATTGCCATGGTGATGACGATGTAAATGTTTGACCTTGACCTGACCTCGTTCCCATGTTTGTCTATCACTAAGACTGCTGCTATGGAGACGTCCTCGACCTCTGGGTTCTGAAAGAACGAGCCCTTGATTTGTGAGATTTAAAGGTAAAATGTTACCAACATCCTGAGCTGCATGTAAAACAAAAAGAACAGACTTTCTTATTAATTTTGCGAGACACCACAATAAATCAATAAAATCCATATATACTTACCTAATTTACAATTATATTGTTAGATTTGTAATTTTCATTTTTTTCTAGTCTAGTACTTTATTGTCACTTAATCATATTTCACCAAGGTAATTGTGAGAATATAATTAATAAAATCCTTTATCTATTTATCCCCTCAAATGAATGCATATAGTCTGTAATTTACTGACAGACACTTTTTTATTCGGAGGCACCAATCTCAATTTTGTTTTCACATAAAATAGAGATATATAAATTGCTTCATTTCATGGATTACTTTGATATGAACATCCTCCTGACTTGTATATTTGTAAATGATAATACATCCAACATGTCTATAAATATTGCAACGAAAAATATGTGAGTAAATTATATAAAGATGCACTATTAATGAATATTTAATATACATATACATGTAATTAGATGAAATCAAATATATAACAATATTTGGTGCCGACACGACCGTACATGTATAATTCACAAAAAGGGGAAAATTCAGGGTTCTTCCAGACTGAGTCTATACTCTCAGAAATTCTGAATCCGCGACTTCTAGATACCGTGTACTAATTTCTACATTTTTTGCTTCTGTCATTTTTAATTTACAGTTCTTTTTAAATGCATGTAGGTCAAGTATGCTATTAAGGGGAAAGGAAGGAAAAGGTGCAAAATAAGTTTTTTATAACGAATTCGTTATCGAATATAATAGGGGATCCTTGGGTCCAAAATCCATCATCCATCACACCAAGCCCTGAAAGCCTCTCTTAAATTTTAAAGTTATATCCAGTACATTACAGAGGTATTACAGAGGTACAAAAATAATTCCAATTTTATGACCGATATTTAAAGATCAGTATGCTCCTTTCAATATAAAACGGCCTATAGCAAATAAATGCAACTCGGCATCTTCACGACAATGGCTCAATTTCGGTTATTTTAAGTTTTAGTTCTCACTAAATCATGGATTTTTTTTATTTAGCGTAATAGAAAAGAACCCAACGAACCGTAAACATCATAAAACTGAATTTTCAACGCGTAATATTTATGATAACGAGGGAGAAAGTTCGGGTTAAGATTCAAAACTTACGAGGACATTAGAGTGGTGCCTCCTTATTATTGACGACAGGGGTTGGGGTTTTGTATCTTGACGGAATCCAGACGACAGCGTCTGTGCGATAAATGTCCTTGAGTCATTAAAAAAAGACATTAAAAAATGCATGTCTTCAGTGTATTGAGTGATAGGATCATTGTAAACATAAACCTCGACGCTACCTTTAAATTTGAAAAAGATTTTTCAGTGTAAAATAAATATTTAAAATATTGCTGCGGTATGAATCAGAGTCCTCAAAACAACACACGAAATTACTTTTTTTTTTCAAGAAAATCTTTCTGCGTCCCATATCGAGTCCTAGACCCGCAGCTGGTCCGCACGAAATATAAGTTTTCTCTTTCTTTGTCTGTTTCTCTCTAATTTTCATATATCTAACCTAATGCTCATAGAGCGAATCGACCCATGACCTAACGTATTACTTATATTATAAGATATGAGTTATATCTTTTAGATAATAAGTAGTGCAGTTTAGCTACGGAGACACCCACCCATTTAAACCTAATTATCTGTCTGTTAGAGTCTCAATAAATCTTTTTTCTAAATTCTTCTCTATTCAATATTCTACCGTTGTAAAATTTTTCGTAGACAGTTACAATAAATATCAATGAAGATATATAGAAAATCAGAAAATCTTCCCCATTAATCAAAGCACCTTACAACTGAAAGAAGATTTTAAGGTGTCACTGTGTCTCGTATATGTCAGAACTTCTAAGCCTTCAAAATTCTGTGGCGTGCATTCCGTATAATAATTTGTATGACGAGTCATGTAAGTCTCAATGGAGTTTTCATTCAGGTCAAGCGGTCTAAATATTAATACCATTTTCCTCATTGCAATATATAGTAATAAAGTTGATCATTTAAATAATTTATTTCTTATAAAATCGAATTTTAGGAGGATATAGATGTTTTGACTGACAAAAAGGGGTCGATATCAGTCCGCTTATGAACAGAGAAAAAAGGGGGCAGAGTTTAAACCCATTTCGATGATAAAATATTCTTCAGATTTTTGAAAAAGTAATATCAACCCCCCCCCCCCCCCTTAAAAAAAGATCCACCGCATATTGAAATCTGGATGCTTATAGAATAGGGATACGTGTATAATCTATATATTGATTAATTCTACTTCAATTTTAGAGTGAGTTTGTTCGGACGGAATGAAAGGACGTGATCTATCTTATTAAAATTGGAGCTTGACTTGAATCCTAGATCTGCACAGACGAATCTTGTATTTGCACCACATTAACTGCGTGCAGTTCCTAGATCTGCCCTTTATAGGGGTACATAACAGTCAGTTCCTAGATCCGCCCCTTTATAGGGGTAAATAACAGACAGTTCCTAGATCCGCCCCTTTAAAGGAGTAAATAACAGACAGTTCCTAGATCCGCCCCTTTACAGGAGTAGATAACAGACAGTTCCTAGATCCGCCCCTTTAATCCGGCAATAACAATGATTAATACTGTGACTTTATCATCAAACATTTATTCCGACCACCGTGCAATGAAGGATAATAGATGATATATAATAATTAATTCAAGTTTTAATTACATTTTTACACCTTGGTTGTCATTACTGTCGATTATTGGATGAAATTGATAAATAACTTCCATCCATTCCAAAATGATTGTTTTATAACGTTCAGTTGCAGTTCTATGGGACCCCTGAGCCACAATCGCTATGACCATTGATTTTTCAAACTGATTCTATTTCTTTTTTGGACTCTTTTAATAGGCTTGATACAGAAAAAATACAATTACATGTAACTTGATTTCAAAATGATCATATCTACAGAAAAATCGAACGCCAAGAAAACAAAATCAAGGAAAAACTCTCATATTATTCCTAATTTGGAAAAAAAAGACGTCTCGTAAAAGATAACTTCATTTTTTTTTTCACAGAGAACTTGTAAAGCTTTAGATTGGGGATACTTTTAAAATAACTTTATTAACAACGACAATTATGACAGAGTTTTTGGCTCATTAGCGACATTTGCTGGGATGGTCCCTGAAATTCGTTAAAATGCTTCTTTTCCATTTTTAGAAAATAAATAAATAAATAGAAAATCTAAACCCCAGTCGGCCTAAATGTCCCTATAACAAAACTTGCAATACAGTCTGGATTAGAAATTTCACATTGTACTCTGATATAAAAATTAATTTAACGATATGAAGTACTTGTATACTAACCTACGCATGTCATTCCGTCTGTGTTCAGATTATATCCGTCTGGGCATGCGCAAGTATAACTTCCTGCGGTGTTTCTACAAGTGTGTTGACATCCGTGTTTTTTCTCTGCACATTCATCGATATCTACATGAAAAAAAAAATGAATAAAAATAAAATAAGCTTAAAATGCATCAAAGATGCAAAGTGCCGAGTTGCAAAACTTGAATGTAAGTATGAACATTCAGACTTAAAATATACAAGAATTGTATAAATATATGGTCTCGACAGATGGGAGGCATTATTAGAACGTTTCAGGTTGATACACATTCATATATAATCCAGAAACCATTTTCTATTATCTGAGTCCTACAAATTTGACCTTTGATCTTTTGATCCCAAAATCAATATATCATCCTTGATTCATGGGAAACATTTCTGGCAAGTTTCATGATCATATGTGCAATACATGTTCAAATATGGTCCAGAAACCATTTTCAATCATCTGAGTCCTATGATCTTGACCTTTTGACATCAAATTCAATGGAAGGATTCCTTGATTCATGGGAAATATTTCTGGAAACATTAAGTCCTGTGACCTTGATCTTTGACCCTTTGACCCCTAAATCAAAAGTGGTCATTTTCTATTCACTGGAAACATTTCTGGCAAGTTACATGATTATAGGTGCAATACAGGCTCAAATTCAGTCGGGAAACCATTTTTAATCATCTTAGTCCTGTGACCTTGACCTTTGAACCCCAAAATTGATAGTGGTCATCCTTGATCCATGGGAAACATTTCTGGCAAGCTTCATGATTATAATTGCAATACAGGCTGAAATATGGTCCGGAAACCACTTTCAATCATCGGAGTCCTGTGACCTTGACCTTTGACCTTTTGACCCCAAAATCAATAGGGGTCATTCTTGATTCATGGGAATCATTATTGGCAAGTTTCATGACTTTAGGTGCAATACAGGCTAAAATATGGCCAGGAAACCATTTTCAATCATCAGAGTCCTGTGACCTTGACCTTTGACCTTTTGACCCCAAAATCAAAAGTGGTCATTTTCTATTCACAGGAAACATTTCTGGCAAGTTACATGATTATAGGTGCAATACAGGCTGAAATATGGTCCGAAAACCAATTTCAATCAACAGAGTCCTGTGACCTTGACCTTTGACCTTTTGACCCCAAAATCAATAGGCCTCATCCTTGATTCAAGGGAAACATTTCTGGCAAGTTTCATGATTATAGGTGCAATACAGGCTGAAATATGGTCCGGAAACCATTTTCAATCATCTGAGTCCTGTGACCTTGACTTTTGACCTTTTGACCCCAAAATCAATAGGGCTCATCCTTGACTAATGGTGAGTAAGTGTATGAAGTTTCATTGTTATAGCCTCTTTCGTAGTTGACTTATAGTCCGGAAACCAATTGTTGACGCCCTCCCGCCCGCCCAGACGCCCGCCCGCCCGCCCGCCCGCCCGCCCGTCTCACATCAAATAAAGAGCCGAGTTTTGCAACTCGGCTAATAAAATAAGGGTCTCACTCTCAGAAGTCTTGGACTTAGACTTGCTTAAGTCCTTATATCAAATGATTTTAAAATTAAATACATATATTAAAAGAGTGAAATCTCTTTACTAGCAAGGAAAAGTTGTCTTCTCTGTATTGTGATATATATCTGCAACCAATTGCTCACTGCTTATAGTTTTAAAAGGGGCATCTGTATTCCACTTGAAAAAAAGAAATTGATAAGCGCTTTATCTGATATAAGGACTTGAGCAAGTCTGTCTTGGACTTTCAGTTGTTTTTTAAATGTCCTGCGTTTTGTGATTAGAATTGTGTAAATGCATGTCCTTAATCTAAACGCGTTTTAATTGGTGTAATGTTTCGGTGTTCAGTTGTGTCAATGTCCAATCCTTTGTGTTTAGAATATTATATTATAATGCTCCCAAATGAGCTTGGAATTGTGTCTATGAATGTCTTGGCGTGCGAGTTCTTGGTTGTTATGGGCGTTTGCGTTTTATATTGTTTGTATTTCGAGTTTAGTCAATGAATTTGCAACTATGCAGGTGACATTTCTTATCTCCCACTTGTTATTTTTACCCTTGATATCATTGATGAAAAGACCGACTAACTATCACGTTTAAATTGTGCTCTTTTTTATTTTCAAGCAGTTCTGGCTTTTTATGCAGTATTTGCGCACTGAGATAACCCTATGTTCTGAACGTATCAAAACGTTTTGACCTTGACCTTAGATGCCTAAAAATCGACAGCAGCCTACACATTTTTTAAGGGAAATTCCCGGTGATAAATAGCGATTATCACACGTGTGTTTCGACCGGTGAACGGAGTATCTTATGAAGCATCTGTAGGCATGGTCTACATCATTTGTTCACACCTGGGAGATACATTCGGATATACTTTCAACAATGGCGGGAAATCGCTCGAGATAATTGGCTCTAATCTGCACCTGATAAGAGACACCGGTAACAAGTAAATTATGCTGTTACAGTAGTTCTATAGTAAGTTATGGAACGAATAAGACTTTGCTGCCGGAGAGTAAAACGGTACCAAAACTAACCCCTGTCGGAGAGCAAAACGGTACCAAAACTAACCCCTGCCGGAGAGCAAAACGGTACCAAAACTAACCCCTGCCGGAGAGCAAAACGGTACCAAAACTAACTCCCTATTCTATTCATTATATTTTTTGTGAGTTTTTCGAAGGAAGTGGAACACCGGTGGCGACATTTTTAAAGATGACCACGTGATAGCGAGCATACGCTACAAATATTTAGGCCGAATCTTGGGTTGATTTTACATGAATTTCTTTGCCATGAGCTGATGAGTATAAAAATGATATAACTAACATGTTCGTATTCATCATAAAAAGAGTCGATTCGGAGTATGAATGAATAGAATAAAAAAAAAATCTTTCATATGGACAGTCGAGAGAAATTCATTACATGCAGACAAAAATCACAATTCACGAGAAAAAAAAATAATGGACTGTTACAGTTTCTACATGTTCTATGATAAACTGAAAATAAATGTTTTACTTTTTGCATATATGATCTTATATATGTTATATGCATGTACAAAATGTACATGTATACGATGTATGCAAATGAACACGTTGATTAAAATGACATTCGTAACATATAACAGAAATGTCCTTGATTTATTTTCTTTACGTATAAAATATTTTTCATGACACTGATTTATTAATAAAATACAGGTCAAGGTCATGTAAAGAAGTATGTTCGCACGTAATACATATGTAATAAGAATATATCCAAAATCGTGAAAATACATTGTACGTACATGTACATGTAATAGGATATCTTGCACGAAGAAGAGGGGGGGGGGAGAGAGGAACTGCCTAAGAAACTGTTGAACGAACTGATGTTGTTCAAGAGACAGAATTAAGCATATAATTATTAATAGCACGTGTCCTCAATTTATTTTGATATCAACATGATAGTTTTCTTGAACTTCAATCAGTCGAAGTATGAAAATTGCTTGATTGTGTAATGTTGCTTTTCAATTTGTAGATTTGGGGTTTGCATTGTAAGGTCAAGAAGAAAAGCGCGGACACAGAAATTTTGGTAGACGGTCCTGCCTCCAACTCAACTTGGGCTTATATTGGACTTTGCAAGCGTAAAACAAAAGGCAAGGCATTTGAAACAGACATTGCTGATCTTTTGTTTCCCCCTGGTTTCGTACATGACAGAAAAAAGCCAAATGTCTTAAAAAATGATGAGGTTAACAGGCAAATGAAATTATCTAATTGTTGCATATCTTTGATTGTCTGTTTCCGAAAACTCACGTGTAATTGGTGATGCAGACAAAAAGATGCAGAAGCTGTGAAACTTCACACAGGGCCATGTGAGTTTAGAGAATGCAAAATTAAGTCATGAATCATATTTTGTCTGGAAAATGACTTACATAATCAACTGTGCTTTAAATATCTTCACGCGCCTGCTTGCAATGTGTATTTCCGTTGTTGAATTTTTAGCCAATCAGATTATATGAAATGTTTGAGATATGATAAAGCTATTGTTAGGCAGACTTCACGGTAGCATCTGAGGGACTTTTCCTTGAATTGTTTATAGATATTTTAAAAATGTAGATTAAATCAAATTTAAGATAAAGCAGAGGTATGATAAGGTTGCAAGTCAAACCATTCATCTTTTGATAGAATGAGTTTTTATGCAACTGGTTCTGTGTTAAAAATATACTGAAACGTCAGTGAGATCAAGAACTTGATAAAGAATACTTTCTTAACAATTTTCTTGAAATCTTGCGTGAGACTTGCAGTAATAGAGAAATATGATGTTGAGTACCTTCACATGTTCTGCCATCTTCAGACAATCTGTAACCTTGACGACACGTGCACTGATAGGAACCAATCGTATTGCGACAATCGTGGTCACAGCTACTTTTTCTCTGACGGCATTCGTCAATATCTGAAAAGAAATATCATTGACAAAGATTAACAATTTTACTAGAGCGTCATACATGTACATTGAAAATGGAAAAATTGAAATTCTATTAAGTTTTTTTCCAATTAATTCAGTAAACTTGATGGTGTTGATGGAATCTTATCAACATACTTTCACATGTTTAGAAAGAAAGTTTGTGCAAAATCAAATATTGATCGGAATGCTGAAATACAAATATAAATAACATTTTGGCTTGGGTACGAGCATGTAATCTGGATTACACACTTTTCTCTTTTAGAGCCACTTTTAGCTTGTGCTGCACAAAATACGTCGTCAAAATATTTACGTTACACGATTCTTTAAGAACATTCTGTTGTAAAAGAAAATCACTATATGCATATCATATATACCGGTATATTGATTATATATATATTGATGATATAGATATTTTGATAGACGGATGACCCCTTTTTTCTATTTATGTGTTCTCTAAGATATATAAACCTTAGAATCTCCAACAGAGCTCCAAACTTGAAACACCATCATGCACAGGAGCTCGACGCCAACGATCCACAAGAATATCCGCCTCTACTTTCCTTATCATATATACTCTGACTAGAGAGAGATGGGAAGAGGCGGGTGTCAATGAAGGTTGTTGGCATCGAGCTCCTGTGACATCATGTTACAAAATCAAGAAGATTGCTTCAATGAAAGCAAATGCCAAAAAAAAAAAAAAAAAAAAAATCACGATTAGGAATCAATCAACCAGTATTGTACCGTTTTTTTTTTTCAAAAATAATTTCATAATTTTATTCTCCTTTCAAAGGTTGATAGATTTAACCTTTCTAAAACATCAAAATGTACATACAAAGATTTAAAAAAGATTTATTAATGTAAACTTTACAAGTGCACGTATCTCTTTACATTTTACAAAATGTTCTACATGTTGAAATATCAAAGTCAATGGTGCTTTTCTTTTAATATTTCTCAAAGATTAAGGTTATCTTCTTTAAGATCTGTAAGTGCATTTCAAACATTTCTTCACGTATGTTTGTTTTGTATTTGCTGGTATTTTGAGAGCCTTTCGAAGTGAAGTACAGTGCATTTGTAATATGAAGAAGCGCCCTTGAGCGAATTTTTAAAACCCTGAAACTCTTTGAAAACAGCTGACAGAGAGTTTCTTTTCTCCATTTTCATCGATTATGTAATGGAACATGTACCCTTTAATTTGTTGAAATTTCTCCAATCTATGCAGACCAGGGTAATTTGTTTATTGCGTGTGGTCGGTATGTTCTCTGATTAAAAAAAAGTTTAAAGAAAAAATGTATATCTCGCCACGCAGCTTCGGTTTGAATGACCTCTTACGAGAACGTTATTTTGTAAATTCTGTATGTTATGGTGATATAGTTACTAATGGAAGTATCAAGCCAAACATGCTCGGTTCCCCATGCTATTTGCAATTTGTCTAAAGCTCGAATAACCTGGTGAGCCGAGGATGCAGGCCAAACAAATGCATCCTCTGTCTCTCTCTATAAAAAGAATCATTCGAACCCCAATTATTTTAGCACATGATAAAAGGTGGGTTTGATTTTAATAACAATATTTAAGGAGATGCTTGCCCTAATAGACATGGACTTATAAACTTGAGATTTGTGACAGGTATCTAATTATCTTCTTTAGTTTGTAACGGTTGGTTTTTAATTGATATTTGGTTGATGTTTACTCTACTAGGTAAAGCCAAAATATCCGGTATCAATAATCACGTTTACATCGCACAATACAGATATATATAAGACAATCGGGGGTTTACACAAGGAGCAACGTCGGAGCCATCCTTTTTCTTTGTATATTTACCGAAACATTCTCTTCTGAAGTGTTATATTGCTGACATATGTTAAAACCTTTAAAAATATTTGATGCAAGATGTGTTATGTTCACCTAAGAATCAAAGAAAATGAAATCAAGATATTCACAAGATTTTCTCGTTTTCCTTTTCATTCTAAATTGATTTTCCACTCTGTCGAGTAGCAGTAAAGGAACATTGCGTCAGAGAGAAGAATATCTTGACGTATAGTGACTGATCACCCTACCGTACCATTAGGCAAATCTATTTTCTAACGAAAAACAACACTTGTAGAATCTAGGAAAACCGACAAAACAATTCTCCTAGGGGAAAATCAAACTCTATAATTGATAGTCGCCCATGGAAATAGATTTTCTCTGTAGCAAGGTGGAGGCAACGTTAACCTATGGTCCCCGCCCTTTCTTGTGTGTCACTTTACCAAATAAATCATTTCCATTGTTATAATTGAAGATCGGGAAATATAATTGCAACGGTTTTCCTTATCTGGAAAAAACACTAACAATGAAACATATTTTCCGGAGTTCCTGATGAAAATTGCATAATCGATAATGAATTTTGTATGTCATTTCCTCTCTTTGAAATAAAGATGACGGAGCATTGACAACTCTTAATATTTCTGTATGACCATATATATGGGTTTGTAAATTCTTATTCTTCCTCCTTTGGAGAAATTGCAGATTGAATTGCCACTTTGACATACCGGTATATATTTATATATATCCACAGATTGGAAAGTTATAATCTCTAACGATTACACATGGCAACCACAAAAACAATAATACATATATATAGTGTTCTATGACATATTAGAATTAAAATTTTAAACATGCATTAATGACGACTAAAATTTTAATTTTAATATGTCATAGGACAATAGGAAAGTATCTGATTCAATAATTAGATCAAACAAAACAGAATGGAATGAGTAGACCATGTAATGATAACTCGAAATCGCCTTTTGGCAACCAGTCACAAGAAAATGCAGATGGACATCAGATACCGAATCCCACTCCATTTCTTCTACGTTGAAAATGATCGTTCTTTTCTTAGAATACGGGATTTCCAGAGATAAGAAAATAGAGGAGGAACGAAGTGTTACAGACTGCACTTGTTCATGAGCACAACTCTGAGTCTTATCGTTGGTACGTTTCTTACAATTTGTGATTTTATGTAGATAGCTTTGTTCGTTCATAAATTAAACGTATATCGAATGAGTAAGTGTAGGTCTTACAAACCCAAAATCAGGATTCGAAAATCACAACCAATGGGCATTCAAAATAAAACAAGAGGCCCAAGGGGGCAACATCGCTCACCTGAGTTGCAGACAAAGGGTTAAAAGTCACAAAAATACTTCTACAGATCAAAGCCCTTGACAGCCATATTTGTTGACCTATCGACAAGAAAAACACAAACTTGGCAGAGGACCTTGAGTACTTGCTTGCTGCAAGGTTTCGTGAAATTCTGTGCAACAGTTGCAGAGGAGATTTCGAAAATGTGTCAGCCAATCAGAGTCCTTGGCGGCCATATTTGTTGACCGATCAGCACAAAATACACAGTCTTGGTAGAGGACCTTGAGTACTTTCTTCCTGTAAAGTTTCATGAAATTCTGTGCAGTGGTTTTTTTGCAGAGAAGATGTTGAAAATGTGTTAGCCAATCAGAGCCCTCGGCGGCCATATTTGTTGACCGACGGCACGAAAAACACAAACTTGGCAGAGGACCTTGAATACTTCCTTCCTGTAAAGTTTCATGAAATTCTGTGCAGCGGTTGCAGAGGAGATGTCGAAAATGAGTCAGCCAATCAGAGCCCTCAGCAGCCATATTTGTTGAACAATCGGCACGAAAAATACAAACTTGGTAGAGGACCTTAAGTACTTCCTTCCTGCAAAGTTTCATGAAATTCTGTGCAGTGGTTAAAGAGGAGATGTCGAAAATGTGTCGGCCCATCAGAGCCCTCGGCGGCCATATTTGTTGAATGATCGGCACAAAAAATACAAACTTGGTAGAGGACCTTGAGTACTTCCTTCATGTAAAGTTTCATGAAATTCTGAGCAGCGGTTGCAGAGGAGATGTCGAAAATGTGTCAGCCAATCAGAGCCCTCGGCGGCCATATTTGTTGACCGATCGGCACGAAAAACACAAACTTGGTAGAGGACCTTGAGTACTTCCCTCCTGTAAAGTTTCATGAAATTCTATGCAACGGTTGCAGAGGAGATGTCGAAAATGTGTCAGCCAATCAGAGCCCTCGGCGGCCATATTTGTTGACCAATCGGCACAAAAAACACAAACTTGGTAAAGGGCATTGAGTACTTGCTTCCTGTGAAGTTTCGAGAAAATCTGTGCAGCGGTTGCAGAGGAGATGTTGAAAATGTTAAAAGTTTACGCCGGACGGACGGACGACGACGACGACGACGACGGACGGACGGACGACGGACGGCGCGCTATGACAATAGCTCACTTGAGCTTCGCTCAGGTGAGCTAAAAACCCCACTGCAACATCAAAAGAACAAAGCATTTTCAAGGGATCATACTGTAGATTGATTGATAGATCTAAGATTCCCGAGAAGAGTAATAATCTCCTGCTTGTTTGCAACACCTGTTACCTTTGTCAAGAAAATCGTCAAAGCAAGTTTATGTATCACAATCTCTTTTTATGGTTCTATAACTGAAAATATTTTTCAACATTGTGGAAGAAGAGATGAAAAAAATTGTTGTATTTTTGTTCAAATTGTATTTATTGTCCAGTATGTCCGTTGTATCAATTTAAAGTCAGTGGAATACAAATACATGTGTAGTTCCCGGTAAGTTGCCTAGTCCTCGGAACGAAGTCGTTGTAGTTTGAGCTTGCTCTATGATTGCGATATGAATATATACCGTAGGCAGGGGAAATACTCAGGAATGAGAAATTTGTTTTTTCGAAGTTGAAGTCGTCCAGTTTGTCATACATTGAGGTACTTGGGTGATCCTTGTCGTCAACAGATTTGCTGTCAATTCCAGTGTATAACTGGACAAAAACGTGTATGGGATGACGAAAAGCAAATCGATCTACTTTTCTCCCACTGTGGACTGGGATTTCCATGGAAACACTGGGAAAAGATATCCTTGTCTTACCCCTATGGGGTAAGATAACATTTTCACGTGCCTTTTGACTGTAACGTCAATTGTGACGTCATACACGATTGCTGCGTTAGCCGATCAAAATATGAAAAAGAATACATAAAATCTCAATTTTGATCGATTTTCAAACAGTGGGAGAAAAATAATCCATCCCCAGATGTGATTAGGGACACGGAAATCCAACCCTCGTGTCCAGGATTTGCTTTTGTCCACGACTCGGCAAGCCTCGTCGTGGTACAAGCAACTCCTGGACACTCGGGTTGGATTTCCTTGTCCCTGATCACATCTGGGGATAGATTCTATTAATCTTCGACTGTTGTCCAGGGTGTCCCTCGAACCAAACAGAAATTACCTTTTCTAGATTTAACTAAATGTCTTTGTGTGGTGAGAATTATGGCAAAGTTTTGGAAATACTAAACCCAAATAACTTTTGATATAAGTGTAATGGTAATGAAAGTGGATTATATGACATGGACCAAGAGGAGTGAAGAATGGGGAAAAAGAGTCTTGATTCCGTCTTTTCGATTTTACAGGCCTACGTTCGATTTGTGCAGGTATCTGACGTCATTAATTTCCTTTGAAAACGTCATATATTTACCCCTGTTTCCCTGAATTTCATGCTGGTTTCCATAGAATTTGATGACGTCACAATGATTGACGTCAGATACCTGCACAAATGGGAAGTAACTCGTTATTTCGAAAAGACCGAATTGTAGTTGAATAAATCTGGGTTTTTTTTCGAAATTCATTTATATTTTAACAATCGGTGAAAGGGTTTTCTAATTAAAATTTGATGATTGAACTTTTAGATTTACAAATTAATGCAAGGGTGTGATAAGTCATTCCCAAAATATTTCCCAAGAAATAAAAGTAAGAAATCAATCATAGTCACAATTTTCAATTTTCTAAGAACGAAATACTCCATTCGCATTGAAGGCTTTTTCGTACGTACGTCATCTCGCACGTAGGACATTTTCCCCAATTGTTAAATACAAAGAAACCCAGTATATTTTCCGGTTCAAATAACCCCTGCAATTAACCAACCTAAATCAAAGTCGCATGTAGAAGCAATCGACCAGCGTTCCCCAAACACTCCGAGTTCCGATAGCGACAGAGTAAATTAGGACCGCACGCGATATTTTTCCAATCTCAGCAAGGCTATCGCATGGCGCCAAGCGTTGGGGACACCATGAGGTGAAAGCTTATCAATTAATTACATAATACTCAATGAAGCAGTTAGATTCCAGTATTTATTTCTTAATTTTCCAAGGAACTACCACACATTTGAACTCGATGACAATGACGTGATAGTATTCATACATTGATTTCCCGTTGGTTCAGCGTCATAAATTCCGTGCCCTATAAATGATAGTGAGTATGGTGATCAAATGAAAGGCGTACACCGAAAAACATTTACTGGAAAATGAAATATCATTATTATCATCCTTACGGAAACTGTGGATAAAAAGATACAAAATTCAATTACAGAGTCAGTACAAAAATCGGAATTGCAGTGCTCTTACTATTTTCTTTTTCGGCAATCGAAAGTGTTCATAAGCTCCTTGTGATTATCCGAGTTCAATTCAATCTCAAAACATTTGGCGAGGCTCAAAAACATTTAACTTGAATATTCCTTTAAGATAAATTTTTTCACGGTTATGAATCTTCTGGCTCGGATAAATCGTAATTCTGAATAAAAAAGCAAATTTTCTATAAATCCTATCGAAATCTCATTGAATGACAAAAGAGCATGATCTTCTAGCATAAGGATAATGTTGGTAGACAATAACTATGATATTAACCCTCCCTCATGAGATAGCTCTGTCCTTAGCTGGCTCTTTGGTATATATAGAATATTGGTGATACATTATCTATTGAGATGCACATATAGCGCACTAAATTATTACATGTACGATCGAACATATAATTCAATATGATAATCTCTGCACATGCATCCGAAAACCAGATTGAGGCGTCTTTAAACATGATAAAAAGGAACATGTCATACAGTATGACGTATACATGTAGTTGCTTATAAAACTATGGTACAACAATATCGTTTATTTATTTGGTTGCTAGTTTGAATCGCAGGAGATGCTCAATATCCTCAAAGTTCCAATTCCTATCAGATGGTTTACAAGCTGTTGGAATCTCAAATTTTAACCGACCGGATTTTAATCCCGATTTTGCAAATCTTCGGACATGTTATTGGGACTATCTCCATAGTTACAATCGGAAGCTACGTATGCAAGGAATTGACTAGTTTCCGTAGACGGTTTTGCTCTCCAGTAACAGAGCTAAAAGTCCCTTCTTCATCTGTATATGTCATAATGTAGGAAATCATATTTTTTAAGTCTACAGCTTATTGAATTATAAAGATGCATCACTTTAGCCATTATAAATGTATAAAGAAAAACAGTGTCTATAATCTAAGCATTAATTCTGGCTCTTTGACCCAAACACAGATTCATCATGAGTGTAAGTGACAGGAAAATGACGCTGAAGAAGGAGCATTTGGCTGTCTTCTTTCAGGAATATAAATGGCGGGTAATTGTTAATAATTGGCTAGATTGGCTCATTCTACCATACAATGGATTGTACCATCTCGGCAAAATGGCTAGAAGTATAGCCAATGTAGACAGCTCCTGTATAAAAGACCTATAACCAAAGTGCCTGCGTGCATTCACCGGGACAGGCCAAATATTTCTTATGTCGAATTGATAAGGGAAAATTTGATTTTTGTGGCTTGATTCGCGGGAAATCTACCAGTATTTGTAGCTTTTATGGTCACGATTAGAGTGTTTAAAATCAATGAATGTAGCAATTTCCTCAATGTTTATAAATCAATTGTGCAAACAAGGAAAGTACTCACAATAAAATGAGCATAATGATAGACCCCGGTCTTCGTCATTTATAGAATGAATCTATAAGACCCCAAGTATTATTTTGGTATGGGGAGGAGAATAGCAATTTTCTCCCTTTCGAAGCCATCCAAGAGAAGTGATGTATTTGGTACAGGGATCTTACATTGATTTTTCTTCAAAGATTATGTTCAAAGACAGTTTAATGCATGGCTTTGAGTCAGCTTGGAACAAGGCTTTGAATTTTTCACTGCTAATTATGGATCTATATAACATTTCAATTATACATTCCCTTGTTGGTGATATCTGAGTTTGCTTAAGTTACATATAGCAGCGAACATTATTATTCATTTGTAAGCCTCTCAGTTCATTACATCGAAAACCCGTAACAAAACACAAATTATGACATGTGTTCTGTATATATACACTGAAGTTGTCTGTTTCATTCTTGTTTTCTGAAATCACGTTTTCTAGGTAAAATTTGAATTTGAAGACGTTTAACATTTCTAGGTAAAATTCAGGTCACCGTGGGTTCAATTTGCAGTTTAGAACAGCCGTCGTGGCATTTTATGCTTTGTTACGTCATAAGCGTTATCATGCGATGTGCAAACACTTCCTTTCATCTCAGGGAATTACATTGGTTGTGCATATATTTGTTAAATATCGGAGATTTTCAAGGGAACCAAATTTTTCAAAAGGTAATGAACGCTCAACATCAACAAGAAAGAATCACTTATATAAAACTACCAAACAACATCAAATGGAAGCTTCAAAAACTAGTTTAAGAGAAAAGAAGATGGTGTGTTTCAAATAAAACAAATTGGCTTGCCAAAAAAATATAGAATTACGCAAATTGCTCGATAGAAAAAGAGGAGAAGTGAGTGAATGAAATAGTAACAGGGAAGTCCACAGTTGATACCCGTGTTCCTTGAAGATGATAACAACATTGCAGGAGTCCGAGTGGAAGCTGTCAATGGGAGACTGTCCACAGACAACTTTATGAGAATTTGGAACTGTTCATAGATTTTTACTTTTTACCTGCCCAGAAGATCCCTATGTCAAAAGAGTTAAAATGTCCCCCCCCCCAATTTTTTTTTCGTTGGAAAACATCCACGATAGCAGCCAATGAACAGATCATGGAATGTCAGAGACACCAACTATGTTTTTGATGTACCTCAGAAACCACACATCCTTATTAGATATATGTAGTGCGTATAGTAAAACCTGCAAATTTCTTCGTGCATGTTTTCCGTATTGGGCTCTTTGTGGTAGTTCTCGTTTCCAACTTCTCCCATCCTTTCTTTTAGGTAGTAGTAAAAACATTATATCATGATGATACAAATCTTCTTAATTTCAAAATAATATTAAAATAACTGCCGTCGTTGCTAATTAGTGTTACAAATGTCAACATCAAACTTGTACCATCTAGGGATAAGGTTAGGAGATCCTCTTTAAGTAGGTTCTTTATCACTATTTATATAGATACCCGAGTTATTGAGGGGTTAATTTCTCGTAATATGAACCAGATAGCTCCTCACTTACCACGGCGGAGTACCTACACGTCAAATGTCAGAACGATGGTCAAATTCCATACACAAAATATGCCAACTCAACTTTTTTGAAAAATCTTATTTTTTTTTTATTTAACAATTTCTGAAGATCGGAATCCCCAAAGTTTCAGGTGTATGACTGGAAAAATATTTGAGGACGATAAAATGGTTAAAAACTAATGTATTGCATTAAAAAGAAACTGAGCGGGTGGTAACTTTGCTTAAATAATGTGAAAACAAAATTCATACTTTTCATCGTAATTTTTAATACCATTTTATGATAGATGTAAAACCTGACCTTACAATGTAGTAATAAAGAGACCATTAAATTCACAACTTTAGTGTTAAATAGTAGATTTTTCATCGTCATTAACGTATCGCTTTGTCATGGCGAATACATCATATGAATGTAACAAGAATGCACTACTAAGATTGAAATGGCTGCTCGCACTTTACAAAAGGGGACAAAAGGTAAACGCAAATCATCTCAATTACACAGAGACGACAAAAATACACAAAGGTAAAGTTACAGAATAACTAACATCAATTTATAGCTCAAGACTCGTATACAGATCCATTTGTAAAGGTACAAATGCAGTCTAAATGCACATCAAAGAAGAAGGGGTCAAAACGAGGCAGAGGTCATATCATGCTGATATATGACGGGAGCTCCAATTCATGTCAGGACGGGTGAAACTTGGCCCTCTGGTATCTTTCAAACTCTATACTGTGTCGCGCGATGTGTCCACACAGAGCAATAGTGTCAAGTGTCTTTCTAAAGGAGACCGCCCGAAGTTCCTCTGATATATCAAATGCTTGGTACGAGTGATATGTTTTTCTATCATTTTGCACATTAGAAACGCCTTTCTTATGGAAAACGGACATTCCTGCTTGACAGTTATCTAGCCCTGTGGAAAATTCCAAATATCAATCTCAAATTTCAAATTGATATGAACATCGGGGAGGAAACAAAAGAGTCCTTTGCACCTAGGGTTCAAGATAGTTTCCTATTGCCATGAAGTGCACTTTCACTGTACATGAAAATGTTATATTTATCTATGGTCTTGCCAAAATTATCATACCTACTTTCAAAGTCAAAATGATCAGGACAATCTAGTAATTGTGTGGAAACAAATCAAGACATGTCGAGTTCTGAAAGAGTGAAATGTCTTAAGAAACACTCCATTATTATAGAAACAACTTTTCACTCTTCCACAATGGTTCACAGAAGTAATGCACTGATATGAGATGTATGTTTAATGTAGCTCTGTTAGCATACTCTACAATTATTTGTTTGTCTTGAAGTAGACAAGCAAAATGAGCCATCGTCATGTCCTTCGAATATTCTTAATATCGGTTTATTGATATGTGGCTACAATGCATAATTTCTGAATGAGAAGATTGAACTCGTGAGACCTCGTGGATTTCCCCCCCTAAAAGTGATGGCAAAGTTAAAGTAGTTCGCATTAGACAGCGAAGCAAAGAATGTCATTTTATGTTAACCTTACTAGAAAATATTGATATATAAGGTGAAATAAAATATAAGAACATTTCCAACACTATAGTTTTTATGTGTAGCCAATATCTTTCTATGAAAAGAAAAAAAAATTATGAAAGAATGTGGTATTTCTCTCTGTCTTCCTGTCTGGAGACTGACATTTTTGGAATATACTTATTCTTAAATAGGACATCTTACCATTGCAAACAGCATAATTGCAATCCTTTCCAGATTCCTTACTTTGTCCAAATCTTAATACTGTTGTTTTATAGGTCAAGTAATTTAAGTTTGAAAATTTCTGTTTTCTTGAAATTTTTAAAACGTGGGCCCTATAGCATCATATCCCATCCATTCTATGGAGGGGGATTAGGGTCACAATGCTATTTGACTTGCTTACATGCTTCATGCTATGTTGCTTCATTCAATGTTTGATTATTCCATGTTCATTTGTCTTGCTTTCATTTAAAATTGACTTTATTGAATTTGTCTTTCTTCTTTATGCAATGTTGCTTCCTTGCATTTTACATTTGTCCTTCGTCAATGCATAATTGTCGTTCTACCATGCGTTATGACATCTTTCATTGTGCCATCATTCTTTCGTCCTAATGCCATTATTGCTTCGTCAATGCTAACCTCAATTTTGATACCAGGTGGCGCTCCATTTGTGTCCGTTCCTTGAAATTAACTTTGAGACGTCCCCTGTTGCAGTACTTGGAAAAATGATTTATAAATAGCGTAAAAAGCAAAAGCCGCTTGAAATATTTGAACAAAAAAAAAAAGAAATCATTAAATGATAACTATTTGGACCTTTTCTGTTTGTTTGTTTATTTATACAGTAGTAATAGCCATTTGGGAATTTGAAAACTCTAGAACGTTTTGAGTTAACTGTAGCATGACGTCGTGGCTCAGCGGTAAGCGTGCTGGACTACCATAGCATTTTTTTCACGCATGGGTTCGAATCCCATCGGCTTCATAATTTTTTTTCTGAATTGAGAGTGGGAAATTATATAGAAGTCAGGTTTTTTTCTGAGATATCATGGGAAAGGCGGTATTTCATATCGAAAAATTCTAGTTCAACTGAAACTGCCGCGCGTCCTACACTGATCGAACATAGAGATCAACATCCCCGGCCCCTTTGATTCAGTCAATAATGCAGTTTCTAGTCTCCTTTCATAATTTTGACCTTGAAAATTTACCTCTTGACATCTCTGTATGCCAAAATTACTCCAAGCTGTTGTACAGGACAAGCGGAGCGTAGCAGAAGGAGGGGGGGGGGGGGGGGGGTAGCGTTATCGCTCGCCAGTTCTTTATAGACTTTCTGAATAATGTAGCTATTTTGATCCATCCTTTATACATATTTCTTTATCAATGTACATGAAGACATTTAACTCAATCTATATAGAATATTATTACATGTAATGATAGAGGGTATAGAAAGTACAAAAATGTATTTTCTGATAAGTCAATTTTTTGTTAAAAATAATTCCTGGCTCGCTACCGCCTTCGCACCAGAAATGTTAAAATTTGTGCATGCAGAACATGAAACCTCCTTATTTTTTTAACCCCCCTTTTTTATTATTTTTTTTTTTTTCATTTATTTATTTATTTTTATCTTGTTAGAAATTTTGGGATGTTGTGCCCCTCCACTTTTTCAGGCAGAGCTACGCCGTTGGTCCAGGACTACGTCTGCTCAGGAACGTGGCACAAAAACAGTTCAGTGTCATTCACAGCCTTTTGAACAATGGCCAAAATTTAGACCTTTATTGTGTTCCTATACTCCGTGTTAGGAGCGCAAGGAAGGTATAATTTTAATTAGACTGCACTATGGCAAACTTGTCAGATTCTTCTTGTTCAGTGGCTGATCCAGCGCCCCCTTTGCCGGGGTCAAGGGGCGAATTTTGCCGATTTTACTGATGTACCTGTTTTTGCCGGGAAAATATTGGGTCTGTACAGGAGCATCCCCTAAATCCGCCACTGTTGTTCGACCCAAGATCAAGGTTAAGAATGAAATCCAAGCGTTTGATGTTTGCAAGGATTGACCTTGAACATTGACCTTCATAAGTCCATACTTCAAAGTCAATTATTATAGAAGTTTTATCTTTTTATGCAAGAATCATCCGATTTATGGTACAGAAACGACATTGACGGGCATATAAAAGGCAAATAATAAAAATTATGACTTTTCATAGATGACTTGCAAGCGACGATAGTGAGCCAACGAAACTTTTGCAAAGTTCTGTAATAAAAATGATTTTGTTTTCAACTGAATAGTGATAATGTACAGTTGCCCGCCATATTCTTTTTTCCAAAACAATGACCCCCCCCCCCCCCAAAGAAAAACTGAATAAAAAAATTGCATAGAAACATTTTATTTTTATAAGTACCCCCAATTTTTTCTACATCCTCTACTGGGAAGATGGACAACATGGACAAGTTACATTATACTTAAAATTGACAAAAGGAAACACTGTATCCTCGTCCGGGATTCGAACCCACTAGGAAAAGTGTAACATAAAACCTAGTGGCAGACGTGATAACCACTACGCCACAGACATTGTTTAAAATGAGTAATTTATAGTCAGTGTTAAAATTTACAAAAATCTGATGCATACAAAATCAAATATTTACTCATTACTTCAAATATTTATACAGCCAATCTACTTCTGTCCTCTCGTGCAATTATATAATTACTTTTCGAACGATACTGTAGTAGAAGTTAAAATAAATTTCTAACGACAGGGGATGTTTCAAAGTTCATACCAAGTAACGGGTACATGCGGTCCCGCGGAGCGCCATCTGGTATCAAAATTGAAGTTAGCATTGACGAAGCAATAATAGCATTAAGACGAAAGGATAATGGCAGAAAGAAGGATGTCATAACGCATGGTATAATGACAGTTATGCATTGACGAAGGACAAATGTAAAATGCAGGGAAGCAAAATTACACAAAGAGAAAGATAAAGTCAATTTTAAATGAAAGCAAGACAAATGAACATGGAATAATCAAACATTGAATGAAGCAACATAGCATGAAGCATGTAAGCAAGTCAAATAGCATTGTGACCCTAATCCCCCTCCATACCATTCTGCTACGTCTTTCGAAACATTTTTGGACATAATAATTTTCACACTCACACTTTTTGACCCTATCACATTGTTTAGATTGAGGATCACTGACGAGGGTTTAGAGTACCCAAAACGTGCATGTCTGGTCCATGTTGTAAATTTATCTGTTCTTAAATGATGATATTTAATTTGAAGACGTTTACCATTCTTAGTCATTACAAAGTAGTCTTTAGAAATTTTGGCATCGTTGAATTGATAAGTCTATACTATTTCCGGAATTTTAAAGATTTTAATATCAATATGATAATAAAGCGCATGTTTTACTTCATTAAGAGTTTCTATCGTATTTCCGGAATTTGAAAATTTTTGATATCATAATGATAATACAACGGATATTTTACTTCATTAAAATCAAACTTTGAACAGTCCGACACATTTATGTGGCATATTCATCCTCTCAAAGACACAACCATTCCTCACAGGCATTACAGAGGGGCTAGCTTGCTTCCTATCAGATCTACCCATCAACCTAATTATGTACAAATTTTATCTAGGAAAGAAAAAATGGATATGTCAGATGTAAATAACCATTCAAAAAGATAGAGATTTTAACAAGGTGCCCCAGGTGCCCGACACATTTTTATTTTCTAAAAATTGTAAACTTGTTTGCTTCATTAATTTGAGTTTGACAGATGAGGTTCGAGTTCCTTCCCCATTTCTATTTCCCTCGCAGCTATCAATCAAAACAATGAAGAGGAAACTGATATAGTTTGCACAAGAACAATATCTAAAGTCATGTGGTAAACGCCATCACTGAGATATTCCTCCATAGCGGGAGCACCCCTTTAAATTGTACGACGATTACAAGCATTAAATTTTTTTGACTTTATTAAAATGTGAGACCTGTTGAGATTTGAAGTATTAGTGTAAGTTTACATGCAGATGAAATGTAGATTTTGACCGTGCCCTCATAAACTCGGTAGTGAATGCCGTGTACATTATGCAATATTGCCTAAAAATTTGACGTATCGGAGGCTATCTTATTCAGACGCTGTAATGTGAATACTTACCCGGCTGCATTTGTAAAGTTGTTTTTATTTGAGATAAAAGGGTAGATAAATGTTTGTCACATCTTTCAACTAACAAAAACTTTTATGTTTACTGAATTTTACGCACTGAATCAAAGTAATGTTAGTTGTATATCGTGTGTCTGTGAAATTTTCATTGGTTGTATGTCCATTATTTGTCGCTATATCCATGAGTCAGACTTCCCCCATGTTCACTATATTCAGCTTCTATTTTAAACTTTTCAGTCATTATTTTTCATGTCTAAATGCACATTAAATTTTTTATCTCATCGACAGAAAAAAAAACTCTATAGATTTATTCCAAGTAATCGTAATATATTTTGGAATCAGTAACACAAAGCGAAATCAGATTCCAAAAAGCTTAGTATTTCTTGACAAGGCTATTTTTTTCTTGAATTTGACAAGTTTTTATGGAGCTCTTGCGACGGGTGTTGCATGCAACCAGGAGACGCTGATTCTCCCCGTGCACCTGGTCTCACTTCGAAATGTTATTCATTCCGAGGTTCGCAACCGTTCCAATGGAAATTCTAATGATTTTGCTTTGCCTTCTCGACTTTGAGACTGATAGATACTTCTTTGATTTTTTTTTCTAGGTTACGATTCGGTGACTATAGAAGAACAATATATATACAGTACATTTAAACCATTTTGAATTGTGCAGCACCGTATTTATTATTTTTGGTGGCGCCATTTGTTTTACAATCAATACTATTCATATATACGTATGATATCATGTGATCGTTGTGTCCGTCTGTTTGTTCATTTTTTTTCTCGTCTAATGGGTAGTACACGTGTTCTACCATGATCACTGCAGTGTCACAATTATAGGAATCTCCTGCTTTTGTTTTAATTTTACTCTCATTTCAAACTGGAATTGAACATTTCCGGATAAAAGGTCTTTACCCTCCTATTTGACTGAATATCAAGAGGCATAATGCGAAATGCCGATATATATGTTGTAAAATTCTTACTTTCCTGTAGAATGATTAGAAATATACTTGTCGGCAAACGAATCAGATGAGAGACAGCATCTGAGTATCAGAGATGATAGCAATGCATTGTCTTTTTCTGTGTTCGTTTTTGGTGTTCCATGATATTTTGTACGTTCTGAATACATCATATCTGTTTATCTCTGTCAATCTTCCAACATTTAGGAAATAGTGAGAAGTGAACAAAAGATTGGAACTTTGGAGAAGTTAGTAGTGAAACTTACCATATTGGCATCTTGAGCCCTGGTAGCCCGGGGGACAAGAACATCTCTGTGTGTAGCCGCCCATACAGCGCCCACCGTTGTAACATGTGCTTTGTTCACATCGTCCTATAAACAAAAGAGATATCGATATAAGATAGAATATAACATAAGATTTGTACAAAAAAATGTACTAATCTAAACCCATATCACTGGATACAGATGATATTCTAAATTAATACTGTCCGTACGACCAATTGTACAGAGGAATCAATTCACAGTGTACATGTTTATAAATGTCTTCAAATTCAATAGCATCATTTTAGAACAGATTAATTTAGCAATTGGACCAGACATGCACGTTTCGGGTACTAAACCCTCGTCAGTGATCTTCAATCTAAACAATGTAATATAGCCAAAGAGTGTGAAAATTATGTTAAAAATTGTACCGAAAGACGAAGCAGGATGGGTGGGATATGATGCTACTGACTTAATTAAGCTCTTACCAATTTGAGAATGGTGTCAAATCTAGTTTCTCGTTAAAGTTTGTTCCTTTATTTTGTAAATGCTTAAAAATAATATTCGATATCTTTGTTTTGCTTAATTCATTTATGATTCATTTTTTTCTTTTTCTTTTTTTTTTTTGATTTTGTTTTTTTTTCACAGGATATGCAGTATCCTCAGGCTAGAAAGGTTTCTGTCTATTGAAAATAGTACTTCAAACAGTGTTATACATTCAAAAATATACATTTACTTGTGAAGGATTCGGTAGAATGCCCGCATGGAATTGTCCGTGTAAGGTAACAAAGAACATACTGTCAGATATCACGGTCCAAACAGTGTGTATAGGGGCGAATCGCCTTTTCTATGGACGCATCTACAGACACTGTCATATAGGCTAGAGCCAATTGAACAAGGACAGTAGAAATACATAGAACAGTTCCGTTTTGATACCTCTCACAATCCGATGTTCATCTCTGTCTTGCCGAAATGACAGAAACTTTAACAATGTGTGTAATGCAGGAGAGAATCCGGACATTTTGTTAATGACAGGATGAAGGTTATCTCAACTCTGCTTTAGATTAAGCTTCTTTTTAAATTGATATATACCTTAAATGTTTCAGTAGGAGAGATAAAACATGTAGAATAGAATACTCAAATTTAACAGAAAAGGCGGATCCCAGGTGTCATAAATCGCGGTCCCTCTTTCCATCTATAGGATCCGCGCTTGTAGTGACACCATCGATGATATCTAGTCCAAATCATGATGAGTGCATGCCTCATTTAGCATTAAAGAATACCCGATACAACCTGCAGGCATTTCTTAAGGCATTGTCACTAGAGATCCCCTTTTGGTAGGGATATGCTACACCCGTATTACATGTCACAGCTTTATAAAAGTGCATCGTATTAGATCAAGATTAAGTATTTAATCAAGAAAAGGAAGAAAGGGTAGCTTTATCTTTGATGCACGATATCATGTTTGTATCAATGTATTCAGTGGATCTTGTGACTTAGTTTGGTGTTTTGTTTGAGGCAGTGTACTTTACGGCGGAAATATTTCAGAATCCTGCAAGAGTACACACCCCAAACTTTAGGAGAGTTGGTGGTGGTAATGCAAAATGAGATCAAATAAGTGTTCATATTAAGACAAATCTTGAATTGTAAATCCCAAATTCAAACATGCTGACATAATAAGAAAAATGATTCCTTCTAATGTACACAGAGCGTAGAAATAACCACAGAAACGGGAAATAAGTTTTTCAGTTGCCTTTAGGATAGATTTGGTGTTCTGTACACAATATCAACAATCTCGATGATAAGCCAACATACATGTATGATCGCAACTGTATGCAGATCTTAAAAAGGGATTAAATTGAAAGGGTATCCGGATGTCTAGTCCTCGATCCTCCCTCTTGTCCTCAAATTTGGAATTTTTAGAATCACGATAATAATCATTATCCATATTAATTTATTCATTTTTTCTTCCTTCATGCTCGTCATGAATTCTCAAAGCAAAAATCAAATTGTGAATTTATACCCTTAATGACCATAAAGTGAAATCAAAAGAGTGCTGAAAAGACGTCTAAGAGATATTGACCAGAAAACATTAGTAATTTGAAGAATAATCAATGTAGAGAGTGCCTCCAAGAAACGTCGGGCGCCTATCAAATGCACCATGCAGTATCTTTACACGGGCTTTCTTAATGAAATAATAACGATCCGTGGCTTTCATTTAACCTCTACTTAGCGAAGTGAAAGAAGTCTATTTTAAATGCGATTGAAAGTAATGGATTGCGTTTTCCGCTGTCAACACTATATTTACTGTGTAACAAGGCGTGCTCTGAGATTACGCCGTGCACATACGGGTTACATACACCTGCTCTCGTTCATTATGCGCCTGTCTTTTCATTAAATTTTGGCAACCTTGGTCGTTTCGTTGCAGATTGTCCTCAGATATATATGCATCGTACAAATGCTATCACGTACTCACGTAATCACGGTTAAATAGTAATGTTTGAAAATTTTCATTTCAAACTTTTTTTTTAATAAAAACACACATATGGCATAATATGGTCAATGAAAATATTTTCAAAAAAGAAAAAAAAAAAAGAAAAAAAGAAAATAATTTCAATTATTTAATATTTCATCATTCATGACGACTAATTTTGCAAGGTATTCATATATTATTTTGAAATCTACTATACAACAGACAGGAATCATACGTGTTACAAGTAGAGAATCACAGAGGTAATCGTTTTTGAAAAGTTTTTTGTGCATTTTAATGTTCAAGATGACACTTTTATTAAACTGTCGACAGGAGGAAAGTATTTTTTGCATGTGAGATTCAATAGCGCAAAATGAAATTTAAAAAATCTTTTTTCATAAATCAAGTTTGACTCCTGTTTTACTCAAACTTATCTTTTTTTCACTTTTCTATTTCGACAAATTAAGAGGGGCGTCTTTCCCGACAATACTGGAGGTCCCCCTTTCTGTTCTCAGCAGGTACCCGCTCATTTCAGACAATAGTGTTGTATGTCATATTCATACAACCATAATCAAAATGAATAGAGGCGGTGACTAAACGTCAACATCGCAACGGAGCATTAAATCCGGATTTCAATGGTTCCGTCAAAATTTTGACAATTAGATATCTTATTCAGATTCAGATTCTTTATATCTTAACAGACAACCTGATCCAGATGATTGTCTAAACTCCTTAGCTCGGAAGTGTGTCAAATTCTGAATACATAACAGAATGTGCATTGTTTGCAAAAATAGTGTCTCATTTGGCAAATCTTCATAACGTGTAATTCTTAAAATTATTAAACACATCAATTATGTATATTCTGTTAGGATTTTACTTGATATAAGCATGATATGAAAACTATACATTTTCCATTTCAAAATGCACTTGTATATCTTTCAACATTTTTTAAGTCTATCCTTGCGGACGCAGGATTTTTAAAACTATTGATTCCCACACTTTTCTCATTTTTATAGTGATGTTTTATAAACTGCAGTAAACAATTTCTGAAAGAATTTAAAGTACATGTAAAGGACTTAATATTAAGTCATGTGCGAATCCAGAGATTATTTCAACCGTTCTAGATGAATTCAAATTCGCAACCGTTCCAATGGAAATTCTAAATGATTTTGCCTTCCCTTTTCGACCTTGAGACTGAATAACTGATAGGTACTTCTTCGACATTTATTCAAGGTGGGTATCCGCTAAGACCTATGATTTTTGGAAAATGATTCGCAAAAATAAGTAAAATAAGTGTTTCTCACTTTCAGGAGGTCTCCAAAACCCAGCTAATCAACCAACCAACTCCCTACTAGAAAAAAGGAGGGAATCTCTAACATGACTCGGTTGCAACTACCACAACAAAACACCGAAACATCGCCATGTGACAACACAGAATATACAAACACAAGAGATGCAAAACGGTTAAAGAACACCAAAAACGACACCAAAAATATGAAAGACTTTCTATATATAAACCATCGACACAAATCGACAATTGGTGCCGACTTAGGACGGACGTTCAGAGAGGACATGTGGTCTGCGTCCTTTCCTTTCTAACGAATTTTTGACAGAGCTCGTCATGGAGTCTCGTGTCAGAGTCAGTCAGAGTGCAAGTCTTAAAATAGGCTGTAGATTGGTCAAGTACCATGCAGAGTGTCGTTCAGTAGACACCAGAGGCGATTGATGATTCTGACGCAATTATGCTGTTGTTTTTAATTAAATACATGTTGTTGCATTGAATGGGACTGCAAAGACAAATTCTCATAATACTAGATTACTATTATCAAAAATAAAACTTATTAGAATTTCATCACAGTTCTCAGTCTTGCTAATTGAAGCTGTAAAGATAACACTGGGCGTGACCAACTCATGATCTCTAATATGGTCATGACTCTTTCTTTTATTCTGTGTATGTACAAAAGTAATAAATCTAAATGAAGCATTGGGATTCCAGAAGAACTCAAGTCCACATACAAACAGTGTACACAGTGCATGTATCGGGGCAATTTAATGCAAAGCAATGATAGGTATTGAGAGAATGTCAAAATATCGATACATAAATTGAATTAAAATATTTTGTATCAAAAGATGATGTCATTAAAGGACTATCGAAGCTGATTTATGGGAAGTTAAAGTCACAATTCAAAAAAGTCTTCCCAAGGACAAGAAATAAATAACATTTTTGTGATCTAATCGTGATATTACGACCTTAATGGCCGATACCGTAATCGATGTAGGTAAAAAGCTAATTAAGTGATTTTAGCCAGGAACCGTGACTCTTTACTTCTGCTTTATTAGAGGCCGTAATTAAGACCTTTGATCTTTGAATTGTCACCACCTAGCGGATTATCGTCGAATAATCTAAAGGGGAATGAACTCGGGTGTTCCTAAATGAAGATTGTGATATAGAGATCAAAGGGAGATCGTTACATTCCTTACATGGTGAGGAGGTGTTCCTTAAAAGTACTTTGATAATGAGCGGATTCAGGTCCTGAAAGTAGAGGGAGATACAAAGGAGAAACAAATATGTAAAATTTTATATCTGGATAACCAAATGCATTTTCTCTGTAGTGATGTACGTTTATGGTAGTGATAGGTCTTTCCAACTTTTTCCAAAGTTACTTCACCATAGTCATGGTAAATGCTGTAGTTATCCGGATTATCTGTTCATAACCCTCCTTCTATTCGGCTGTGCGGGGACTTATACAAAAATACGAAAGGACATATAAAAGGACCAACGACGAAAATAAATTTGTAAATGCAAAAATGAATGCAAAAATTAAATGAGTTTCCGGATCTGATCATGATAGACCTTTGACGGCCACCCATAATAAAAATGCTGCAATTATGAAATATAGTCATTATTCGAGGTTGTTGTGGCAATCAGGAGATGTAGTTACCGAGAGAGTAAATTCTACTTTCGACGCGGATGCTCTAAAAGTGACGCTTTATGTCTCTCTAAATAATTCTGCAAATAACTTCGATTTCCGGATCCGCGCCTCTATCTGATACTGTGAGATTACCAATAGATTACCGTGAGATATTGATACTGTTCTTTTTTGACTTTTACATAAGATAAATCCGTGAGTTATTTGCTGAATCATTCAGAGTTTGTTCTTATTATCTGCACGGTGTGCATCTTTGACCTTCACCGGCATTTATTGTAATTAAGATCGTGTAGGAAGGTTGATATGCATCTGAATCGACGTGTTTGATTTGTTTAATACGTAAAAATAAACTATAAGACAAAATGCAATTCAAAGGAAATGCATCGATATAAATCACACCCATTGCGCAACCAATGTCTATACGATCTAAAAAATGTTCCTTGTTAAAACTGTGGATTTGAAATTCAGACGACGATAATGATTGATTTATTTAAGCGTCATATTTTCATTTTTTATTCCCTCACGTGTAACGTTTCCGTTAATTATTTATAATAATCAACTAAACAGACATATACTAAACAAAATAACCGAAAATCAAAGCGAACCCCTTAATGGAAATGAGATCAGGTGCCCGGGTAGAGTAAGTATCTCCTGTCTGCTGGTACATTTTGTGTAACACCCGTCATTTAAGCCGGGTAGAAAGTCAAACACGGCCACTATGGGTCAAATTAAGTGTTAAAATATGTTTGATAGGGTTTAAGGATATAAGGTATTCAAATGGAATGCAACAAGACTATTTGAAACAGTCAATAATAATACATGTTAATAAATTATGGACATACATGTAACATTTGACGTTAGTCCAATAAGATTGGCTGACGTTTCCACTGCGCGATTTTCAATTTGAGTAGTACCCCATGTGCATTATGCAATGCACATGTAAAAGGGTGTAATTACTATTGAAAGTAATTTCCCCATGCTTAGACACAAAGTTGATGAAGTACAATTCCAGACGCAGTTTTACAAACTGATGAAAGGGAAGCGGAAACAGTCTTTATGGCGACAAAACGTAAACACTGAGGCGTATATACTGTAATTGTTATTTAGTCTCATTATCACTCTGATGTAATATCAGAGCGTGATAAAAGGGTGCAAAGATATTTTCATCAAGCTTCGAAATTTATACTTTTGAAGAAAGCAAATTACGATAGTGTGAAATTTTACTCTTTGGCCGATTCAATTCATCCCGCGTTAATCACTCTTGTTTGTAAAATTGGTTTCACTGTTGACTTTTTATGCGCATTTTCGTTGATAAATGCTTTCAATCTTCTTATTGCTTTATGCATGATGTCTCATATTCTTGTTTCATTTTCAATATAAAAAAAATGAGAATTTCGAGGAAAATCTCTTCTTTTTATCAAAAGTGTTATGAAAATAATTATATAAACTTTACTAGAGTTACCCAAGAAAAGCTTCGTTATTTTTTTAATATCTTTAACTGCATCATTCAAATGATTCTTGTACAAACTTCTCTGAAGACGAACTTTTGACTTTTTAGAGAATAACTGACTAGAAAAGTTGTCAATACTCCGAGGTGGCAAACGCCTTTGTAAGAAAATTTAACATTTTTTTTGCCATTTTCACTATGATAATAATGTCCCTTTATTTTTCATCCTTCTCACCCAAAGAAATCGACTGAAAGAAACGTGTCATTCAATTTGATTTAAAATGTAAACCGAGATAAACTAATTTATGTCAAAAACGACGAAACATTTCAAAATAGAATTATGTAGGAGACACCCAAACAAATTGTTTCTCCTTACTTTAGTCATCAAAAGCTAGGTAGCAATCGTGCGCATTCGTGTCTCATGTTTTGCGTCAAAATATTTTCTTTCAAAACAAGTATTACAAGCATTCATTGGTTATAAAAAAAAATTTTCGTAGATTTTTATAATACATTAATTTTTACCTAACAAGTTATAGTGCAGAGAATCAGAAAGAGTTGAAATAATTTAATTTATTTATAGAATAAAACTTTCCATAAAAAGGAAAATTTTTAACAATAACACACAAAAATACTGAACGTATTCTGATGAAAAAAGGAAGTCTTGTTCAAGGGGGTTTGAGTCAGTTTCAAATAGGCTTAATATGCACTCAAAATACTTAATGCCCCTGAAATAGTTCACGCTCTTACAAGGCCAGCCGTTATCACGACGTTTAACACATAGATATTACATTCATAAAATTATGATATTTCAACACAATGCCCCCTTTTATACATGACGTAAGAGCCCAGCTGTTCTAACAATTAAACCAAAAATATTTTCAAGAGCCATTGTAACAAAAATTCTGCAAGCAGTAAGGTTTGAGCAGGTCTGATTTCAAGCGATAGCTCGTGTAAGGCCATCACATTTTTTAAAACATTTATTGTGTTAAGTTTCGTACTCAGCACATATTTTGTCTGTCGTTATACAAAATAGACAAACAGCAGTAATTAACCATGGACCTTTTTAATTATCTCACCTGTAACTTGACACGATTACGCCCCTTGGAGAAGACATCGGAACGAAAATCATTCAGCACGAATATGACACGTTTTCAGATCATCTTTAAAAGATTATACTGATGACTTTGTCATATAACCATGATAATGATTCTCTGAGTTATCTTTAAAGATTTTAGCCAGATCCTTGGGGGTATTTCTTCTTTGTTACCTAGTACTGGGAATGACACTTTTTTTCAGCGAAATGATAATTTTAATTCTCGGTATATCGGTTGATTGTTTAGCCATTCTTCTCAGTCCGTCACTTACTGTACATGTATGAATTATGTCATTTCTGTCATTCAATAACGAACGCATAGGTGAAATTGAAATACATTAGTGATCACACGTGCCATTTTTTACATTATTAAATGTATGCTCCTCTTCGAGAAACAGTTTACTATCTTGTATTAGGGTAATCCATTTGACACTGAAAACCAAGACCAATATCACCTTCCATAAAATTTGAGAGGACATTCGTGAAAGTAGGAGGGTTATGCACGTGTAATCCTTATAGCAATACCATTATGCCATGAATGTGGCAAAATGACTGTCCAACGTCGGCTCCAGCAGCACACTGGATTCTTTAAGAATTCATATGATATTATGTTTCAATTTTGTCATTGCTGTCATATTATGGTCCTCTTTGTGTATGTCCTGCTTTTTATATCATTTTCCCTAAGTGTATATATGGTTGTTTCGTATGATGTCTATAGCAATCGTAATACTTTAGTGTGTGTTCCGCTGTGGTCATGCTGGAGATCCTTCCCTTTTCTTTTTCAATACTGATAAGTTCCTCATTCTTGAATTCAATGCATTGAATTTTATACATAAGTCATATAGTACTTATGTCATCTATATATAAAAACTATAACCTAATGAAATTGTTATTACATGCACGTTCAGGTTACATAATTGCTTATTATTACGATCGCCTATAGCGGAATTCTGTGTGATGAATTATTACATATTTCTTTGAACAAACAAAGGGAATCCGAAAGAGCAAAAAGTAACAATAACAGTAAAACATCAGTTGGCGGTACTTGTTTTCGTTATTGATGTTTAAGGTTTTTGAGTGATACCTGAGAGGCCGCTGAACAATAAAACAAAAATAACACAGACAGCTATAAATATAACGAGAGATGAGATAACCATAACACAACGCAAGCTTAGCCTCTCATACGTTACGTCCATCAGGTAACCATAACACATCGCACGCTTAGCCTCTCATACGTTACGTTCATCAGGTAACCATAACATCAAACGTTTAGCCTCTCATACGTTACGTTCATCAGGTAACCATAACATCAAACGTTTAGCCTCTCATACGTTACGTTCATCAGGTAACCATAACACAACGCACGCTTAGCCTCTCATACGTTACGTCCATCAGGAAACCATAACACATCGCACGCTTAGCCTCTCATACGTTACGTCCATCAGGTAACCATAACACATCGCATGCTTAGCCTCTCATACGTTACGTCCATCAGGTAACCATAACACATCGCACGCTTAGCCTCTCATACGTTACGTTCATCAGGTAACCATAACACAACGCACGCTTAGCCTCTCATACGTTACGTTCATCAGGTAACCATAACATCGAACGTTTAGCCTCTCATACGTTACGTTCATCAGGTAACCATAACACATCGCGCTTAGCCTCTCATACGTTACGTTCATCAGGTAACCATAACACAACGCACGCTTAGCCTCTCATACGTTACGTCCATTAGGTAACCATAACACATCGCACGCTTAGCCTCTCATACGTTACGTTCATCAGGTAACCATAACACATCGCATGCTTAGCCTCTCATACGTTACGTCCATCAGGTAACCATAACACTTCGCACGCTTAGCATCTCATACGTTACGTTCATCAGGTAACCATAACAAATCGCACGCGTAGCCTCTCATACGTTACGTACATCAGGTAACCATAACATCGAACGTTTAGCCTCTCATACGTTACGTTCATCAGGTGACCATAACACATCGAACGTTTAGTCTCTCATACGTTACGTTCATCAGGTAACCATAACACATCGCGCGCTTAGCCTCTCATACGTTACGTTCATCAGGTAACCATAACACAACGCACGCTTAGCCTCTCATACGTTACGTTCATCAGGTAACCATAACATCAAACGTTTAGCCTCTCAAACGTTACGTTCATCAGGTAACCATAACACATCGCGCGCTAAGCCTCTCATACGTAACGTTCATCAGGTAACCATAACACATCGCGCGCTTAGCCTCTCATACGTTACGTTCATCAGGTAACCATAACACAACGCACGCTTAGCCTCTCATACGTTACGTTCATCAGGTAACCATAACATCGAACGTTTAGCCTCTCATACGTTACGTTCATCAGGTAACCATAACACATCGCGCTTAGCCTCTCATACGTTACGTTCATCAGGTAACCATAACACAACGCACGCTTAGCCTCTCATACGTTACGTCCATTAGGTAACCATAACACATCGCCCGCTTAGCCTCTCATACGTTACGTTCATCAGGTAACCATAACACATCGCGCGCTTAGCCTCTCATACGTTACCATCATCAGGTAACCATAACACATCGCGCGCTTAGCCTCTCATACGTTACGTTCATCAGGTAACCATAACACATCGCGCGCTTAGCCTCTCATACATTACGTTCATCAGGTAACCATAACACATCGCGCGCTTAGCCTCTCATACGTTACGTTCATCAGGTAACCATAACACATCGCGCGCTTAGCCTCTCATACGTTACGTTCATCAGGTAACCATAACATCGAACGTTTAGCCTCTCATACGTTACGTTCATCAGGTAACCATAACACATCGCGCGCTTAGCCTCTCATACGTAACGTTCATCAGGTAACCATAACACATCGCGCGCTTAGCCTCTCATACGTTACGTTCATCAGGTAACCATAACACATCGCGCGCTTAGCCTCTCATACGTTACATTCATCAGGTAACCATAACACATCGCCCGCTTAGCCTCTCATACGTTACGTTCATCAGGTAACCATAACACATCGCACGCTTATCCTCTCATACGTTACGTTCATCAGGTAACCATAACATCAAACGTTTAGCCTCTCATACGTTACGTCCTTCGTCTCAGTGCTGTATTTAATTAGGACTGTCCTCACCGTCCGTCGTCTAAACTAGAATAATTTTAATACAATAGTGCTGCGATGGAGATGGGCTACGAATAAGCATCGAAATTTAATCTTAATTTTGAGCAAATAGCTGCTGCAAAATCTTACATTGTCCTATTGAAAAACGAACGTCACTATGTAAACGTAATCAATTCTAGAAGTAAATAGCAAAATAGGACACGGATTTCTTCCGAAAGGGAACCAAAGCACAGATGGATAATTTTCGAATAAGGCAGATAGAAATAGGCAGCATCTTTAGTAATTCCAACATGCGTAGATAAATCAAAGATAGCGAGTCGGTCTTTTCGTTTCTTACCGGCAAGACAAGACAAGATAGCTTCTAAGGGCTTATTTTCTCACAAATGACTCTGTGAAAGTGATTCAATGATAAATGTGAAGGAAAGGTTTAACAAAAAAGAAAAATATTATTTCATAGATAATTGATGGCATCGAATAAAACGTTTTTAAAGTTTTTTATCTTCTTTGGCTCAAATGCTCAAATATTTTTGTTGAGTGTCACTTTTATCTTCTCTTTCTATGAATAACAAACTATCAACTATTTCTGGTTGCACCGATTCCGTTAAGCTCTTTTGATTAGAACTACAGAAACTTTTTTTTTGTTTTGTTTTTTTTCTTCAATCTACTTACGTTATATACATGTAACGCATCCCCGCTGTGCTTTACATGTATAATGGGAACAATTCTATTTTTATGAAATAAAGATGTTTATATCATTAGTTTCTGCCAGAATGAAACCTACATCTTGATGATGCAAACTTTCCGCCCAATCCAGAGACTTCAAAAGTGCGTGGAAGAGAAACTTGTACATTCCAATATAGATCTATACCATTTCTTATGTCATATCTTGCTAGTCTTATTCATGTTTTATTGAATGCATCAGTTATAACACATAATTCTAATAATTTTGCCTTACCTTCTCGACTTCGAGACTGTATAACTGATAGGTAATTCTTTAATGTTTATTTCATACATGATTTCTCACATATTCACAGACTTATCCTAAAAAAAGTGCAAAATGACAAATCGATCATCCACAGGGCGGGGGGGGGATGATAAGCTTCACGTGCGACATTGACTACGACGTCATAACTGACGCGCTGCGTCCCTTCAGTCTTGATCAAAAGATGGCAGGAAAGTATAGGAAAATTATTATTTTTGACGTTTTTGAGACATGGGGAGAAAAATAATCAATCGCCGGGTATGAGCATGAACAAGGAAACCCAACCCCAGTGTCCGTGATTTGCTTTTGTCTATGAGTCGGCAAGCCTCGTCATGGTACAAGCAAATCCCGAACTCTCGGGTTGGATTTCCTTGTCAATGCTCACACCCGGCGATAGATTCGATAAATCTTGTTTTATCAATTATTACTGAGTGAAGGTCAAACACAAGCCTAAATCCATATTTAATGGGTATACACAACCTTTAAGGATACAAAACTTAAGAAAATAACTAAAGGATTCCGTAATGAAACAAAAACTGAATCCCCTATAATGTAGATGAGATCAGGTGCCCGGGGAGAGTAAGTATCTACTACCTGCTAGAAACACCTATCACTTTGGCCGTGCACAAAAAGTCAAAACTAGAGAATGTGTTAAATTCTGTGGTTTTATGTTTTTGGGGGTACTATTCTAACATGGAATATCTTCAAACGATGTGGACAACGAGATGTTGTTGCGCGCTATCGTTCTAAAGTGACGAAGTTGATCGCTCACAATTTATGTAAAATTGGTTCAGTAATTTCTCTTTTAGATAACTTTTCCCCAAGAATCGTTGTGGTTTGAGTCTGCTTTGAATCAATATTGCAATGGCTATAAGAATACAAAATATGCAAGGAAAGAAGTTGACGTTGTCATTATTTTAAGTATTATGCCATTGTCGTCATAACATGAGATCCAAACATGAAGCGGTATATTGCTGAATTATTGCTTTAAGTTATCTCTTTCACTTAAGAAATGACTGTCTTACTTTTGGTGTTCATGGGTGTATAATTCTGGTTGGTCACGTGCAAATTCCGTGAATCGCGAAGCGATTCTCGGAAAATTTGCATGTGTCCAACCAGAATTATACACCTATGAACACCAAAAGTAAAACAGTCATTACTTATATTTACATTTATCCTAATTATCGGTCATTTTTATTTGCACGAACATCGCACATTTTGCCTGTAACAGCGTCAAATGTATCTTCGCTTTGGTAAATTCTCCCTACATGCAAAACTTGCGCGTGACGTCACGATAGCAACCGAAGTTATTGGAATATAATTCTAGTTGCCTAATGGGCGTTCAACATGGGGAATTTACTAGTAGTGTAAATATTTCATGTTAACTCTGATAGATAGTGCAAATGTAATCCACAAATTTGAATTATCATTTGAGTGCAAGTTATGAATCTATCTGTACAGATGGAAGAATATTGCTTATTTCCGCGATAAAACAAGAACTGAACAAACTCATTTTCATACGAGTATAGGGATCTATCTGTCATTAATCTTTTCTTTAATATTAAAATGTGTTATATTCCACATCGATTTTCATTACTTGTTCTTGTTATCAACTTATTTTCTGTGTACATAACAAACTTTGTACGTTTTCTTTCAGGACGAACATGTGCATTATGAACTTTGTTACCCATGGTGTATATTGGGTACATTACCCATGGTGTATATTGGGTACATTACCCATGGTGTATATTGGGTACATTACCCATGGTATATATTGGGTACATTCGGTGTTCTTTATCAATATGGATACACACGGATCTGTGAATGGAATCCAATATCAATGGAATCATTTTCTACGAAATCTCCAGTAATCAAAAATGTACCTAATCAGTAATCATCACGTTCTGTGTTTGAAATTGAAATCTACATCATACTTCATATGCCTTACAAACTTTAAGATAGACTGAGGAAAAGTACTAAAATGCTTTGTATCAAACTCAGGTTGTCATAATATATGTATCTAATACATTTTATAATACACAGCTAAAAAAATAAGGGAGCAAGATTTCTATTTTCATTTATCAGATGTTTGTAGTTGCTTATTCTATGTAATGAACAAAAATGCATTTTGACATATTCAATGCTCATTTCTCATTTATTTGTGATTGTATTAAATAGATGTACAATTAGACTTGATTAGACACGATCACATATAGACTTGCTGGTTCCAAATAATATTTCATTCTATGTACCATTATGTTACAATGCAAAAATCGCTCCTTTATTTTTTTAGCAGTGTATTTGAGTTATCTTTCGATTGTTGCATGTTTGTCTGATGGTCGCTCTATTCAAGCTTTTTGTTATTATACGAATATATCGTGCATTAATTCCATACATTGCATGTTTAGAGCTTTCTCTCTATTAGCATGATTTATTGTTTGAGAAGAGGAGAAAATATCCCTCATGCACAATTTACCATCAATTGAGCCATAGTATTTCCTTACGATTTCATACGATTTGAAGACATATAATCCAATTCACATGAAACTTGGTACGTAAGATGTGAGACAGCATTTTGTATTTACCAACAATGCTTATGAAGAAATGGTTTACACATTGTAGTGAGTATTTAAGGAGTCACGCTCATAAAATATACGGTGTATCGGCTTTCGGTTGGGTAGTTTCGCCCATAACCAAGACTGTCTCGGTACAAAAATACCTGATATAAGATATTAATTGGGTCATATTCGACTGGAAACTTATCGCAATCATTACACGCATGGCCATCTTTATAGAAGATATGCTAAAACACCCAAGTCGGCTTTTCAAAATTTGCATCCGTTAAAACGTCCCTCCCTAGGCGGCATTGTGGTGTACAATAAGCGATTAGAGGAGGGATTAGGAACTTCTGATGTTCTCCTACGTTTGCAAATTGATATTGCTTTGGAAAATTCCTAGCAATATTTATCGATGTACACGTACCTAAGTTGATAAAGCTATGATTAAAGTTTTTTCCAATCAATAACAATTTTGTTCTCCGGTTTGCAAACTTTGAAATAATTCTTTCTTTCAATTCATTTGAAGTTTAAACTTCCGGAGTTTGTGCACCTTTATTTTTCCGGGAATTTTCCTTATTGTTTCCCGGAATTATTTTGACACGTTATGATAACGAATAATTACCGATTTGACAAGAATAAGTGTCTGAATACAATTATCCACGATTGCCGTTCCCGGGAACCAATCGACAGGTAACAGGTGAGTTAGCGAGATAGCCACCACCGTGCTAAATTGGATCTATAAATTCGATTTAAACTTCTAAGGATATGAACTCAAATCAATTAGGGTTTTACACAAAACAGATTTGTAAATACTCCAGAAATGGAATTCAATAAACCGGCGTTAGTAATGAAGTAAAAATGAGAGTTTTGTCAACAAAGTACCCGTTAAAAGGCTTTCTCAGTTCACTGACATGTTAGTTTGCTCATTTTTACAACTTTAAAATAAACTTTGTAATTCATTTTCATAATTGCTGGGTAAAAAGGTTTTGTAATTCCTTATTTGACTTTAGATGATGACTACAAAGGTTATAAAGGGTTTAAATGATCAGGAAATTTAATTGTTGATTTTACAGAGGTTATTCTAAATTAGGGCTATGGATGTAGGCATGGTTCATAATGCCACTGAAGCAAGTTCATTTGTCATTATTTAGTACATACATGTATACATGTACATGTATACCAATTTATATGACTTGAATCATAAGTTCTTTAAAGTAAAAGTTTGTTACTTTATCGGACTTGTTATTTTTTTCATTTTAGAGTAAGCTGAAGTATAAAAAACTTTCCACCTTTTCGCCGTCATATTTATTTATATGTTTTCTGAAAACAAAATCCTTTCGAATGAAATGAAAAGGCCGGAATGATATTAATAACGTACCATTCATATTAAGGAGCTGTTAAGATAAGGCGTAAAATCTGCCCTGAAAAGTGGAAATTTCAAAATGCAAAAATTGAGAAAAATTTTCGGTAAAAATATGAAGTTACTTGGTCCAGATATGAATCTTCTGTCAGGTTGGATAAATTATTCAAAATAAGACTGATTTTTGGGTCAAAATAAGCGTTTTTCCTATAGAAATCAATGGAAAACGGAAAAGTTTTTCTGCAACATTGTTCCCCCCCTCGGTTCAGAATGCCACTTTTACCAAAGGTGTATATCAATAAAACAAATTTTCTGGCCAAGTGGGGTTCTGAACCGAGGGGGGGGGGGAACAATGTCCCACAGGCGAAAAACGAAAAAGAGGGGGGATGGATGACTATTTTAGAATCAGTATTTAGAGCGGTAAAGTAAATCAAAATCGTCATTTTTTCTTTTAATATCATGTAACAATCTATTCAGAGTGTGTTCCAATCACATTATTAACAGTTAGGAAGGAAATAAACGAGAAAGTTGTCTATTTCTACGCTGTGCGTATTTCGCGCCTGAAAGCTACATATGTGGCTGATAAATACGAAATATAACCGTTTTTCAGTCTCCGGACTGCGAGTTTTGCCGATTATATTGATATAATAACATCAAGGTTAATTTTTCTTATCCAAGTTTGACATTATAAGGTAGAGAAGTATAATAAACATCAAATTTATGTAAACTAATGCATTTTTTGTGAACTTTCGCTCGACATTTGAGGTTTTCTCTCATCCATACCCCTACCTCTTCAACCCGTAATTATAACATCTTTCACCAAATCTATTTAAATAAAATACCTACTAAGAATCTTCTAATACTTTATATTTTAATCCCGACCACTTTTTATCTGAAATAGAAGGACAGCGCACGAGAAATAATCGAGTGATTTCAGGGCTAAATCAAGCCCTTATCTTAACAGCTCCTTTTGTTCTTATCCACACCAAGTGCACCAATACAACAATTAAAACAAAGAAGTCTGAAAATATGCCGTATTACATTGACAGCTGAAAAGTAACACTTTGATAAACTTTTGGCCAACCAGATGAGATTGTTCCCCAACTCTAGAACAAAGAGGCATATCATTTGTTACGTCTTCAAATTTTTAGCATTCACCATACAAGAACAGTTAAATTTGCAGCATGGACCGGACATGCACGTTTCGGGCACTAAACCCTCATAAGTAATTCTTAATTCAAACAATGAAAAATGTCAAAAAATACCGAATGACGTAGCAGGATGGGTGGAATATGATGCTACAGGACCCACTTTTCAGAAATGTCGAGAAAATTGTTTGAACAGAAATTTTCGAATGCGTTTGAAGAAGCGATCAACCGAAGTTGATCGGACTTGGCTACTAAAGTTAGAGGGAGAGGGGAGCATGATTTCTGTCAGACTACTTCATTAATTTGTACACACCAGGAAAACGTGTCAAAAACTAGGCTCTGAAAACGTTAAGGCAGTTTGGCATACCATTATAACTAGCGAAGGTGATTATGTAATCCCATTATGTCATTTGTTTTGTATTATTCTCGCTGAGTACAATAGGTGTCATCTTCACAGTACACAATGCACACCTCTTTTTTGGGGGTTCATTTTCCCTCTTCATACCATGGGCCCGCGAAACTACCCTGAAAGACAATAACTTGTCTGGATCTACAGTGACGTGGCGAAGATTTATCTATGTCGTTTTTTTAGGTACAGATTTTAAGGTCTTATTATTGAGGAATCAATCAATCAAGGAGTCTATTCTTTTATTCTCTACCGTCTTATCTTATCAATTTGCATTATTTTCTTGCTTTCTACCTTCGGTATTTTTTTCTTAAATATTTTCAAAATTTGACCCCCTTTATATTGCATGTTAATTGATTATTTGTTTCATCTAAGGGATTTTCATATAATGTAGCATCATATCCCACCCATCCTGCTACATCTTTCGGTACATTTTTGACATAATAATTTTCAACCTCTGAACATTTGAACTACTTGTTGAGTACCACTGCTGGTGGACCAGGAGTCCCCGAGGGCACACGTAGCCAAGTTCGATCAACTTCGGTTGATCGTCAGTCTCTTCAACGCATTCTAATTTTTTGGGTACTGAAATTCTTTAAATTTTTAAAACGTGGGTTCTGTAGCATCATATCCCACCCATCCTGCTACATCTTTCGGTATATTTTTGGACGTGATAATTTTCACCCTCTTTGGCCATATTACATAGTTCAGATTGAGGATCACTGACGAGGTTTGAGTACCCGAAACATGCATGTCTGGTCCTTGCTGCAAATGTATCCGTTTATAAATGATGCTATTGAATTTGAAGACGTTTAACATGTATATGATTATTTGTACGATGATAATTTTATGGAGGTTGAAAAAATTAGAAATGAAAAATGAATAATTTTGAGACATTTTTTTTTATTTCATTTTGTTCCAGTTTTAAGAGGAATGTGACAGCAGAAATTTATATGTTGAGTTTTTGCAATATCATGACATTTGATATTGGACACAGTGGCGCTTTGATCTTCAATTTGTCTTTTCACTGCGTTATGAACGGTCATTTAACCTCTATAGTATCAAATGAGATATGTATTGGCAGAATCAATTACGATGTAGAAATCGGACACCCGAGATCTGAAAATTTGAATTTCATTGCAATAAGTTAAATAATCATAATTTTAAAAATATTTGTTGAAAATTTGCTGACGCCAACATAAGATATGTGACTTTGTAGACAATGCTCTTTACATTTATTGCCAAAAAAGATTTTTTTTTAGTTTACAATGATTGCATTGCTCTCTTGAAAAATCCCATGAACATATCAGACTGAACATTGCTAATTAATTTTCATCAAAACATTCTTGAGGTCTTTGACGTCAAAATAAGCACTTATACTTTACAAGATATGTTAATTGTGTTTCAGGAGAGGATGACAGTGGTACATGTACCAAACACGACTCTCATCCTTCATTTCACAAAGACTACAGGATACTTATAATAGATTAAACATATTTTATTCAAGAAAACATTGAATTGGATCGGGCAACAAATTATTTCAACATTTTTAAAGGCCATGTAAACATAAACATGCCTAAGAGGCGTCAATACTAATTATAATACAAATCTTATTATTATGTTATTCAATATATCTTACTTTAGAGAGAAAAACTATGTGTGTTTGAACAATGAAAAGGTGCAAAAAAGTGAGGAGAAAGGAGAGAGAGAGAGAGAGAGAGGGGGGGGGGTAGTGTGAATGCGAATAGAGTTAGTGAGAGAATAGCGTTGAATGGAGTAGTGGGGAATTTTAGGTGGAAGGGAGGGGGAAGGGTCAATCAAAGACCATCTCAGTAACGAATGAGAAACTATTGGATGCGATGCCAAAATAAAATCCTGTACAGCTAACTGGATGTAAGTATTTTCTGTCAGTGCTAGTGTTGTACTTCTTCCTAACAGAAGATCAGACAAAGTCAGGAGGTAAAGAGGCTGTAGAAGACTGTGAAGTATTCTATTCTGTTCAATATACAACGGACATAGTAAAAGATAATGAGCAGCATCTTCAATAGAACGTTATAAGAGTACTTAGTACTTACTGTATAGGCATCCACTTTGTCCCGGTAGCTGGTTCCATCCGTGACAGCATTTATAGTTGGTCATATATTGCGGACGGTATTGTTGTTTGTAGGTACGATAATACTGAGTTCTGAAATGTAAAAACCACAATTTATCAGCAACGTATACTTCATCGTAATAAAGGATAAACTCATCACAAATTACAAATGAACGCGTGCATCTGAACACATTCAGTAAAGCAATAATGAAAGATGGAAATATAGAGTGTAACGTTAATTTGCAGTGAGTGAGTAAAATTAGTATTGAATCATAACGTGATTTTGCGTCAAAAGGACTTCCTTTTCATGATAAAACTATTCGGTGCACAAAATGACCATTATTTCATTATTTGCTAAATTTTAAGATTTTATAATTTTTAGAGTGAAATTATGAGAGAAGTATTTCAATTAGATAGATTTTACTTTGCACTATGTTCAACCTTAGATAGGTGTCCCCATATACAAAACATACTGATAAATGCCAAATAAAATATACATGATACATTAAACCCTATACACAAACTCTTTTCACAAGGAGGTGATTTATTTGTGCTCCCTTCCATCTATAAGATCTTAAGGTAGATTGTAAATGTAGAATGAATTACTATCTTCATTACGTTTTACTATGCAACGAATCCCTCAGGCCTGGAATCCATGTTAAAGTTAGTAATTAATATAAAATGAATAATATCATCTTCATAACGTTATACCATCCAATGACTTGCCCATGTCTACCATCCATGTTCACTTATTTTTCACGTCATTTATTAAAATAAGATGTATGATAAATCTAGATTTTCTATATCAATTTTGCGGTTGTCAAAGGCACATCCCAACAAACTCCAAATTATATTCATAATTAAGTAAAATAAAGTAAAATCTGTACTTTCCAGACATATAAGTATTCTCTGGAATAATCGAGAGGAGTTTAAGCTACAATTACAGGCTTTCCTTCCTCGTTATACAAACTTTATTGACCCTTATCTTATTGTTTTATCTTTCCTTGAAAAGCATTAATTGGAGTTTACAGAGCGCCGAACCAAGATAAAGTCTTCATCAATTTCTGTGACGGTCCATTTGAAGGTAACGCTTTACCTTCGGTCACGTCAAGAAACATATTTACAGACCAACTCTGTTTGGTTTCAAAAAGAGCTATGCTGTTTGTTTGTATGGTCATCTAACAGTGAGGAGGTTATTTTACACCAAAATTATGCGTTCTTCGAGACCTCTGGGTAAATCGTTAAAGTGGGAGGGTCGTGCGCACGTTATCCGGATAATACGACGCACGTTATCCGGATAATCACTCCATACTGGCGTGGTAGACGGCCGTCCTGAGTCGACGCCGATTGTTCATTGGTCTCGTTGGTTTATGTGTAGTCTTTTGTGTTTGATGTTTCTATTATGTGATTTGGTGTTTATTGTCCATTTTGCGTCTCTTGCTGCTCATGTCAACTTTGTGCTTTTGCATGGGTTGTTTTGGTGTTTTGGTGTTTTGGTGTTTTGTTGTGAGTGTTTTGGTGTTTTGTTGTGAGTGCTGTAACCGAGTCTTGTTGGAGATCCCCTCCTTTCTTTTATGGATATTGCAGTACATCAGATAGATCATATAAGAAAGTGTACGGCCAAGAAATAACAAACATTCAACCAATGAACAACAACGAAAGCCGCTTACTTTTATTAAGTTCCGAATCAGGATGTTTTCGATATTGTTTTCGATTATGGAAGAGAGTCTCCCACAAAGACAAGTCTTCAATGTAATTCTTAGTGCGATGTTCCTTAATGTCACGACGTCTGATTATAGAATGTCAAACACAGAGCATGTAAATAAACTACAAATTAAGTCCAGATATCATTTGGCAGCATGCAGAAGTCGATTTACTATTTTTATTATGGGCGCTGATGTCGCTATCCGGACTACGCACATACCAGACCAGATAGTTACACAAAACGTAATGTTTATTTATACAAGCAATTCCACTCTAAGATGACAATACAATTGAAACATAACAATTAGTCATATCGTCCCCAGATGATGTATAGAAAATGAGGAAATGTACAACTAAGGTTGTCTTGGAATTCCCAAAACAGTCTGTCACCTAATTCTGGAAGCGACCTCATGTACTTTTACTCCCAAAATATACGAGCAATTTTTAGAATGAAAAGGTGAAATTTTGATGAGATTTATACAGGTCCCGTCACTGAATCTCGTCATCAAATTCAGTTCTGCAAGTAATTAATGTCACGAAACAATAGAAAAGCAGCATTACGGTATGAGTCACTAAATATTCAAAAACTAAAATTAGAAAAATTCGGTGTGCAAAGTTCATCCAAAACACAAGAAAAATCCACCAAATCCCAATAACCAATATTGCTACCTCATGTCCTTCAATTATCATTACTTTGAGAGAAAATGATCCTCTCTTTTCACTCCTCGTGGTTCTGCTGCCTGATGGCTTGTAGAGGAATCAATGCCTTAATCAATAATTCTCAACTATCTTAATTATTTTCCTTGTTTCCTTAATTCTTTCCTTTTATGGTCTATGTCAGACTAAGTCATTCGTCTTTCCATCAATAAACCAATTCCTTGTTTTCTTTCAGGTAGATTAAGTTACATTTAAGAGATTTTTTACAATGACGCACTCTTTTGGAAGGTTCTCCTCTAATCAGCTTAAGGGATTTAAATACAATTCTTAAGTAGCCCAAATAAGAAGATGCGCATTTTTTCCTAGCATGTGTCATTTTACAGTCTGATATGCGTGACAAATGGCCGTCCGAAGTCGGCACCGGTTTCCCATTGGTCTCGTCGGTTTATGTGTAGTCTTTTGTGTTTGATGTTTACATGTCGTGTGTCTCTTTTCCGTCTCGTGCTGTACTCGATTTTTGTGTTTTTGCATCGGGGTGTTTTGGTGTTTTGCTGTTGATGCTGCAACGGGGTCTTGTTGGAGATCTCCTCCCTTCTTGTCTTGAACGCAAGTGTAGTATTGCATCATGTTTTGTGTTGCTAATCTATATTTTTTTTTCGTGATGTTTTTGTGTTTTGCTGTAATCATTGACATGTCGCTAGAAATTTCTCATAATCTAAGGCTTAGACGTTTTTACCATTAGCTTTTTGAAGATGTTGAAAAATCAACATATCCAATGCTTCTTTGCTTCCAAATGAGTTGAAAATGAAGTCAAAATATCATTTCAGCATAAAAAAGATTTGTTTGTGATACTTGAAGGTACGGCTGTTTAGAAAAGACGATATTGTCATAAGGAATGCACCAAATTTGTAAAATGTCATAGCTCTATAATTCATCAATAATATGACTGCCGATTTGAAATTCGGCCGCATAAAAACCAGTCACCCTACCTCCATAACGAATGACGTTCGCCCATGACGTGAAATAATATTTTTCAGTCCAAACACCATCGTTCTTTTTTATGAACATTTTTAACCTGTACGACTCCATAAGTTGTGTGTGTATTTTGTCTTACCTCCTTTCGTGTCCCAGACACCAGTTGCCCTTTTTACCACCACAGTTTGGTTTCCATACTTTGACTAGTCTAGTGAAGGCTTGGACGCAGGGAATATTGACCAAAGTCATCTGGACATCCCGATACGGACATACGTTAGGCCTGAAATATAAAGAAATACTTATATGTACAAAGATAAGTATACGTTAACTTTACAACTCACGCTAATGTCTTGTTTCAGTAACGATTTCTCTTTCAGAAAAATATTCACCGGAAGGTCGAATCCTTGCCCCAAAACACTCCTAGCCATATTGAAGAATACACTTCTAAAGCAAGCGTACCACCAACGATACTATAGCGAAACTATAGAGCTTCAGAGACCCTCTAACAAATTAGGCAAACACTTCGCTCTAGTCATGTTTTTTTTTCTTCAGACATTTTAAAAATTTGTTCAGAAGTTTTCATTCTATAGTGGAAGTTTCCTTTTCGATTTTGGAAGGAGATGAATACGCTAGAACCGAGATGCTCGGTTTTGATACATGTATAGGTATCTTTACCTGATGATATCTAACATTTATCTATGAGTAGGGTGCTTCAATTAAACCTATTTTAAAGTCTAGAAGTAGCAGACTCATTGTTAACAATGTGTTGTCATAGCTAGTTATAGACTGATACTTCAAAGTTTTTCGAGAATATTTCGTGTCCATCAAATCCCTCTTTGGAGTCATTCATGCTAACGTACCAAGCAAAGAACAATTCTATTCTAGTCCTAATCAAATGGTACAAGAGTGCACCTTTATTTTTGGCTCAATATCATCATAATGATTCCCAGAGGATTAATATTTCATGGAGATATAGTGGTAAAACAAGGGCATTCACTTTACATCCATTAGTAGGCTATCGGAGAGTATTTAGTGAAATCTACACTAACTTTCACTTAAGAAAACTTATATATTGTTTCAGAAAATTAGTTATTTACGGTGAAAGTATTGCCTATGGTATCTCCTGAATGGAGAATTTCAACACATTTCCCTGCTATTAAAGATTCGACATAAATAAAAATGGCAAACTGATAGCATAATACCTCAACAACTTTTCGGTCGTGCTTGCCAAGGCTACAGATTTTACAATGTTGTCATTTCAGTGTCGGTAGTGGTTTGTTGAAATATAAAAAAAAAATAGAATCCTTTTATTTATATGGGATATAGCATTGTAAGGAATAGGGATGGATCTCCAGCATGATCACCCATCATTCACCAAGCGAATCAAACCCCAAAGAAAGCGACACATAAATGGCATCAGACAAATCTACAAACCGCAAAAAGACACAACAACATGCAAATGACAACACATAAAAGGAAGGAGACCAATGTGCACCTTGCGCCGACTTTGGACGGTCATCTTCTATTAGCAAATGGCTTTGTTATCCGAATTACGTGCGCACAATCCTCCAAAATATCCGGATACACAGAGGTATCCATAGACGCACAATTGTTATATAAACATAAAACATCTCACTGTAAGGTGACATCACAAACAAGATAGTTAAACGCAGCGGCCTCTTGTAACACAGGTTCTATGTAAATGGATCTAAAAAAATTCTATAGCATGCATATAGCAGTCTGTGCTCAAGATCAATCACCCGAAAAGTCTGACCAATTTTCAGATAGAACAGAGAATTAGAACTCCGTCTTCTCTGACGAGATTTGAACAAGACCCGTCTTGGAGTCTCGTCGTCACGATTGGCAAGTGAGCACCTTTGGCAAAGACATTGGTACAAAACTGTAGATTGGTCCAGTACCATGTCCAGTGTTTTTGTGATGATCCTTGGTAAAGCAGAGAACCGACTTTTTTTTTTTACATTTGTGGTTGATGTTTGATCTGTCTTTGATCCTTCTGATTTTGTTTATTAGGTCATCGTAAAACGAAGGCAATGAAATTCCCAATGATACATACTCTGATGCTGGAGTCGTCCCAAATTTTGAAAGAAATTCAGAATAGTTATAGTAAAATTTCCAAAAAGATTTTAAGGTTACTGTGATGATATGGCGATATGGTAAGCTAGATTATCATACAATGTTTATTGAGAAATCAATTACATGTCCTACTATCAATGTATTATAGCTAGATTATCATACAATTTTTGAATGTAAAGAAATATTGAGAAATCAACTACATGTATTATCAATGTATTTCAGAGGTCGGGAGCCATATGTCTTTCTTTATCGTCTAAGTGTGCTCGTCTCTGTGTTTTCGCATCGGGTGTTTTGGTGTTTTGCTTTTGGTGCTGCAACAGGGTCTTGTTGGAGATCCCCTTCCTTCTTCTGAATTGACGGAATATCAGTAGTGGGGACTGTTCATTTCTACAAGACAAACAACCGGGCGAAAAGCTTTACTCTTTCCATAAAAGGAAGGTACTCCTGAATGTTCCGCAAATAACATATGACTTTGTGGACCAAGTTTTCCAACCGGCGCTGTGGGTGCACCGTTAATACTTTATCAGATAATTAAGTAAGGTTGATCGGAAATCAAACCCACTTGAACCTTTAATCATTACCTACTATGCCCGTACATACTTTAAATCTTTATTTACATTCCCGAGGTTGCGTAAGTATGGATCGATTAATGTTACTGTATTTCCTTACATAGGGATATGCATTCCGCGGGAGCCAGTAGACCTCTTCGGCGCCGAAGTTTGGCACCGCCAAGTGTTTCCGAACAATTTACATACACCGTTTCGTATGATTTAGGTACATTATGAGTTCTGCATTTTAATGTTCCATGCATTTTTAGCTCTCTGTTGCATAATTTTTGTTCACCTCTTGAAATGTAACATATGATGGGAACAAAAGTTCGAGCAATTTTACGCATGGATAGCTGAGAATGGAAAACGCAAACAGAAGCGTAGACAAAAACAAAGTAACTGTTCATTCATAAAATCATAATGCTCGGCAAACGTAATGCACTTTCCATAATTTTCCTCTCTTGTTCCTTAACTATTTTAACTTCCACTCTCTAACAAGCGCTTTCCGTATTTGCCTGTATTTAAGGAACGGAGTCGATACTGAGACACAATAGCAATTAACATCACGCAGCAACCATTATTTCTCATTCCAAACAAATAATTTACAGAGTGTTCGATTGTCAGGGTCAATTTTGGTAATAACGGAAACATCCCAAAACATTCGGTCGCGCTTCATTTTCTATAGATGTGAATGTGTTCAACTTAAAATGGTTCATAATATAACAAAAATCACTAAGGTGAAAATGAAAAAAAAAAGAAAAGAAAAATACTAAAAACAAAAACGAAACATGCTTACTACTGTTTGAGTAAAATTGTACCCGAAACGTGCATGTCTGCAGATTTTATTGTTCTCAAATGATGCTATTAATTCGAAGACGTAGCATATGTATCACTTGGTGAATGCCTCTGCTGGTAGACCAGCAGTCCCCGATCACATTTGTAGCAAAGTTCAACTTCGGTTGATCGTTTCTTCAAACGCATTTAAAAAATTCTGTTCCCTAAATTTTCTTGAAATTTTCGAAAAATGGACCTGTAGCATGACAAATATGGATAATAACCATATCCCTGTATACAGCACAAAATCGATAATTCAAAAAATCAGAAACCGAAGGCATACAAAATCAGGATAAAACAGAAACCAAAGCAAACAAACAAAAACCTCCACCACATGAAAAGAAGCGGACTCCCGATATGAGAGTGAGACCAGGTGCCCAGGAAGAGTAAGCATCTCCTGCCTGCATGCAAAACCCGCCGCTTCAATTCGGTAGAACTGTCACATCCGGTAACTTCCATTTCGGAAGACATAGAGTTCAATCTTTGGTTGGATGGTTCAAATGGTCTATGACAGAATATCATCCACCATTCTGGAGAGTGGGACAACATAGTGTATGACGAGTTCCCCATATCGACCGTAGAACTTCCTCAGTGACGATGTTAGTCGGTCAACATTATGTCCAAATAGGATGCTGAATTATTTGTCTCTGTAGTATCTTTGACTTCAAGCTCCAAAGGATAGATACTGCTCAGGTAATCCGCGAAATTTGGATTATTGATGGACAACACATCGTCTATGAATCTGTAAGTGAAGTTGAAGTCAGAAGCTAAGTATCTTTTCCCTTCAGAGACCAAAGATTGAATGAATTCAGCTTTGTACGAGTAAAGGAAAATGTCGCCAAGGAGTGGGGCACAATTTGTCCCCATTGGAATTCCGACAATTTGCTGAAAGACCTTTCCTCCAAACACAACAAAAATGTTGTCGATCAGAAAGTTTAACATCTGAATAATATCAGTTCCAGTGTACTTATTTTCAGAATCGGACTTTTCTTTTACAAAGTAGGTTTTGTCATAGTTAACAACAATAATTTTGTATTTGCGATTACCGTTCTTACTTGTAAACGCATAACTTATAATTTTTGCGAGTCTCTCTTTCAGTTTAGAATGTGGAATTGTTGTGTAAAGTGTCGAAAAATCAAAGGCTTTGATCGAATGGACTCTACTAAAACGAGTGGATTTCAGATGTTCTAAAAGTTCCTTCGAATTCTTTAAAATCCACATCTGGTTGATACCACTGCGAGAATATACTGTCGAACAATATTTTTGAAGACCAGATTTGATTTCAGATAAAACTTTTTGAGGAACCAGCTTTGAAACGTTATTTGTACGGATTCTTATGCATTTTAGGTATGCAGTATAAGTATGGCAAATCTAAATCTAAATTGTTAGTGTCAAAGTCAATCCTGCTACTGCTACGTTTTTCGGTATTTTCTGGACATAGCTTTTAATATGGATTCTATGTAAAAATCTAAAAAAAATCAGACATGTTTGGCCACGACATGCCTCAGATTTTGGATATTTTTTGTGTATAAGGTAAATATGATGTCCTCAGAACGAATTGACCTTCGATTTTTTTCTCCGACGTTCTGTTGCCATGGTAACCAAGGTTTTGTATAAAAACACCTTTAAACAAGGCATTTTTATGCATCCCGTTACCATGGAAACAAATGTTGAATGTATATGTAATTTTCCGAAAAGATTATTTAAATCCTCTTAAGTTGATACAATTTGATTTTTTGATGCTCCTTCTTTCTGTGTGTCATGTAAATTTGCTTCATTTCAAGAAAAATTGCTTATTCAAAATGAGCCATTTTCGGCCAATTTAGGCCTTATTTTACCTATATTTTACTTACTTTTGACAAGAGTAATAATGCAATTGCACAAGATTTGAAATACAGTTGACTATTTCCTGAAGAGTATTATCCTAGGACTTCATGGGAATCGAAGGAAATTTATCTTGAAGTGAGATTTTTCTGCTTACATGCCTTTGAAATAGGTTACCATGGCAACATTTGGTACGAAGGTGTAAATACCTGTCGTAAGTAAAAAGCTAATTTCTAAAGATATATGCCTGCTATCGTTACAAATCTTGGTATGTAGATGTATTGAAGACCATTTGATGCTATCATGACCTTGAGAAAATGTCAAGGTCATTTGCTCAATTTTCAAGGTCATTGAAAAATATTTGCTATTTTCAGGCCACATTTTGTGGTTTTTCACTAAAAAGAGACATGATTAACAGTAAACAGTATGGAACATTGGCAAAACAATCAATTATCGGTGAAAGTATGATAAATGTAATATTTGTTGGGATGAGTATCAAAATTATCAAAGTCCGTTGAAGACCCCAAAAAATGTCACATATTTTACGAGAAAATTTTAGAAAATCTCAATTTTATGCTCTTTTGAAAGTATGTCATACATAGAAGTGAAATACAATTTAACAAAATTGTGATGAATTCTACTTCTTAGGATCGGTTGTTCAACTGTAAATATTTAAAATCAAAATATCTTATGAAATAAGTTAGAGAAATCAATTTAAATTAATTCGAAATCCTGATTTTTGTCTTAATTGTAGTCTAAAGTTAGAAATGACCTTGAGATTTGGACAGATGACCTTGAAATGATTTGAAGGTCAATTGATAATGATAAATATAATTTGTATACAGGTATGCTATTTCATAATCATAGGACTCAAACATGAGGAAAAACAATGTTTTTAAATATGTGGTATATGGTAATATGGATTCCAAGTTGCTATAGCAACGGATTTTGATTGGCATTCATGACAAAATGGTGAGTTTCACCATAAATTTTATTTCTTGATTTTTTTCCAGCTATAGACATTTATTTTGGTAAGGTGATGTTAAATACCCATAACATTCACCAAATAATGGTTTTCAACCTTCAAAATAATCAAAAACAGGCCAAAAATGACCCGTAAATTAGACCTTATTTTTGCTAAATTTTCACATAATTTGACTGAATATCAACAACTACCTGATAACCCCCTCCCCCGAAAAAAGTTAATCTTATTAGAGTTGAACTTACAAAGAAAAGTTTTTGTGTTCATAAAGTAAATTTTGACCATGGTTTCCATGGCAACAGAATGCCACAATATGTCTTATCTCTCATATTTATGGGGGTGTCAAATAGATTGACCCCGTTACCATGGCAACCACTGTTCAAATAACACAATATGGTTTGTTTTCATTGTTTTTACATTAAGTATGATAATTACAGAAAGTTTCATCAAAATCTATGACATGCCGTGGCCAGCTGTTTTAGGTTTTTACAGAGAATCCATATTAAAGTCTTTTGCCATATTTTATTGTTTGGATTAAGGATCAGTACTAAGTATCCGAAACTTACGACAGTAAGTGTTTTGAATATTTTCCCCAGACATTGTCGTCATAACAATTTCTATATAGACATAACCTCATACAGTGCATGTATTCTATAAATTGTTTTCATTTTCGTGCGTGGGCATCGGCGGCGGGTGCTGCTTGGCAGCAGGGAATGCTTGCTCCTCCGGGGCACCTGGTCACACCTCTGGTTTACCGAGGGTCCGTCGGTGCTCTTTTGTGAGTGCTGTTGAGATTGTCGTCAGGATCCTCTTTAACTCTTACATGTCTGGTCTGCAAATTCTTTAATGATACTATGAATTTAAGACGTAACAATTGAACTAAAAAACGTGAGAGGTGGACAAGGTGACTAGAAACTGTGCATATTAACATCATCAAAGATCAATCAAACCATCTAACATAAGTTGTATTAGAGTGTTTAACGTCTTTAAATACATTCGCATCATTTTAAAGCAGATAAATTTACAGCATGGACCAGGCACGTTTCGGGTATTTAACCCTCGTCAGTGATCCTCAATCTAAATAATGAAATACGACCAAAACAAAAACTTCATGCATCACAAGATGATGCCAACATGGTAGGGTTAGCGATACCATACACAGGGAAAAAAGACAGCAATAGGAAAATATAAGACAGTGCATACGTTTTAGAGATATCAAACGTGCCAATAAAGAGACAAAAGAGTAGTTTTTCAATTCCATTCAAATCAAAACATCATACATATATATCAGAGCAAAACCTCGTGACAAGATTAAATCCACGATCTTCCATATCATACCATAGTAAACAATGGTAAAAATTGCAACAATTAGAATATGCTTGAAGAGGTGTGACAAGCGTCTTGTAATGATCATCCTAGAAATACCAAGAAGTATTTTCCCAACATCCCAACAAACATACAGGTAGGGATGCCAATTGTACACTACATAGGTGATATTTAGCACGTATGCATGTCTTGTTCACACTCGCATAGTTTGGAATTTATTATATTTACATACCAACTGCGTTTGTGATTTACCTTTTTTCTGCAGCTTGGTCATAAAACATTCATTGTTCAGTTTGTACGTAGTATCAAGCAACTCATATATCTTGATGAAAGACCCCCGCTCACAGCTATCTAATCTATTACATTCAAATATATATCAAGATGACATAAACGGAGTCATATTCTGAGGATTTGAAAGAAATAATGTTCCTTTGCTTGTCAAAAAATTACATAACTGGGAAATTTGAGAATCTGATTAAAAGCCATAAATTTTACTGGATAAGATAGGATATGATTAAACTGAGATTCACAGGAAAGTGACAAAAGCTACAGTGTATGATGGATCGTTCTAAAAAAGGTGAAATATGGACAGATTACATGTGTGTTGCTAGCTGCTTGGGGATGATTATTATTAATTATTCCCATCTGTCTAAACGGAAAATTATAAGGATACTCAGAAATCCCATTATGGCATAATTAAAAAACAAAATACTACTTCAATACACTTATACTTGCTAGCAACCTCTTCACAATTGTTCAACGAAGAGTCTTCTACGTACACCATCTATGTTCAAAACCCTCGATATTGTATTAAAAATTGAATGAAATATATGGTATTACTATGTTGTTTTAGATAACATTGGGAAAATGCAGAAGTTTTCTGAAGTTAGACAGTAGAAGACTTGATTAAGTTCTTGTACTCTAAAAGAAAGTAGCACGTAGTACGTACTACAATCTATTTCACATAGAAATACATTTTAGTTTGCAGATTACGGAAGCGCAATCTATCCGTCTAAACTGGAAGTTAAAGAGACCTTTGAAAGCATTAACTCTTCTTCATATGCTCTTTTTATGTTAATCCTTTGACGACGATTTTCACCTAAATAATTCAATATACATGTATAACAAACGTGACGACTCAACTTCAACATAACAATTTTCTCTTTCCTGAGTAGTAACATTTCTTCGTTCCTTGCCTCTGGTGTAATCATATCGCAATTGTTACGTTATGCCAAACAAAGCTCAAACTACAATGGTTTCATTCTGAGGACAAGACTATCAAACAGGAAAATCCTGAACTGAATGAAACATATTGTACTGTCTAAACTACTGGACCAAGCTTTTATTTGTGAGCGACTGAATTTTTAACTGCAAAAATTATTTGGGCGATACAATGAAACTATAAAACAATCTAACATATCATTGTCTGCATAAGAACCACCCCAAACACCGAATGTGACAATTTTACTTGTCCATTGGGACTCGCATTTGCTCCTTGCAGAATACTTCCGATTATTGAATTAATTTGAATTTTTCAAGATTTTGTATTGAATTTCCCGTTGATTTTGATTTATTCTTTTTATGGATTCTCAATTTGGGTGTTTGGTTTGACTTTCACTTACTGATTCAACCGATGAAAATGTATTCAATCCCAAACCTGGCGACGATTTCATTGATAGTGCACTGAAAATCAAGTGAAGAGTTTGTGTGAATATTCACTACGACCCTAGGGAGAAACTATTTGATTTTTAAGGGGGGGGGGGGGGGGAATATTTTGCAAAAAAATACCCGGAACATGAAATTGGGCCTCCCCCCCCCCCCTCTTCTGACCTTTCCACATGCCCGGAAAACACTTTTTGCGTTACAAATTAAGTACACATAAAAATGAAAAAACTTTATTCATAGGATTTCAAATCCAAATTCATTAGCACCAATATAGTCTGTCATCATAATAAAAATAACCCGGCTCTTAAAATGGCTGAAAAAAAATCCGGCTAGCAAAAGTCCCCCCCCCCCATAAAAATCAAATGGCTGCCGCCTTAGTTACGAATGAAAAGTTCATATACAATGTAAAAAACCACCACCCTCCATAGTAGGGTAATATTAGTATTTAATCAACGGAAGGTAAATTGGAATGGTAATTTACATTCCCGCAACTTCTTTCAGATATTGCCGACTGTGATGACGGCACTCTATAAGACGGACCATCGGGATTCATTAAGTAAAACAGGGCCCCGACTACAATTTTTCTGAGAATGTGCTAGACTCTACATCTGGGGTAGTTTTAGTCCTTCTGCATGTGCATTTTAATATTAAAGTGTTTTCTTGTAAGGGTTGCAGTTGAGTTTATTTTTCAACCTACGTTTGTCGTCCTTAAACATATGAAGATCCATTCGTGTGGCATGCATACTGAGAATCGCTTCTCATCTTGAGTCTTGATTTTTTTTCTTAAGATCATAAGGAAATTCTACCCCGGTATAGGAAATTTTGCGTGTTATTGTTTATCAGCATTCAGCTATGTTATATATCATTATTTCAACAGCACTTGATGGGTCTTTAAACTCTATTATGAATACATGAATAGGCTGTTTAAGATATGATATATCTATCATATTTTTTTCAATGTGTACATAAGTAAACTAATATTAAGTCTTGGCTGTTTCCCAAATAAGTCGTTCGGTGACGATTTTGTCCTTTTTCAACCTCAAGGGTACATATGCGTACTAAAATGATTCAGTCGAAATTTGACTAACGTACCCACTCAAATAGGATACAATGTAGTTCTATATCTAGTTCTTCTTATTAAAGGAATAACCGTCTTCAAGTCGCCATTCAATTATTGTTGAGGTCTCCTTTTCTGAAAACCAAAGTCCTGGTTACCACATTTAAGGAATGCCTTTTCATCTGGTTGTCTTTGTCATACTTACGTATTATGCTCATTATGCTATTTCAAGCTGGTTGCAACCACACTATAAATCTACTATGTTTGTTATTTTATGCTCTGAATTTAATGTCCTTTTGTGTGGTTTTCAAGAACAAGGGTTGTATCTATTGACAACTGATGTCTATCCTTGTTCCAAAAGCAATTCATACGTCTGTCGCACTTTGTAACCGTCGCCTAAATGAGAGGGGAAACGTAATCTATAAATTTTAAGTTCCACCTTAACCGATGTAATTTGACTTTGTATAAAAAATCACAAACACACAAGCTTACATTCATCGTATAGTAATCAGAACGTTCTTGGCCTCAGAGAAATATGAAATGTACAAAGAGATATATGATATATTGTATCCTTTCATGAAAAAAATGCTATGATATGATAGGGTCATAGAACCTACAACAACCGGAGACGACCATCATGCACAAACGCATTAATGAAACACACAGAAAATACTCGAAGAACAGTAACTGTTATAGAAGTCAAAACTTCTTTAGCTGAAGGTGTTTAACATGCCTCACAGTTATATGTGGTTATCTGGATTACCAAAACTGATCTTCCGCATAGGAAACTCAAAGATCATCAAAGCAGTGTCAAGTTCTGAAACAAAAAGGAAGTGTTCCAACTCTATACCTTCATGAAGAAAATTCGAAACAAATTTTTCCTGCACCAGACACGTGTTTTGAATATTAAATTCTCATCAGTGATGCTTCTAGCGGAGCCACCAAATTTCATTTCAGAAGCGCCTTCTTTCATGTGCGCTGCTCCATATTTCATGTAGGGTCGATTCAGTAGCATATCCAAATAAAACATATGTTCAAAATAGCATTGGAGGGATTGTGCTAAGATGTTAACCTCCTTTAATTTCGGTGATAGTTTTGAATGGAATTACCAAGTTTTCGAAATAGCAAAATAATACCTATGATGTCAAATCGATAAAGGGCCAAAACAAAGCTTCTTTTTGGCGACAGAGCTGAAAAGAAATAATTAATACACATCTAAACATCAGGTCACGGGGAACGAATTCAACTGCCCCACACTGCAATATGAATAAAATCAAATTCAAGGAATTGTGGTCCCCCGCTTTTGGGTGTTTGTCTTTAAAGAAATGCTTACAGTCATCCCCCCATTCTTAAGTTTTAATAATATATCTCATATATTATCAACATTCTAAATATGAAAGATTAACTCCAAGAAAAGGTCAAAAGGTACAAACTTTTGTTTTGTTTCCAAGGGACAGGGCTTATGAAAAGGTATGCACATGTGAAATATTTAAGACCTATGATTTAAATTAAAATAAAAAACTTATGGTCGAGGTTGAAGTTTTTAAATGTGGGTCAAAGTCCAAGGTCAAGGTCACAAGGTCAAAAATGTTGGTATCCATGGAAAGGTCTTGTCACAAGGAATACACATGTGAAATATCAAAGCCCTATCACTTTCCATTCAAAAGTTATGGTCAAGGTTAAAGTTTTTAATAAGTAGGTCAAAGTCCAAGGTCAAGGTCACAAGGTCAAACATTTTGGTATCCATGGAAAGGTCTTGTCACAAGGAATACACATGTGAAATATCAAAGCCCTATCACTTTCCATTCAAAAGTTATGGTCAAGGTTAAAGTTTTTAATAAGTAGGTCAAAGTCCAAGGTCAAGGTCACAAGGTCAAAAATTTTGGTATCCATGGAAAGGTCTTGTCACAAGGAATACACATGTGAAATATCAAAGCCCTATCACTTTCCATTCAAAAGTTATGGTCAAGGTTATAGTTTTTTGAAAAGTAGGTCAAAGTCCAAGGTCAAGGTCACAAGGTCAAAAATTTTGGTATCCATGGAAAGGTCTTGTCACAAGGAATACACATATGAAATATCAAAGCCCTATCACTTTCCATTCAAAAGTTATGGTCAAGGTTAAAGTTTTTAATAAGTAGGTCAAAGTCCAAGGTCAAGGTCACAAGGTCAAACATTTTGGTATCCATGGAAAGGTCTTGTCACAAGGAATACACATATGAAATATCAAAGCCCTATCACTTTCCATTCAAAAGTTATGGTCAAGGTTATAGTTTTTTGAAAAGTAGGTCAAAGTCCAAGGTCAAGGTCACAAGGTCAAAAATTTTGGTATCCATGGAAAGGTCTTGTCACAAGGAATACACATATGAAATATCAAAGCCCTATCACTTTCCATTCAAAAGTTATGGTCAAGGTTAAAGTTTTTAATAAGTAGGTCAAAGTCCAAGGTCAAGGTCACAAGGTCAAACATTTTGGTATCCATGGAAAGGTCTTGTCACAAGGAATACACATGTGAAATATCAAAGCCCTATCACTTACCATTCAAAAGTTATGGTCAAGGTTAAAGTTTTTAATAAGTAGGTCAAAGTCCAAGGTCAAGGTCACAAGGTCAAAAATTTTGGTACCCATGGAAAGGTCTTGTCACAAGGAATACACATGTGAAATATCAAAGCCCTATCACTAACCATTCAAAAGTTATGCACAAGGTTAAAGTTTTTGTGACTGACGGACAGACGGACAGACGGACGAACCGGTTTTAATGTCCCCGCGCTTTCGCGAAAGCGGGGGACAAAAATAATACGGAAGTGTTCCAACTTTATACCTTCATAAAGAAAATTCCAAACCAATTTTTCCTGCACCAGACATTATTAAATTCTCATCAGTGATGCTTTCAGCGGAGCCACCAAATTTCATTTCAGTAGCGCCCTCTTTAATGGTTTGAATTTAGATTTGTAAATGTACTTTACAGAGAGTACACGGCTCCAAATTTCCTGTAGGGTCGATTCAGTAGCATATCCAAATAAATGTTCAAAATAGCATAGGAGGGATCTTGTTCTAAGATGTTAACCTCCTTTAATTTCGGTGATACTTTTGAATGTAATGACAAGTTTTCGAAAAGGAAAATAATATGTATGATGTCAAATCGATAAAGGGCCAAAACAAAGCTTCTTTCAGGCGACAGAGTAATTAATTTACTTCTAAACATCAGGTCAAGGGGAACGATTTTAAGTACCATTCAGATTGGTGATTCTATGACAGTTAATATCACAGAATGTTAGTCAGAATAAATGTTTACTAATACGAGAACCACAATCCATCTTTGGTATATGGATGGACAAAATCGTGCGGGACTCTCTAGAGTGACACCTGGTAGAAATTTTGATGCAGTACAAATGGACAATTACAGAGAATGACCTTTCCGTGGTCAGTGATGCTTTGGTACCATCTGCATGGTCGAATAGTCAAGTGGGTTATTTGCCAACGACAAACCGCCATCCAAAAACACATTATTTGGCATTTTCACCGGTACTGGCCTTTTCTGTTCGGCTTATTACGAGACGTGTTGCTAGAACACAGGAGATACACCTGATCTCATTTTCATTGTAAATTTACTTTTGCGCCCTTGTTCAGTTTAGTTTTGAACTTTTCGTAGTTTTGTATGGTCACTGATTGATTATAATCTTTTTGGAGTCTGGTTTTACATGTGTGTTTACATCACTCACTATATCCGATTCCCCCCCCCCCCAACAAAAATCAGGAACCCGATGATCTCGATAACATATATTTGATGACTTTCATCTAATTTCAATGAAAGGAATAGTACTAGTATTACGAAAGTTCACCATTATGTAGTCCTTCGCCTTCGCACAATAAATGAGTCCTGATAAAAACATGTATTTCTGTGTTTGTAATAAACCATATGTAAACACGGTGCAATCCACATGACTTTGACACGTGATGCCACCTGACGGTCGGTATGTCCTCGTCAACGTTAGACAATTCTGACAGAAATGTTCTTCGCTCCAGATTACGTCAGACGATAAAAACAACCTATGGCATCAATCTAGGGAATGCACTATATGCCCCAGATGAAGTACACTCTTGAAATGTTCTCCATTACCAAGGTCGCCCCTTATAATAAGGATCTTGATAGGGGATGTAACGGGTGTTGCCAAATGGAAACCAAATGCTAAACAGATACATTACACAATACATGGTGAAATTGCCAAATTATAGTTATATAGAAATAGATGTAAAGAGATCCTTGAAGGGTGCAGATCTACTTAGATATCACATCGTAGATGACATGAAAAAAGAAAGATATCCCTATCCCTACCTTGTATAGTCAAAGGATTACGTACCATGTCACAGAGAAAAATAGACATTAAATAAACATTTAATATAATTTTATACTTCTCCCTCTGTGCGGAATCTTGAATGATCTTGAAACTAAAGTCACATTTGACTATACAGTCAAAATAAATATATTTTTTGTTTATAATTCACAAATATTTCATGTTGACACTAAGGATGTGCCATACGATGAATTTATTCCATAGCCAACTGCCTGCATACACCAATGCAAAGCAAAAACTGGAAAATAATCCTTATATTTATGTATTTATATGGTTTCCACCACTAATTCTGCGTAACGTCATATACTTATCGCATTTGCCTACATTGGAAAATACAATGCAAGAGCTCTACATACTTGCATGTAAGGGAAACGCAGTTCAAATGTAACTATTCGATAATGAATAATTAACCTTTTACTGAACTTTAAGTACCGAGTGTTACCAGTAAGAAGGAGATTCCTACCCTCCCTGGTAACCTGAACTAACTTTCTCTTCGGACTTCACTTTTGTTTTATACGTAGATAACATTATTTTCGTGGTAATTTTGCTTTACTAAAGATTCGTTTACCCACTCATCAACTTCTTTACTCTTTACGGTCTTTTGAATTTCGAGAGAAAGTGACGTACCAATGGTGCTTTTATTACATATGTTTTCCTTGTCATAAGAAATAGTCATTTTTAAGGATGTTTATCACACAGACTCAGGGATTTTTTTTTGCCCCTTTTTGGCCCCATTCCCAATGAAAGATAGTATCTTTTTTCCCAATTGTGGCTCTAAAATTTCCCAATTTCATATAGATGGAATTATCACCAAAATTAGTGAAATTTACTGGTTCAAAAGTAGCAAATTTACTCATTATTTGCCATATTGTTGTAAGCATGAGATATTAAATAATATTTTAACGAAAATTATTTGATTAAATATTCAATTCTGATCTTTTGATCGTATAAATTGTCATTTTACTTTCAGATTAGTACTTCACAAAATATTCCCAAACGTTGTTAATTTTCCCAACTGCACGGGCCCCGACCCCATTCCCAAATTACTGAAAAAAATCACTGCAGACTGGTCGTTATTATTCAAACAAGGCAATCCTTGGTGTGAAATAATCTTCTACCCTATATAATACGATCATTGCATTATATTGTGTTGAGTGTCATTTAACATAGACAGGGTTAGTATCCGGATTACTGGCTCGGCTACTCTGTAAATCCTAGAGAGTGCGGATCAAGCGATGGCTTAGTTTAATAATTTAAGAATGACATAAGCAATTCGGTGAATCATTAAAACTGCAAACTGTTCTCCATTTTTTAGAGCTTACACATAAACAAAGTCATTTTGTCGTCTAACTCGCAGTACAAAATTGAATATGTTCTACCCACATATTTGTGATTAGATCTTGGATATGGAGTAAACAGCGTTTTAAAGTACCCTCTTACTCAATCATGCCCAATTTGTGGTGAATGTCGCGTATCTGTTAGTGCAGTAAGTTATTTCCCTTGCTTTACGATAATATCGCACCGTGGCACCTCTTTCGTCACACTTTTGGTTATGTTAACAAAAGAAGCGTTTTATAGATTTACTAATTGAATGATAAATTGTTTTGAAACTTCTTGGAAATATTGGGATTGTTTGGTGTTGAAACTTTGATTTTTTGCGTTCTGGTATTTCCTGTGAGATGAAACCGGGACAGCTGATCTCAGAAATGAAAGTAGACATTTTCACTGTTTTTATCATGTTTTCTTTCATTCTGTCTTTCAGTTTGGTCTGAGAGTTACGGATTTGTTTACTATGCCTGCACTTCTGTAAGCGCGGAATATTTTGATGTAACTCAGCATTTGTTCAACATTTTCGTGAAATGAACATACGTACGGGTAAGGTTTCCAGTCCTCGACATAGAAATATTCAGGAAATGTTTCAACGTAGATTGAGATGTAGTGATGTAATTGTGCTCATTTTTGCGGTCAAGTGTGAAAAATAACTTTAAATTAAAACCTGCAGGATGTAAATAAATATCAAATCTCGATTTTGACCCACTTGACTCCTATTTACTCGACATTCCAAAACTACGATAATATATTAAAAATTATGTCAGTCAAAGCTAAAGTTGTATAACCAAAACTTTTTTTTTCGAGAATTTCAGCTTAAAAATTATTTCAATACAGAGTAGCTTAGGAAAATCCTTCATCATGTGTTTAAAATATTTGATTATACGTTGTACTTGTACTCTACGAAAAAGTTTTTTTTTGTTTGTTGTAAAAATTACTCGTATTCATTTTCTGATATTTTTGTAACGTTAATTTTGCCTACCCACAAATGATATTTTCTACATGCTCGTTGAAGAAAACCTTGAATGAATTGCTTGATGTGCTCATTTTTTTAAAGTCATCCTCCCAGTTGAAGTGTAAACTTCTCTCTCTCTCTCGCGCGCGCGCGGTATGATGATATGACCTTAATGAAGATATTTTAATTCAAAATTTGAATATCTTTTATTGGCGGTATGTACAGATTATCATAAAACGACGATGACCCTGATGAGCACTGGTTCATACATATGTTTGTACTATTCATCATGTTTATTACACAAATGCAATGTACATGCATGTCAATAATGAAACTACTCCAATATGTTCACGCACATTATTTTACTTTTAGTCTTTAAAAATTAATTTAAAACATACATAAATACATGTGTCTGCAGCTTCTTCTTCTTAAACTGAGTTGAAAAAAACATGTGTAATGTTAGCTCCTCCAAGTCTTTGAAATTTCACTCTGATTTGCGTTAAAACTACAATTCTAATATGACTTGATTCTTTTTCCTTAAGACAACAGACGCGAGCCGGGCTCTATTCTCCAATATAGGCCCTATAGCGATAAGCCACGCCTACCCATTTTCTGAAAGCAGATAAACCGGCAGGAACTGGTTTTTACCAAGAATCGGAAGGTCTAAGTTTGGTCATCATTAGAATAGAAATAAAAAATGACAAGCCGGGCTCTATTGTCTCATTATGCCCTCGCGTCCTCAGCCAATCACATTTATCACCTCGCCGCTGACGCGGCTCGGTAATGACGCGGCTCGGTAATAAATGTGATTGGCTGAGGACGCGAGGGCATTATGAGACAATAGAGCCCGGCTTGTCATTTTTTATTTCTTAAATCATTCACACAGAAGAGAATGAGAATTACTATTCATTTTCCAATTAATCGAAAGAATGTGTTTCATTTCAAAAATGATTTTTATGCCGATTTGAGATAAAAGTGTTAATAATAATTGTATCTTTGAAGTTAGAAATCTAATGAAAGTGATGTTCATATTTAAAGATGAAACGAATTTTCAAGTTCTTCAGATGTATCAAAACTTAAATATTTTGGATGTAATGAGCTTGAAAAATAGTCCAAAAATGTGAAATTATTATTACGCAATGAGTTTGAAAAACAAGTTACATTATGTATTTTTGAATACGTTTATAGACAATTTCAATGTATAAAACTGATGAAACAGTTTAAGATTATTTCATGAAGCATTCAATCATTTACGATGTCTTATTTCCAATAGTCTTCACTTATACGAAAATAAAAGAAGAGTTCAAATAGATGAGGTGAATGTTATGAAAAGTATGTTCAGTAGTTTTTTGCACTTTAAACTAAAGGAGGAATATTTCAAATAACAAAAAGTTTGTTCAGTAGTTTTTTGTCCTTTAAACTAAAGGAGGAATATTTCAAAAAACAAAAAGTTTGTTCAGTAATTTTTTGTCCTTTAAACTAAAGGTGGAATATTTCATACATTACATACGTCTTTTATGATTTATAATCATGTTCAGTAGGTCAAAATGCATGACGAGGTTTAATATCAAAGGTACTGGTAGCTGAGAAGAGATAAATTTTGAATTGCAATTCAATTGTCCAAGTAGATGCGATGCATAAAGAGCGAATTTCAGTGCTTTAAAAATTCCATTTTATACTCCGAACCCGTCTTGAAAAAAAAAAAATTTGAATGTTAGTAAAACTATTTTGAAAACTATATACTTTAGTTGACAATAAAATGATATTTTGTGTAGAACGATTTGCAAGATAATAAATATTACTTTTTGCACGTTCAAGAGGGAGGCCAGCGAGACTGCTATTCGGATGGTTTTGGTTCCATGAAATAAATAGCAAAACCACAAAAAAAAAAAAAAAAAAAAAAAAAAAAAATTAGTCGCTAAGAGGGGGGGGGGGGGGGGGGGGGGGGGGTATTGTTTAAAATCGTTTTCTGTTTGTTAACTTAATCTTATCTTCTTCTTTTTTTTATTAGATTACATATATATATCATTTCATATTCATGTGGCACCTTAATTATATATCTAAACATATAAAGATTTATGTTTTACTTGATGCTAATTACCATGTCATCTCTAATGAGATTATGTTATTTTTATTTTGTACACAATATACATGTACTTACATTCCAGCTCTTAGCAGGGAATTCGTTGTCGTCTGCATCTTCCCAGGGGCGACAACTCCGTTCGCACATAAGCACAATATCACAGATAATAGAACAATCCTAATCATGGTGCCACGCTAATCACACTTCTTAATTAGAAAAAAAAAATCTCCAACTACGATATAAATTTCCAAATCACCTCGAGTCAATTATTATATTACACTGAAGTGGTGTTATAATTAATTCCATGAGTTTACAATGCAATTTACCTATCCGTCATGCATTGACCGAAATTTGAATTTTTTCACATTGTGAGGTATTTTCCCTTATGCTCCAATCTATTATATTCTCTTTATCAAAGCGAGCACAAATTGGTGTATGTATCGCTCACTAATCTTCTAATGAACTAATCGGCTAGTCGCTGAATATCTCCCTTAAATGTCCCTTTAAATAATGTAAACACTACCTGCAGTTTAAAGCTAAAGTGCACAATTTTTTCCGGAGCCTTTATATAAAAGTATGTATTAAATAATCATTCCTTGTTCCCCATATTAAGTGCTCGTTTAATGATTTCGCCTCCCCAATCTTTCATCCTACGGCGCAGCGTTTGAAGATATAATGACTTGGGAATTTCAAGGTAGTAAAATACATATTGAAGAAAAACGCAGTACACCTGACAGGCCCTAACTCCCAGGTGTTTTAAAAAAGATCAGTTTTGAATCCCCTTGAACTGACCCGACTCTAACAACGCTCGCTGCACAAAATATATGGCATTGTCTTCCTCCCTGATCGACCATACACAGTAGCTGTGATTTCTGCCCGTAAGATATATACTCTTTTTTTTTCAACTATCGGCCAAAAATCTTTAAAAAGACGAGAAGTGAATTGTCTTGTTTCTATTCAGTGTTCGCAATCTGAATTTTTAACAACTATATTTTCACACGTCGGTAAATTTTCTGTAAGAATGCCTATGTAGACCGAGAGCATTCATTGGACGCATCGCATATGCAGGCGCGGATTTAGAGGGGTGGGGGATGAGACCCTCCTGAAATTTGCAATAGATGCTTAGTTACTTTTCTCGGCTTCTTTACACATACATGTATCTTTTTTTTCAAAAAAGTTAGACATGACCCTCTCCCTCACGGGATGGAGCCCCTGAAGATTTTCTAGATCCGCTCATGTTGCGTACCAAATTGCAATATTATGTAACGTAAAGCATACATTTTTGACAATGTGTGATCTTCTCTGAAGTTTATGAGGCAAGCGTTTACAGAGAACGATAGTATGCATTGCAAACAAGCAGTAAAACAGGCAGACGAGACAAGAAAAGACAAACTTTTACTGAGGGCGAAAAGAGGAATCTTGGAGCGCACGTAGACTTTGTACCGCTGTAAAATGTCAAGGTGTTGTTATCCGGAAATTGTAACTTAACCCTCCGCAACGGTAAGGATGCCGTTTTAAACCAGAACCGATGCAGAATGACGTCAAATTTGAAATCTGAACAAGTATGAATTTGGTACATCTCATAATGTCTTGAATTCTCTCCTCAAAAGGCATGTCACGTTCAACCACCAGTTTCTAAAACAAAACACAAAGTTCGACCTCTTTTTCTTCTTCGGTGTCGTAAGAATATATATATACAGCTATCAAAGCCAGAACAAAGATATCTTTTCTAATTCTAAAAAATGGCGGGGTTGTGATATTATTTTTTGATAAATGTGTGATCGATTCCTACGATGCTTCCTTATTTTCGGTGAATCATGTTCATGTGACCATAAAATAATACTGAAGAGAACATATTGCTAATTTCTTCATATTTGATATAATCCATAAAGACATTAATTCATCATCGACTTTTGAGTTTTAAAGCACTGCTGCAAATTCCAAAAAAAAAAAAAAAATAGATCAAAAAAAAAAAACTAAAAAAAAAAAAAAAAAAAAAAAAAAAAAAAAAAAAAACTAAAAAAAAAAAAAAAAAAAACTTCGACAGAATGTTTCGAATTGTGATCTGCTGGCCGAAACGAAATCATCCATCCATCCCTGTATATTATCTCCGTGTTAGTTTTGACATTTTTGTTAGCAATATTAGTTGGGACACTTATCATCACCAACTGATCGTGAATATTAGTGTATGATATACTCATGGGTATGTGCAATCCTATTATACATGCACAATCCTTTTAGATGGGGAGGTTTTAATGTTATTTCAGCGTGATGTTGAGGGTTATGGACAGTGTTATTACGTCATGGGAAAATAGAAGGGCTCAATTCCTCCAAATGAGCTTTTTATCTATTCGTGGTTTCACCAACTTAAGTCATGTGAGGCTATACAGTGAACTTTAACCGAAATTTACGACTAAGCGAGTTATAAGAAAAAAAAAAAAAAAAAAACCCGACTGCATGTAAATAATGGAAGTGCATCTGAAAAAAACCCCTGGAAACAGCATACAAGAGAGAACAACCTAGCTATAGCTTTCATAGGAACAGAAGAGTTATCTTTCGTGCATAGTTTAACACTGATTTAGAGTAAAACCCAATTTTGGTAAAGGAAGTAAAAAGTGCTCATTCTAGAAGATTATTGATGTAAAATTTTGTTAAAAACTACAAAATAACATTCTATATCCGCTTTTGAAACGACGTTCACGTCAGCAATCAGGAAAAAATTCCACCGCATAAAACAGGGAATACAAGTTCTGATTCTTTACTTCTTGTCCAAACGGAAAGTAAAGGAAATTTGAGAACTTGTGTAGTTTTAAAAAATAGTCCTATGTTAAAACCTGATTACATTAAAAAAAAGTAAAACCAAAATTAGAAAACAAACAAACAAACAAAAATAGCACAAAACATCCCGGGTAAGATGTACCGTCACATAATCAGAGAATGGGAAATTGTACTTTCGATTTAGAAAGAAGGGAGTTGGTGTAAGTATCGGAACGCGGATGAAGGAAGGAAATAGACATAAAAGTTGTTCAACATAGATTTTTAAGACCTATATACGAAGGAAATAGGTAGGGATTTTAAGGAGTTCTATTTGATGGTTATAACGAGCGGAGCTCGCTGCAAAGGCCCGAAGGGCCTTTGCGAGCGAAGCTCGCCCTTATGGTAACGCGTATACACATATCTTATTGAGAAAATATGCTGAATCAAAGAATGAGAATGTACTACTATGCTTTCAAAAATTTTCGTCCCCTCGCAGACAGAGTTACTGCGGAGATGCTGGATATTGCCATTTAAAATTTTTTTTCGACTCCAAGTAGACGTATATGTTATACTCAATTTTTTGTTTATAAGTTAAATTTATTGAAAATATTTTTCGTAAATCAGGTAACGATAAAGCATCAACAAGGCGGCGTAACCACGGGAAATCCGACATTTCCGGTTTTAAACGAGACGTTTCGCTCAGATTGCTTTTCTCGTCTCGGGTGGTTTCGTACTGTCAGGAGTCGGAATATGTTTGTTTTTTCTTTTGTTCTTAAGTAATTTATTTTCATCTAGCCTAAACATTATTCTGGCAAAATAAAAATGAATTATAAAGTACCATATTTTTAAAGAACCATATTTTAAGCCCCCTCCCCCCTTAAAATGTTCATCTGCTGGTCTAGATCAATTTTACAAATGCTTCCGTTTTTCCACTCACCTTATATACTACCTTTTTTGACAATCATCAAACAGAAAGTTTTGTCAGATAAGATAAACCGTCATAGTCAAAATAAAAAAGAAAAATCTTTTTATTTTATATAATCATATCTATTTTCTCTCCGCTCGCACAAAGAGGCTTTGCCTTGATTCATATTAATCTTATAGTACGGTATTATTCTGTTAGATCTAATAACATAACATAGTCAAACATTGTGGAGTTGAGAGTAGATTTCATTTTTTGACAAGACGTTTACAGCAGATACATTAGATAAAAGTAAATTGAATGGTAACCGACAGTGATTCATTTTGCCCTGTGTTATGTGTATTTTATGAGAAGTAAAATTCAGACGTATATGTACTAACAACCAGGCCGAGATGGAACTATACAGCTGTCGTATTGCAAGTCTAGAGCATTGCCGGATCAGGTATATATGGTGGTCACGATACTGGTATATTAGTATTGTTACAGATACTAGAAAAAAACTACCAGTATTGTTACTGGGATCCTCCAATATGTTAATGGACATTTTTCATGCTCACGGACTTCTTCTACAACACATTTTGAAGGAACTTTGTCACAAACGCAAAATATCAATTCTATTCCAATGAACTTGCGTGAAGAATTTATTTGTTTTTATTTGTATAAATACATATTGAAAGTTGTCCATTGTCATTTCGTCCATGTGTGTTCAGATTTAACGTAACTTCTTATCATGCTTATCGAGCCTGATTTCTTTTATATGACCCCTAAAGTATATGTACAAAGTCTGGAGTGTGAAGTCCGAAGTCCGATTGATTTACTGATTTAAAACAATAATTTATTCATTCATCATGGTATGAATTTCTGCTGACTACTATAGTTTACAGAAATAAATTGGCTTTCAGTATAGGCAGTTTCTGAAAGTTTAGTATCTTTCAAAAGTCGATGTAAAGTAGGAACTTACATGATGTGTATAGACTTTCCTATCTATAGGGTCGCTTCATATTGCAATACTGGAAAAGCATGATAATAATGGGAAACTATAGTCGGACTAGTTGATCCCAATACGATTTTGTTACGGATTTCGAAATAACAATAACATAAATGGTATAAAGGTCAACTTGTCGGACTTAGGAAACTTGTTTTCATATAATTTTTTTTGAATAGTGAGAACACTGGTATACCAGTATTTAGTATTTTAACGCTATACTTCATTTCAAACTGTTCTCTCTTGAATGCTGGATGTTTCGGCACAATTACGTTTTGGTTCAAGGACATTTTGGTACAATAGAAAGACGTTTCGGAAAGTACTAGTGGAGACGAGAGACGTTTCGGTACAATGTAAAAGACGTTTCGGTACAACAAAAAGACGTTTCGGTACATGATTTTTATTATGATATGGGGTGATAGGAAGTTTCTGTTTGGTTAAGTTTTGTTGCAACATTAGAAATTGACGTAATATGTCTCATAATTTTTTGAATTGCTCTTCTTATGAAATAAATGTTTATGAAGCATTCTTTGATTGATCGGACTTCAAAGACAAATTGATGATTAAAATATAAGCTTTATTTTTATGGAATTAGAGTTAAACAATAACGCTTTTCCACAAACTTTTTGGGACAGGACTTTTTTTCAGGGTGAGGGGGTGGTTACTATGTACTATGGTAGTAAGCAACATATTGAAAATATTATCTTTTATCAGTCAGTTATTAGGTAATGTACAAAAGCAAAAATATGCACTGAAACGACCTATATCAGGTACCGTAACATCTTTGCACCATGTACTGAAACAACTTTTTTCTATGTACCAAAACGTCCTGCACCCTTCTCTCTTCATGCAAAATGACACTTGAAATATATCAGAATGGAGACATGACTATGGAGCAATTAACATGTATATCTCTAACCATGCAAATCAAGGTATGTCAAAGTTTATTTTTAAATTGTGTCGAAAGTTGTATGGAAATAAAGGTACTGTCCTTCTGAATTAAGATTTGTTAATAACTATGACTTTATTCTACTTTGCACATGGATTTACATTTACTCTACCAAGGATCATCACACTTAGGATTTGCACCACTGTATTTAGATTTATATATGTACATACATTTTGTAATGTGTATGCTACCAAAACATGCAAAAGAACTTCACCAAAGAATGCCCGCTCATGCTATTTTCTACACATTACACAGGATACAATACTGATAAATATTAGGATGAATTTGGTGTTTTCTTGTATTTGGACCTTCTGCAAATTGAATATTGTGATGTACTCATTTTGCAATCTTGGTTTTCTAATATTCCAATAAATAATCCTGGAAGATGGTCCTTTCACAAATATTCCTTCACAATCACTAATAAAGTCTCTTGGTCAATAAAAATACAAAAGATGATGACTCTAATTTGAATCGCTTCGATCCTGATGATTAGTTTTTGAACATAAACTTGATAAAAGACCATCTGATAACTATGCCATATCTAAAGTCTGCAACTGAATTTATTCAGTCACCAGGCAGTTTGAATTCAAATTCATTTCACCTACAACATGTACAAATTTTGATTATGTATGGTACAAATTAACTTGTTCAAAAATTTATAAATACTTGGAGCAATTAAGCAAGATGGCAACAACAGCGTGTCTGTTTTAATGTGCATTTAGTATTCTGCCTAGACCACAATAAATGCAAATCAAAACGGTCACACTTTTAGGTTGTGATCTTGCGTATTCACTCAAAGTTTTATAAAGTTTTTAACGTTTTGTTAAAAATAGACAAACAGAACCTGTATGTCAAGTTGCAACATTGCGTTTTTGTTTTGCTATTGGCATATATCTATAGATAACTAAATCATGATGGTTCACCTTTCTAAACATAGAATAAATTTCTTTTCATAGCAAAACTGCAAGACAAATGAAGAAATGGAAAAGGGACTGAAAGATTCACTTCGAAAGAACAGGAGTTTCTTGAAAAGTAACGTAACAGACGTAGGTTCAGTGCTAGACCATCTTTACTCTGAAGGAGTCCTTACAGAGAACTTGAAAGAATCTATTTCCAAGGTGAATAAGTTTATCACGTTTGAAGACCACCAGTTTATAATGACTTATGCACATACCTAACTTGAATACTTTGGGTAATTTGAATTTGTTTATTTTCAGCCTTATAGCTGAACCAAAGGTTCCCAGTTGGTATCAATGTCCTTCATCTGTTGTCAAATATGTAACTACCCTTGTCTACCGTGATTAATCTGTAAACTTTTGTATTTTATGACTTTGTCTCATAGTCTAATGGCATCTCCATGATAAAGTTTGCTGAAAATAATCTATCTATCATGTCTATATTGTACATCAATTATGACACTTTGAATTAAATTTTGTTCTCTGTAGAAAGGAAAAGTATTATAATAGTACATGTAATATTATCACTGTAGCATATCACGTGACAGGCAAATAATCTCTAGCCCGGGAATTTCCTCTGATTAAACAAGGTAAATACTGTCTAAATCTACTTTATATGAATTTATTTTAGGTCTATCATACGTGTATCATTATCATTTATATGATGGTAATCTATTCTGATCAAGAATAGAATTTTATTCATTATACACTTCAACAGAACATTTTGTTCATTTACATGCACCATATCATAACATGTAAACAAGAAAAAAAAATCTGTTGAAGTGTTCTCTGAATATACCTCTATTCTTGACCAGAAAAGATTACAAGCATATAGATGATAATGATGCTCATATGATAGGCTTAAAATAGTTTCCTGTAAATTAGATTTAGACTGTATTTACCATACTTAATTGCAGGGGATTCCCGGGCTAGAGATTATTTGAATATCACGTGATACGATACTGTGATTATACTATATTTCAAATAATATGACTTAATACTTTCATTTTTGTGTCTTTTGATTTAGGAACATGATATAGATTCTAAAAGAGTTCTGGCTCTGCTTGATGTCATACCAAAGAGAGGTCAAAGGGCATATCAATGTCTGATAGAGGCTTTACAGGAAACAGAGAATTTTGATGCAGCACAACGTTTGATTGATGCCAAAGATGGTGTTGTACCTGCTTCGTCTTCACAGTACTCGGGTATTACTGAATGCAGAGAAATTTTGGCAACTGTTTGATTTTCTTTCAGTGCCATGAGGGTGAATTTCAGATGGGGCGAATAAAATCTGTATTATTTATCAACATAATTGATATTGAACCAACACGTTATAAAGAGCCTGTACCTTACGAAATAAAAAACAGGGCCAATATGCCAGGAAAAACATGGCAAATACGGAAAAACATGGCCAATATGGAAAAACATTGCCAATACAGAAAATAACGTCACTTTGTCTGTGAACAAGGTAACAAACAGGGCAGACTTTTCATATGCGTAGAAATTACATGAAGGATGTTGAACCATTTCTGATGTTGATTATAAGAAAAATTTTATTGAACTTAATTTTTTTTTGAATTGGATATTTTTGAAAAGAAATAGATAATAATTTCATTACCGTGTATTCCTTATTAGCACCATTATTGCATCTCGGTCTGTTGCATTGTCCCACGGCTGCACTTCAGGTCAATATGACAGACCTCGACACAATAGCAGTTCCAATATGGTATACACTGGTTAATAACCTATAAATATTCATGAATTCTCAATATTATGATATCAGTGATTGGGATAGGCAATCAGGTGAATGTGACAATGGCTCCATATCCTGAAACATCAATGTGCCTATACAAAATGAATGTGCCATAGTTGAAAATGAATGTGCCATAGTTGAAAATGAATGTGTCATAAGCAAAAACAAACAAACAGAAAAACAAGCTAGAATATATATAGATCTGCATCACCCACCGCTCCAAATGTCTAGACTGACTTTTCTGTACTTAAACATTGGAAATAGGGGAACACATTTGACCCAAGCAGTCTCAATAGATGGTATTAAAGATTTGTTGTATGCTCTTAACCTGAATTTATTATTCAAAATTTTCCTGACCCCCCCCCCCCCAAAAAAAAAAAAAAAAAATATGTATGCTGCTGTAAAATGTTGTGAACTACAGTATATCCAAATCTAATGACAAAAACTTTGTAAGAAATTTGCGTTTTGTGAACAAATTAAGTCCAAGATTTGTCTTAACTGGTGAAGTCCATTTGTACGTAAATACATGTATAAAGTTTTGAAATAAGCATTGTTGCAATAGGAAACGATGGTGTTTTGTATAAATGACACTTTCAAATTGTCTGGTGTATCAATTGATACGAAAAGTAAACAAATTAAAGCACATGCAGAACTTCAAATAAGTGAATATAGTGAAGTCATCACCATGTTGAATAAAAGAACAGAAGATTTCCACAATTTGTTTAAAAATTTAATGCGCCACATTGGCACACTAAGTAAAATTTATATGTGCCATTTTAGAAGTAAATGTGACTATGGCACAGGGAGTGTGCTTATCCCAATCATGGTAATTAAGTAATATGTGTAATTGGGCATATTCATAACTTGGTGATTCAGTCTTGTATCTTAATTGGGTGAAAATAAGACCTCAATATATATAGAAAGGAAAAAGAATCGTGAAATGTTTAAATATGGTATTGTAGTGGTTACTTAATCTACTAAACTGTAACAAACATTGACATCAGATTGAATTTAATTTTACTCTGTGACAAACTGTTTGTTTTACAGTATAAACTAGAATCTTACACTGGAAAAAATGCAACGCATGATTTTCATACGTTAAGCGTACGTTAAACATGCGTTTACAAACGTACGTTTAACGTAAAAAAGGGCCCGATACGTTTCACATACGTTACAGAATATATGTTTAACGTACGTTTACAGTACGTTTATTATACGTTTAGGTCATCATATGAAAATTTGGGCAACATCAAACGTACGTTTATTATACGTTTGAGTCATCATATGAAAAGATACGTTCATTCATTTGTATGGTTCTGATATATGAGTACATCTATTGGAGATAAAAACTACATATGATTTTCCAGTTTAAACACTTTCCTATGTACACATATTGTTTACACAATGACGTTTGTACTCATACACATATATATGTGTGCATATCAATATTCTAGCAGGTATATATACCCAATTTTCGCTCTTTTTTTCAACGAGGACATCAGGCAATAAAAATCGCAAAAAGTGCATCTCTGATCATGAATAAGTGAAGCTGTTGCCTTTAATCTTCTCAAGACAAGTGTGTGTAATACCTAACTCCCCCTACTGCCGTACACAAAGCTGTGTCCAATTGGTTTTGCTAGGAGACCTCTTATGCCTTGGAAGAAATAACTACAAGAATTGCTGGTTATAATTGTGTTTAAAAGATTTTAACTCAAATTTTTTGTTCATGAAAATACATACATGAGTGTACTGTAATACAGACTCTGATTCAAAATATGTTGTAAATTACTGATCTCCAAGCAAAATCTTCTGAAAGGCAGTTTTGTGTATGATATCCTATGAAGGGGAGTAAAGTAATTAATACGTACATGCACACTTGACTCAAGAAGAAGCTGTCTGTAAAACACTTTGTCTTTTCATGATTTAGCAATGGTCTTTCATTCTTTGTCTTGCAACTACTAAGTATTAAGTTCTAGATATTAAGAAATGAACAAAATAATTATCAAATAATACAAATATTTATTATTAATAATTATCATGATTGATGTTGGTAAACAGTTACAGAATTTAAACAATACTTCATTTTAAATAGAAATGTAAAATTATAAAATAGAAGTATGACATTTATTGTCCTTGAACAGCTCAGCTATATACATGTACTTCTTTTCTATTGTTCCATATGGCATTTCTTCATCTGAAACAAAAATCAAGAATGTTCTGTAGTTGAATCAGTGTTAAGGTTAGTAGTAGTTTTTCAAATAATGAAAATGCTACATTAATTATAAGCCGAAGCCAGACTTACCCAAACTTCTAAGCAACTGGATGATTTAAGAAATAAATGTCATCTTGGTTGGTCTCAATAATGGCCTTAATAAGATTTTTCTATTTTAGAATAATGTTATTCATATTGCACTGCCATCAACAATTTGAAAATTTGTAAATAATGTATAAATTGTTTTCTGTATTCCATTAAGTTGGATTATCGGAATAAATTGAACTTGAACAAATGGACAGACCAGAAAGTATACGCCATATACATTATAAACAACCAAGAGGACCTTCATTATCTATATTTACATTAATTAATTTTATCTGGACTATTTTAAATCAAAACCCTCTCCTGGTTTTTGTTGGAGATCCCCTCCTTTATTTTCTTAAATAATTCTCTAGGTTAACCTCCAAGGTCAAGCTTACTAGGTCAATAATTTTGATATCCATGGAAAGATCTTGTCACATCTGAGATATGATTCTTAAAACCCCATCACTGACCATTAAAAAGTTACGGTCAAGATTTCGAAAATTAGGTCAAACTATAACGTCAAGGTTTTTGTGACTGACAGATGGACTGACAGACATAAGTACTGGTTTTAATGTCCCCACGCTTTCTCAAAAGCGGGGCACAACTAAAAAGCTAAGCAGTATGTTATTTTACATCCTAATTTCTTTTTCATTATTGACAAATTCTCTGTGCGTCCTTGGATTAACTATAGCAAGGTGCACATCTAGACCACATACCATTTCTAGAGCAAAAAGAATTCCTATCACTTGCAGTTTTTGAGATTTGTTTTTCACAAGGTAATATAGAGTTGCATGAAAATATGAGAATATGTCATTTTCTAAGACCCTTTGTTTCTGAGGTTAATGTAAATATCAGCTAGGTGCACATCTATAGCTGACCATATAACCATCATATTTAAGGAAAAATTACATTTTCATCATTGACATAAAAAAGGTCAAGAGACAGATTAATGGATCAATGCAAGACCTAGGGCAATCACATTAGCAAAACTTGTTATAGTATTCCTAATAATAGGTTATATCATGATCTACTGAGACAAAAATTTTGCCTTTTTACAAATGGAGTTAAAAACATGAAGAGGATATTTATTAAGATTAAAAAAGGAAAGGGTCTTATCAAGTAAAACAAAGTTTAATTATTTAGATGTTTTAATATGTAGTCAAACTTTGATATCTTGAAGTTGAAGGGATCCCGAGATATCCATATTTAATATTATTATTAAATCAGTTGTGATCAAAGTCAGACTTACAGATATGCAGGGTAATCGAGATATCTGATTTCGAGATATCAAAGTTTGACTGTAATTCAATATATTACCTGTGTGAAATCATCTTTCTTTAATCTTCTGTTGCTGAAAATAATACTTTTTATATTAATATCAATTGTAATATTTTTCACAAGTTTTTATTCATAATTATTAAAGAAACGACTGAATACTCATGTATACTCATGTATACCCCATTAAATTATATATATCTGACTAATAGACCATATTCCGTTGTTATTACAAAGAGCAAAATGTCCGAGTCAGCATAATTTGGCGTTGTTTTACATTATGACGTCACTGTTAAATGACGCAATACCATTGTGACGTAACAATGAAAATGTGCGCAAAAATTGTTCTAACATGCATGTAGAAAATTTATTATCAGCATCGATAGTATTGAGAATGTATTGAGATATTAATATAGAATAAATATCATATAGAGAATAAATGTGTTTTGTTACGGTTATACAACACACAGCAAGTGCATTTCTTGTACATGTAATGCGCATTAGCGCATTTTATGCAATAAATGCACTTGCTGTGTGTTGTTTACCCATAACAAAACACAAATTATGATATTTATCCTATATATATGCACCAAAGTTGTCTATTTCATTCTTTTTTTCTGAAATTGCTTTTTCTAGGGAAAAGGGTGACGTTAAAATTCATCTCACTGCGGGTTCAGTTTGCATGTTAGAACAACCGTCGCTGCATGTTTCTTTTGATCTTACGCATTGTGACGTCCCGAGTGTTAATACAGGATTTGCAGCACGTTTCTTTCAATAGAAACATCTCAGGGAATAACATTGGTTGTGCATATATATCAGATTAGTTGAGATTATCAAGATAAAATTTTTTCTCTCATACCCGCGTATGTGTTACAAAGTAGGCCCATGAAATACAGCTATGTTAGCTACTTCTGTATCACATATCACGTGACAGCTGTATCACATATCACGTGACGCTATTGTTTCTATTGTTTATGCTATTGTGACGTCATGCTTTCAGCCCGCTAAACAAACAAGCTAGCAGCGACGTCGCCATAAAACTTCGATTTTAAGATCGTTTTTCAATGTACTCTTGCGTTTTATTTTGAAAAGCCTAATATTCGTATTTTATTCTTATAAAATAAACCATTTTCGGTGGCGCTGAATTCGAATATCGCAAAATTTTTGCAATTAGATCAACTTGACATTTTTTCAAATTTCGTCCCTTTTCTTTCAGCTTTGTTTTGACCCTTAGATATGAGAGAAAAATACTCTTTCATGTTCTTCTATGAAAGATACATCGTTTCCACCCTCGGGGTCTCAAAATTTTGCAAAACCCTTGGCAAGCCTCGGGTTTTACATCATTTTGAGACCCCTTGGGTGGAACCGATGTATCTTTCATAGAAGACCATGAAAGAGTCTTATAATCTTTTTTAATTGTTATCGCCTTACTAGGATTACTTTACATCCAAGCTATATTGTACAAACATGCTCTACCAACTGCTTATAATTCATGTGCGCACATTAACTTGTCAAAATCAAAGTCAAATTAGATCAAATGTTTTTCAGAAAAAAACAGATGTCTCCCCCTCCCTCTAAGTTACTTTGACCTTGGGCCAAGATGATGTGAAACCTTTGAGTCATGGGCAACATCATACTAAAACATGAAAGTGATTCATTGTATTGTTTGAGGTAAAGCCCAAACATGATTAGCATATACAATTTCATATTTAGTGAAATTGACTTTGGTCACATGACCTTGGATATAGGTGATCTGAAAAATACATTGTATGGATCATGCGCAACAAAAAACTGAATTAGCGATTGGATACACGATTCAAAATAAAAAGCCTAAACATGATAAGCATAACAATTTCAGCCTGGACATGATTAGCATATACAATTTCATTACCAAAGTAAGAAGTGACCTTAATCATGTGACCTTGGGACAATGTGATAAGAAACATTTAGTCCTGAGAAACAACGTATTAAAATATGAAAACAATTGTAAGAAGGGTTCAGCACATATAGCCCAGACAAGATTAGTACGTACAATTTCATTAAAAAGAACTAAATGATCTTGACCTTGGGCACATGACCTTGGGTCAAGATGATAAGAAACCTTCCAATCCTGAGCAACAGCATTCTAAAGTATCAGAGTGATCCAGTATACGATTTCACAGATATAGTCCAGACTCAATAGTATTTAAAATTTCATTAAAAAATGTAATATTTGACCTTGACCTTAGTAATATGACCTTGGATCAAGGTGGTGTGAAACCTTTGGGTCATCAGCACCATCATACTAAAATATCAAATGATCCAATTACAGTTCAAAAGATTAAGCCTGGACATAATACACATAACAAATACAATTTCATTTAAAATACATGTATACTAATTGACCTTGACCTTGGTCACTTGATCTTGAGTCAACGTGATGCGACACCTTCGGGTCATAAGCAACAACATACTAAAATATAAAGCGATCGTGCAAACGGTTCAAGAGATATAGCCCCAACAGGAATGCATGTACAATTTCATTAAAATTGTACTACATGACCTTGACCTTGGTCACATGACCTTGGGTCAAGGTGATGCAAAACCTTCGGGTCATAAGCAACAACATTCTAAAATATGAAAGTGATCCGGCAAACGGTTCAAGAGATCTAGCCTGGACATGAATGTATGCATAATTTCATTAAAAATGCACTAAGTGACCTAGACCTTGGTCACATGACCTTTGGTCAAGGTGATGTTAAACCTTCGGGTCATAAGCAACAACATACTAAAATATGAAAGTGATCCGGCAAACGGTTCAAGAGATCTAGCCCGGACAGGAATGTATTCATAATTTCTTTAAAAATGCACTAAGTGACCTTGGTCACATGACCTTGGGTCAAGGTGATGTGAAACCTTCGGGTCATAAGCAACAACATACTTAAATATGATAGTGATCAGGCAAACGGTTCAGGAGATATAGCCCGGACACGATGTGTGACAGACGGACAGACAGACGGACGGACGACGAAGGCAAAACCAATATGTCTCCTCCCCGTTGGGGGGGGGGGAGACATAATAAGATGTAGCAGCAAGTTATGAGTGGATTATCTTCAATGCCTTCAGCCCTTTGATTTATAATTAAATCCAATGTACTGTTGAATCTATTTAGGGGTTACCATGAGGTGTTCTAGTCGGTTACAAAGCTCTACAGAGCTTATGTTTCTTGTTACTCTGTATATATTGCCGACTCAAGATAAGTATTACTTGACTTGACTGGGTGTTTTACAAAAACTGACAGGGTATAGGAAAATCCATGTCAGAAATTAAGTTTTAACTGTGAGGCTCTAGCCGAGAGGTAAAAAAGATATTTATGATAGGGGATTCACTAGTATCCTGTCAGTTTTTGTGAAACATTGTTAACAAATTAGGAAAATTGTTAACTTCAAGTATATAATGTAATTTTAGTGGAAATTTGAAAGAAAAACTTAATGTAGGGTATAACTCATGTATTCTGTAATGTATATTTGAAATTAAAATGGTTTCAAATGTAAAGCTGCATAAAATATTTAAGATAAATTTGATTATTATGTTATGAATTTTGTAACTTTTTTTTACATCTATTCAGGTATCTCCTCCATCTCCTCTCATCTTTTTCTCGGAGAATCTCCCATTTATTTTCTCTTGTGTCTTCTTTTACCTCATTCATCCACTCTGACAACTCCGACCAGAAGTTTGAGCCTTGTTTGCCAACATAGTACTCATTTTTGTGGAGGAAAGCTCTCTGAAAATTTTAATGATGCATCAGAACAATCCATTCAAGCTGTTAAAGTATTATTTTTAATTATAAACATAGGGTAATCAAAGATGACATAGCTCGCCGTAGCAAGTTTTTTTCAAAAATCAAATAACTTCCAAAATACAAAAAGTATTGTCATGAGGAATATATGCATCTAATGTTAGATTTATCTCTTACAAACCTTCTAATGTGATTCTTTTGTTATTCATCGGTCATTTTATTTCATAAAGACCGCGGACGATTCTAAATATACAAGGTTTTATAAACGTTCAATGAAGTGCAGAGGTCAATATTGAATAAAAAACAATGAGGGGCGGAGAAAAGAAAATTATTTCAGTCGCGGGTGTGAATTGTTTTGATTATTAAGAGTATTCGGCCATAGTATAGATAATATTTTCTCCCACTGTGGACTGGGATTTCCATGGAAACGCTGGGAAAAGATATCCTTGTCTTACCCCTATGGGGTAAGATAACATTTTCATGTGCCTTTTGACTGTAACGTCAATTGTGACGTCATACACGATTGCTGCGTTAGCCGATCAAAACTATGAAAAAGAATACATATTTCTAATTTTTTGCGCTTTTAGACAGTGGGAGAAAAATAATCAATCCCCAAATGTGATCAGGAACACGGAAATCCAACCCTCGTGTCAAGGATTTGCTTTTGTCCACGACTCGGCAAGCGTCGTCATGGTACAAGCAAATCCTGGATACTCGGGTTGGATTTCCTTGTCCCAGATCACATCTGGGGATAGATTCTATTAGTGTTTCAAATCCGCAAAAGAATCCTTTAATAAGAAATTTGAGCAGGTTCTTCTGTCCATAAAAGCTCTTAATGCCATCTCAAATCAATCTAGATCCCCATAGTCATTCTTGAAGACCAATTATTCTAAATGCTCTCCAAATAAATGTATATTGAGAAACTTGACTGACAAAATAAAGAAATATTGTCCTTACTCGATTAGAAAACCTTTCCTTAAATCTAATTACCTATTCAAAAACCTTAATGGAAAAAGAACTCATTGTTTACCTGTTATGTTTTCTCTGACCGAATACAGGGTAGTGAGGGTACCTTTTAGGAAATTATCGGGATGTACAACAAACTATTTTTGTACTATGGCCTGATAATCGTTACCATCCACCCGATAATTAGCATGGTCAGTTTCATTTTGATAACCAGGGGTGTATTAAATATTTGGATTTTTATTTTTCTGAAAATTTAAGATAATCGGCGGTTTGTAAGTAGGATAAAAATCTCGTTGAGGTCTGTATGAAGGTTAGATGCCCTCGGAGAGAACAGGGTGGTGTTTACAGATCTTGGCCTTCGGCCTCGGTCTTTAAACACCACCCTGTTCTTTCCTTGGGCATCTAACCTTCATACAGACCTCAACTCGGTCTTCAATTTTGATTTACGCGGAAATTTTACCAAAATCTTTAACTAGATCAAAGTCCAAGGTCACTTGGTAAAATGTTACAACATAAATTGTAAATTCTTGTCATGTGCAACCTACATGTATGATAGAAAGTTTCAACTGCATAAGGTTCCTTAGATTTTGCTCTAATTAGTAAGTAACAATTTGAAAGATTATAGTTTACTTGCTGTATAATAGCGAATAAGAGTTTGTTCTAATAGTATATTTTGAACGGTTTTGACTTGAGGAAAATAAAACATTTCCATTGACTTAACCTTTATATAGTTATGTTCAAGACCACACTCACCAGGACAAGTGCAAAATGCACTCTGTCATTTGTACATGTCTCTTCTGCCTCAGCACAGAAACCCCCCAAAACCTTCTTTGTGAATAGTCTTATGCTGAGTACCTGCAGGTCCTCTGCCTTATATCTGTGTAAAACCTTAAATCAAAAATTAAAATATTAAAAATTTATCAGCAATAAAAAAAAATTATGGAAAAAAACCTAATGTCTCACCCCCCCCCCCTTGGTTTAACAGTCAGGGGTAAACTTTTTTATGTTAAAAATAACTCATACAAGTTATTATGGTATTTAGCTCTAGAGTTTTCTCCTCTTTTTGTAGGTCAATTTTATAACTGAGAGATTTCTGTATCCCCATTGCAAAACACTTTATCATACTAAAGCTTTGCTTGGGTGAGCTAAAAATTACAGAGGCATAAAAATCATGATGTGTACTTTAACAATCATATTAAATTAAACAATAAAAGAATCCATAAAATTGATTTTGCGATGGATGTATACATACTGTACGCCTCAGCTGATTCCTGAATTCAGTGTATCTCTTCAAGCTGTAAGACATAACTGACCTCATGGCTGCACCATCATCACCAACTCCATCCTCGGCAAGGAATTGCCTGGCCTTTGCCTAAAACAAGTATTTACCAACAATCCATTTCTATTTCATTTAATTTTGCAATCAAATATACTATCAGGATATCTGTTATAAGTAATAAGTGAATGAAGTTTGATCCACTACAAAATGTGCCCTCAGCTATCAGGGATAATTTTGGGCTGCCGAAAGCTTTGCCCGGTATATAACCTAGTGACCTGATATCATCCCGTACAAGTCACTAAATGACTAGGTATCTAATAATACAAAATTGTACTTCTTTGATTTTGCAAGTGAAGTGAATTCAGTGCAATAATTAATCTTTTTCAATTTTCTATCTATACAAATGTCCCTCAAAGAAAGGAATTTAACTTGAGGAGGCAAGATTTTAATTTTACAAAGATTAGAGCTAATGTGTTTTTACCTTAAATGATGGGTTGCTGACATCTAGCCACGGATCCTGACTAAATCTTTCTCTCAAGAAATAGTGAAGCTTTTTCTGAAAAAAAAATGTAGCTGTTAAATTTACATTATACAATTATTGACCTGGAATGAGGGCAATATATGATTTGTTGGACCTGAAGATAAAATATCTCCCGAGGCTATATTTTGTCTGAAGGTCCAACAAATCATATATTGCCCGAATTGTGTCCCATAGTTTTACATTCTCTTCAAATAATGTCATCTCCTCTAAAATTGCACATTTTTAGCCAAAAAAAACCCCCCACATCCTTTTTAGTACAATCTTTAGGGTACCCTATAGCAGGTCTGTATTAACTGAAGTTTGACACATCTAATATGCATGTTTCGAAAAGGAGTCCTCATCAGTGGTACTTCAAATCAAAATGATTTTAAAATGACAAAATATTTAAATGTATAGCCCTCACCATCGTCGAAATCCCACAGCCTACGATTATTTATAGAATAACTGTCTTTTGGAATGTGATTATACTGTGATAACCTACAATGGATCCAGGAATTATGTTCCATAATGCGCGTTAGCGCATTATGAGAAACATAATTCCTTGATCCATTGTAGGTTATCACAGTATAATCACATTCCAAAAGACAGTTATTATTTATATTTACATTCCATTTTTCACGCTTAAAATGACGTTTAGATACGTTTAAAACTCCGTTGCTAAGGCTCTGTTACTACGTACCGTCCGACTTCAAATCCAGTCAAGGTACTATGACGTCATAGTTCAAATCGAGCCACCGCGGTTATACTCCTATAATCACAGTGTAAATTCTATACACATGAATAGGCATATGTAAATATATATATATATGTTACGAATACGAAGTATTAGGGCGAAGATGCCCTGGGTGGGTCAAATGTCTTGGTATCAAAATGTAGTACATGTACTAATTATGGTGAATGACTGTATAAATATGAAAGTCCCATCACTTATACTTGTAGAGTTATCTATCTGCTTTAAGAACTTCTTAACCGGACGGATGGACAGACGGACATGGTGTTTCCTATAAAAACCCCCAAAACTTCATTTGCGGGGGTAAAAATGTCACGGTAACTATCTTCATTGATAAATTTGTTTTGAAATCAGCAGCATTGAACTGTCTATATGCTCATTGCAATATATGTAAATAAAGACCAGAAGAGGGTTCACATATGGATTTCAGTAAAAACGTACAAAAACCTTGTATCAAAATATCAATTTTTTTTACCAATTTGGCGGTGTCTATCAACCAAATTGATAATAAATTTTTGCTTATATAGTGATATTATTTTTCTGAAAAAAAGGAGTTTTGGCATAAAAAAGGAAATGGGATATCATTTTCATGATTTTGGTCCCATATCAAGTTACAAACATTGGCATATTTGAATGGCTTTCTTTTACTTACTCTGAAGCTGCAATCCTCCATTGTAAATTTCTTTCCCCTCCTAAGGCTTGCCTCCTCCCTCAGTTTGGCAACCTCAGCCTTCAGTTCTGCATTTTCTCTTAATAATCTTTCCTGATTTTTCACTATAGATTACAAATTTTAAATGTTATTAACTTAGAATGCTAGAATTATATATTTACAATAACAAGATTATAATAAAATCTTTGTCAGTATTAACAACATTTTCTGTTATTAAGTAGGTCAAACTGGATGGGCAAGGGTTAATGTTCAAAGTATTTTAAAAGAAGATCGAAGGTCTTGGTTTTTTATGTATATATATCATGTCTCTTCAAAAGGAATACAAATGTGAAGTATGAAAGCTGTAACACCTTTCAGTAAAAAGAAATGCCAAATTTTAAAGTTCTTCAAAAGTAGGTCAAAGGTCAAGGTCATGAGGTCAAGAATGTTGGTATTGATGGAAAGGCCTTGTCACAAGGAACAAACATGAAGTATCATAGCATTGATAAATTCTCCTTACTTTGACTTTCAAACTAAAAGAAAATGAGAAGATCTCCAAAAGAGACATTGTAGCAAGTCAAACAGCAAGACACACATATACACAGATGTAAACACCAGGAAGGTTGAAATCTGTTTCACTCGAGTGCATTGACAACGAAAAGTACTCATGCAGACCTTTCTCATTCCGAAAGAAATTTTGCTAGACAGTTCTTTTAAATTTAAACATATTTCTAAGTACTTATTGGCTTATAATAAAAAAATCACTAAAGCAGAAAAAAGTAATCACAGCCATTTACACATTAATTCTGTACTGATTGATCATGTTGATGTAATTCTGTACATGCATGTACTTATAGGCAAGGGGAATGAGGCTAAAATTGCACTTTTCTGTAGAAATAGATGTTAAGAAATTTGTCTGATTTCATGTTTTAGGTGTCTGGTGAACATTATACATGGGATCTATACCTATTTTCTCCTTCACATTTTTGTTATATCTGTCACCAAGTGGGCTTTGTGTTTTAAGTTACCCAAGTTTGTAAATGGTGGACAAGCATTAATTTCAAGCCATTCTTCAAAATTAAAAATTTAATATATGATATTTATCACATGATACTCCCTTTATTCAGTAAACTTACATAAAGCCATTTCATAAATGAATTTTATGATAACACGTTACATATCACTTTGGGAGCGTGGTCATTGGATGAAGCGCTGCAGATCCTTTGTGAAGTCACATAAGAAACGACAACGTTGGTGCGTTATTTGCAAGAAATGAAGTCAGAATTATAATATTATGACGTTATTTTGATCAATTACGTCATATTTCATGTGATAAAAAGAATATCAAATGATGTTTCTATTCCATGCAGTATTTATGAAACTCGTTGTGTGATTTTAATCCACTCGCCAAGGCTCGGGGATGTAAAATTCACACAACTCGTTTCATAAATACCGTATGAAATAGAAAATCATATGAGATCCTATATATATTCTCTTACAAATTTGAGCTATAGTATTTGGATTCTCCTCATTGCCTGACTGCATCTCATTCCTCTCTGGCCTCGCATCATCGTCATCGAAAAGATCCTGAGATTGTTGAGTGAATGGCTCAGAATCCTATTTAAGAAATGAAGAGTTAATGTCAGTTGATGTGATAACTTAAATAACTTATATATAAAAATCAGTTTTTCCTCAGAATTTCTCAACAAAATCCTTAATACAGGATGGACCCCTCCTCTGGAAAAGGTGATTTAATGCGTGGGCCCCTAAAATTTCATGCAGGCCCCTGGACTGGAAAGGGGGGGGGGGCATATTATAATGGAAACTCCTTTTGACTTACTTACTTCTCTAAGTCTTAGCTACAAAAGAACACTTGTTAAAGTGCAAAGATGACACTATTTTCTTATTCGGTTATAATATAACCGAATAAGAAAATAGTGTCGAACACCAAAATGAAAGTTCGAAATCGAAAGTTCCGCATGCTGGCTATGTTCATTTCAGCTCTTTCGTTCCGCTACCATTCGCTATTATATTCGTAATATTTGAAGTGCTTGGTCTCGCTTGGTCTTCGACGTCCAGCTTTCATAACGGATTCTAAATAAAAGGTAAGGTATAACTCTTTAACCTCATTAAAACACTGTAGATCTGATAGATAGGTAAGGCGTAAATCATTGACAGTTGTGTACTGGAGGGTTTTATTTTGTAAACATTACGGATAGTATGATACAGTACTGTACACCACTACAAAAGGGCAGATTTGCCGCCGGTGAGTTCCTCCCTACTGGTATAAATCGGAAAGCTAACTGTTCCTGTAAGGTCACTACAACTCCGTAACTACTACATAAATCCGTAGAATTATATTACCTCAAATGCTGCCATCTTCTTCTTCTTCTACTGTCTTCTGCTTAGCAGACGAAATGTCTTGTAATACACAAATGACGTTATTTCCGGTTACCGTCGGGGATGAAAAAATACTTTTACTCGTGTATTTATTTTTAGAATTTTGCACTTTCTTACATCTTTGATATATAACAAGGATGTATATTTCAATTTAAAATATATTGCAATACCTATTTTCAATAAAATGTGGTATGGGTGGAGTTTTAATTTTATTGGGAATTGATTTCCTCATCTGGTCCTCACAGATGTCAACAATGTGTAAACATGGCGTCAAACTGTCAAAATCATCTTTCGTTTGAGTGTAAATGCTGTAACTATGCAACAGACAGAGAATCTAAATATGAAAGACATCTTAGAACAAATGCTCACAAACATACTGTATATTTGATGAATGATGACGAGTCAGATAATTTTGAAAAAGAAACGCATCAATCATCTCCTGATCCTGGTTGCGCAACCAAGAGCTCAACTAAGTTGCCAGAAATCGACCATGAATGTGATGACAATATAGAAATTACCTTTCTCCTAAATTCTTCTGGAAAAGAAGATGCTCCACAGTATGAAGCTGGGCATGATCATCCTATTTCCAAGGAATCCTGGTTCCCCTTTCCCTCAAAATGCTCCTTGCTTATGTACATTTTCATGAATTCTACAACACACCCAATTGTAAGTTGATATGGTAACCCAGACCATACTGGTTTCAGAACAGTTTCCGGATAGTAACAAATTCCATCCAGTCACCCTTTTCAAGTACTTTGAAGGAACATATTTTCAAAATTTGGTGACAATTTTGTATATTTTTAAATGGAGAATTCAAATCATGAATCATATGAACAAAAATTTGCATCTAAGTTGCTTTATCGCACCATCTTTTCACTCCTTTCTGTACCCTATAATATGAGGAGTGGACAGGGTCAAAGGGAGGGGGTGGGGGAAGATAACCCAAAAATTAGGAAATTACTTTAAATATAAATAATCTCGCCATTTTTATTAATTTATTTTTGGATGACATAACAACATAGGAGTTATCCCTGAAAGCCTTAAACATTGTCCAGAAATGTTCCGACACCAATAGAACAGTACTGTAACCATGGAAAACTTGGTCTGTAATAGGTCCACTCACACTGTTAATTTAAGTCCGCTATAACTATAAGTATAAGTGTTTGGCATGTTCAAAAATATAGATCGGGTTTTTCACCTGATGACTTTTTATAGTTCAATAAATCCTGCACTAATACGAGTAAGCATTAAATGATTTGAAAATTTTAATTTTGATTTTTACAGCGATCATTATATTAAGGACCTACTGTTATAGCCAATTGATATGATATACAAAATGTATTCAGTGATTTTTTTCAGTAACTTGGGAATGGGGTCGGGGCCCTTGCAATTGGGAAAATTAACGACATTTGGGAATATTTTGGGAAGTACTAATATAAAAGTAAAATGACAGTTTATACAATCAAGAGTTCAAAATTGAAAGTTTAATCAAATAATATTCTTTTCAATATGATTTAATTTCTTATGCTTACAAAAATATGGCAAATTATAAGTAAATTTGCTACTTTTGAACCAGTAGATTTCACTAATTTTGGTGATAATTCCATCTATTTATGATTGGGAAATTTTAGAGCCACAATTGGGAAAAAAAGATACTATTTTTCATTGGGAATGGGGCCGAATAACGGCCCCAAAAAGGGGCAAAAAAAATCCCTGGTATTCTAGTCTAACATGTCTAATGAAATATTTAATTATACTTTTCCCTTTCTTTTCCAGAGTGAGGAGGTTGTCAATTTTGTATTATATATGTTACGACAGCTAGGAGTTTCTGATGTTCCTACGATAGGGAAATTGAAATCCATGAAATTCGGAAGCTGTGACTGGGAGAATATGTTGAGCACAGTAAATATTCAATAGATATGTTAATTGAATGAAGACTTTACATTATCATAAAGTGCATATCCCATGATTAATGAATTAAGATTAAAACATTTTGTTCTATTTTTTGTGTTGATTTAGGTATCAACACAGTTATTTAGAGAATACTGCAAAAATGTTATATTTTTAGCCAAAAATGAGCGAAAAACCTGTTTGACAAACTAAATAATTTTAAAAATCGAAGGGCTTATTATTCAAGCAAGATTAAAGTAGGTGTGTAAATTTTGTTGGGGTTATCTCTAGGTGAAAGCCCGAAACCTCTACATATTTTCACACCTACTTTGAGTAAAATGTTTGAAAGGAACAAACCCTAGTATAATGATTGAATTCATTGCAAAGAATAATCTAATTTGTTTTTATATTTTCAAGGAATTTGATTCCTCTGGTACTCCAGTATCCATTGTGAAGCCATCAGAAGTTTTAAAACTTCTTATTGCAAATCCAAAGGTTTCACAGTCTCTCATAAGGTAAGCATAGTTTCGTATCGCTAACTTCAGATTTACATATAATTTTTTTTTACAGAACTCTGAAGCGAAATTGGTTTGTAAATTTAATAATGATAATGGTGGCAGTCAGTTGGTCCATCCATCAATGGATCTTTTTTCATTAAGTTGTTAATTCTTGACTTTGTATTAGAGATCCAATAAGTGTCTTAATTAATGACATTTATTCTATATATATATATGCACCACAGTTGTCTGTTTCATTCTTGTTTCCTGAAATCGCGTTTTTCTAGATAAAAAGATGACGTTAATATTCATGTCACTGCGGGTACAGTTTGCAGGTTGGAACAGCTGTAGTGGCATGTTTATTCAGATCTTATGCATTGTGACGTCACAATAGTTTTCATGCGAAATACAAGCACATTCCTTTCAATAGTTTCATCTCAGAGAATTACAATGGTTGTGCATATATACAATATTATCACGCATTTTCACTGATGGAAATCATGTAAATAATTTACTGGCTATGCAATCAATTGATATTATCCATCTTGTAGACATCCTCGGAAAGGAGATTGTGTGGAACACCCAGCTAGTGCAGAAAAATGGATAAAGGAAATTCCATCATCATCTGCCTATTACAAGGGGAAAGTGTTCCATAAAGGATCTGTTTATAGATATAACAACAGTGGATCCAGTCATATTGGGATTATTGACAATTTCACAGATAATCTACAGGTTGAACAATGATATTTTCAATTATCATATACTGTCAAAACATACATGTATGTACATTTAAGTTGTAACGTAGTTGAACTGAATGCTGAAATAATGGACACGTAAGAAAAACAACTAAAATCTAACAAACCTACATTCAGTCGAAACAAATTATGTACAACAACAATATAACCTAAGCAACAGCTGAGTTTTAAGCATATCAAAATGTTATTTATAGAATAAGTGTCTTAATTTGTGTTTTGTTATAGGTATGCAACACAAAACAAGTGCATTTAGCATGCATTTATTGTAACCTAAATTTAAATATACATACACAATTTACATGTAATAAACGCCTTTTTGGAATATGATTATACTGTGATAATCTACAATGTATCAAGGAACTATGTTTTATAAAGTTGCAATATTGTAATTATACCCCTAATACATGTACTTTAATCTCATAGACTGTAATTTTCATTTTAGATTATACTAATTTACCTTTACAAATCTCTTTATGTTTTAGACTGATGTAATAGAAGTCACTGTAGCTAAGGTTTTGAGGCCAGATGATCCAGAACTGTCTAGATTCAACATCACAGAAAAGTAAGCATGTTATTATTATTTTTGGCCGGATTGCAAAGCAAAATCTGGTCTATGAAATGGCGAAGTGATAGAGCTGTCATATTTCATTACAAGACCTTTCCATGGATACCAAAAGACTTTTGACCTACTTTTGAACTATAAGGGGTAGGGCTGTGTATGATATGATATATATACATTGATTATGCATATTCTGAATATTCATACTTTGAAAAAATCTTCATTCCTATGATAAGTTTAAAAATCATTAATTTTCTTGTTTGAAAAAAGAGTTTTAACCTCTGTTACAGTTCATTGATAATCACTGATGAAAAACATACAGTGCAGTTACAGACTCTAGCAGAAGATTACCAGATTGTATCAGTAGACTCAATACAGCTCTACAAATTTGAAATGGACACTTTACATGTACTTTCAAACCAGGTATGTACATGTATATCACATGTACTTAAATGTATATATTAATATCTTTTCTTTATTAGTTATACTTATTATATAGTCTGTTTATATTCCCACTCTCATTGGCTAAGAACTGTCACGTGACAAGTCATTGTCTCATCATATTGACCTGTGAGGGGCGATTTCATTAAATATCACTACCGCGAAAACTCTTGCTTCCGGTTTACCATGAAATATCGAAAACGCACGAAATTTATATCTGTGACGTCATTAACGTCATTTTGTAAACAGCAGCAAGGACCCTGAAGCTGAGCTCAAATTCTTGAATTGTGAACCTATCTACGGATTTTGACTCTGAAATATTCAGAATTTCTTCAGTTGTTATTACTATTAGCAACGAGAGAGATAATCTCTACTATTAGCAACGAGAGAGATAATCTCTACACAGGAACTTTGCACTGAACATTTTAACGATTTTCTAAGATCTAATAAGATGCACAAAATGTACTATAAACATTATGACTTAAAATTAAATTATAAGGAATGTTTCTAAAATTCTTTTTGGTTATGGGAATATTCCTTAATTGTATCTAGCGCATCCCACACACAAAATGTAAACATTGATCATCAATGTACAAAGGTCCAATACATGTAGGCTATGGTCTCGATGATGAATACCGTTTTTTTTTCATTTTTAATTATTGAAATTTTTCCCAATTAATCTAATGTAATTGATAATCGATTGAAATACCTTCCCAATTATTCTCACTAATATTGACATTATCATTATCTTACACTTAAACCCATTTTTGATTTAGGACTACGTATCAAGACAAAGACCAGTGGTATCTATGCCAATTAATTTATTTTTGGATGACACATCAACAAACAGGAGTAGACGCTGGCTAGCACTTCATTGTGTTCAAATGCAATTAGCAGGTATTATATGTCGTTTCAATGAATTAATTAATTCATTTCTTACATTAAAATTTAGAGATTTATTATACCCCCCTCAAACGGCATTGATATTTCACATATATTTACATTCTGAATTTTAATCCCTATAGGCTGCAATGTTAAGCAGATGGTTGATATTTGCCAATAAATTTCCATCTGCAAAATTATATTACCATCTGCTGGACCAATATAGATAGATTCCTTATAACCAGACCTTTCTGTGTTATGTCACAAATGATAAAGTTATCAGGGTGGGGGATAATACTTCAATTTAAGCGCAGTTCTAGTTTTCCTTTGAAAACATCTTTTTGTTTGATATGCTTGGTTAACATAGTTATCAGGTAAGGGACCTTTGACCTCTTGGGCCTCGAACCTCTTGTTTTGCAACAACAAAATAATTGAATGTTAATGAAGTTTGCTCAATGATAAACCTTTAAGAATATCAAGCATCTTTATAATGAACATTGTATGTCGATTATACTGTATTAAAAAAATGAAATGTGAGAGTACATGTTTATCATTTGATTCCAGGATTGCCACTTTGTGACAGACAGAAACAGGGTTCTATCTTTTATGTTGGAGCCTCAGAGAAGACAGACATCATGAATGTTATGAATTTAGTGAGGAAAGATATATGTCATTGTGAAAGGTACATACATGTTTATACATACATGTTCAAATAATTTGAGCTCTAAATTATTTGAGTGTCATGAGTCTCTCGCACCATTTTTGTGCTGTTCATACATATACATATATGTAAATGTAAATTGGAATTGATGATTAATGGTATCCATTACATGTACAGTACTTATTACATAATCAAAGCTTTTCAATCTTTCTGCATTATTGCATACATGATAATGCTGAATATTACAGGAAACTTAAGAAATGATTATGTTCTAAATTAAATCTAAAACTTCAATTTACAGAGAAGGGATTGAATCTTTTGATGCTTCTGTTGGACAGCCATGCTTAGTAACATCAAAATGTGATGTCGTGGTTGCAGATAATGCAATGCTGTCATACTGCTGTAATCACTTAGGGGCATCAGCCGAAAAATTCTGTCCTCGGTGCTATGTTAGTACAGTAATAGTATAAATTTTTATCTTATCTTTTGCTATACCCAGTCTTTGGTAAAATTTTTGAGATTTGACCTTGACCTACGTTTTCTGCTTCAGTGATTTAAAGTTTTTTTACAAGAACATCCATTTCATCACTTTATAAAATCCACAGGAGACGTTCCACTTCTTTTATAGATATAGATCTCTCTAGTTTCATCACAGTATTATTAAATATATGCACATCCACTGTAATTGCCTGAGATAAAGCTTTCAGGACGATTGTTATTGATTTCCGTATAAATGACAGTGTGACGTCATAACTCCCGACATAGCGATGAATTTTAATTGAATATCAACAAGTTTAAAATCCTTTCCTATGCAATGTATCAGCCATTGTAATCTATTATATAAGTAAAGCAGTCAGTACGAGCACCCTCTGAGATGAATTATAATTGTTCCTCAGAGGTAGAAGTCACTGCTAGCAGCCATTTACTAATAATGTTCATGTTAATCTTTTGAATCAGGTGAAAGGGTTCTTTCAATTTATTTCTTATATATACATGTATGTATATGCAATCCTTTGTCATTACTTCGCTTTAAATTATATCATATTATCAAAGATGCGTGATGACAGGAGCATTTATGTAACTGTAGCTGGAGCTGTAGATTTATGAAAGTATTTCTATTTCTTCAGTCCACAGCTTGTACTTTTGATGCAATAGTTGGAGAAAGAAATCCAAGTGATACTCAAAGAACCGTGAACCGCATTAATATGCGTTGTAATGAGGCAGATAAAAAAAGACTTAGGAAATTAAGAGGGATCAAGGAACATGACAACTACTTGTGGGATATAATTGATCCCCATAGGTATGGAATATTTATAATGATTATGTTTTAGATACATGTATATTTACTGTTTTCTTATAGATTAAGATCTCTACCCATGGGTATTTTCATTTACATTTAAAATTACAAAGTATTGGTGGTAGTTCCATAAAAATAGAATGTCCTGTTTTAATAATTTACATGTATGAGACTTCGGGTGAGCCAATCACAAGTCTTAATTTTAGCAGAGTCTAGGGTAAAAGAAGCATAATGAACCTGTTTATCTTCATACTTACATGGATATATTGTATGTACATGCATATGCAATATTATATGCCCACAAGTGTCCATGTTATGGTCAATAAAAGTAATTCTATTTACGATGTATCTATAAGAACTTAATTTTTGTGGATAAAAAAAGAGAAAATTAAGATTTATATTATAAAGAAATCTTTTATTTTGAATTTATAGGGATATCCCAGTTGGACAGCTCCACTTGCTGCCTCTAGGAATTACTAAACAAGTTGTAAAAGCTATTGTTAGTACAGTGAGCCCTTCACAACTAGAGAAGATGATGTGTCATCTTGAAGCCATCTGCAACTCAGGACAACTGGATAGGAGCTTTTTTAAATATATAGATAGTCGACAAGGGAAGGACTTTAAGTGCTATGTAAGAGTTCATTAACTGTATGCTTCAAACATGCAAACAAAATCCTTTCTCTTGTGATAATTTGTTAAATATATTAGGCCATGTAAAATAAATTCTATGTTTCTCAGATAATTGGGTCTTAAAAAGTGGCAAGGTAGGTAGGGGTTTTATTTTTTGTTTTTTTTTTTTTCCATCAAGAGCAAAAAAAAAATCATTTCTCCTGTCTAACCCCCCACCCCATTATTCATGTAAGGCAAAAAATCTTATGCTGTGTCCCCGCCCCTCCCGTTTTTCTTCATACAAGACTGTCTTTTAACCGTTAGTCAAAATAATTGTAAATGTACATTAGCATTCATGGCCATCTCCTGTAAATAAGTTCCTTCCTTCGGGCTTTTAAAAGTATTTATTCATCGGGTACCGTTTGGACAATAAACGTTCAATGAAATAAATTGATATTTCGTTTTTAATTCAATGTGGCTGCATGCGTTAACTGAGATAAAAGGGTATAATGATAATCTTTCACATATAAATTTTCCATCATAGTTAATGCAATATGCGGCCATTGCTAATTTAATAGAAATATTGAGATTTTGCATCAATTTTGCCGAATATGACCTATTTTGGTGTTTTCAAAGGGCTAAAAGGTGTTGATAAAAGCAATGTTTACAAAAAGTAGATTTTTGATTCAGTAGAGTATGTTTGAAAATGTCAAATAACAGTTAAAAATTCTATAAAGTACAATGTTCAAAATTTATCAAAATTAGGGCCAATATCGGGCTTCGTGGCCCTACCCCTTTGAATTCATATAGCTGATATACATGTACATGTATATATAATTTTGCAAAATTAATATATTTACATCAATGATCTAGAAAAAGTATTTCAGTTATTGCTGACTAGTTTCATGAATTAGTAGTCTTCCTTAAAAGCATGTCATCATATTAAGTCCCTCCTCAACCCTTATTCAGACAGCTACTCCTGACTGAACCAGCCACTGTAAAGAGACAGGATTCAGGATAGCTTAATTGAACTTCTTTGTATCAAAAATAGTAATACTGGTTCCTCTACAGTTACAGATTGCTCCATTCAATATGAGATATGCTGGTGTTCCACAGTATTTCCTTGACATTATATGTTGCCTTGCTATGGTAAGAATAATACATATTTTTACATATACAAGAAAAACAAAGTTAAGGCATTAGGGTACAATACTGTACTTCCAGTTGTTTAAAACAGAAAAATCAAATGCCATGAAGTTTGCGAAAGACACACGATTTCCATTTCCAATAAAAAGTCAGACGGAGAGTGCCTATTCCATTAAAATATGTACAGCTACTTAGGGATCATGTTGTCTGTCTGTCTGTCTGTCTCACTTGGAAGTCACACCCCATAAAAGTGATTCCTGAGTGTCACTATGTTTCACAGGCAACTCATGCATTTTTGGTTTTTATACATTAACTGAGATGTTGCATCTAAACTCGCAAGGCTTTCCTGTCAGTTTGCATGCTTAGAAAAGAGAGGAGGGAATCTCCAACAACACTCGGTTGCAGCATCCACAGAAAAACTTAAAAACACCCAATGCAAAAAACATAGTGCAGACATCCACAGAAAGAGACGCAAAAGGGCCAAAGAACACCAACACACCTTAGAAACATGAAACATACATGTAAAAGTACACACATAAACCAACGAGACCAAAACATCTTAACTACATTTGAATCTTTCTTTTTTTTCATGTGAACATTCTTTTCTTTGTAAATATTTCATTCCATATACCCGTGCTTGCATGGGTAATTGTCAAGTTCTATATAATGAACATAAATGTATTAAGACATATTTAATATTACCAATGTCTGTATTGAGCAGATTAACCATATACACATGATAAAACTTGATGATATAGCCTTGATTATCCCAAAAGATTTTACCAGCTATGTACCATTATATTACAAAGGGAAAATCGCTCCTTTACTTTTTTTGAGCAGTGTATATTTCAACAAAGGAATATGAGAAATAGAGAATGTGATAAATCTTATGAATTCTATAGATTCAGAAGCAGATGAACTTCCAAACCTTCAGAGAGAGTGACCTCAGTGACCTTGAGGACAACATCCACCACCTTCATTCACTTTTAAAGCGGTATCTTCCCCACTTTGCAAAAAAACTGAAAGTCCACCTTCTTTTGCATGCAGTAAGTACATTAATTTAAAAAAAATCAACTAAAAACTCATTACATTTTCTTCCATGGTATTGCAGATTAATAGAATCTATCACCCCTTTGTACAGGGCCAGGGAAATCCCACCCGAGTATCAAAGATTTGTAGTCCACAACGAGGTGAATAAGAATGGGGATAACATTATTTGTGTTTGATTTATTTGAAGGCATGGATAAATTGTATGATTATACAGTCACAAATATCCATTTTCGACTATAAAGTCATACCTTTATGCCTGAAATTATTCACATACAAACGTCAATGTTTTCCGTATAATTATAAAATCTAATTAATGCTTGAAATACAAACATGTCTTTCCTATAGATTGATGACATAAGACGACATGGTCCACCCTTAGCATATGTTGAAGATGCCTTCGAAAAAAACCATGGGGCAATAAGGAACCAGATCTTTCTAGAAAATCAAAAGGCCAGAAGCCGAGATACTGCAGTGAGGTATGCGAAGCATACTGTATGTCAGCATGTTGTTTCAGGTGGATTCTTCAAACAGGATGATGAATGGTAATGGGATTTCTTAAATATTAGAAAATACAAAATTATAGTCTAATCTAATATTATACAAATATGGACTGGGTATGAGTTCGATATGCAAAAATAGTGCATGGCTATGACATATTTTATTGACCTAGGTCGAAGTCAATATACTGTGTCATAGCAGTGCAATATACTTGCATATTGAACTCATACCCAGTTTATCTTTGTTATATTATATATAATCACAATTTTCTAATCTTGATCACATTGCCAAGTATTGTTATCAATAACTGTGAATGGACAAACGTATAATAACAAGACGTTATGGTGCAAGTATAAATCTAAAATCAAAGTATATGATTTCTAGTATTCGTGAAATAAACATGCATAGAAGGTCAATATATCATCAAGAGGAATACATGTATTCATCTTGATATATACACATACATGTATTTGTACCGGATATACACACTGACGTCGTCGTACCATAAACATAGACGTCGTCAGATTCTTAGCTAACTCGTCTCGTAGCGTCAAGCCAAAGTTTTAAAAGAAAATTTATTGCATTTATCCGTGTAATATACATACATGTACATATCATATATCATTTTGTTCAGAATGAAATGTACTATTGTAATTCGTTGAAAAATAAAATTGCCATATTTTTCACTTAAGGGTGGCTTTTGCTTGACGGCCGTCAATTAAGACGTCACTGATTATAGTGATATCAAATACATATCGAAATCTACGTTTTACACGAACATCTTCATTTCTAATGATTTAGCGAAATCATTACCCAATCGTGAGTAGTTTATTAATTTCCTCCCGATTGTAGATGTAGAATCGAAAGTGAGGCGCACAGCTGTGTATTATCGTAAAATAAGGAACCGCTAGCTAGCACTCTGATTGGTTGATACAAATCCCTTATAGAATACTACATATTAATTAACATAATCAAATATGCCTACTTATTTATGTACTATTAAAGCAAGCTTAAAAATGTTGAATACATGTATCTCTCTCATACCCGCGTATGCGTTACGGAGAAGGCCCATGAATTACAGCTACCTGAGCTACTTCTGTATCACATACCACGTGACAGCTGTATCACATATCACGTGACGCTATTGTTTTGATTGTTTACGTTATTGTGACGTCATGATTTCAGCCCGCAAAACAAACAAGCTAGCGGCGACGTCGCAATAAAACATTGATTTTAAGATCGTTTTTCATTGTACCAATGCGTCATATTTAGGAAAGCCCAATATTCATAGTTTATTCTTATAGAATAAACCATTTTCGGGGGCACTGAATTCGAATATTGCAAATTTTTTTCGATTAGATCAACTTGACATTTTTCAAATTTCGTCCCTTTTCATTCAGATTTGATTTTGGCCCTTAGATATGAGAGAAAAATACTCTTTCATGGTATTCTATGAAAGATTCATCGGTTCCACCCTCGGTGTCTCAAAATTTTGCAAAACCCTCGGCAAGCCTCGGGTTTTACATGATTTTGAGACCCCTCGGGTGGAACCGATGTATCTTTCATAGAATTTCATGAAAGAGTCTTATAGTATCTAGCAATTCTTCTTTTAGGATGCAAGCTTCAGAGGATGTAATAGATGTAAGTAACTCAAAAGCAGTGTCCAGTTTTTTTGGAATGAGACCAGAGAAAGAAATAAAACCAAAACTATCAGGTGCTGTATCAAAGATAAAGAGGAACATGAATTCACACCCAAAGCAACACCAAAAATCAGCAATAAATCAATTAATGAACAAGGAAGACATTCCAGAAAACTGCAAAATTCTCGTTGGAACTGCTGTCACTGCCAAAAATAAGGATCTGGTGAACAAAAATGGTTGGGTGAGGTACAGGGACTCAAATGAACATGTAAGTTACGTCATAATGAAAGGAAATGTACTAAAAGACAATAAAGTTCAATGAAATGTACATCTTAACAGAATTATTTCAACTTGTGTATTTAAGCACTGTGAGTTTATAGCGCTTATTTATTTAAGGAATAACTGTATTACTCTGTGTATTCATGGTTGTATAATTCTGGTTGGTCCCAAGTAAATTTTATGAATGGCGAAGAATACAACCGTTAATACCATTCAAAGTAAGACAGTCATTAGTCTTATTTTTATACATGTATTTATATTAAGTATTAAGTATCAGACACCCCATTAGCATGAAAATTGCACATATTGCTTGTTATTATGACAAAAGTATCTTAACTGGGCACTTGATCTCAACTCTTGCATGACAGGGGTATGTCAATACTTTTTATGATGTGCCATAGTGATTATCGTCAGCATCTCCTCATCATGATAACCAGGTGATTAAGGTCAAGGTCAACTGAATTTTGATGATGAAAATGTGTAATGTTTTATCATGTCTAATCAGTTTCTCTGAAAGTGCATAATAATCTGATCAATTTCATATTTCAGTATTTTGTTGCTTATGACACACAGGTTTCACATCATCGTGATCAAAGGTCATGTGACCAAGTTTAAGACCAAATAGGACTTTGATGATGAAATATGGGGCAGGGGAAGGGAGGAGAGACATCCGTTTCTTCCAAAAACTTTTTTGTATTTAATATGTCTGTGTGTTACTTGTGCAAGACCTTTCCTACCTTGAACTAACTGAATAAGAAATATAACTAATTGCAATGAAATTCTAATTAACCATTTTAAAGCAGTTGCGCACATGTCTATGTTCATTTTTTAGGACTGCTATGGAATCTTCCAAGAAGGCTACGTGCTAACATGGACAGAGATAGGGAAAGAAGAACAAAGACTTGCAGTTATTAACAAGGCAGTTGAGACACCAAGAGAGGAACTAGGATGCCCAATTTTCGAGCTGACAGATGAGACAGTCATCATTTCAAGCAGAGAAATACTGTCCAGAGGCTACTTGGTTCACAACTGTAAAGAGGGAAATTGTATGATAAAAGCAGCCAGGTTACCAGCTGTCATAGAACAAATAAAAACAACGAGAGAAACAACCTTTTTATGCCATAACAATGTCAACAAGTCTTATGTTCTTAATAAGTTTAAGATTTAAGTTTAAGTTCATGAGAAGGAAAAATCGACTGGCAAAGCAAAAATAGATCAAATTTAGAGGACACTAGAGAGATGATTGTTTACTTTGGATATTCATCAAACTTTGCATTTCACTTATTAGTAACTCACATTCAATTGCAGAAGCCTTATAGGAATCGTTTTAGCTTTCTGTCAGTCGATCTGTAGGTTTGACCATCAACACTTAGGTTGAAACACAACATCTCATCTGTACTGTTTGAATGATGGAGCTTTCATATTTTACATATGGATCACCATTATGTTAGAATTGAATTTAAGAAAGTATCACACCATATTCACTGAGTGAAAAGTACACAATTGTTTTATTATAAAGTTAACTTAATCAGTATGTATAAAAGTACTTTTTCAAAAATGGCTGATGTAAACTGTAATTTAAATAATATATCAAGACTTGATAGAAGCGTAATTTGGTGCTGAATTACGATGAATCAAATGAAGATAATTTCAGCATCAAAATCCATCGTTATTCTTAAATTGATTCAAAATTCAAGAATTTTTGTAACTCAGCTTCAGAGTCCTTGATATGCTGATTACGTAAGGATGTTTATGAGCTCACAGATACATGTATAAATTTTGCACGTTTTCGATATTCCACTGTTGACCGGAAGCAAGAATTTTTATGGTAGTGCTACTTTAAAACATTATCTTAAGTATCTTAATGATAAAGCTTTTAATTTTACACATTCGTCAGTTTATTAAACAAGTTTTGGCAGGATAAGTATTTTAATAAAATCTTGATGTGTACTCAAAGGGAAATCAAATTTAATGATAAAAATTTTACCAATACAATAGTCAATATTCAGACAGTACCTTTGTTACATATTTCATATAGATAGAATGTAACAAAATTGGTTGTAATGGAAGAAGTATACCATTTTCATTGTGTATATCTTTTACCTTTTGTGTATGTCACAAAATTTAATGAAGATTTTGATATAAATTTGGTTATAATTATTGTACAGAATTTATGGGAAAGCTCTATCTGTGCATACTGTCATTCTACTTTGAATTCACATCATAGATTTGCAATTTCAAATACAATCATGATTGCAACATGTATTTTTAGCTCACCTTAATGAAGTTGAGTGAGCTTATGCTATACCCTAGTGTGTCTGCGTCCGTGTCCATGTTAAGAAGTTTGGGGTAGCTTAGTATTTGGCAAAGTACTGATGCCACAGTAACCAAACTTCCACAAGTGATTCATCTTCAGATGCTGAGGTGAACCCATGCATGGGATGCAGCATCTGAACTACATTTTCCGCTTGAGTGACTTGGTGAAGAAGTTTGGGGTAGCTTAGTATCTGACAAAGTACTGATGCTACAGTAACCAAACTTGCACAAGTGATTCATCTTTGGATGCGGAGATGGACCCATGCATCGGATGCAGCATCTGACCTACTTTTTCTGCTTGAGTGATTTTGCTTTTAAAAACCATTTTTGAGCAAAGTATAAGTGCTACATGTACCGAACTTGCATATTGGATGTATCTTTGTTCAAACTTTCATAAAATGACCTTGACCTACTCTTGCCGCTTGAGTGATTTTGCCTTTAAAAGCAAATATTGAGCAAAGTATAAGTGCTACATGTACCAAACTTGCATATTGGATGTGCTTTGATCAAACTTTCATAAAATGACCTTGACCTTCTTTTTCTACTTGAATGATTTTGCCTTTAAAAGCTAATATACTTGTACTTAGAAATATGTTTGAATTGAATTTTGCTGCCATGAGGTGAGCTTTGTAATCAGTGATTACCTATGTTTGTAAATATGTATTGAAAATGTTTCAAGTTTAAAAAAGTGTGTGTGGTTCTTATGCTGGAAAAATGTTATGTCCTATTGATTTTTGGGTCAAACAGTCAAGACCAGAGGACATAAATGATTGAGAAAAGATATTCATGTCTGAAAAGAGTGTTCATAGAATATTATAATTACGTGTTAGGTATGCTCTATGTAAATTGAGGATATGCCATATCAATTAGGGAGTCATAGTATTTCTTGAATATACGATGGGAAAGAATATCTTGATCATACATGTATATATACAAGTACATACATTGTATGATTGTAATTTATTCATTAGTTTATCATTATGGTAAGCCCAATAGAGAGTCAAATGAAGGTGAATTTAATAAAACAGTTTTACAATTATTTATGAATTTTGACATTGTACTGCATCTTTGATACTGAGACATTTCATTGATATGAAAATAGTCATCTAATTTCTTAATTACTTTTCATGTGTAACAGGAGATTAAAAAATGTGACTGGACCAGAAATTGTACCCAAGACTTTCTGCTATCTTAGCAGACGCTCTTACTGTCTAATAAGCTATCCAGACACAGCTACATATGTTTTGTTTGATACTTAGAAAAAGACATGTACATTTCATCTGCTCACTTTAGCAATTATACATGTTTATTGAATGCAAAATTGTATTATGCTTGTGCACCAAGAAAAGAACTTTTGTAATGTTATGTTGTTTGAAGTTGACAGAATTATGCAAAATAATATTTATTATGAAATTTAAGAAAAAGTTACTTGCCCTTTTCCCGTTTGGTGTACATAACATACAGTTTTAATTCAGTAGTGGTAGGACAAAATTTCGGTCTAATATAAGAATATCGTGTATATGTATGTATATTAATAATTTGCAGGCAAAAATTGTTTGATTTTACAGTTGCAAATTTAATTTTACTTAGACAATTATAATGTTATTCTCAATATTCTTAAGTCATTGCTGAGGGTGTCATCTAAGAAGTGATACTTATGATATGAAGTATTTTGTTGATTTGAGGGCATTATAATTGTTAAGATATAATGAACAAGTCAAATCAGTATTTAATAATTACATACAAGTTCAAATTGTTTAATTTTAAACTGTGTACACAGCCAATTGTGCCTCACATGAAATTCATATGAAATGAGCATCATGTAAATTTCACATGAAAGTTCATGTAAAATTCATATAAATTTCACATAAGATTTATGTGAAAAATATTTCACATGAATTTCACATAAATTTCCTTCACATGAATTTCACATGAATTTTTCTAAGTGACCTTCACAGGAAACTGAATTCACATACACAGGAAAAAATGCAACATACGTTAAACATACGTTTGCCTAAACGTGAGTTAAACATACGTTAAACGTATGTTTAACGTATGATTTTTTAAACATATGTTTAACATACGTCCTTGAACATACGACAAACGTACGTTAAACATACGTTATGAAACGTAAGTTCAAGATAACATACATTTAACATACGTTTGTACAAACATGTGAGCAACGTATATTCTACATATGGGAGGGGGGGACAAGGGAGTTCCTGTCTCCCCCCTCCAACCCCCTTATTTTCACCCTTCCCTTAAACCTACCCCCTCCCTTCCCCTTCCCCCCTCCTCCCAGTCCCCTTCCCCCCCTCCCCTCCTTCCTTCCCCTCTCCCCCTCCTCCTGGCCCCCTGCCCCCTCCCTTTCACCCTGTCCACCCCCTCACGTTTTGTATTTTGTGTTGTAAATGCTGCAGTGCTGATTGGGAAAGGGGGGTGTCCTAAAATTATTCAGGGGTGGGAGATTTAAGGCACTACTAGCTGGGGAAACCTAAAATTATTCAGGGGTGGGAGATTTAAGGCACTACTAGCTGGGGAAAGGGTGGGGGGGCTCTGGGGCCGAATAGTTTATAAAATAGCGAAATACAAAAAAGTACTGTTCTTATAATGTAAAACGAAAGTACAGATGTTTATTTTTAGATTCCATCCTCATAATTTGTTGAGTCAAAATGCATGAGTGAACTTAAATTACATATAAATACCTGTTTTTTCACTTTCTATATATGTTATTCTATGTCAAGATGTTATGCTTTAATCATGCCAGCCTGTTATCTACCTTCTGTTCATATAAATTAACTCAGGCCTACATGACTCCAGCCATATTGTTGTAGTGGTTCGTATATTCCTCCTTTAGGTAGGTGCACCCACGAATTGTGGTAGATGTGACAGATATGGACAATGACCATATCCCTGTTTACAGCACAAAATCGATAACCCAGAAAATCAGAAACCGAAGGCATACAAAATCAGGATAAAACAGGAACCAAAGCAAACAAACAAAAACTTCCACCATATGAAAAGAAGCGAACTTCCGATATGAGAGTGAGACCAGGTGCCCAGGAAGAGTAAGCATCTCCTGCTTGCATGCAACACCCGGTATATGGTAAATGGGGTAAATTCTGACCATTAAGGTGTGGTTATCCGGATACATACATAGTACCGTCAGCAGAGCAGTAGCAGATCAAGCGTAAGGCAGGTGAAGGTACTGGAAACCTTCAAGTTCAAGAGGCTATGAGGCACCCCAAAGGGGAACGTCCTGGCCAGAGTACTGTGGAACGGGCAGTTGGCGTTCCTCGCAATACATGTAACATCAATACAGTCAACTGACCAAATAGAGGGTTGCCGGGTGCCCAAACAATAAGAAAGAAAGAAATCAAAAGGATGAAGGGGGGCAATTTTTAAGATCCCACTCTACCATTTATTTTGATTCGTCATAGTTCTATTAGTTAAGTCTTCATTCTTTACTAAAACTATCAAATGCTACTTCTCAAATCACCCCTGTCTTCTACAAGATACGTATATATATATATATATATATATATTTATATAGTATTACGTCCCTGCTTCTACGTAGCGAAACAGAACGGCGCGAAGTAGCACGTGCGCGAAGCAGACGACAAAATGGCCAGAACGAAGTGTAGAAGCTGCAAATCAAAGATAAAAGAAGTTTTTACGGTCAACTTTACAGTTCCAGATGCAGTACCTGGATAACTTAACGTAATGTTACATTGTTTAGATCAATATGGTAATTAACGTCTTCCTATGTGCAGTACTATATCCATGAAATTTTAGCTCGAATTTGTTCTGACTTTAGATATTGATAAATATAATCGATCATTAACAAGATGGAGGACGTTATTATAATTCAGATGGAATATAACCATTTTTCATAATGGGGAAAATTAAACCACAGGTGTCTGACACACCTTAATTACAGTCTGTCAAATTCTCTTGAGACTCGCTTGTGTTTTATGTAGGCAGTGGCTTCAGATTACGAGCATTCCGTATCTTTAGAAGTTTAGACCTATGTCTCAGTGTACGAATAAGTTTCTGATTTGGCTGTGACTCACATGACTCGGGTGATGTGTCCATAACAGAGAAAGAAGTTGGGGTTTTTTTGTAATTATATCGAGGTACATGTATATGAGCTTATTCTGCATACTCAGTAATTAAATATTTTTTTTGCTCTCAATCATTATAGTGATCAGTAATAGACACATACTTGTCAGCTACCGTGAGTACTGACGTTCCATCGCTCAAGCGGAAGTTGAAGTTTTTGAAAGTTGTGAGAAGATAACAAATATGTACATGTAGATGCAACTGCTTTTTACTTATTCGCTTTTCCGAATATGTCACAAAAAAGATAAAATTTGAACACAAAGATAAACCTAACCACATTGATATGCAGAAGCTAACTACGATTCATGTTTGTACGCAGAGACCCAGCTCCACAGTTACGAATGTTCGTACATTTGTACCTGGAGCCACTGCCTTTTATGTATTCTCAAAAGTGCAGGCCATGAAGAAATTTTTGCAATTTTCAAATGTCTGTAGTGAGCTGCGCAGGCAGTAAAGTTTGCATGTGGGTGTACATTACTACTGTCCGCGCGGCTCACTTTGGAAATTGGATGTATTGATAATTGTTCAAGTTTGTTCATTTTTGGCCGATTGCAAAGCAATTCCGCTCTATAGATTGACGATGTCCCTCTGTCCGTCCGTCTGCCGTCAACATTTTGGTTAAAGTTTCTGGTTGAGGCAAAATCTAAGGAACTATATGCAGTAGAAACTTTATATTATGCATGAAGCTTGTCCATCACAAGACCTTTCAATTTATGCCATAACATTTGACCTAGTGACCTTGACCTTGATTTTGGTTAAAGTTTCTGGTTTAAGCAAAATCTATTGAACTGTATGCAGTAGAAACCTTATATTATACATTTAGGTTGCCCATGACGAGACCTTTCAATTTATGCCGTAACATTTGACCTAGTGACCTTGACCTTGGACTTTGACCTAGTTAAAGATTTTGGTTAAAGTTTCTGGATTAAGCAAAATCTAAGGAACTGTATGCAGTAAAATCTTTATATTATACATGTAGGTTGCCCATGACGAGACTTAAATTTATGTTGTAACATTTGACATTGTGACCTTGACCTTGGACTTTGACCTAATGAAAGATTTTGGTAAAAGTTTCTGGTTTGAGCAAAATCTAAGGAACTGTATGCAGTAGAAACTTTATATTGTTCATGTCAGGTCTTGCTGCTGACAAAACCTCTCAATGTATGTTGTAATATTTGACCTAGTGACCTTGACCCAGTTGGAGACAAAAACTTACTTTGCAATCCGGCCAAACCGTCTTTAGCAGTGTTTTATGTTGAATTACTATAACTAAATTTTTACGTCTTTTTCGACTTCGGCCAAAAAAGAAGTCTGGAAAATCTGGAGATTCTGAACCACGGTCAGACTTTTTGATTAACGGTCACATCTTTATGCAGTGGTTTTTTGTGTCGCCTGCAAAACAAAGCGACACCTAGGGATCACTTTATCTGCCCGTCCGTCTGTCTGTCACACTAAGGGTGTCAAAGCCCAGAACATTTAATTGGTAAGTGATAGGGCTTTGATATTTCACATGTTTATTCCTTGTGACAAGACCTATCTACACATACCATAATTTTTGACTTGTGACCTTGACCTAGATATTTAACCTACTTTAAAAAAATTGATTGGCTATATCTTTTGATTGGTAAGTGATATGACTTTGATATTTCACAAATGTATATCTTTTGACAAGACCTTTCTACACATACTATAATTTTTATGCCCCTGGAATCAAATATTAGGGGGCATTTAGTTTTTGGCCTGTTCGTCTGTTTGTCTGTCTGTTTGTCCGAAAAACTTTAATATTGGACATAACTTTTGAATGGGAAGTGATAGGGCTTTCATATTTCACATGTGTATTCCTTGTGACAAGACCTTTCCATTGATACCAAAATTTTTGACCTCGTGACCTTGACCTTGACCTTTGACCTACTTTTCAAAAACTTTAACATTGGGCATAACTTTCGTGACCTTGACATTTGACCTACTTTTCAAAAACTTTAACATTGGGCATTACTTTTGAATGGGAAATGATAGGGCTTTCATATTTCACATGTGTATTTCTTGTGACAAGACCTTTCCTTTGATACCAAAATTTTTGACCTCATGACCTTGACCTTGACCTTTGACCTACTTTTCAAAAACTTTAACATTTTGCATAACTTTTGAATGGTAAGTGATAGGGCTTTCATATTTCATATGTGTATTCCTTGTGACAAGACCTTTCCATTGATACCAAAATTTTTGACCTCGTGACCTTGACCTTTGACCTTTTAACCCAGTGACCTCACATACATGTTCTTAACAGAAAATAGTGTTCATACTAACAAAGATGCCACCGGGGGCATTCGTGTTTCACAAACACAGGCTTTATTATTATGATAAAACCTTTCTTGATTCTTTTCGTTTTAAATGTGTGATCATGTGACCTTGATTATGAAGGTGACTATAAATTGGCATAATGTTGAACAGTTATGTGCCAGTGGGTCTGATACTTTTGATGCATTATTACTTCATTTCCACAACTGTCAACAGAATGACATTGTTACAATAGGAAGCACATACTAAAGTCCTACACCAATTTAAATATGCCCATCGTTATAAAAGACATTTTGGTATGGTGCTGTCTATCCGTCCTTCTGTTAGTCGGTTCTTCCCCTTACCTTGCAGATGCAATAATGCCAAAACGGTCAGCTTTAATTTTATTGTGGAAATTGCCTATGGCAAGACAAAGAACCCTATTGATTTTGGAGGTGAAAGGTCAAGGTCATTTTGGGCTTTTTTTTGGTTTTGGGTTTTTTTGGTGAAAATCTTTTTCAACATCTACTTTTGGTTGAAATGAATTCCATTTGAAACTATAAATACTTCAAATACATGTAGAAATAATTATTGAATGTGTTTTTAAGCCCGTATTTGGTCAGAATCAGAGATGTGGGGGTATATTATAGTTTTTGGCCTGTATGTCTGTTTCGTCGTGGGAAAAACTCTATAAAACTCAATAAAAACTTTTGAATGAACTAGAATTTGACCCTGAGTATGACCTACAGTAGAAATGTTTTACTGACAAAGATGTTGACAGGGCATTCAGTTTCACAAACACATTGGTGGTGCCGCCAGGGCCCAGCCCAAGGTTTCAAGTACTACCCTTCCACAGAGTCAGTCTGACAAAAGTTCCAACAAATGACATCATTTGATTGCTTGCAGTGTGATGTGACAATTAAACTTTTTAAATTACATTTTAGAATTTATGACTGAACTAACAATATTTGTATAAAGTTGTGGAAGGATAAGTCTTTTCACTGTATTTTGAATTTATCTTTTATAGATTATAAGGAAAGACTCCAGTCCAGATGTCCTGGTAGTTAAGATCTTGAATATGTACAGATGTTCATGGAAATAAGGAGTACCCTACCTCCGACTTCAATAACATGTTTTGCGTAAGTATCCACATGTAAAGAACAACAATGAACACATTCTCATTGCAGGGTTCTTTTTCATTTTTTTTGGAGGGGGGGGGGGGGGCGGCTGGGGAGAGGTGACTGTCCCTGTCCCATTTGGGAAAATTTGCAAAATTTCTGAAATTGGGAAAATCTTTATACAAATTCTCACCACAGTATAACCCTAAAGTGTCATTTATTACCCCCTTGCAACTCTGTTGCGGAGGGGATATATAGCATCGCTGCCGTACTTCTATGGGTGTGTGGGTGGGTGGGAGTGTCCGGATTTTCTTGTGATCAGCATAGAACCAAAAGGAATAATCATAGAGACATCAAACCTACCACAAATGTTCCCCATGGGGAGAAGATGGACCCTATTGATATTCAAGGTCAATGGTCGAAAGTAAAGGTCACAGTGGACTTAGGCTTAAAATCCTTGTGAACAGCAGAGAAGCCAAAGGAATAATCATGGAAACATCAAACCTACCACAAATGTTCCCCATGGGGAGAGGATGAACCCTACTGATTTTCAAGGTCAAAAGTCAAGGTCACAGTGGACTTAGGCTTAAAATCCTTGTGAACAGTATAGAAGCCAAATGAATCGTCATAGAAACATCAAACCTTCCACAAATGTTCACCTTAGAGAGATTGATTTTCAAAAGGGTCAAAGGTCAAGGTCACAGTGGACTTAGGGGTTACCATGCGTGTGTTTTACAAAAATGTTCACCTTAGAGAGATTGTTTTTCAAGGGTCAAAGGTCAAGGTCACAGTGGACTTCAGTTTAAGATTTTTTTGCTGATTGCAAAGAAGATGCAATTCAGGGGATCAAATGCTTACGTTGCCTTTATTATTGATTTTTAAGGTCAAAGGTCAAGGTAACAGTGGACTTCGGCTTAAAATCCTTGTGAACAGCATAGAAGCCAAAGAAATTATCATGGAAACATCAAACCTACCACAAATGTTCCCCATGGGAAGAGGATGAACCCTATTGATTTTCAAGGTCAAAAGTCAAGGTCACAGTGGACTTAGGCTTAAAATCCTTGTGAATAGTATAGAAGCCAATGGAATCATCATAGAAACATCAAACTTTCCACAAATGTTCACCTTAGAGAGATTGATTTTCAAAAGGGTCAAAGGTCAAGGTCACAGTGGACTTAGGGGTTACCATGCGTGTGTTTTACAAAAACTGACAGGGCATCGGCGAATCCCCTGTCAGAAATTGAGGTTTACTGCGAGACGTCATAGCAGAAACTGCAGTGAAACGTGAATCCCCTTGCAGTTTTTTAATCGCTCAGCCAATCAGAATGCGCGTTACAAATGGAGTGCATTAGAATTCAGTTTAAGATTATTTTGCTGATTGCAAAGAAGATGTAATTGCGAGGGGATCCAACGCTTACGTTGCCTTTATTACATTTGTAACACTGCTTATCCATTGATTTGCTTGAACTGAGGAATGAATAAAAAACTTAAAGATGCACTTAGAAATAGGATCTTTTGTGCTGACTTCAAAGATTTGAGTCTTGTTTTCTCGGGTGATTTTTTCATAATTCCTCTTTGGGAATTTAAGAGTGATTTTTTGGGATAAAAAGAAGATACTCGGCCGCAAAACAAGGGAAAAAACACTGCATTGGCTTTTGTTTCTCCCTCCTTTGCGAAAGTGCGGGGATATTGAAACTGGTTTGACCATCCATCTGTCAGTCACAAAAACTTTAACCTTGGTCACAACTTTTGATTTGTAAGTGATAGGGATTTATATTTCACATGTGCATTCCTTGTGACAACACCTTTCTGTTGATTCCATAAGTTTTGACCTTTTGACCTTGACCTTGGAGTTTGACGCACTTAAAAAAATTTAACTTGAGCATAACTTTTGAATGATAAGATTTTCCATGTTGAATACCAGAGCCTCAGGCAACTACATGTAGAATGATATTCCAATAATTTGGGTTGCCTAATGTGACGTCACTTCTAAAGATTGAAAGTAGGGTGCATTAACCAACATTCGAACACTTCTGATTCTGTGACAATGTTTGTGCGAATAAAGGATGTCTATATATAATATATAGCAAGACAGGGCCAAGACTGTAAATATAAGTAATAACTGTCTTACTTTTGGTGTTCATGGGTGTATCATTCTGGTTGGCACACATGCAAATTTTCCAACAATCGCTTCACAATTCAGGGAATTCGCATGTGACCAATAAGAACTATACTTGTATATATACATAAAGACCAAAAGTAAGACAGTCATGTTTAGCTCACCTGGGTGAAGCTTAAGTGAGCTATTGCGATAACAGGCCGTCTGTTGTCCAGCGTAAAATTTTTACATTTTGACATCTCAGAACTGAAGCACATAATTTCTTTAAACCTTATAGGAAGCAAATACTCAAGAGCTTCCTTCAAACTGTCCAATAACATTGTTTGCAACTCAGGTGAGCGATTTGGCCCCCTTCGGCCTCTTGTTAAAATAAATTTTCTAAAATAAAGTACACTTAACTCATAAACAATACAGTTGCTGTAATATTGTAAATATGTTATTGTGCTAAAATGAGTTTCATTGTTTCATTGATTTAACTGTTACAGAAGAATGACAGACTACATACCCTGGCTGAGATTATTGTATACAGAAATGATTGGTTTCCAAAGCCACTGTTCGGAACACAATATTTTGATAGGCAATCTAAAGGTGGTGTCCCAGCGTCCAACAACAAGTGCAATTTTAACTTTTGTTGAACCAGTAGTTGATATGGACAGGTAAAATGTGAAACTTTTTTATTTATCTAAAAATGTTTACATAACTTATTATCCCCTGGTGCTGTTATATACAATCGCTGCAGTGTGTCCATGCCTTTTTGAAAATTCATGAAGCTTTTTTAAATCAAGCTAATATAGAGAAAAATAAACTTTCTATTGTGAGCTCTGTTGTCTGCTGACTGTAATTGGAATTTTTGACTGTATGTCAAGGTTCAAAGTTAATTGACCCTTCGGATTGCGGGAAAAAAATGCAAAATTTCGTGACGTCACAATGCTTTTACCATGTGTTTACCTCGGACAAACAAGCTCCGAACCTCGGTCAAACATCGAAATTGCATTGTGACGTCATGGAATTTCTCAAATTTTTCCCGTGTTCGGAAGGGTCAATTTCAGACTGTATGGCATGGTTCAAAGTTATTTTCTGACTTTCTGTCAAGGTTCAAGGTTAACTGTATGTCTAGGTTCATAGATAATTTCTGATTGTATGTCATGGTTCAAGGTTAACTTTATGTCAAGGTTCAAAGATAATTTCTAACTGTATGTCATGGTTCAAAGTTAACTGCATGTCAAGGTTCAAAGGGAATTTCTAACTGTAGGTCAAGGTTCAAAGTTAATTTCAGACTGTAGGGCATGGTTCAAAGTTAATTTCTGACTATTACAAGTTTCAAGGTTAACTGTATGTCAAAGTTTAAAGATAATTTCTGATTGTATGTCATGGTTCAAGATTAACTGTATGTCAAGGTTCAAAGATGATTTCTGATTGTATGTCATGGTTCAAGGTTAACTGTATGTCATGGTTCAAAGATAATTTCTGACTGTATGTCAAGGTTCAAAGTTTACTGTATGTCAAGGTTCAAAGGGAATTTCTAACTGTAGGTCAAGGTTCAAAGTTAATTTCGTACTGTATGTCAAGGTTCAAAGTTAATTTCTGACTGTATGTCAAAGTTCAAAGTTAACTGTATGTCAAGGTTCAAAGATAATTTCTAACTGTATGTCAAGGTTCAAGATTAACTGTATGTCAAGGTTCAAAGATAATTTCTAAGTGTATGTCAAGGTTCAAAGTTAACTGTATGTCAAGGTTCAAGATAATTTCTAACTGTATGTCAAGGTTCAAAATTAACTGTATGTCAAGGTTCAAAGGGAATTTCTAACTGTAGGTCAAGGTTCAAAGTTAATATTTGACTGTTTGTCAAGGTTCAAAGTTAACTGACTGTATGTCAAGGTTCAAAGTTAACTGCATGTCAAGGTTCAAAGGGAATTTCTAACTGTAGGTCAAGGTTCAAAGTTAATTTCAGACTGTAGGGCATGGTTCAAAGTTAATTTCTGACTGTATGTCAAGGTTCAAGGTTAACTGTATGTCATGGTTCAAAGATAATTTCTGACTGTATGTCAAGGTTCAAAGTTAACTGTATGTCAAGGTTCAAAGATAATTTCTAACTGTATGTCAAGGTTCAAGATTAACTGTATGTCAAGGTTCAAAGATAATTTCTAACTGTATGTCAAGGTTCAAAGTTAACTGTATGTCAAGGTTCAAAGTTAACTGTATGTCAAGGTTCAAAGTTAACTGTATGTCAAGGTTCAAAGATAATTTCTAACTGTATGTCAAAGTTCAAAATTAACTGTATGTCAAGGTTCAAAGGGAATTTCTAACTGTAGGTCAAGGTTCAAAGTTAATATCTGACTGTTTGTCAAGGTTCAAAGTTAATTTCTGACTGTATGTCAAGGTTCAAAGTTAACTGTATGTCAAGGTTCAAAGGGAATTTCTAACTGTAGGTCAAGGTTCAAAGGGAATTTCTGACTGTTTGTCAAGGTTCAAAGTTAATTTCTGACTGTATGTCAAGGTTCAAAGTTTGTGGTCAGTTTTGTAGGGGAACTAGAAGCTGCATCCTTGACTAACACTACAGTGGGGATATTTGTCCCTCATCATATTTGGGGCAGTTCTATTGTTGACAAACTCAATGAGACAAATGTGTATTTGAATTAGATTGAAATGAAATAACCAGACTGAGTCTAAGTGCTATATATTTCTTACCTATGTTTATTTTTATTATCTCTACATTTCAGATGCCATTCAACTTGCTTCAATATGGAATCTACTTAGTTCAAAATGTAATGGAAATGGACACTATATAGACTTCAATTTTATAGACTCTAGTTTTATCTTTGTTGAGTGTAAAATTATTGACACTTCTACAGAATTTTAATTTATATATTTATATATTAAAGTATTTTAATTTCACTTTTAAGTATTCAATTGTAAGATAATCAAAGTAATGAATAGTAAAAACATTATCTGTTATTGAAGATGAAATCATGAATAAACTTTTTAGATAATAAAACATGCATCTTTTTCAACTCATTCTTTTCAACTAGATAGGAATTTCATGAAATGCAAATGTTTGCAAAAGGAAAGATCACAGAATACAGAGATGATATAACAGACTCATAAGAAATGATGCTAAACTGATTAGCCTTAATCTGTCATAAAACATATGTTCAGAGCCAAGATTGCCTTATATTGTGTGTGAACAGAACCCAGATGGTCATTTCCTAAATAAACTTTGTTTCTTAAAGATATTTCAGAAGATACATTAAGGAAACAAAAAATTTGGTACAACATGCAAGGACCTTGAGTTTCGTACACCAAAAAAATTCCAATGGAGAAATACATATATGATAAAGAGCCTTGGATTCTAATTACTTGCATTCATTTGGAAAGACCACATGTTTAAATGAACGTACCTTTTTATATGATGACCTAAACGTATAATAAACGTATGTTTTACTCTTCATGTTATGACCCAAACGTATAATGAACATATGGTTAACGTACGTTTAACGTGAATATTGAAACGTACGTGAAACGTATCGGGCCCTTTTTTACGTTGAACGTACGTTTGTGAACTCAAGGTAAACGTGCGTTTAACATATGATAATCATACGTTGCATTTTTTCCAGTGTAACATCCATGTAAAAATCTTCACATGGATTTCATGTGAAAAATTTCATGTAAATTTCATGTTCGTGCTCGTTTCACATAAATTTCATGTGAACTTTCATGTAAAGTTCATGTAAATTTCACATGAATTTCATATGAGGCACAATTGGCTGTGTAGTACCTTGATTTAAACTACTTGAAAGAATTGTCAACTAAAGTCAAGCAATTTTAATTTTTAAACTCGATGATGTGATATGAACATGATGAATATAAAATGCATTTAAATCAACTTTATATATGAAATGCATTAAACGTATGATTCAGAAATGCATTTCAATGTAATCTGATTATTATTACACATACATTTATATATCAAACATTTATAATACTTAAAGATTAAAATGTTTAAAGAAGTATCAATTGCTTTAATTTCAGTACAATAATAATTAACTGGTAATACAGATGTGGGAAATAAATTTTTTTTGAATTTTACTTTCTTCTTCTCTCATCATTTAAAAGTTGGTTTTACCTTGAAAATCAATCAAGTACAACTGCAATGCTAAACAAAGACCAAGTGGAAGTCTAGTGTACATTAATTGTACATGGATGCATCAAGGAACTTAAAGACAAGTTCATTACACAAACACAAGTATCTCTCAGTATTTAGTGTTCATTATAATTAGCTGCAATATAATTATCCTAATCAGTGATGCTATGATTCCTTATAATGTCAATTTTAAAGAAAAAATACAGAGAAATATTAAACATACGTAAAACGTATGTTATCAACGTATGTTGAACATATATTTGATAAACGTATATTTAACGTATGATTTTATGAACATACGTTTCATAACGTATGCTTAACGTACGTTTGTCATGAGTTTCGAAACGTAATTTTAACATACGTTTGAAATTTCTTACGTTAATCATACGTTGAAGCTACGTTTCCCATATGTTTTGGCAAACGTACGTTTAACATACGTTGCATTTTTTCCTGTGTAAAGAGTAATGAATAAATGTAGTATGTACCATCATGTCATTTGATGAAGGGATTTTATTATACAGTTAAAGTATACCATTGAGGGAGTTAGCACGGGAAATAGGTCTGGTCTCAGGGAACCAGAATCGTGCTAACTCCCTCAATGGTATACTTTAACTGTATATATTATACCGAAACAAACATTATACTGAAACAAACATATCTCTTAGGTATAGTGTCATCCGATCAACCTTCACATCATCCGATCAACCTTCAACGGCACTGATTGGCTGATACTGACAGCCCCCCCAAAGAAGCTCCGCCCCATTTTGAAACTAACTCCCTAGGGAAATAGTCTTCTCAACTAACACACCCCTTTGCAGGAAAATAGTCTTATCAGGCGATTTTCAGGGATTTAGTTAAATTTAATGAGTCTCTTTTTATTTAGGAAAAAATCAGTAGAGGTATAATAATAAGTTTTAAATTAAGCATTTACATTATAAATCAGAGTTCATTGCACCCTTATCCCAATTATTATATAGGATGGTTGTGGGATTGGGTCAGAGTGAAATGCTTAGTGGTATCTTTACAAATATATATGGGTATTGCACTTTGCAGGCCTCCAACAACAAGTAAACACTAATTGGACATCTTCATAATACAAATAAAGTAATGCTCCTTATCAATCATGATGGTCATTTCTCTATGTAAGGATTATAGCCTTTGTAGAAGCAAGCTTATCATCTCTCCATTGTAAACATGGTGATATCAGCTTATGCAATCATGTGACTGGCTGCTTTCTAAGCAGCTCTTACCTAGAGAAATGGTTATTATGATTGACCTGAGGTAAAGGATAACTTTATTTGATTTCAGGCTGCAAATCTGATTATTGTTCAACTAAGCAAGTATTTACATAGTATTTACATAGTATTTACATAGTATTAGTATTTACATAATATTTACATAGTATTTACATAGTATTTACATAGTATTTACATAGTATTAGTATTTACATAGTATTTACATAGTATTTACATGTCCTCAGAGGTCTTCGAAGTGTTATGGCAAAAACCTCATCCTTTTTTTTTTGAAGAATTGCAACCATCCAATATGAAAGACAGGAGAGCTTGTCAGTGAACTCTGATTAATTCATTATGACATTGTGAATTCATTCTAAAGATATATATGTTATAGCTTACATTTTATTTAATTAACTGACATGTCTGTATTTTTGCATTTAAAGAGCAACCTAAAGTTGAAGTTAAACCAAGCAAAGTTGAAGAACCTCCAAAAAAACCACAAGATGAGAATGGTAAAAATGAGGAGAAAAAGGAAGAAACTAAAGGTTAGAAATCAGCATCTGTGTAAAGGATCTTCCTGCATATTTGTACCCTGGTAATCGGAGATTTAGGGACAGATATAGTTTTTGGTCTGTCTGTCTGTCTGCTGAAACTTTAATCTTGCCCATAACTTTTCAATGATAAGGGATAGGGCATTCATATTTCAAATTCGCATGTGCATGTGACAAAACCTTTCCATGGATGAAAAAAGTTTTTACCTTGTGACCTTGGAGTTTGACCTACTTTTTACCGCTGAGTTACTGACAAAGATGCCAACGGGAGCATTCGTGTTTCACAAACACTTTTTTTTTGTCTTTTAAAAATAACACAAGACCAAGGGTAATTGAGCAAGCAAGTATTCAAAATATATTTTGAGGATTGGAACCAATCACTGAATCAGAATAAAGATAGGTTAAAATGAAAGATTGATCAGTAAAACCTTTTTATGTTTTTTTTATTCTATTAAAACAATATGAAAGGTGACTGTGAATAATAGATAAATTGAGATTTGCCAAATTGTTTGTTATCAAAGAAGACACAAAAAAATGAGGGGAATAAAGTAAAAGGGAGAAGACAAAGGCAAGTTAAATGATGAAAATACGAAAAGGAATTCGAATAAATATGAAATTAGTGCACGGTATTGGGCTTTTGTTACAAAAGGGTAGGGATAGGGTTAACCAGATATGCAATAGGCAGAATAGTGTATTTCTTTTTGCGATACATATACATTTTAGTAACTTAGAGTGGTAACAGGACATTTGGTCCACAAACAAGTCCGTCCACAGGTAAAGTCAATCTGTCCCCAGACATTCCGTCCACAAACATATATGAGACGATCTGTCCTCCATTGTGTTTGTCATGTTTGTAAAGGGGTATGTCGTATTGTTTTAGACGACCCGTCTACCATATACTGGAACGTTACTTTATATGACTGTCTTTTGTATTAGACGATGCATCCACCGTATATTTATATGGTAAAAGTGTATGTAACAGTAAGTCTGTTCACAGTTTATCTATATGGAATAAAGCGTGTATTTTGCAATACGATTAGATTATCATTACTAATCATCTTTCCATTGCTTATTCATGTTTCTTTCACTTTTGTCATCAGGGAAAAAATAGGTTCAATAGAAGTAGCCTCTATCAATATAATGTCTATTTAAACTGAATAGTGGACGAATCGTCTCTGTCACTGAAACCAATAGTGGAGGGATCATCTGTGTCACTCTGCATAATATATCTCTTGAAACTCATTGGTGGACAGATCGTCTACGTCACTCTACACGATACAAAATAAATCTGTTGAAAGTCAATGTTGGACAAATCATCTCTGTTATGCAAATGATAGTGGATGGATCATCTTGGATACTCATTCATACTTGGTAAAAGTCATTGAAACTTAATGGTGGACAGAACGTCTCTGTCACTGTGGACGGATCGGTTTGTGGATGGAACGTCTTGGGACGGATAATTGTGGATGGAATGGTTTGTGGACAGATCGTCTAGAAATCACTTAGAGTGTACCAGAGGAAGAGTGTATTATCTTTAATTTGCTTTTGTTCATCAATCTTCAAATTTAGGAGCCTATTTGGCTCCTGACCTAATTGTCTTGCATTTTGTTTTTAAAACTCCTGACTATAAAATGTCCCTAGTTTTTCAAAGGATTGGAAGTTTTGCTTTTATGTATGATATCATTGAAGATGAAAAGGACCATTGGCTTGAAAGTGGAAAAGAAACATTTACAAAAAAAGTGAATGAATGTACACCACAGTTCTACATGGAGAGGAAAAAAGAGGTAAACACATAACAGAACAACATGAAATGTTAAACAATAAAAAAGAAAAAAAAATTCAAGTTATTTGAAGAACTTTCATTATTATGTTCCTCTATCAAGGATCAGGAAAAGGGGATTTTTTTATTTCACTTATCAATATTTTACTTTTTAGGTGTTGACATTTCTTGCTTCATTTGAAAGTCAGACTATGGACATAACATACTTTGGTGATGATATTCATTATGATGTTACTCATATATATTTTTGAATCATAGCCAAAAGATTCTTGAAATTCAGAAATTTGTCAGCTAGCTTGATGACTCTAGTCTGGTGTGAAAATCAAGGAATTTGAAAATGGCCTAGTATATTCCATAGCCTTTGATCCTGTAACTCTTTTATGTTACAAGGATAGAGCTAACATACTGCACAGACAAGACCTTTCATAGTAAAATCGTCTTAACCTTGTCCCTCCCTCCCTCCAAAAACATCTCCCAGTACTTTTGTGAACGGTAACACATGTACTTGTCACTTTGACTTGTTGAGTTGTCAATTTAATTCTAGTTGTAAACTGATGTAACAGGGAAAAAAGATTGAAATCAAACACAACATTATTGATAAAAAGACCCATTCCAGCCCTACTGAGTTTTGTTGACATTCTTAAAGCAACAACAAGAGAGATAGGATATTTAATGAGAGAGGCTGCACCTTTGTCTTTGTTATCTTGATCAATCATGACCATTACCTCTAATGTTTTGTTATTTGCCTTATTTAGCTGGTACATATAATGCATTATAAACTTACACTTTCAAATTTTACAATTATTTTATGAAAATACCGTATATCGGGAATTTTTCGCGTGTGTCTAATTTTTGCTAAGTTCCCGAGCATCATCAAATCGCGAAAAATGAACATAGCGAAAAAAAAGACACAAACTAACGCTTCTAAAGAAGTTCAGTTATATGTAACTGTCCTGAGGTATTAGTAAGTACTCGTCTGATTACGATAATTATGATTATTATTATTGATGTTTACAGATAACAAGTACATGTAGTATTAATTAATCTAATTACCCAGTGCAAACATGGTAAATACAACAATCACCGATATGAATGCACGTCGGCTTTTATTTCAAACCTCCTGTTGTCGTTCTATAATTATCACATATAGCGTTTTGGTTATCTATATATTTCTCACAAGAAACTAAATCTAAACAATGATTGGGAGGTTAAAGGTCTTTTTTGGACCACAAAACTATATGACAACTTGCATGGGAAACAAGAAAATTATAAGCAATTGCTTTAAAGAAGCCGGCATCATTTATGCTTTAAACGAGTGAAGTGCATGATGTACATTCTTGTACATTTGTATTATTGCACACGTATACGTAGATACATAAATCCAACAGAAAAACGTTTGCAATTATATGATCGTATTTCATTTCACATTAAAGAAATCTTTGTACGAATTTTAATTTTTGGTATTTTTAGAGTAGCGAAAATTAGACTCAGCGAAAAAAAGACACCTTTTTAGGGTCATTTTCTCGAAATTTACCCAACGCGAAAATTACCCGATATACGGTATGTAAGTAAATGTTATATTTGTAAAAGTTATCTTTGTATGAATTAGTAAAAATATAATGTTATGTTTGTAGGATAAAAGCTACGATTTGATCAGCAAAAAGCGGGGTCACATGGTAATGATAAATAATGTTCCACCAAATTCTGTAAAGGGAATTGATAGAGATTCAGAAACTAGCAGGGTTGTTAGCTTGTTCAATATGCTTGGATTCAAATGTCTTACTCCAGCAATCAGAGACTGTTCTGCATCAGTGAGTATATTTGAAATAAAAACAAATTGTTCCTACCTCAATGATTTCTATCAATAATTTCATTACAGAAGAATCTCTATGCTAAGCATCTGTTAGCCAAAGGGATTTAAATCGTATTATTCTTGTTGCCTATTATGACGTCACTTTTAAGTTTTGAAAGTATGGTAATTTACATAAGCTTTTAGAGCTGTTATAACTTCAGTATTCTATTAATGCCAAATAGGATTTCTAATATTTAGAAAAAATGTAAATGAACAATATATATAAGTAATAACTTTCTTACTTTGGGTGATGCTGGTTGGACGCGTTCAAAAATCTGAGTATTACTTTGCAATTCACGGAATTAGCATGTGACCAACTAGAATTATACACCAATGAACACCAAAAGTAAGACTGTCATTACTTCAATAATTTGTTTCATTATTTAGTTAAACCAATAAAAAATATCAAGGTTAAGTCAATTACATGATAGTATTATTTTAAGAAATATGTATTGTTTATGATGAAAACCAGAAGACTCTCAGTTTGAAGTCAAAGTCTTCATTTCAGAGTATGATGCTGTGCTTTCTCAGAATAGACCATTTTCCGATCTTGTTAGAAAGCACGAAATGTCCGAGTCAACATCTTTTGGCGTCGTTTTACATTATGACATCACTGTTAAAAGATGCAATTCCATATAGACGTAACAATGAAAAAGTGCGCAAAAATTGCCTACCTCGGACATTTTTGTCATTTTGTCAGCCATTTTGAACTTCGGCAAGTGGCCTATTGTACATTATCTATCAGGTATTGCATATGAAACATGACATTATTTCAAACTTCTCCAATATAACATGCACTGCACAAATACCCTGTGCTCTAGTCAGTGTTAGCAATGTACTATAATTTTAGCCCATTTAGTAATTTTACTATTTTGACTTTTAATCTCTGTAACAGGAAATGAACGAAAAACTAAAGAAAAAATTGGAAGGGGCAAACTTTGAGGATGCACCATACTGTGTAGTTGTTTCCCTGACAGTTGGACAAGAAAGTGATAAAATATATGGTAACCAGGGAGATGATGACTTCATCTGGCCCAGCAAACTGATAGGGACGATGCAGGGAATTGAAAAGCTCACAGGGAAACCGAAACTCCTGATTTATCAAACCATACCAAAGGACACAGACTTCAAAGGCAAGTTTTATATGGTCTATCAAATGGTACATCCTATCGTTTTTATATTCGAAAAAAAAAGGATTACTGATCAGACAATTAAACCAATACTTTGACCTTCATCACTTCATTACTGAATTGGAAATTAATTGTGATTAAGAGTTAAGATGACGTTCAGATACATGTATTTCTCATTTTTTCATGTAATGTTTATCCCATGTGATAATTTTTACATATATATGATACTTAGATCATTTAATTTCCATTGTCATTTTCAAGAAATGAAGATTCTGATTGGCTGAGAAATTTTGTTGATACATTGATCAACACAATTTTTCACGGAAGTCTATTTATAGCACTATATTTATAACCGGGGGTTCCCTCAAACACGAATGAACTCATTGCTGAAAATACAATTTGTTGATGTTTGCTTATCATTTCAAGGGTACAATTTCTTTTCTACTTACTAAAAAATTAACTGTGTATGTAGAATTTGCTCACACTGGTCCTTAATTATTCCAAAGATATAGAGAGACAATCGTTTGCTGTTTTAATAATGGCGGCTGCCATATCTTGTTCTGGCAGAGGTATCACTGCGAAACACTCCGAACTTACGAATATAGTGTGATGATTGATTGTTTTTAGATCCAAGAAAACAGTCTGTTTTCCATAAGTAGATGATAATAAAATGATAAGAAATGAATCTTATACAGTCTAACCTGTAGAAGCGGTCACCTTTGTTAAACAGTCACCTCCTCTTAACGGTCACTCTGAATCCCTCCCGACCGTTTTTATTTTGATATTGTACCCTAATAAGCAGTCACCTCAGTAACGCGGTCAGCGGTCACCCCTTTCACTGCACAAGTCGCCGATTCGACTCTAATTAAGCGGTCGGTGGCTTGGACTTCAAAATTAAACAGTACTGTCCTCCGTAATTGCCCCAAATTACTTGTACAAACATTGCATCCAAGGCCTGCAGCGGTCAGCGGTAATTGATTGAACTGTTTGTATGTAATCGGGTACTTTAATAACTCGTCATCAGGTATAAAACTATCACAACAACAACAAATAAATCAAAACGGAAAGTTTTAACTTTTTAAATGAGCGTTCAGACGCAATAAAATGATTGGAAAGTGCAAGACCAATCACCTATTGCGATCGAACTAGGTGTTTGAGGACTCAAGGTCCCGAATCTTAAAACGGAAGGCTGAAACTTGTAGAGTAACGGCTGAACATGATGTTACGGGAGACCGAAAAAGAAAAAAAAGCATAAGTCCGGCAACGATCTGACGTGAAAATGGTTTCAGGCAGTGGCCCATTATCAAAAGAACGAACACTGTCCAGTATCTATTTTGCGCGTAATATTTCTTCTCGCGTCTGTAACGTCTTTGTCCTAAAAGGCCAACAAATTCACGGTCAAATACTCACTATACATAGTCATTTTATGATTCACCCGCATGCTTCCATTTAAAGTCTTATCTACCGAGGAATTTAGTAAATTAACTTACCTGATCTATGCTGTTTACGTTTAAATCTGCCGATATTTTTACGTCAATTTATTTGTGAGACCTTCGGGTTTTTTTACAGTGACGAATCTAGCGCTCCGTTTGCCGGGGGTCAAGGAGCGAATTTTGCCGATTTTTTTTTACTGAAAGTGTGTCTAAATATACTTGTTCTTGGGAAATTTTGGGTCCGTGCCGGAGGGGGGGGGGGGGGGGAACCCCGCCTCTCCTCATGAATCCGTCAACCGTATCATTTTTTTTTTCATTATTAAAAAGACGGGCCCTATTATTTGCAAAATACTTCGATATTACCTTTAAAACATCTATTGGATGGCTCTCAGCGTTTATAAAACGTAATAAAATCGTATTCGGTACCACAAGGGACGTAGAGCCCTGGTACCGCGAGGGTTGAAAGGGGTGCACGACGATGGCAATGATATCATTCAAGACTGGGTTGAAAAAATAAGTTATTCTCTTGTGAATGGAAGACAGACAGACATCAGGAACTTTTTAAAATCGTACGTACATTTTGCATTTAACCGTTTTATTCATCATTTTATGATGACACTTAATTCATACCTTTATTTCATGTGCCAACAATTTCAAAAGACAAAAGATTTCATTACTAAATAGGGATGTTCGAGTGACGAAAAAGTGACGTCACACTGCGCATGCGCATGAAAATTGGTTGGCAAAAAGTGGTTCTCCTATATATATGTATAGCAATGTCCACTGCTATTCACGTTAATAATCTTTATCTGTACGGTTTATCGACAGATATAATTAAGTTAATTAAGATAACTTCAAACTTGTTATAATATCAATTGATCGTTTTAATTGCTTGTGATATTTTTTTTTTCAATTTAATTTTTCTCTGTTAATCACCGGTATGTATAAATAGCATTTAGTCTGTGTGTTGATTTAATGTTTAAAGTCGTGAATGTGAACATCTTATATCATTCATCAATTTATCAAGTCCAACCTATACAGTGTATCTCATATACACATGACAATGATCTGACACCTGCCATTTACCTTGATTTTTGTCGGCTGTCCAGGTAGATTTTTCACCCAGGCCGCGGCAGAACCAATGATCTGCAAAGGAGAGAAAGCCACTGCATGTGATCTATCCATTTCATGTTTCAGTTTTTGATATTTTGACACGGATGAAACATCTAAACCATTTTTTTTTTGGTTGGTAAATACTTACATTACATTTGTCTTTTAGTTGAAAGAAGCAAAAAGGAAATACAACGGTTACCCATTTGTATATCGATCATAATCATATAAGTTGGAACAGTGGATCATTATTCAATATTTCTCATATATATCTCAAGATTTATTTATTTATTTATTTATCTATTTATTTATTTACATTGTATTTATTTATTTATTTATTTATTTATTTATTTCAACGGGATCATTGTTTAAATAATTCCGAAAATTAGATAGATGGAAGTCCGAACATCTATTCTTGAAATTCTTTTGAAATATTAGATGTTTTAACAGTCGAGCTGCAAAAGATGGAAATATAATGCTAGGATTTTATATGGTCCGAGATCCCTCTCTTTAATTCATATTAACATTTATCATTTATATTTATTGATTATTTTAATCTTTTCTTTCTTTTTGAATTCATGAATGTCTCTTTTTATCCCAACGATTTTCAATCTCAAGGGGTGCGGCTGCCATAATTTACTTGGAAGTTGAGAAATAAATGCTTCTTTAGGCATTCTAAAATTCTAATCTTGAGCCCCCCCCCCCCCCCCCTTTTTTTTTTCTCTAGCAAGCAAAAAGTTAGATAAGGCATGTCAATTAAAAAAAAAAATTTCCATATCCAAAGTAAGAAAATTACTGAAGGAATGATAAAAGAGAAAAGGAGAATTTGTGCGTGTTTTCATTGTTATTACTATGACTGGCTTTATCTATAAATTGGAGACAGTCGTGAGAAAAAAAAAACAAAAACAAAAAAAGCTAAGAAAATTAGTACTCTTTATTTCATTAAACATTGTCTGTGAATTAAATTACTTTTTTCCGTTTTGCGTTTTCAAACAGTTCGACATTAATTTTGGTCAAACTATATCCCTCATTCCATCGCGTTCAAATGCTCCGCCTTAATTAAATCACAACTACCTGTAATATGCATGTTTGAGGGATAGGTGTGTACTTGTCAAAACAACTGGTAATTAGTCGGGTATGTTACACCTAATACGGGAGCATAAAAATGGGACACGATGAATTACACCGGCTTCTTTGAAAAGCAAAATATGTAGAAAAAAGTATCGGCAGTTTATTTTCTTGCCCCCCCCCTCTCCCCCCATCGAACGGCAGTCTGATGTACTAATAAACTCAGCGGGATTTCTTTATTGTTGTGATTAGAATGGTCAGTGTCACAGCAGGACTTATCAATAAAATAATAATAGGAAAGTAGCGCATATTAGAGCATCAGTTGTCGATTTATCCCAGGTATCACGTATATTTCCCTTCACTGCCAACCGTTTTTGCCAACCAGCCTCGTTTTCGCGAGACCCGTGACGTCACGGCGAACATTCCTATACATGTCAGCAATGATAAAAAAATAAATGAAATGACATTATTTATGTACTAATGCATGTATCTGTTCAATACAATACATGAAACAGAAAATTCCAGTTTGTGTACTTTAGCATGATTATTTAAAAACCTTTATTAAAAGGTCACCTCTGTTAAGAGGTCACTTTCATGGTATCCCTTGGGTGACTGCTTAATACAGGTTAGACTGTATTTTTTCTGTTGATGCAGGTAATAATTCCTGAAAAATTGGACAGAAAATTTTTGCATCTATGCGCTGCGTGCATGGATGCAGTTTTCTGTTCTGTCCAATGTTTCAGGTGATACCTGCATCAACAGAAAAAAATATAAGATTCATTTCTTAAAGCTACTGATCTTGAACTTGGAGTTGGTGTCTGACTGTTGTTTAGCAAAGTAAAAAAAAAAAAAAAAAACCAACAAAAGTGGAAAAACCCTAGCAATATCACTAATCATAACTTAGCAACATTGGAGGAGTTATAAACAATGTGATCAAATGATGTCAATTTGTTGTTTATAAATTAAGTGGCAAAAACATTATAGAAATGAGGAAACATTAATTTAATAGAGATCTTAACATATACATGTAAGTATCAAAGAAGGAATGAATATAAGATATAAAAACATTAGAGGGTCTCATGGCCCTTTCTGACTTTGAAAAAAATATAGAAAAAACTCAAAAGCCTGTGGATAACACCTGTTTTTTAATTATAGAAAGTTATCTTGATATTTCATATTATTTCATTTAAGGAAGCATACCTTGTACTGGAGATAAAAATGAACATCCCCTAGAAGAATGTCAGGAATACAACACTGACGACTCATTTATTGTGACAGCCACGCCCCGTAATGGTAAGATAGCTGTTCCGTTACTATTGAACCCTTTCACTAGAATTTCAATCCTCAGAATTATCAATATCAATCAATAAAGTTAGTCAGATTTCTGTCATAAAGCATCAGGTGTAAACAGTTTGTGAATTATTTTCTGTTTGATGAATTCATTTGAAAACTCCTCTGCAATGCTGGTAAATTGATAAGAGTACTTTGACGGTTTAAAAACTTTGACATGGTGTGATGGCTTTGGAAAATTGTCAATCCTGCAATCTGCGCACATCAGTATTATGTTGAGTTTAAATGTTCATGCGAATAGCCCTTGTATTAGCCCTGTACTCCTCATCAAAGCATAAAAATTTCTTTATTCTTCTACCAATGGACCAATTACTTATGAAATGAAATTATCAAACACTAAAAGGAGTCTATCAAGGGTAGTCTGCACAAGCTTACTTTGAAAATACATGCATCTGTTTTTGACTCATTTCAGCATGTTCAGTCTGAAAGGTAAAAGAGAAATATTCATGTCAAGATGAATAAAACACCACAAATTACAAGTAGGCTGCGAGATCTATTGATGAGTATTATATTTAGATACATGTATCTCTCACACAGGCTGTCATCCAGTTGTACAGGGATTCCAGTATGGAAAGGAAGAACGAGATCGTGAAGGGAAAGGGACATATTTCTTGGTAGCCCTCTTACATACTTTAAAACATTTTGCTGCGGAAAAATCTTTCAAAGAATTAATTGAGGAGGTATGGAGTACGTTTTGTACCTTATTGATTGATTTTAGAATGTACTGGAATTAGAACTTAGTCAAATGAAAATCTTGATCTAAACTTATCGTATAATGACAAAAGTTCGGGATGATAAATTTAGAGCAATAAATTAACTAGATTCTTAGGCCATGTAAAATTAATTATATGTTTCTCAGAAAATTTGGTCTAAACAAGTGACAAGGTAGGTAGGGTTTTTATTTTTATGCCCCCAGAATCATTATGCCCCCGGAATCAAAGATTCCGGAGAATATAGTTTTTGGCCTGTCCGTCTGTTTGTCTGTCCGAAAACTTTAACATTAGGCGTAACTTTTGAATGGTAAGTTGTATTCCTTGTGACAAGACCAAAAATTTTGACCTCATGACCTTGACCTTGACCTTGACCTTTGACCTACTTTTCAAAAACTTAACATTTGGCATAACTTTTTGAATGGTAAGTGATAGGGCTTTCAGATTCCACATGTGTATTCCTTGTGACAAGACCTTTCCAATGATACCAAAATTTTTGACCTCGCGTGACCTTGACCTTGACTTACTTTTCAAAAACTTTAACATTGGGCATAACTTTTGAATGGTAAGTGGTAGGGCTTTCATATTTCACATGACATTGTGTATTCCTTTTGACAATACCTTTCTAATGATACCAAAATTTTTGACCTCGTGACCTTGACCTTTGACCTACTTTACAACAACTTTAGCATTAGGCATAACTTTGGAATTGTAAGTGGTAGAGCTTTCATATTTCTCATGTGTATTCATTGTGACAAGATCTTTGCAATCATACCAAAATTTTTGACCTTGTGACCTGGACCTTGACCTTTGACCCACTTTACAACAACTTTAACATTTGGAATAACTTTTGAATGGTAAGTGATAGGACTTTGATATTTCACATGTGTATTCCTTGTCACAAGATTTCTCTATCGATACCAAAAAATTTTAACCCAGTGACCCTGACCTTGACCTTTCAAATGCATGTACTTAACAGAAAATAGTGTTTTTACTAACAAAGATGCCACCAGGGGCATTCGTGTTTTACAAACACAGGCTTAATTTGGTTTGTTTACTCTAGCAAGCATTCTCTTATTATTTATTTAAGACAAAAAAATTTGTGCCCAGTCTTAGCTCCCCCCCCCCCTTCCTCACCACATTTTTAGCTCACCTCGAAGAAGTAGAGGGGGGCTTATGCTATCGCCCCATTGTCGTTGGCGGCGGCGTCCGCACTATAGGTTAAGCAAAACGGTACAGGTCCATTCCTGCCAAACTATAAGTCCTACACCAACCAAACTTGCATGGATGATGCATCTGAGGATGCTTACAAAAATGCATGGTACGGAGGCTGCATATGACCTACATTTCATGCTTGAGTGAGCAGGTTAAGTAAAACGGGACAGGTCCATTCCTGCCAAACTATAAGTCCTACATCTACCAAACTTGCATGGATAATGCATCTGAGGATGCTTACAACAATGCATGGTATGGAGGCTACATCTGACCTACATTTTATGCTTGAGTGAGCAGGTTAAGTAAAATGGGACAGGTCCATTCCCGCCTTACTTTAAGTCCTACACCAACCAAACTTGCATGGATGATGCATCTGAGGATGCTTACAACAATGCATGGTACGGAGGCTGCATATGACCTACATTTTATGCTTGAGTGAGCAGGTTAAGTAAAATGGGACAGGTCCATTCCCGCCTTACTATAAGTCCTACACCAACCAAACTTGCATGGATGATGCATCTGAGGATGCTTACAGCAATGCATGGTACAGAGGCTGCATATGACCTACATTTCATGCTTGAGTGAGCAGGTTAAGTAAAATGGGACAGGTCCATTCCTGCCTTACTATAAGTCCTACATCAACCAAACTTGCATGGATGATGAATTGAATTTTTAAAATAGAATTGCCGATTCCTTCTTATAATGGGGATATGTAGCTCATCAGTCTGAATGTCTTATAAGCATTCGAGTACATGTATGACATGTTTTGAATGCCGCGAGTACATTTAGTAGAGTCGCGTAAGAGACTTGGCGGGTGTTATTTGCTCAAATTAAGTTCAAATTAAATTCTCGTGTTTTTAATGGCTATGCAAGCTATACGACCCCTCACTTCTTAGGGTGGATCCGTTCATAAAGTCAAAATTTTGGTGGATAGTGTTTATCTTCGAAAGTCATTAAGTCTGGATGAAGCGGAATCTTTAGAAATGGAACAAAGTGTTCAGAATTTACTGCCATCTGATAAAATTATGTACACGGTTACAATGTACATTCTTTTATTCATAGATTTCAAGAGGGATTTAATTACGTTTCTCTTGTGTTCGTCGATGGTCAGCTAGTGCTTACTTTATACATCGTGAACATAATTATCAATAGATTCAGAAATATTACAATGATACTGTTCAGCACAAGTATTTACATGCTGTAGAGATCAATAAAGAAAACTATACTAACTTTTAATACTTGATGTATTAAACATGCTAATAGCCGGCCATCTAAGTGTCTGTGACATGTGTCAGTACATGATTAGAATATAGCTCTGTTAAATATTTATACAAATATCTTTTAAATGGCGCATGGATAAAGCCGTCCTATACTTGCTGATTACCCATAACGTAAGTACGGAACGCACCGTAATTATACTTTTAAAAGTATTTATCAGGTACCGTTTCTACAATTTTACAGGACAATTTTATTTCCTTTAAACATGCTCTAAGAAATTAATGGATATTTTGTTTTTAATTGACGATACAATCGAGGACGAGACATGACGGCTATTTTATTTTGAAGTTGCTATAAAATGTCGACCTCCTCTGCGGCAAATTATAGCACTTGGCAGTGTCTGAGAAACAAAGATTAAATTTTACATGGCCTAAAGAGATGTATGCTCCTTTTCACTGTACTATTTACCTATTATTGCTGGTCTATTTTTTCAACACCACAGACATGTAAACAATACACAGACCAGGACATTCATGTATATAAACACAGAACATATATCTGTATACTGTAAATTGCTTTATTTTTGTCAGTACCAATTTTGGTCAATTAGTCCAAAATGACCATTTCGTCAGTACGTAAATTCGTCATCTAAGGGTCCATAAAACATAAATTTGTCTGTTCAAATGCCAACTTAACATTCAGGTATAGGCCGTATGCATTTGTTTTCATTGTTTGTTTAACAATTATTGGTAAACAAACAATTAGAGACATGTATACCACCTAGCTTGTTGTGAAAACATATTATTTGGTAAGTAGTAGTACATTATATGCGACTTTGCGTGCGTATTCATTTTTCAATGATTTATCATTCGCCTGTCATATTAACTCTTAAGATTCAATTTTTCCTTTCTACACCATATTTTGTCAGGAGTATTTATATTAGTCGGTAAGTAATTTCGTCAAGGGAGGCACCGACGAGAATGACGAAAATTGGTACCTGACGAATAAAAACTAATTTATAGTATGTCGGCCGATCAGCGATCCTAGTGAGGCTCGAACCAGCAACCCTCTAAGGATACCGGCCTGACACCCTAAAGTTATATATTTCTCTGGTACAACATGAATTATTTGCTTTTTTCAGACCCACAATCTACTGACCGACACCTTTTACGTACCTAGCACACCCTCTGGAGATAATGTAGATAGTGCCCCATCACCAAACAAAGCTGACGCCTGTTCAGAACCTGACGAAAGAAAACGTACTGAAATCGGTCGGAGAATGCAAGTGGCTTCCGTCAAGATAGAGACTACGTGTAAGAATAAGGATCTGTACTTCTTCCCAGGAATTAAGGAAGGCAGCTTGAATCAACAAGCTACTAGTTAATGCATTGCTGTAATTGTTACTTTACTGAAAGAATTTATTGAACTTGATCATGGATTTTCGTGTAAAGATAAAAAGAAAAAAAATCTTTTTTTGACTGTGATATGATTTTTTGATTTTAAAGATGTTATAATTTTAATTTTATATATCATAAAATGTATATTATTTACTAACATGAAGGAAATTGTGAAGGAAAGATTCTTAATTCGGAACATTTAAATTATCATCAGTCTGGGACTTTTTGAAGATTTTTTTCTCCCTATGAAACTCAGAAAGGATTTATTGTACAAACATTTCATACACATATTATTGTATAAGGACTAACTTTTGATGTCTTTATATTTTGAAAAATCTGCATTCAATATATATGTCAATAAGTCACTGTATACTTATGGAAATGTTTCAATGTTAATATTCATGTATGTCATGAAAGAATCCTACAATGGAATGGAGATATATTCACCGAACAGAGTTGTCTTCTCTTTCTTTCCATTGTAGTTTATATTTTTGTATCGTTGCAAACAAAGTCACATTTTCATGTCCCCTTTCTTTTATTGATGGGATTCTTTGTTCTCTTTTTTTTATGTTTGTATATTTGTTTTTCTTTTTCAGCTTTGACATTATGATTACGCACAACTTAATTCTTTTCAATTTTGGTAATTCAAAGGTACATGTGTTATTAAATACTAGTGGGCCATCAATAATTGCGTGTCTTTGTTTTTTCTTGTGAATTCAAAATTTTGACATTGAAATTTAATCTATAGTAAGACGTTTCAGCTTATAGTGATTTCAAATATCTCATATGTACTGCCATTTTCATAACACATTTGTGACCTTTTAATCATTTGATCCTCTTTTCGAAAAACTTTAACCAAATTTTTTAACCAATTGCAAAACTGAAATTTTGAAGGTATTATTCTTAATTATTCCAAAAGACAAGATTATTGTGTTAACATTTTCTTTGGTCCTGAAACATGAACTTATTCAAACATATTCCAAAGATAGCTTTTATTTTGTTATGATTCACATGTGTATCATTCCTTTTCAGAACATCTACATGTAATATGTTATAGGTCATATATATTTATATTTTTTTTTATTTGTTATTGTATTGATTCATCGACATGTTAATAAGATAATAATAACTGTTTAATTGTTTTCAGGGCTTTGAGAGAGATTATAATTTTATTTTCATATATACATGTACATATAGCTAAATCATTTGAATTTATTCCTGGAAAATGTAATTGTACATGCACTGACATTTTATTTTGTCTGTCACTCCATCGTTCAGTTAATCTTTTCGGCCATTTTATTTTCAAGGTACATAAAACACAAATGCCTTTGACTTATCCAAACCAAAATGTGGATTAATGAAAATTAACACTCAGTGTTTCTACAAAATTTGGCCTTTATATATAATATTTTTCTCCTTTTATGCCTCTGAAATTTCGACCAGTATATCAGGTTAATAAATTATTTAGTGTATCTCCTCAATAAAGATTAAGAGACAAAAATTTCATTATTTTATTTTTAAAACTTACCTATGTAGGCCTTTACTTCACAATTAAAGTAGTATAGAAAAATTAATTAGTTGAGGAAGATGATGTTTTGGTCAATGGGTCAAAAGGCCTACATAATTTCATATGTGTCAAATTTTCATATAATACACCAAATATTCAATAACATGTTCATGTACTTAATGCAATTTCGTAGCTTTTGTTATGACAATGTAAAATGATCCTAAGACTCATTGTCATTGGGTAAAAAGCCTAAGATTGGTAATGACATTAAAAAACAAGAGCCCCAGGGGGCACAACGCTCACCTGATACCCATGCACGCTCTAATTGACATACTGCTATTGAATACTGATAGTGCCAGTACCGGGATTTTAGCCCACAACCTTTCTAAAAACATTTTTGCCGGATGCAGAGAAGTTTTTTTTTTTCAGACAACCTTTAAAAGTACAAACAAGAAAAAATAGTCACATTTCAAAACAATAACTTTTTTTAAGTCATATGCCCAACTAGTATAGTTCAATTATGCAACATCAAAAATAAAATCATATTGTAAAATCCCACTTTAATGCGCAGCAGAAAAAGAATAAAACAATGAAATGATTTCATAAATTAAGTTTATTTAAAACTGAACGACCATACCTTTCATTATTGATAGCTAGCATGCCAGAAATTATAAAGCCTGACAGGCTGTGTTTGTGAAACGAGAATGCCCCCGGCGGCATCTTTGTTAGTATAAACGCCATTTTCTGTTAAGTATGTGAGAGGTCAGGGTCAGCGTAATATTGGTATCTATGGAAATATCTTGTCACAAGGAATACACATGTAAAATATGAAAGCCCTATCACTTAGGTTTAACAAACAAGTTACATAACTTATATTAACATCTCACGTTGGCTCAGATGTTGGCTTTAGGGGGTCCACGGAGCAGGAGGAAACTGGAGTACCTGGAGAAAATCCCCCTATAGAGGCCTGGGTGGGGGACCACCTACCCTCCCACATACGACCCTTCGCCAAATCTAGGATTCGAACCCGGGACCATAGAGGTGAGAAGCCAGCGCGCTAACCTGGCCTTTAATGACATAACAGCTGAAACAAGAGGCGTGTGATAAGCGAGATTTTAGCATTATGATATTGATTTGATAGATACGGATGTTAAATATCATTTGATGAAAAGAATCTCAAATGAAGTTTCTATTTCATCTGGTATGAATGAAAGTCGTTTTCCAATTTTTAAATATCAATTCTCTGTAAGGACCAAAGTAAGTTGAAAATAGCATGTCACAGATTTTGATAATTTTTATTATATTACATGTTTACGATAACCTAAGAATGAAAATACACCTCTTTGATGAAATTGACCTTCCGTTGCCATGGTAACAAGGCCCCAATTTTCAACAGGTATTTTGAAGTCTAAAATAAGAGGTTTTCAGGCATCTGGTTGCCATGGAAACCGGTATCAATTCAGATTCCTCATAACAAATAACATTTATTCTTTACTTCTATTTTGTCAATCCATAAAAAATAAAATGGCACTTCATACAGTAAATCAGCAAAATTCAGACAAAAAATGTCAATATTTTCCTTGAAAATATACCCCAAAATTAGGTCTGTTTTTCGTCAATTTTGATGTTTTTCCCATTTGAATAAAAAAATAAGCAATTGGTAAGTTAAATATTTCTTAATTGAGTGTTAATCTATGTGAATTGATCTAAAACTTGAGGGGAAAATCTAAGTGGGGAACATAACAGAAATGCTAGTTTTAAGCTGAAAACGTGGTTGCTATGGCAACATTTGATATCAGATGGTCTCACGTAGGAAATCTTTTAATTCACTTTTAATATATATAGACAAAGTTGGCAATGGCAAAGGTATATGTTTACGATAACATTGATGAGTATCAATTGCTGTATGACCTTGATTCTATTCCAAGGTCATTCAAATATAGGTCAAGGTCATTTCAAATTTCCGCAAAAATTTATTCCAAAAACGTGCATATTCAATATCATATAATGGATTTCCCATAATTTCACACATTTTAACGTGACATCATATATTTCCATTGAAAATTCACGAAAAACTCTAAAATTTAATGTCTAAGTTTGAGTGACCTTGAAATTAAACGATATGACCTTGAAATGTTTTCAAGGTTATTTTCTAATTTATATCCTCTTTGTTAATGATCACATGAAGTTTGATTATAAAAGACAGAATAAGGCCTTCACAATATCCCTTTAATGTTTGCATGTGCTTTAACATATGTGTCAAATGTTGCCATGGTAACCTTTTTCGGCATTTAATTCCAAGAAAACCAATCAGTTCCCCACTCCAGATTTTCTCATTTTCAGAAGACCACAAATAGATCTTTAAAAAACTATAAGCTTTATTACTTAAAAACCATTGCTTTTGCAATAATTGCATTGCAAAAGCTGGCAAAAAGGGCCTAAAAAGGGGTTGGAAAAAGGCCTTACAAATGCTTGAATTTTCCTATCGTTTGATCCCAAATAACAGTAAAATAAGAATAAATGGTTCAGATTTCTAAATTCAATATTCTTATGGAAGGACGAAGGAATGCTTTTGGGAAGATTCAATTCTCCACATATTTATATTCCATGGAAACATGGACCATGAAAATGTCTCGTTTATCACATATTCCAGACCCCCAAAATTTTTGACATGGTTACCATGGCAACCAATGCTCCAATTCCATAATGATATCTAAATTCCGGCTTAACACATTATACATGACACTTGTACCAAAAATCTTTCATTTCTGTGACATGCTATTTTTCAATGTTGCTGAAATTGTTTGGTCCTTACAGAGAATCGGTATGAAATGTTATCCATAACTTTGGAATAATAGAATCTAGCATCAATTTGAGTTCTTGATACAGTACATCAGTCAAGGGTGGGATTGACATAGTCCCAACCAAGGCGTTGGCCGGTTATTTTTATCACACATTTAAACCTTCAAAATCCTTTTGTTTACACATCAGTATGACTGAACATCATGCTAAATATGTGTGTATGTGAAATAAGGTGCACCAGGTTGTCTATGACATCATAACGCAACAACCAACAGTGCCAGATTAGAGGTGCCGGATCAAATTTTCCAGCACTGCTGAAAAGGGGAATCGGTCTATCCCATGTGCGAGAATGGAAAATATCATTTGATAAAAGAGGTTCATCATTTATTTTTACCAGTAACTCAAGAACCCTTCAACAAATATAAGATTTTTAAAGATGTTGTTAAAAAGATCTAAATGTAAGCTGATACATGTTTATGCAAAGGACATAATTAATGTATTATGTCTTTATTTGCTTTATCTTGTCAGAATCAAACAACTGCAGCAGATCCTAAGGCCAAACACACATTCTCTTGTTAATTGGAATTATAAAAACATTAAGCCATGTTATTTTACAGTGATGGTTGTTAAGCACTGTAACCATGACTAGGATGAGTTAATTTCACATTGTCATAAAAAAAACTCACTTCTGACTAGGTGACATTAGCAAAAGAATATTGAAGGTGATGAGTATTTACTTTTAATATTACACATAAAAATTAATGATTTCCTTATCTCAAACATTCACTCATCCCAGTCAACTGAATTAGGTCACTTTGCTGTTGTTTCCTTAAGTTTTGTTCTTTTATCAAATTCTGTGTGAATACCTTCTTTGTGCCATATTTCGTTGAAAATTATTTCAAAGGTTATCGTTATCATAACATGATATGAGCCAAAATTAAAATGGTTTTGATTCACAAAAGCAAGTTTGTTGTATTTTATGTCTGCAGCAAATTTCAGCAAAAATCTCAAGAGGCAAGCATCTGACAGAATCATCTTTGATTCATCTCCCCAAAGTTGGCTTTTTCGTCAGATCCAGCAACAAGTTTGGCTCTTGGTGCTTTCATTTTCTACTTAGTGCATTTTCACCATACCTGATAAGGAAAAAAAGGACAAGTCTCTTTGATAAATTTTTTAGAACAAAAATGGTACAGACTGATGATGAAAATATATCATATTGATATACTTTTGTGTTGCCTGCGAAGCATAGAGAAACTTAGGGATCACTTTGTCCGTTGTACGTCTGTCTGTCTGTCCATCTGTCTGCCACACTTTGATGTCATACCCTGTAAAAGTGATTCCTGAGTGCCGCTATGTTTCATAAGCGACACATGCATTCCTTGGAATGATATTTCAACATTTGCATTCTTTTTACGAAATCTTTCATAAATTTGTATTCTAAGGATCGTCTACCAAACTCATTTCTTCTGATCATCTGCACAAACTCTAATATAAGCTGTAATTTTAAAGGCTGGGCTACATGCTCTTCATGCTGCATCTCACCCCCTACTGCTACCAGGTAAGTTAAAATGGGATGTCTCAATCTGAACTTACAATAACAAAGTTTGATTTTACCCATATATCTCTTGCTCTATTGATCAGAATAGATCAAACGTTTGATATTGCCCAATGGCATATTTCGTGCTTGAGTGACCAGAAAAGGTAAAATGAAGTGAGACTCCTTCATTTTTTGCCTACAACACGATAAGCCTATTTACTTGTGTGAAAAATGTATCTTAGGATGGATACTGCAAAGTGTGATACGGGTGCTGCAAGTGACTCCCTAGCTACTATTTCACACTAAGGTGACCAGATTCGTAAAAATGTGATACCTTCATTTTAAGCTATCTATAAAAGTTCTAGTTGATAGTAATGTATGGTCCATAAGCCTAGTAATCTAATGTTAAACGTCTTCAAAATCAATAGCATCAGTTTGAACAGATAAATGTACAGCATGGACCAGACATGCACGTTTCGGGTGCTTAACCCTCGTCAGTGATCCTCAATCTTAACAATGTAATATGATATTAAAACCTCAGGCTTGACCGCACCTCCCCCAACTCTCTCTCTCAAAACTTACTGGCAAATACGACTTGACATGGGTTGTAAATGTTATGGTTTACTAACCAGAGGTAAAACTGATCCCGGTTGGGAGAAAAAGTTTGCTTTGGCATAATTTAAAGTCATCAATTTTAGTGTATATCCATTTCATTAAATCATAAATTCAGCGCCAGTTACCCCAGCCTAACCTTTTCTAGGCTTTATTTATTCGATCATTAATTTTACTTTTCATTACATGGCTTTTATTTTTAAGACGTAAAAGTAATTTAGCTCACATTTTTTTTATATAAATGCTTGTCCGAGTACACGCACATATATATTTCTGTTCAAAATCTGTGTGAAGTGTTTCCTATTTTTCGAATTGGATTAAGGTTAGGGTTGCGACTACAGGTAGATAACTTTATTTTCATATCACGTAATATTTGAAACCGACATGGACGATAAATTGTATAAGATCAGTTTGTTACATTATTTCAGAAAAAAAATAATTATCCTTGAAATTTTCATTGCTGAATGGATATTTTTCAGGAAAAATGCATATTTTTCAATGAAAAATCGCCGAAAAGAGGAAAAAATTGTCCTATTCGCAGGAGTTCTGCTTCTAAAGATTCAACATCATAGTATATACTATTTCTTATACTCTTTAAAAGTGAGATAATTAGAATTTCGAAATTCGAGTTAAACTTTAAGTTCTTCGGTCAAAATGTTGATTTTTCTGCATATTAGATTATTGTGCTATTTATAGGAACAGTAATTTTCCTCAAAAACTTATTGGGGTACATATTGCTTTGACTGCTTTAGGATAAAGCAATACTGTAGCTCTATTCGTAGAAAAAAGTTGTGCAACTGTCGACCTTCTAGCCATTAATAAAGATTACGAGTTGTTGCCATGGCAACCAGCAAAATCGTATTTATAAGAAAATACTCTCCGTAGAACTGTTTATTTTATCAGAATTTCTCAAAATAGGCTTTTTAAAATTCATATAAACGCTATAAGAATCCTGAAAAATAAGGGTATATATATGAATTTTTGAAATTTCATGCATTGCGGAGGTATGTAAAGGTATGATGTGATATTCTCTGAAAAGTCAAAAATGTTAAAATAGGCCCAACATGGACGTTTATAGCAAAAAAAAAAAAAAAAAAAGAAAAAAAAAAAAACGAGATGGGCAAATTTCGATTTTTTGGTCTGAATAGTTCCACCTCCGATTTACATGCAATTTTGAATGGTGCTATAGGATGTGAAGACATTTAACATTCAATATAAAGTTAATGTAAGGTTAATTTTGCATTTTGCAATCAAACTTAATATTTTAGACAATTAACGGACATATAGATCATCGCGAGATACGTGTTTCTGCATTACATATTTTAAATGCAGTACCTGCTTTTCATTAAATGGAGAGAGTTCGACTCTTCTGATACAAATCCATGTTCTCGTCGTTTAAGCTGAATAGGTTCAAATATTTTTACATGAATATCTTGTGCCAGTTCAACAGTACTTAAACCAAATTTCTTATGAGCAATAAAACGGCAATACAAAGCAGAAATTCAAAATTTAGAAAATAGTTAGACGTCCTGACATTTTTATGCCCCCCTTCGAAGAAGAGGGGACATATAGGTTTGCCGCTGTCGGTCGGTCTGTCGGTCCGTCGGTCTGTCGGTCGGTCCGCGACATCAGTTTCCGTTCAATATCTCTGGAATGGATTCACATATTGAAATGAAATTTTGTATACAGACACATCAAATAAACATCTAGGTCAAGTTCATATTTGGGTCCGATCAAAAAAATTTTGACAGAGTTATGCCCCTTGCATTTCGTAAAATACCAAAATTTCAGGGTTTCCGTTCAATATCTCTTGAATGGAGTTACATATTGAAATGAAATTTTTTATACAGACACATCAAACAAAAATCTAGGTCAAGTTCATATTTGGGTCCGATCAAAAAAATTTTGACAGAGTAATGCCCCTTGCATTTCGAAAAATACCAAAACTTCAGGGTTTCCGTTCAATATCTCTTGAATGGAGTCACATATTGAAATGAAATTTTGTATACAGACACATCAAATGAAAATCCAGTTCAAGTTCGTATTAAGGTCCGATCGAAAAAATTTTGACAGAGTTATGCCCCTTGCATTTCGAAAAATACCAAAATTTCAGGGTTTCCGTTCAATATCTCTTGAATGGAGTTACATATTGAAATGAAATTTTGTATACAGACACATCAAACAAAAATCTAGGTCAAGTTCATATTTGGGTCCGATCAAAAAAATTTTGACAGAGTTATGCCCCTTGCATTTCGAAAAATACCAAAATTTCTGGGTTTTCGTTCAATATCTCTTGAATGGAGTTACATATTGAAATGAAATTTTGTATACAGACACATCAAATGAAAATCCAGGTCAAGTTCGAATTAAGGTCCGATCGAAAAAAATTTGACAGAGTAATGCCCCTTGCACTTCGAAAAATACCAAACTTTCAGGGTTTCTGTTCAATATCTCTTGAGTGGAGTTACATTTTGAAATGAAATTTTGTATACGGATACATCATAGACAATCTAGATCAAGTTCATATTTGGGTCCAATCAAAAAAATTTTGACAGAGTTATGCCCCTTGCATTTCGAAAAATACCAAAATTTCAGGCTTTCCGTTCAATATCTCTTGAATGGAGTTACATATTGAAATGAAATTTTGTATACAGACACATCAAACAAAAATCTAGGTCAAGTTCATATTTGGGTCCGATCAAAAAAAAATTGACAGAGTTATGCCCCTTGCATTTCGAAAAATACCAAAATTTCAGGGTTTCCGTTCAATATCTCTTGAATGGAGTTACATATTGAAATGAATTTTTTTATACAGACACATCAAACAAAAATCTAGGTCAAGTTCATATTTGGGTCCGATCAAAAAAATTTGGACAGAGTAATGCCCCTTGCATTTCGAAAAATACCAAAACTTCAGGGTTTCCGTTTAATATCTCTTGAATGGAGTTACATATTCAAATGAAATTTTGTATACAGACACATCAAATGAAAATCCAGTTCAAGTTCGTATTAAGGTCCGATCGAAAAAAATTGACAGAGTTATGCCCCTTGCATTTCGAAAAATACCAAATTTCTGGGTTTTCGTTCAATATCTCTTGAATGGAGTTACATATTGAAATGAAATTTTGCATACAGACACATCAAATGAAAATCCAGGTCAAGTTCGAATTAAGGTCCGATCGAAAAAAATTTGACAGAGTAATGCCCCTTGCACTTCGAAAAATACCAAACTTTCAGGGTTTCTGTTCAATATCTCTTGAGTGGAGTTACATTTTGAAATGAAATTTTGTATACGGATACATCAAATGACAATCTAGATCAAGTTCATATTTGGGTCCAATCAAAAAAATTTTGACAGAGTTATGCCCCTTGCATTTCGAAAAATACCAAAATTTCAGGCTTTCCGTTCAATATCTCGTGAATGGAGTTACATATTGAAATGAAATTTTGTATACAGACACATCAAACAAAAATCTAGGTCAAGTTCATATTTGGGTCCGATAAAAAAAATTTTGACAAAGTTATGCCCCTTGCATTTCGAAAAATACCAAAATTTCAGGGTTTCCGTTCAATATCTCTTGAGTGGAGTTACATATTGAAATGAAATTTTGTATACGGATACATCAAATGACAATCTAGGTCAAGTTCATATTTGGGTCCAATCAACAAAAGTTTGACAGAGTAATGCCCCTTGCACTTCGAAAAATACCAAAATTTCAGGGTTTCCGTTCAATATCTCTTGATTTGAGTTACATATAGAAATGAAATTTTGTATACAGACACATCAAATGAAAATCTAGGTCAAGTTCATATTTAGGTCCGATCAAAAAAATTTGGACAGAGTAATGCCCCTTGCACTTTGAAAAATACCAAAACTTCAGGGTTTCTGTTCAATATCTCTTGAGTGGAGTTACACATTGAAATGAAATTTTGTATACGGACACACCAAATGAAAATCTACTAGGTCAAGTTCATATTTAGGTCCGATGAACAAAATTTTGACAGAGTTATGCCCCTTGCACTTCGAAGAATACCAAAATTTCAGGGTTTCCGTTCAATATCTCTTGAGTGGAGTTACATATTTAAATGAAATTTTGTTTCAGACACATCAAATAAAAATCTAGGTCAAGTTCATATTTGGGTTCAATCAAAAATTTTTATGCCCCCCTTTGAAGAAGAGGGGACATATTGCTTTGCCGCTGTCTGACTTTCTGTCTGTTGGTCCGTCGGTCGCCCACGACATCAGTTTCCGTTCAATACCTCTGGAGTGGATTCACATATTGGAATGAAATTTTGTGTACAGACATATCAAATGAAAATCTAGGTCAAGTTCATATTAATTACCTTGTAGAAGTTTATTAGAAGAAGAGCTTTAACAAAGCATAAATGCTGTACATACAGGTCCGCTCCTAACAGTTATACTTCTTTGACTTTTTTTATTACACTGTTACTTTATACCCCCATAGGTTGTATCAATGCAAGTATAAAGTTGTGACAGACTTTAATCACAGAAGGGGTAGGGGGGCATTAATGTTTTACAAACATGACTTTTAACTTGTTGTGTTTTGTCCTGGCTTTTTTTTGTGTTTGCTGTCCTGGCTTTTGTACATTTATTCAATAAGAAGAGTTGAACTAATTTTGGGGGATTTTTTCATGACAATAAGCCCACTTTCATATGAAACCTTATTTTGCAAACATTGTCACAAAAATCAATGTATACCAGTTTTGATTTTTGTATTCAGATAAAATGTGCCCTGAAGATGAAAGGCTTCCTGTGTTAATATTATTGATCATGAGTGTATAGTCTGCGAAGTCACTAACATATTCTTTGGAACGTTACCTTAGAATGAAAGGTTGTTAGACTAAAAGAGACCAATATGTATCAGGTTAACTGTGGGCTGTGCCCACAAATTACGGATAAACACACCATTTGCTGTTAATAATGCAGCAGCTGACTGTCCGAAGTTTCGAGGAGCGTAGCCAGGGCAGTGCTGACTTATAGCCGTTTTGCAATGCAACTACAACTTTGATTCTATTCATTTTCTAGTTTTCCTGTAGTCTTCCCGTTCAATGTTGTAAATACATATAAGTGTTGGTTGCGAATTGTAACTTAGATTTAGAGGAAGACAGTGGGGCCGCCCCATCACCGTATTTAAAATTTGATTAAATGCTTATGATGCTTATCTTTACATCATTTTTTTTCTTTGCTTTGCTGGAATGTATCGTATCACTAGCGAATCTATAGGGATTGTAAGGGTCCCTATCCCCTCTTTTGGCGGTCATTATTTTTCAAATGTTCTGAATTTACCATGGAAATTCTTAATACATACGGATTTTGTCAGTACATATATTTGAAAAATTTCGTTGGCACGATGTCGCTCCCAGGTTTTCAAGTCTTAGATTATCTCTTTCTCATTGTTGAGCTTTACCAATGCACCCCTATTTCCCAAATTTCTTTTTAAAATATGCAAGCATGGACATTGAGTTTTATATTTGAGACTCAAAAGACATTGATAGAGGATAAAGATAGAGAAAAGGGAATGACCTACAGCATGGCCAACCCGCACCCACCAAGCGAATCAAACCCACAAGAAAAAGACACATAAATGACATCAGAAAAAACCACAAACCGCAAAACAAACAAAATTAATAACTAGAACATCATAAAACAATCGAAACAGACGTACAGAAACATCAAACATCAATGACAACATATAAAAGGAAGGAGACCAATGTGCACCCGGCGCCGACTTTGGACGACCATCTGCTATTAGCAAATTGTGTAGTTATCCGGATTACGTGCGCATACCCCTTCCACTTATCCGGATACACAGAGTTCCCCAATACTCACATTTGTTGTATAAACATAAAACTTTTCAACATAAGATGACATAACACACAAGACAGTTAAACGCAGCGGCCTCCTCATGTAACAAAAATTCTATGTAAATGGAACTTAAAATTCTATTGCATTTGTATAACATTCTGTATTTTGCTGGCTGAAGCGAGCTCAAATGAGTTAAAGAAGATCCTGACGATAATCTCAACAGCACTCACAATAGAGTACCAAATTGAGCATGGACGGACCCCTAGCAAGCCAGAGGTGGGACCAGGTGACCGGGAGGAGTAAGCATCCCCTGTTGGCTAGCCGCAACCGCCGTCGATGTTCATGCACGAAAACAAAAATAACATATAAAATACATGCACTGTCAAAGGCCATGTCTATATAGAAAGTACCATGGCGACCATGTCTCACCCGAGAATTCAAATCACTGTCAAACCCTTCAAAACACTTACTGTCAAACACTCTCGGGTGATTCAAAACACTGTAAGTGTTTTGAATCACCGAGATTGTTTTGAATCACTTCTCAATCACCCGAGTAGTCTGACAAACATTCAGATAGGTAAGGGAATCTCGGCCAGACACAGTCTTCTCTGACGAGATTTAAACAAGACCCGTCATGGAGTTCCGTCGTCACGGTTGGGCCGTGTGCAACGTTGGGAAAGACACTGGTACAAAACTGTGGATTGGTCGAGTAACATGCCCATTGTTCTTTTGATGACTTTAAGATCATTTCCTTTGTAAAGCAGGTGACAGACTATTTTGTTTTACAATAAATTTTGTGGTTGAAGTTCGATCTGCCTTTCATGCTTATGATTTTGTTTACTAGCTCACCGTAAAATGCAGGAATTCAAATTCCTATTATATACTCTGATGCCGAAGTTGTCCCACATTTTGAAAGAAGTTCAGAATAGTTCTTCTAAAATTCACATAAGTTTATGATATCTAAATCAGTGATATCTAAATAAGTTTCTTTGTAATTTGTTTATTTTTATCATGGAATTCCGAAACATGGGAATACATGTGAATTCTAGCGTATCTGATGAGTTGATAAGCATGAGGGAGGGTGGTGTTCATGTTAGAGAAGTCGTAGGATAGATCCGGCTTTAAAATAAAAGACTTTGAATTTGTCGATTACATTACCAGAATTCTTTATTAACAAAAATAATTGATGTCGCTATTATCAAATGCAGTTTCACAATATTTCGTTACATAGTCTTTAATTGCTAATAACTCTGATGTCAAATTCCTAGATAATACAGTTACAATAGTAGTACAATTGCTCGAGTTATTAATAAATCGAAATTTGCAAAGAGATTTGTGAAGTTTGGGCAGACAGTAAATAATTGGTACGTGTGATTTCGAAATTGAGAGGTCCCACCTCTAGCTTGCTGGGGTCCGTCGATACTCAATTTGGTGCTCTTTTGTGAGTGCTGTTGAGATTATCGTCAGGTTCGTCTTTAACTCATTAGTAAAATGTAAGGAATACTTTCATTGCTGTTTATCTATTAAGTGTTGGTGTTAGAAAGTTGCGAAAGTAATACTGATATGTAATAGCGCTTACAAATAATTATAGTGATGATTGCTGCCTTGTTTGCCGGAGCAAGGGTATACTTTGCATCCATTATTGCGAGCTATGACGAGTAAAATCGTCTAGCATAGGGTGGATTTTATATAGCTAGATTGCCTAGTACTTAATTTTCTGTTGCGCCGTTTTCCGTGTGACATGTGTTTCCTTTTAAATGTAGGGCGAATATAAAATATATATTAATTATCTTTTACTTTTATTCAAGCTCAGAAAAAGTTCGTCAATCATCTTTCAATCATATTAGTACTTAGTTAATAGTCAGTTATCAATCACTGTACAAAATGATTGGGGTGGGTGGGGGCTTTATCTGTCCTAAACGACCCCCTGTCATTGGTTATTTGAAGGAAAGGAGAATAGAGATTTGAATGAATCATATGCTTAAATCCAACGCTCCTGGAACTCATCCGATCTTTTTTATTTTTAAATAGGACCTTTATAACATGATGGAAATGTATTATTCCAATTGATTTTGATACTTACAGGATTCAGGAGTGGGGGTTGGCATGGGGGTAAACTAGGTAAATATTGCACACGGAGGCATTTCGCACTCATAATTTGGGAGGGAATATCTTGGATAAGGCAAATTAGGTTTATTCTTCGGTTTAAGGGAAGGGTGTGACCCCTTAAACTTGCGGCTTGAATCTGATGTCGTACTAGTATTCAGTTCTAGGAATCGAAAATACATGATAGGACATTAGTATATATGAATAAAGAAAGTGGAAAAAAAATCAATATTTCAGGTTCTATGTATTCATAATTACGAAGGATTAAGAAAAAGACGCGAGATATCTTTTTTCATTTGTCTGAATCGAAAATGAAAGTTTCTTTGTCTCTTTATATATTTACCCATTTATAAAAACGTATATCCATTCCTGTAGCCATCCATAAGCGTATTTTATTTTAGGAGTGGGGCAACACACAGCGCGCAGTCTCAAGGGAGCAACCATTTGATGGCTTGGGGAGGGTTGCAGGAAGACGCCCCCAAAAAATCCAGATCGAGATTTTAGGGAAAAGAAATTCCGACTCTAAGGTCCGAGAAAACCCCATTCCGGATCGTGAACTTGGGTTCCTCCTCTTCTGACCTTTCAATGTGCCCGGTAACCTTACCAAACAGGTGAGATTGCCGCAACCTTGCCGCAGCCGACTTGCCGCAACCCTGCCGCGAACAATTTAGTTCGCAAGAAATCTGAAAAGCTGTTTGCAGCTATTCGCCGCTACCGACATTCTTCTTGCGAACAGAAACTCATGTTTGCCAAAAGTTCGCCAAAATGCAATAACAAACAAAATGCAAATTAATGAAAATTCACCGCAAGTTTGCAAGAGGAAAATCCTTGACCTTAAATCTTAAAGCCAATGACTGATTATGACAATAATGATTCATTTAAGATCCTAGCCAATCAAAGGCCGCAAGTTTTTGAGCAAACAAAGGAGAGGAAGTGCTGACTCAGTAAACATGTTGAACACCAGCTACATGTAGGTTTCCATTTGAATGGCTGCATAGAGCAATTCAGAGGGATCATCTGGTACTATCTAGTGTGCAAGCCTGTTCCAAAGTTTTTTGGACTTATGATACAAAAGTGTTGTGAAAAAGTCTATTTGTTCCGATGAATCATAGGATTACATGCATGGGATATGTATACTCAGCTGCCAGCTACTTTTTAAACCCTTTAGACATGATAGACTAAGATGAATTTTATCTACAGTTATAGTGAATCATACAGCTTAAAGGTATGTATGAAATATAATCATTTAGTTTATCAGCATAATTTTTTCTTAAAAGATATATCATTTTTGTCACGTATCATCAAGGTTTGGCTTTAAAGTAAAATTAAATCACATTAAATGCTAGTTGACTATGAAATTGCCATATGCACGAATATATAAAAGTAATAAGCTTAATTACTATTCTGTATGATAGAAACATGAATTAGTGTACTACCATGCTTTATACACATGCATGTATAAATTCAACATTTAAACATATGTGCATCCTTAAATTTTAGAATGACATGTATAATTACTATGTCAGAGATTCGCCGCAACATTTTAAAGGCTCTCAAATACTTCACCCGAAGTTCACCGCAATTACGTAGGTAGTTCGCCAGAAGTTCACCGCAATATATATATGGCAATAGGTACATAACTGAGCTTGCTCAAAAACATTGCAGGAAGATCGCCGTAAACTGTATTTGGACACAAGGATTTTGCGGCAAGTCTGTCGCAAACCTAATTTGCATGGTAAAAAGTCGCGGCGAAGTTGCCACAAACTGTTTGCGGCAACTTTGCCGCAAAGTTTGCGGCAAGCTTGCAGCAATGGTTCGCCAAAGGCCAAGAATTGTGGTAAGGGTAAACATTTTTTGTGTCATAAACTGGTAAACACTTTTTAGTGCCATAACCTAATTACAAATAACAATAAAGCCTTTAAAGGAACGAACTCAAATTCAAAAGTCACTAAGGACAATATAGCCTGTCTGCTTTGAGCATCATTAAGTGAAAATATTATAGGTTTCATATACTATTCCAGAAATTAAAAAAAAGTTATCTACTAGCAAGAGATGCCTTAATGTGCTCTTCCTTGACATCTGATCTCAAGTTTTTTGTTTTTTATATGACCGATAAATCACTCCAAATGATTTAAATTCTACGAGTAATTTTCAACATTGGAAATTAAAAAAAAAGTATGGCTTTTAAAATGGCTACCAAAAAAAAAAATTGGCTTCATGCCCCCCCCCCCCCCCCCCCCAAATTTCATTTGGTTGCTCCCTAAAATTAAAAAGAAAGAATGTTTCCCTTTCTATCATAAAGTTCCTTAAAAGGTAATAATTATCTCCTACCAATAGTAAACGGTCTCTTGGACCTGAAAAGATGACAATTTTACAACTGGTGATCCACACTTTCTTAAGCCACGTAATTAATACTAATTAATTATGTTTCAATTTCATAAGTAATTTTAAAAATAAACTGTTTAGAGCATACCGTCCAGCAAACTGTCCCTAACGTCCAAAAATCCTTTTTGCCACTTGAAGACTAGTTTTATCATTTTTCCGACAGTTTAAGGAATTTATTGGTCTCTGTCGGTTTTTTTCGGATTCCTATGCCAAATCATATCACTTCTCTCTGCTCCGCCCTTCGAGAAAACGTAATTTTTTTTCGAGCAATGACGATAAGTCTTATTACCTAAAGATATGGTTTTCTCTGTCATTTTGATACTTTGAACGTTCAAATTATGCATGTGTGATGTCATAACTATTATCAATATCACTATGTAAAAATTTTCGTTTTAACCAAGGAATTTTACAAAATGCAAATGAAATGAACAAAATGATAAACAAAATATTTCGGTTAAAAATTGGCCGTGCTCTGGGTCATATTCCTATGTCTTATTACAAAGTCAAAGTTGTAATTATAAAATAAAGATATGTTAATTGTTTACATTTCGTAATTCGCAAATAGTATATGATAATATATATACTAAAAATAAATATATTTGACGCGAATTTTCCTTAATTTAAGACTTGTCCACAAACTTTGCGGACAGCCCTCGTAATATACATGGTGTGATTATAGCTTGTTAGATATTCGAGACCTTGAAGGTGCTTTCTTAAACAAAAAAATATTAGAATTTTTTAATTTTTTACAACAATTAGTTTCTCTATTTCGCGTAATAAAGCAAATAATATATACATGTATTAGATAATATATACAAAATGGTTTATTTTTATAGTTCATATATATATGCACTTTAAAAATGAACCATTTTTGACTTTGCAGGGACTAAAGGTTGCTGTTATTTAGGTTGACACATTTCTTACATACACAAATGTAACTCTCATAAAATGTCTATACATTTTTAACTCTTCTTTCCCTCAAGACAAAAATATTATAAAACTTTAAAACTTCTGTGAACGATATTAAAAAGGATTTGAAGTTCATATTCCACGTCTTCTTTCAGTATTTTAGTCTTTAAGATATGGTACAAGACTTAGCTCCACTCGCTTTTGACTTTTCCACATCAAATTCCATGTCCATCCATTCGAGGTTTTGAATCCCACATTTCATAAAAGCCATTGCTAGTTTAAGAAATGTTGCGTTTTCCTGGTTTTTATTGTACCACTTCATAAGCATCGACCTGCTTATCTGCAGAATGGTGTTGCCTTTTTCCATTTGGAGACGTTCAATCTCAGCCAGTGACAAACCAAGTTCTAGCCCTAGCTGCATGAACTCATAACCAACTCTGTCGGCAGTAATGCAGAGAAACTCGTCGTAGACAGTCAATACCGAGTTTGTGGAGGCGAATGCTCTGTCTGAATGAAAATAGACGTATTGTAATCAGTTAGAATATAGTAACCGAATTTGTATATGAACATATGTAGATGGAATAAAAAAGAAAGTGAGCCCGCACTGCGTTGACAAAATTTGAAGGAACAGATTCACATGATGCAAAAAAATCCAATTAAAACGAATAAACAATTAACAGCTGACACACATCCATTTTTGAACATACGTAACTATATGATGGTTAAGTAACAAATTGTAGGACAGGAGGATCATACAAATATAAGTTTGCCTGTTTTGACATCTTTAAACTGTCAAAGCTCTGAATTCTATTTATGTCTACCACTTTGAAAACTTCTAAACGACATGTTCTGTGTACATATTTGTAACATATGTACGAATTGTAGCTTGTCGTGGATTGTAGAGTGGGATTCATCCCTATGTTGACTGCATCCCCACCTTTATTTTCTAAAAGCTGCCTCAATTTATAGCATTTTCTTAGCTCTTTCATGGGTTAAATTGTCTTGAGAATTTCAAATTCCATATTTGTGCTTTTGGGTTAAAGGTGTCTTTCGTTGAAAATCACTAAAATTTCTTACTTTTACTGGCTAACAGGGGATGCTTACTCCTCCCGGGCACCTGATCCCACCTCTAGCTTGCTAGGGCTCAGTCGATGCTCAGTTTGGTACTCTATTGTGAGTGCTGTTGAGATTAACGTCAGGAATTTCTTTAACTCTTTAATATAAGATGATGATTTCCAAAAATGTGAAAATGTAAATATATTAAATTTATGGTGTTCCTTCAGCATGTTCAGATGAAATAATTTCTGAGCGTTTTTGTAAATGTATTAAAAATATAAACAAGACACTTCCACGCAAATCAATATTCAAATGGAACAGATACTCTAATTGTATCAAGGTTCGTTCTGAATAAAATACGATTAAATGATTTATAGAAGATCCTTACGACAATCTCAACAACACTCACAATAGAGCAACAAATTGAGCACCGACGGACCCCTAGCAAGCCAGAGATGGGACCAGGTACCCGGGAGAAAACACGGTATGTATTCAAAAGTGCTTTCGCCTAGGGTGTTTGGGTGTTTTTTCTGTAGGCACTGAAACCATGTCTTGTTAGAGATCTTCATATTTCGCTTACTCTTAAATAAATAATATTTTCTGTAGTATGATTTTGAAACAAATATTAAATATTCAGATACGCACCACAACGTAATTCACTTTGCATGGCCTGAAATATTAAAGATCAAAATGATGTAAAGAATTTTACGATATGACGTATTAGAAATTCAGTGTAGCGTATGAATTCCTCTTTTACAAGAGGTATTTTACTGTTCCTTCTTGAGTACAAAATAAAATATTGTGTTAACTCTTTTTCTCATCTTCTGTAACCTTCCCAAATCAAGCTCAATTTCAATTTGGGTCATGGTAGGTTATCTGAACAAAGCATCTTACTTAATGTGTTGTTTCCAGATACGTCGCAAAGGATTTACGTGTATCATGCATAAAACAGTTTAAGTAGACTTAAATTTTTGAAGCAGACTTAAATGTTCAGTTAAGCTTTTCTGCCTTAAGGTCTTTCAAATGGTTAAAGTCATAAAACAAGAAATTTGCAATCAACTTTGCCTATTTGTTGTACTGACTAAGATTACCTGGCATAGCATATGCGCGTTTGAAGTGTGGATGTGGTCTTTAAGCAGGTTTTTAAGCCCTTTAACCCCGTAATTTTGCGTAGTTTGTTTCCATCTCTTGAGGACATAGAATGCCTTGACATCGCCATGGAAACCTTTGAAGTCCTCCTCGACCTGTGACGAATATTGGGCGTCGTTCAGGATGACAGTGCAGAGCATTGGTATGGACAAGTTCATTCGTCGCAGCTTTTGGGAGATTCGCATAAGATTGACGTCTTCCAAAGGGTAATTTTCATACTCTACATTCAATGAAATATAAATGTGTTATTCCAATCTGCTTAACAATTTGTTTCTATTAATATACATGCTCTTCAAACGATTTAGTGGACTACACTGAATCATCCTGAACGAATGTAAAATTGAGTCAGGAAAATGAAAATTAGGTAAAAGAATAGATTAAGAATCATCGTAATATACTCAAATAGAAGAAATGAAAGGAAACATTAATGTACATAACAATTTTTTTGCAATAGAGAAGAGGATGTCTCTTATAAGACACGGTTTCAGTATCCAAAGCAAAAGAAGGAAATACATTAATTTACAATCGTAATAGTACACAATGGGCCATCGAACTGAGAAAACAATTAATAACAGCAAGACAGCAACTGCTCCTTTATTCCAATCGTTCAATTATATTTACGTTCAATCACGACTGACCTAATTTCTTCAATTTTATGTATATTACGTACCTTCGCAGGTACAGCTATGCTGATCCTGATCATCAAACCCCACTTCTTCCTATTGTTGAAAAAGCAGTATAATATTCATTTATCAAAGAATATATTTGATATTAAGGGCATCGTATGCAATCAAGTTCATTTTTTAAGTTGAGGAGATGTCAATTTTTTCATGATATGATTTATCGATGATGATTAGTCTTGAGAGGTTAAAGTACTTGGGCGGGCGACAAGTTTTCATGTCTCCCTCCAGATACGGCATATTACCGGCGAGAGACTTCATGTCTCATGGCATCAAATAGTTCCGTAAGGCACGAGGGCTGATTGATATGTTAAGAGCCTCGAGTTTAATGATTTGAATGTTATCAGACATTTTGCACTTTTTCTAAATAATGCCCTTCAGTATCTATACACTCTTGCCACCAGTGTTAAAGGGCCTCAATACTACTCTTAAAGAAATCCTTATCTTGACTGGTCAGAAAGTCATCCACTGCAAGTATGGCGTCTTCATCAAAATGAAAGTAGGTGCCAGAAATAGCATATTTCAATTTAGGGAATAGGTTAAGGTCTAATTGAGCAAGATCAAGTGAATAAGGCAAAGGTTCAGTCAAATTAAAGCCACAATCATGAATGGCAGCCATGAAATGACAAAGTTGTTAACAAGAGCATTGTCTTGATGGAACAACACGTATTTAAGTAGTGATATTTCCGCGGCGCTAATGTCTAATATTTTCCCGAAACTGTTACAGAAGTGAAGCAAAGTATGTGTCTGGATTGTTTGTCCCTTTTTGGAGATAATCTATCAGCAGAATACCTTCTACACCCCAGAACACCGAGGCTCAAATCACTTCAATCAGTCCTCGTTCGTTGAATCAAACAATATTTTTAAGAAAAACGAAAATAAACTCTGATCAGTTAATAACTCGCACTTCAACAGAACAATTAAAGTTTAAGGTATCCGTTGTACAAATAAATTTCAAGTGTATTATATAGTTAGAATTATTGAATATTTTTACTAAAATATACCCTATGCAACATAAAAAATTGTGTCTTTCATCAAAGGTCGACATGCCGACCTTTATTCAATCCACGGAAACTATCGAGACCCTGCCGAAGATTACCGAGACAATTATAACACTGTTTAAATGGACGAGACGTCCGCGAGATCTCCATTTGTACAATGGTTACGTTAATATCAAATTTCAAAAACTGTGGACATTTTCTCAAGAAGGGTCAGTCAAGGCAACATTTTAAAAAGTTCAACGAACCTGCTTGGTCTAGATTAAATTTAAAACCCATACCAACCGTGTTTTGAGGCAGAAAAAATATATAATTTCTAGAATCATTTTCCCAGCAGGATCTTAATTTTGAAGTTGGGGATCTTACACCAGGCGAGCTCTGTAGTGGCAGAAAATGGGCGGAGCTTAGCGCAATGGAAGTTTTGTTTAGATTTTACACCATGCAAGTTTAATGGTACATACAGGGATAAACTATCAAGTAATATTAAAATTTCGACTGGCAGTGCTCGGTTTTCCAAAATAGTTCATTGATGATCATTTCTTCAATTATCATTTTTTTAAATATGAACTTACTTTTGATTTGACGTCACGTAAGAGATCGTCAAGTTTAGAAGAGTTACATGTAATTGGGCTACCAAGAGGTGTGCTGTAAACTGCAACGATCTTTTCTATCGTTGCTGTCAGGAAGAGTTTGATTGCTAAGCACCACTCAGTATCTGGACGCTTTGTTGACTCTTTGCGAGATAGAGTGACGACGATCTGCTTAATTTCTCTCTTCATTTCCATTAGATGGAACTTTCCGCTTCTAAGAACAACAAGTCCATTGTAGAAACGATGATCAAAAATCTCCCATAGAGAAAGACATGAACAGACGAGTCTGTTGAATATCGCCGGTGGTAGAATTTTCTCCGAAGAAAATGTAATGAGCAATCCTGTTTCTCGATTTAATTCTTTAACAGGAGATAAAGGGATGTCAGCACTCATCATACATGGTACCAAATAAAAGTCATGGGAGACTTTTATTCCTTTGTTGTATGACATTGGTTCGCAAATGAGATCGAGTTCCTTTATGATAGCTAGTAGATATTCACTGTGCTCTGAGACGTCGGATCCGCACTTTTCCTTCAACATCCCAAGAACATGTGATATTTTTATCCTTCCAGATCGCCGCATCTGATTGAACTGCCATTTTTTCCATGGTCGAAGGATAAATCTTTCACATGTTATGAATGATCTCATGGCATCAATGACGAGCTTTGGGTCAAGAATGACTTTGTCGCCAAGGCTGGAGGTATCGAAATAAAGAGCGTAGCCCATATTGTGGAGAACCCTCAAGAAAACTTTAAGCTCCTCTTCCCCAAGAGGTATACTCATTTCGTTGTTAATCTGTTTAATTTCGTCAAACTGCACAATGATTCGATTTCTCTGTTTCAGCTCCATTAGCATGTCCTGGAGTGCTATCCAAGACGAAGGAACTGGTTCACCAAATTCTTTGTATTTCTGGCCCTCCTCTAGAATTACATCTCTTACAAGGTTTCTTGTTGCATCGCTCATGTTCTTTGCGTTTATAAATAGCTCATCACGAAGAACAACTTGTGAGGAGCATATCATATCTCTGAAGCTTTCTTGAATCATGTCCTTGATCCTTTTAATTTCAAACTCATGCTGTAAAGTGAATGACGATGATGGTATCAAATTATAAATAAAGATGATATTCATAGTGAAGAATCAATTTCTTAAAAATGCATAGTTCACAAATATATTTATAACTAACAAATCATTATCTACCTTAATTTGATCTTTGTGAGTTCCAATAAGAATTATTCTCGGAAAGTGTTTCTGCTCACTTCCGGCGTAGGTTATGATCATTGCAATCCAGTACTCAAGAAAATCTACAATTTTACATATGAATTTATAACCCATATCTCTTCATGTTTAATGAGATAAATCATTGAAAAACTAAGACACATCTCCTTTGATGTTATAAGGCTGTAATTTGCTGGCTTTTGGCTTATTCCTTAAGCTTTATTTATAATGTGATAAAGATAAATGAATATCTCCGAAGTCATCGTCAACACTAGTTGTATCTTCCTTGTATATATAGATTGGCACAAAATTGTATGATGGACAGATGTATACTAAAAAAAAAAGATAGAATATTGAATACGCTACAATCCATTTGTAATGAGATGTTGTACATGTCAACATCGAATAATGATAAAAACCATTATTTATTCCAGTAAATTCATTCCTACTTATGTAACGTACGTCAGCAAACCATCAGACAAAGCCTCAAGTAACTTGCCAACACTAATGAAAATTAGGAAGGTTGGATGGTATTAATTTAAGACCCGACGTCACTTCTTTTGTGTTTTGACGTCATTTCTAATTGCAACGTCATAAATCAGATAAGACGTCACAATTCAATAGTACGTCAAATCTTATGATGTCGGGTCTTAGGATGTGTAAAATACAAGTTAAAAATAACAATGAGCAATGATTAGAAACGTATTTCTTGTTGGACACATGCACATTTTCTGACAATCGCTTCTCTATTTACGGAATTTTCACGTGACCAACCAGAAATATACACCTTTGCACACCAAAAAGTAAGAAATTCGTTTCTTATATATACATGTGTATAAATAATCATTCTAGCTATATCAAGAATAAGACCGTCGCGTCCTATGACGGATACTGTCCAAGCATATTTAGAAAAGACTAGGCAACGACCACCTGTCCTCTCTGAATTTCAATTGAACTTCTCAGATGATAACATGCATGAGCTCCCTACAACAGGAAGAGCATGGGCTGTAGTTCGTATGACTTACGTTTTATCAATGAATTTGAAGACATTAAACATTTGTACGACTTGGTGAGTGTCACTGCTGGTGGACCAGGAGTCCCCAAGGGCACATGTAGCCAAGTTCGATCAATTTGGGTTGGTCGTTTCTTCAAACGCATTTTGAAAATTTCTGTTTACTAAAATTTCTAAAACCTGGGTCCTGTTGCATCATATGCCATCCATCTTTTGATTGTTTGCTTTGGTTCCTGTTTTATCCTTATTTTGTACGCCTTCGGTTTCTGATTTTCTGAATTGTCGATTTTGTGCTGTATACAGGTATATGGTCATTATCCATATTTGTCATTGCTACGTCTTTTAGTATATTTAGGACATTCTGTTCACAGATTTTGGCCATATGACATTGTTAAGATTGAGGATCACTGACGAGGGTTAAATACCCAAAACTTGCATGTCTTGTCCATTCTATAAATTTATCTGCTCTTAAATGATGCTAATGAATTTGAAGACGTTAAACATTTGTACGACTTGTTGAGTGTCACTACTGGTGGACCAGGAGTTCCCGAGGGCACATGTAATCAAGTTCGATCAATTTCGGTTGGTCGTTTCTTCAAACACATTTTAAAAACTTCTGTTTACAATATTTTCTACAATTTCTCAAACCTGGGTCCTGTAGCATCATATCCCAGCCATCTTGCTACGTCTTTCGGTATATTTAGGACATACTTTTCACAGATTATGGCCATATAAGACTGTTTAGATTGATGATCACTGACGAGGGTTACATACCCAAAACGTGCATGCCTGGTCCATGCTATAAGTTTATCTGCTCTAAAATAATTCATTAAACATTTGTACGACTTGGTGAGTGTCACTACTGGTGGACCAAGAGTCCCCGAGGGCACAGTAGCCAATATCAAAAGTCTTCAAATTCAACAGCATCATTTAAGACCTGATAAATTTACAGCATGGACCATACAAGTTCGATCAATTTCTGTTGGTCGTTTCTTCAAACGCATTTTGAAAATTTCTGTTTACAAACTTTTCTCAAATTTCTAGAAACCTGGGACCTTAGCATCATATCCCAGCCATCTTGCTACGTCTTTCGGTATATTTAGGACATACTTTTCACAGATTATGGCCATATAAGACTGTTTAGATTGATGATCACTGACGAGGGTTACATACCCAAAACGTGCATGCCTGGTCCATGCTATAAGTTTATCTGCTCTAAAATAATTCATTAAACATTTGTACGACTTGGTGAGTGTCACTACTGGTGGACCAAGAGTCCCCGAGGGCACAGTAGCCAATATCAAAAGTCTTCAAATTCAACAGCATCATTTAAGACCTGATAAATTTACAGCATGGACCATACAAGTTCGATCAATTTCTGTTGGTCGTTTCTTCAAACGCATTTTGAAAATTTCTGTTTACAAACTTTTCTCAAATTTCTAGAAACCTGGGACCTTAGCATCATATCCCAGCCATCTTGCTACGTCTTTCGGTATATTTAGGACATGCCTTTCACAGATTTTGGACATACAACATTGTTTAGATTGAGGATTATTGACGAGGGTTAAATACCCAAAACGTGCATGTATGGTCCATTCTATAGATTTATCTGCTCTAAAATGATGTTAATGAATTTGAAGACGTTAAACATTTGAACGATTTGTTGAGTGTCACTGCTTGTGGACCAGCAGTCCCCGAGGGCACATGTAGCCAAATTCGATCAAACTCGTTTGGTCGTTTCTTCAAACGCATTTTGAAAATTTCTGTTTACAAAATTTTCTAAAACCTGGGTCCTATAGCCTCATATCCCAGCCATCTTGCTACGTCTTTCGGTATATTAAGAACATCCTTTTCAAAGATTTTGGCCATATAACATTGTTTAGATTGAGGATCACTGACGAGGGTTAAATACCCGAAACGTGCATGTCTGGTCCATGCTATAAGTTTATCTGCTCTAAAATGATGCTAATGAATTTGAAGACGTTAAACATTTGTACGACTTGGTGGTGCGTGTCCCTGCTTGTGGACCAGGCGTCCCTGAGGGCACATTTAGCAAAGTTCGATCAATTTCGGTTGGTCGTTTCGTCAAACGCATTTTGAAAATTTCTGTTTACATTTTTATCTCAAATTTCTAAAACCTGGGTCCAGTAGCATCATATCTCAGCCATCTTACTGCGTCTTTCGGTATATTTAGGACGTTAAGTATTAGATACATTTATTAATCCTTATGTGTATTTTTGGGCCCTGGGTCATGCTGTCTGTTTGTATGCCCATCTTACAATGAGGGGGTTATTTCAAAACACAATTGCGCGTTCTTCGATACCTCTTGGTAATCGGAAGAGTTTGCGGGTAGTGCGCATGTAATCCGGATAACTACATCATCTGCTACCTGCGTGGCAGATGTCCGTTCTAAGTCCATACCCATTGCCAATTATTCTCATTAGATTTATGCGTGGTATTTTGTGTTTGATGTTTCTATGTTGTGAGTCTGTATCCCTTGTTCCGTTTGCGTGTTTTTCTGTAAGTGTCTGCACCTATATTTTTACATTGGGTGTTTTGGAGTTTTTGCTCTGGTTGCTGCAACCTTGTATTTATGGAGGCTGCGGTCAATGCGTATTCCAATATGGAAGTGCATAACTTGATAAATGCATTTATCCATATGCATGTATATTTATTGCATATAAGTAATAAGACGGTTATTCATTAACACAGCTTACTTCATACTATATTTTTTTTCAAGGATACTGTAAATATTATTGAATGAATGGTCAGCTAAATTATTCACATAACCATAATGTCTTGTCAATAACCTATGCTTTCATGGCATTTTTCAGATCAGCTAATTACCAAACTCAATGGGACTGTGCAGACGTTTTTGTTGTTGCTCTCCTTTCCAAAACAATGAATATATTTCGGAAAAGCAAAGAATAGACGTCTTTCGGAACATTTTACATTTTTAGACTGAGGATCACTAACGAGGGTTAAGTACCCGAAACGTGCATGTCTGGCCCATACTGCAAATTTTACTGGTCTTAAATGATGCTACGGAATTTGAACATGTTGAAGACGTTTAACATTTGAACTACTTGGTGGACCAGGAGTCCCCTAGGGCACATGAAGCCAAGTTCGATCAACTTCGGTTGATGTCTCTCTCTTAAGCTCATTTGATATTTTCCGTTACAAAATTTCTTGAAATTTGTAAAACGTGGGTCCTAGCATCATATCCCATCCATTCTGCCACGTCTTTCGGTACATTTTTGGACATAATAAATTTCACTTTTTGGCCATTATAATACATTTTCAGACTGAGGATCACTGACGAGGGTTAAGTACCCGAAACGTGCATGTCTCGTGTATCTGGTCTTAAATGATGCTATTGAATTTGAAGACGTTTAACATGTAAGACCTGGCAAAATAGATCTCTAACATACCTATCATACGTCGATGTTGACTTTTCCCTGGATAAAGATCTTCATCGTCAACCATACCCTCCAAACCTAGAGCCAAGTTGAACACCAGAAGATACAGACCTCTGCTTGTAAGGTAAGTCTGATGAGTTGTGTAGAAAATAAGCTGACCAGCAAAATCAGTGAAATCAAGGCGGATGTAATGTTTAACTCCTGATAGTGTTTGGCTGCAGTCTTCTAAAAATGTAAACTTTATCTTATCGAATACGCCAACCCTCATATTTGTAAACACATAAGTAGGAAAAGAACTGTTAAATTGATTAATGAAATGGAATTGAGAAATAGAACTTCTTATCTTATCAGAAATGTGACAGTATAAAAAGATAAACTTATCATTTCCCCATATATGAATAATGACACTTCGGATTAATATTTTTTCTTTGATGTCTGAAGGGCCACATACCGTTCTGATGCCATGTTCCCTTCTCAATATCATAAAGGCATTGGTTAATGAAGACGTCGATTCCGTCAGTGCTACTGATATTTCTCTCTGCCCTTCCTAACAGGTTCATGGCTATCGTTGTCTTTCCAACTCCAAAGTGACCAACCAACATAACTCTTATCACATTTGATATTAACGAATCTTTTCTTAAAGCATTTGCATACATATAGATAGCTTTTTCGCCAAGTACTCGAACCTCTTTTGGTACTTTTTTCATTAAATCTTCAAATTCTAAATAAAAAAGAACAAAAATATTGATACATTATTTTAAAGGAAACAATTTGATAACTTGAAAGCACTATTCTACTTTTTACTGATGTGAAATTGATAAAAAAAACTCTCTGTAACCTTTTTGAACCAATGTTGGTCAAAAGAAAGATCAATATCGGAATATCTATCCACGATAAAAAAGAATTATCAAATTGAATGAGTATGTTCAATGTCAAGAATATGATTTACTTTATATTACTTGAATCATATTTCAGCAAAAACGTTTTTGTTATCTTTTTCATAATATTTCATAATTCTAACATGGATTATAAGATAAAGTGATTACCTTCAACAATCTGTAAAGAGAACATAAGAATGTTTGCTTTGAATAATAATGATGGTATGTTAATGTAATGCTAACATCAGTGAATGAAAGATCAAAGCCCGCAAAAACTCACAACTAAAAGGCTAACAAATTCATAGAAAACAAATTCATAGAAAAATATAAATCAGACGAAAACACGAAGACAATAATGGACAAATCAAAGAAACACAAAGGACGCTTACTTTAATGATTAATCTTCAGAGTCAAGTGCAAATGAGTTTAAGAAGATCCTGATGATAATGTCAACAGCACTCACAATAGAGCACAAACTTAAACATCGACGGACCAAAGTAACTAGTCAGTCAGTGCAAGAACGGAATACACTGTAGATGACGCTGTTTTTATCATGCTTTTTTAGATGTCCTCTTTAAGTAAAGTCTGTCATTAGCAAAAGCAGATTCTTTGGTGAAATCCCATATAGTACAAGAAGTAATAGAAGATGTTTTATTGAACTGTGTCATCAATGTTTATTATTTGTTTGTATTAAGTATTTGTTTTATCAGTATATACTTTATTCGGGCGATAAAGTTATATTTGAATTTCATTCAATGTTGTTCATGCCATCTATAGTACAAGAAGTAATAGAAGATGTTTTATTGAACTGTGTCATCAATGTTTATTATTTGTTTGCATTAAGTATTTGTTTTATCAGTATATACTTTATTCGGGCGATTAAGTTATATTTGAATTTCATTCAATGTTGTTCATGCCATCTCATAATGAGGTAACAAAAGTAATGACGTGACGTGTATCAGGCAGTAGATTTGAACTATTGACCGTCTAGTCTATAATTAATGTAAACAAAAACACTATTGACAGTTCGGTCCAAAGTGTGATTTTTAGACATTTTTACAGAGCAGATTTTATATAAAGATATAGCTAACGGTATAGCAATATAAGTTATCGTATTGAAAGAAGTAGGAATGAAATGAACGCTTGAAATTAACTTACAATTCTTTTTCTGTATTGAGTAATAGTACGGTGACCAGAGAGCTAAATTTTACAGTTTAGTCGACAGATTAGTACATGGGTAAATTATATGTCAAATGAAACTAGAAGAAATGTACTTTAAAAATATTAATGTCGTCAACAGGTTTGAATGTACAAACATTCCATTTTCAGGGGTCAAAGGTCAAAGGGGTAATTCAACATAGATTACGTATTTCTGGTCTTTTTCACAAAGGAAAGAAAAATTTATGAAAACAAAATTGAATTTTCTGTACAAATTGCATCAACAGAATGATATTCCAATCTTATCCTTAACATAAGTCAATCGCCATGACGTAAAATCTTAATTGGTGACGTCATTGGTAGCTATTCTTAGAACAAATTAAAAATGTGAATATTATAATTCCTTAAAAATGGAATATTCCTCTCCGTGTACAAACACAGAGGACAAATATTTGTCAATTTTCTCTTCCATCATAGAAAACAAATGTTTGCTAATTATCCCCCGGAGCATAATTGCAGTGGGGTATAATGCGACCGTTGTTGAGGTTGCGTACGAGAGTGCATAAAGGTTACTGTGTGGGAGAGAGAGGGTGTGTTTGTGCACGTCACGCTCTTTTATACAGCCTAAGAGGCACAATTTTGATTGGATCTTGACCAAACTTCATACACTTATTGCTCATGACAAGAGAAAAAATCCTATTGATTTTCAAGGTCATGGGTCAAAGGCCAAGGTCACCGGTTGAAAATGTTATTAATCCTTTTATACAGCCCAGGAGGCACAGTTTTTATTGGGTATTGACCAAACTTCATACACTTATTGCTTATGACAAGAGAAAGAACCCTATAAATCTACAAGGTCATTGGTAAAAGGTCAAGGTCACAAGTTGGAAACGTTAAAAATCATTTTTCTTAGCCTAGAGGGCACAGATTTGATTGGATCTTTACTAAACTCGATACATTTATTTCTTATGACAAGTGAAAGAACTCTATTGTTTTTCAAATATAAGGTCAAGGCGACAGACTGGAAATGTTTAAAATAATTTTATACAGCCTAGAGGGTGCAGTTTGAAGTTGATATTCACCAAACTCAATACCTTGTTGCTTATGAAAGGAGAAAGAACTCTTGACTATTGGTTTTCAAGGTAATGCATCAAAGGTGAAGCTCTCAGATTAGAATTTTTAAAATCTTTTAATACAGCCCCGATCATACATTGGAGTTTACCAAACTCCTTACACTTATTGCTTATAACAAGAAGAAGAACCCTTTTGATTTTCTAATGTCAAAAATTATGGTCACTGAAGGGAAATGCTTAAAATACAAACCAAGAGGGCACAATTTTGACTAGACCTTTCAAATGCCCATACACTTGTTGCTAATAACAACAGGAAGAAACCCATTATATTATAGGTCAAGGTCGCAGGATTGAATTCGTCAAAATCATTGAACATTCACCAACAGATCTTTGTCAAGCTCTTTAAAGTATACATTTTATACAAATGACACAAAGAATACTTCTTTTATTATCAAGGTCAAATGTCAAGATCACAGATATAGAGGATGCAACTTTAAAATGGAACTTCATCAATGTTGACGCATATTTGCATATGTTGTGAAGAATTTCAAGTTCTATTTTAAGATTACCTACGAAGTGGTTTATATCCTTGTCACGCCTTCACTTTTTTTTTGGCCAACGCACAAGTATAAACGACCTTCAACACGCTGGCAAACGTCTGGGTTTGGTCTGAAAATCATTTATGAAGCAACGTTCTCAACGTGTGCGTAGCGACCTTGTAGCGCATGGGAAGCGTTCGCCAAACGACCTCAGCGTCTTCCAAACGCATAAAACTAGTTGACAATTTACCTGTTAACGTTCTATAAAGCGTGCCCAAAGATCTCGCAACGTTCGCCTAACGACTTGTCAACAACCTGGCAGCGACCTTCTCGCGATCTACAACGTTTACAGCAAAACTTAATTTTCAGAAAATATTTCGTTGTCAAGACCTGAAGAACACGCCAAGGACGTTCTAACAGACTGTCGTTGGACACACGTTTAGGACGTTAGACCAACGCTAGAATAGTGTGGCTGTGTACGCGTTAGACTTGCGCTCCTCTGTCGTTACACATTCTTTGCAATTATCGGCGCCCTCTCAACGATTTCAGCAACGACTGCACAGAGCACAGGAACGCATGCCAAGCGACCTCCTAATGACTCCATAACTTACAATTGGACACTGGACAGTCGTCGGCGGTTTCGTGCATTCACAAAATTTTCCGACGACCACATCGCACACCAACGTCCTCCAGTGACAACACAACGACAAGCCAGCGACCAAACAACGACCTCAACGTTTTGCGACGTGTTGGCAAATTTACTTGGTTGTTACTCGTGCTTTGACCAAAAAAGTGAAAGTGTGACAGGGCCATTCCCTATTAGTGTGTGACTATGAGTACATTGGTATTGATGCCGTGCGAGGGTGCTACGCTTTTCGTTGCTTAGTTTTTATTCTAAATTTTTGTCACAGAAAGATATCCATCGTTATGATTAACTCAGCTAGGGTGTACGCACATATACAGCGTTATCCATAAAATAATGTCGATGGGTAGAAAGCCCTCTCTCCCCGATAAACCATCACCGATCTCATGAAAAAAAAAAAATGCTTTTAATGGAAAAATTACAGGAAATGGTAAACAGTTTACCATGTATCTCATCTAGACATAAGCAGTAATAACATAGATTTATACAATTTACAAAGTACTTTCAAGTGAAATAAGTTTATGTTCAAAATGTAAAGGTAAAATGTTTGTACTTTCAGGCAAAATGTTTATTTTTTTGCTTAAAAAATCATATAAAATTGTGAAAATTAACCACAAGAGCCGGCATGTTCATGACATTAGCTATTTACATACTCGTCCCTATTCTGTATATCTCTTTTTCACATCGAGATTCATAGACATCAAAATGATTATATCGGATATTAAACAGAGAAAGGATTCATTCTTTTTGAAGCCATTCAACTGAGTCTTCTTTCTTATCGTTTGTAATGATTTTGGGGTTTTTTTTTCGATATTATATATCTATTATGCTCTGGTTCTAATCACAGGGATTCATCACGCTGCTTCCTGGTTGATAAATGTACTAATTTAAAAGTACTAACAGGTTTTTAAGAAAACGGAAATTTCCCTTCTATTTGCAAACGGTAGAATAGAATCATTGGAAAATTGAAATGGTAATAGAGATGGAAAAGTACTACTCAAAAACCTAGCTTTTTAAATCTTACAAGCCATCATTTTTGGTGTACTCATTGGAAAATAGCAATATTTTACGCTTGCAAATTGACTGTCATTTTTTCTCAGCAAGGGTCGAGTATGTTAAAAGTAACAGCAACTCCTATTCATATAGGTAGATAGATATTCACTGATCATTGAGGCATAAATCTATTGTGTCGCATTTAGATTATGGCTATTGTATCATTCAAACTTGACCAGTGTAGGTTTTATGAACTTTGTGCATGAAAATGATTATTTAACGTGTTATTTCCTATGTGTACAAAGGAAACGCAAAAATAATAATTTTTAAAATTTTCATTTTCAAACAGTGCTCTAATAGTTGAACATTTCCCTCGATATCCATATGGATCAATTTTAAAGCGTTTTCACGTAAAATCAAAATTTCCGTTTTCTTAACTCGCTGTTAGTACTTATTAACCATGGTACATAAAGCACATGACAAGCGCGACAAATCCCTTTAATTCTGAAGTTTATCACAAAAAATTATATCCAGTGGCTAATTTTTACCTGTAAATCATACATATGGTACACTATATTTCCATTTTTTTAAATTGAAAAAGAAGTACGTTTTTATTGGTGCATACCTTCTTATTAGGGTAACGCGGAAGGAATATTTTATTTATCATGAAGAAGGTTTGAAATATTTTGATTATTAACCAGTTAGTATCTATTATCAATAGATGTTCAAATCTTGTATACCACCCCCCCCCCCCCCAAAAAAAAAAAGAAAAGTGTACGCATTTTTCATAAAATATTTGTGAGTTGTAAATCAAAAAAAAAAAAATTTTTGTATATATTTCAAGTCAAAATAAATATTTTTGGTTTACAATTCACAAATATTTTATGCTGACACATACTTAGAGAAATAAATAGGTCCTTCATTTAAAATTCAAAATAAGCAGTCCCCCCCGTACCCGGAAATATGCTAAAGATAGGGCAACGGTTACGCTGCAACATATAAAATGTACGCCTGTCATGTGATTAATGACGTCAAATGACCTTGACCTTCTTTGACCCGTACCCTGACAATTAAGTAGGTCCTTTGTCCGGGTCTACTAGCCTGAATTTCCTAATCTTTGATATTACCATGCATTACTGATTTTTCTATTATACAACGAAAGATATTAAACATACAAAATAGAAATTCCTATTTCAGACGAATTGGTCACCATATCTTGTTACATCATGTGTGCATGCAACCACCTCCTCTTCCGCATAATTTCTCAAATGTGCAAAAGGAGGAGATTAAACCCCGTTACATACATAAAAAATCATTTATGTTTTATTTATCACGAAGAAGATTTAAAATAGTTTGACCCAAAATAGATTTAAACGATTTTTTTAAATTTAACCAAAAATCTATTTTTAGCCAAAAAATGACCTTGACCCTGACCTTCAAAATCAATAGGGTTTTCTGTCATTTTAAAGTCAATGTTCATGGTAAAAGAGACCTAGCTCAAATGACATTGTATCAATCGTGTTTGCAATTCCTATAGTTTTGATAAATAAATGTGAGTATGACCCCCCCCCCCCTCTTCCCTTAAATGTACGCATACACGTAATTTCTCTGTTGATGGAACAAAATATATAGAAATTCCGTTACATATTTGAAAGATAATTAATTTTCCTTTAAGTAGGAATATTTCCAAAACATACTGAACAAAAAAGAGAACAACAACATTTATTATTTCAATGAAATTCTAATCTATTTCTGATAAAAATATATCTTTAGCCTCAAAATGACCTTGACCTTTCACGCACGACCTTGAAGATAAAATTATCTTACGTTCGTTAAGTTAAATCTACGTGGTAAATATGATGTTACTAGCTTAAACGGTTTTGTCTCTATGTTTTCTAATAGGTGCAGGACGCACCGGTGCTGCAATACCGATATCCGTAACCCCCCCCCCCCCCCCCCCTTCCATAGGATAAAAGAAAGGCATACAAGAACAGCCATAAAAAATCCTAATCTTACCCCAGTTTAAAGAATAAAAGTAAAATTTTTGCTTGAATTTTGTAACACGATAGAAAAAGTATGCTATAACTACTAAAGATTGTAATTTTATTGCAATGATATGATTCTGTGAATTATATAGAAAATATCCAGAAATCCGTGATTTTTGAATGAAAAATACAATTTTCCCCCAAAAAACTGAAAATACAAATAATGTGTTTAAAACGTAAGTTATTATGCGAAAGAGCATAAAAGATAAGAATGGAATACATCCTTCAATTATCAATTTCAAAAGTGATAAAGATGTTATGATTGATGTATAGAAATAAAATTAATAGAAACTGGTATGCAGATGTTTGTAGAAAAACAGCAGTTTTTGAAGTTTTTGCACTAAAATAATTAAATATATTTGATATCAATTGGAAGAGAAAAATGTTCAGATTTAATTTTTTGAAGAACGATCAGAATTCATTTAAAGGATTTTCAGAGACGGGAAAAATAAAACAGAATTTTCACAAAATAATGCAATTTTTTAGCAAAATAAATCTTTTAACCCAAAAACGCAAATTTTATGAGAAATTTGAAATAAAACTTATCATATTCGAAAAAGTATTGAATATGTTAGTAATTTTCATCTTACAATCTTTGATGTTACTTTTGTTGTGGGTCATGTATTATTTTAGTTTTGCTTTATGTGTAGGTACACATGTACTTAGTCATGTTATTTAATGATTTCATAATAATTCTTTCTAGATTTTACTATGTCATGTTTATTTCATTAGAGAATATTCCAGTATGTTCTTTGTTACATCATTATCATCACATGACTGTGATTTCTAGAATTTACTCTATTGTTAATCATTTGTAATGAGTCATTGTTCTAGAAGCTTCTGGTAAATTCATTGTTATTAAGTATAAATACCTCTGAGGAACTGTGTTAAGGGGCATTCGTACACATTCGTAGACACGATTCATTCATCTATTCTGATATACTGGGATACTTTATTTGTTGAGACTTTAATCCATTTAACAACGTTTGGACACCGATCTTTCGAGAACGTTTGTGATTACCGGAAACCACACATTCGATAGACTTTGTGGACCGACACGGACACTTTGATCCGGACATTGTATTGTAAGTTGTAATCATTGTAAATATATATATTTTGTATATAATTAAACTTGTAAATTTATATTCTGTCTTTGTCTGATTTTTGCTGGCGTTTTGGGGTATTCTGACCCATAACAGAATTGGGGGCTCGTCCGGGATCGTAATCTCTGCATATTTGCATTTTTACGTAAAAGTTCGTTTTTTTGAAAAAAGGAAAATTCTCCAAACTTTTGCCAGCAGAAATCAATCATGGTATTTTCGGTCACTGAATTTTTGAAATCGCCGACTGTAGATGAGTTCGAATCATTGAAAAAAGATGATTTGATTGGTTTAGGTCTTCACTTGAAGTTAGATGTAAAATCTTCTATGAGAAAACAAGAAATTAGAAATATTGTGGCTAAAGAGCTTTTAGCTAAAGAAATCTTTTCGTCATACGATTTTCCTGTTGAACCTGTTTCAAGCGAAACCAAAATGTCAAAATTTGAGTTTGAATTAGAGAAAATGAAAATACAATTACAATTTGAAAAAGAAGAAAAAGAAAGACAATTTCAAATTGAAAAAGAAGAAAAAGAAAGACAATTTCAAATTGAAAAAGAAGAAAAAGAAAGACAATTTTAAATTGAAAGAGAAGAAAAAGAAAGACAATTTGAAAAAGAAGAAAAAATAAGACAATTTGAAAGAGAAAAGGAAGAAAGAGAGAAACAGGAACGTATGCACGAGAAAGAACTCCAATTTGAGTTAGAAAAGTTAAAATTAGAGAAAAGCGCTAAGGAAAATCCTGTTCCTTCGCCTGTCAAGTCTGAATTCGACGCCGCCAAAAACATCCGATTAGTACCAAAATTTCAAGAAAAGTCCGTGGACAAATATTTTCCACATTTTGAGAAAATCGCGGCCAATCTGAAGTGGCCACGTGATTTTTGGCCAACTTTATTACAAAGCGTACTTATTGGCAAAGCGGCTGAAGTGTACTCGGCGCTCAGTATTGCTGAGAGTTCAGACTATGACAAGGTCAAGGACACGATTTTGAGAGCATATCAGTTAGTACCTGAAGCGTACAGACAAAAGTTTAGAAAGTACAAAAAGTTTGAAAATCAAACATATGTTGAATTTGCTCGAGAAAAAGAAGATTTATTTGATCAGTGGTTTCGATCTAAGAAAATTCCCAATTCATTTGACAATTTGCGTCAGATCATTCTGATAGAAGAGTTCAAAGAGTGTGTACATCAAGATTTAAGAACTCATTTGGAAGACAAAAATGTTAAAACTCTTGAAGAAGCCGCTGTTTTGTCTGATACGTATGCTCTCACTCATAAGAAAAATTTTGTGTCAAAAACTCAATCTAGCGATAGTGCTAAAACGTCAGAATTTCCAAAGAAAAATTTACAAGAGTCTCAGTCGTCCATTAGTTCCCAGTCACCATCTCAAGGTGGTTCTACGTCCGGACCTAGGTCCGAGCGTTCTGAGGCATCCCCAGGGGTGGGGTCGCTTCCTACATGCAATTATTGTAAGAAAAAAGGTCATGTTATTGGTGAGTGTTTGAAGCTTAAGAAGAAAAAAGAACTTAAGTCACAGGCCTGTGCGTCTGTTAGAAATGATAGGAAAGCCTTAGATTCGATTTGTTCTGACACTCCTGAGATTCAGGGTTCTAAGTCCAGTTCTGATGATTTTGTGGAGGATCATTATAAGCCCTTTATGTCACAGGGATTTGTTTCACTCAGTGATTCTAGCGAAGCGTTGCCTGTTCAGATTTTGAGAGATACTGGTGCTGCCCAGACTTTATTGTTAGAGGGTTCATTGCCTTTGTCTGAGCACACTTTTACTGGTAGGTCAGTTTTATTACAGGGTGTGGAGCTAGGCGTCATTGATGTTCCCCTTCATAAAATTTATTTGAAGTCAGACTTAATTACTGGACCTGTTATCGTAGGTGTTCGACCTACTCTTCCCGTTCAAGGCGTTTCCTTGTTGCTTGGCAACGATTTAGCTGGCGGCAAAGTTGTAGCCGATCCGATTGTCTGTGAGAAAATCACGGCCGATGTCGTGTCCGATGATGAAGACGACGACTTGTATCCAGCCTGCGCTGTTACCAGGGCGATGGCCAGGAACAGACTAAAAGAGGCTGAGAGTACTTCTGCACTTAACGAGGACCATCCCTCCAAAAGTATAGACCTTTCTGACACATTCATGTCTACCATTGATGACAACGTACCTGAAACGTCAGTACCACTTCATGTAGACAAGTCTCCGGCAGTACCTGGTGATGATTCCCATCCGCCTTTAGACAGGGGTACAGATGCCTTAAGCCGTGAGCAGCTCCTCTCCGAGCAAACTAAAGATCCGGAGATCATCCGACTAAGTAAGAGGGCCCTTCCCCGTGAAGAAGCGGACAAAGTCGGAGAGTGCTTCTACATACAAGATGGCATCCTTATGCGGAAATGGAGACCACCCGATGCACCCCCTAATGAAGTGTGGCGGGTCGTTCACCAGATAGTGGTTCCAGTAGCGTATCGCGGGGACATCATGAGTTTAGCTCACGACACACCCATGGCAGGTCATTTAGGTGTCAATAAGACTTATAATAGGATTTTAAGTCACTTTTACTGGCCTAAGTTGAGAAAAGATGTGTCTGAGTTTTGTAAGTCTTGTCATAGTTGTCAGATGGTAGGTAAACCCAATCAAGTGATACCACCTGCTCCCCTCCAACCCATTCCAGCCTTTGAGGAACCTTTTAGTAGGGTGTTAGTTGATTGTGTAGGTCCTTTGCCTAGGACTAGGTCAGGGAATCAGTACTTACTGACGATTATGTGTACTTCGACTAGGTTTCCTGAGGCCATACCTCTTAGGAATATTAAGGCAAAGACCATAGTTAAGGCCCTTACAAAGTTTTTCAGTTTCGTAGGTGCTCCCAAGGCTATTCAGTCAGATCAGGGTTCGAATTTTATGTCAGGATTGTTTCAGCAGGTTATGCATGAGCTAGGTATCAGGCAGTATAAGTCTTCTGCGTACCATCCTGAGTCCCAGGGGGCACTTGAACGCTTTCATCAAACCCTTAAAACTATGATGAAAACATATTGTCACCAGTATGGAAAAGACTGGGATGAAGGGGTTCACCTCGTGTTGTTTGCGGCACGAGAAGCGGTTCAGGAGTCCCTGGGGTTCAGTCCCTTTGAGCTAGTTTTTGGGCATACGGTCAGGGGGCCATTGAAGTTGTTGAAGGAAAAATGGTTGACTGAGACTAGCGATTTGAATCTCTTAGACTACGTGTCTAATTTCAAAGAGAAATTATATAATGCTTGCAAATTGGCTCAAGAAAATCTCAAAACCTCACAAATGAAAATGAAAACATGGTATGACAAAGATGCTAGAAACAGAGTTTTTAAACCAGGCGATAAAGTTCTTGTATTTTTGCCTATCCCTGGTCATCCTTTGCAAGCTAGATATTTCGGTCCTTATGAGATTGAGAGTAAAATTAGTGATGTTAACTATGTGGTTAAGACACCAGGTCGGCGAAAAGAAAAAAGAGTGTGTCATGTTAACATGTTGAAAGAGTATTTTGATAGAAGTGACCGAAATTTTGTAAAACCAGTTTCCACTTTGGCCAATGTAAATACATTAGAAAATTGTGTTGAACCTGAATGTAATGAAGAGACTGTCGAAAAAGACTTCGCTCAAAGTGTCCGTTTGAAGAATTCCGAAATTCTGACAAATCCGGAAGTGAAACTCGGACATTTGACCGTGCATCAAAAAGAGGAAGTGCACCAATTAATGCGGGAATATACGACCATCTTTCCGGACGTTCCAAAAAAGACGAATGCATCTCATCATGACGTCATTGTAGGTGATGCGTCACCTATCAAACAGCATCCCTATCGGTTAAACCCGATAAAACTTCAATACATGCGGAAAGAAATTCAATACATGCTTGAAAATGACATTATTGAACCCAGCAATAGTGATTGGAGTTCCCCATGTATTCTTGTTCCGAAGCCAGACGGAACTTACCGATTGTGTACGGACTTTAGAAAAGTCAATTCAGTCACCAAAACTGACTCTTATCCAATCCCACGAATCGATGACTGTATCGATAAAATTGGCAGTGCAAAATTTGTCAGTAAATTTGACTTGCTTAAAGGCTATTGGCAGGTCCCGCTTACCGAGAGAGCCAGAGAAATATCGGCATTTGCGACTCCAGATGGGCTATACCAATATAAAGTAATGCCCTTTGGTATGAAAAACGCACCAGCCACATTCCAGAGGATGATTCATTCGCTCTTAAGTCATCTCGAAGGATGCGAGGCGTACATCGATGACGTCATCATCTACAGCGACACCTGGAATGACCATCTCCGAATCATGCGTACCTTCTTCGACATACTGGCGAAAGCAAACCTCACAGTGAACCTTGCGAAAAGTGAATTTTGTCATGCGACTGTAGAATATTTGGGTCACAAAGTAGGTCAAGGTTTTGTTACTCCTATCATGGCCAAGGTGGAAGCTATTTCAAAGTTCCCGATTCCTACCAATAAGAAAGAGGTAATGAGATTTTTGGGAATGGCAGGATTCTACAGAAAATTTTGTCCAAATTTCTCGTCAGTTGTTGGTCCACTTACCAATCTGTTACAAAAGAGAGTGAATTTTGCGTGGACCAATGACTGTGACGAATCTTTTAAGAAAATCAAATGTGTTCTTATGAATAGTCCTGTCCTGTCAGCTCCAAATTTTGATAAGCAATTTAAGCTTACTGTTGATGCCAGTGACGTAGGAATCGGGGCTGCTTTGTTTCAAGAAAATGATGATGGTGTAGATAGAGTTGTTTGTTATTTTTCAAAGAAATTGACAAAATGTCAAAAGAATTACTCTACTATTGAAAAAGAGTGTCTTGCATTATTGTTAGCTTTACAACATTTTGATGTTTATTTGAATGTTACTTTACATCCCATTCTTGTATATACTGACCACAACCCTCTCACATTTTTGCACAAAATGTCAAACAAGAATCAAAGACTTACAAGGTGGAGTTTATTGTTGCAAGAGTACAATATCATTATTAACCATATCAAGGGCAAAGACAATGTGATTGCAGATGCACTATCGAGAGTTTCATGAGTGATTTTTGCATAATTTACCACCTAAGTTTTCATTGACATTCAAACTTTTTTTAAGGGGGGAGGTGTTGTGGGTCATGTATTATTTTAGTTTTGCTTTATGTGTAGGTACACATGTACTTAGTCATGTTATTTAATGATTTCATAATAATTCTTTCTAGATTTTACTATGTCATGTTTATTTCATTAGAGAATATTCCAGTATGTTCTTTGTTACATCATTATCATCACATGACTGTGATTTCTAGAATTTACTCTATTGTTAATCATTTGTAATGAGTCATTGTTCTAGAAGCTTCTGGTAAATTCATTGTTATTAAGTATAAATACCTCTGAGGAACTGTGTTAAGGGGCATTCGTACACATTCGTAGACACGATTCATTCATCTATTCTGATATACTGGGATACTTTATTTGTTGAGACTTTAATCCATTTAACAACGTTTGGACACCGATCTTTCGAGAACGTTTGTGATTACCGGAAACCACACATTCGATAGACTTTGTGGACCGACACGGACACTTTGATCCGGACATTGTATTGTAAGTTGTAATCATTGTAAATATATATATTTTGTACATAATTAAACTTGTAAATTTATATTCTGTCTTTGTCTGATTTTTGCTGGCGTTTTGGGGTATTCTGACCCATAACACTTTCCACAGAAAAAAATATTAATCGATTCCTTTTTTCAGTGATTTTTCGGTATTTTAATAAACGTTGATGACGTCATTTCAACGTCATTTTTGAAAACGTTCTACAATGAAAAACATTTGACGACATCTTGATTCATGAACCACAGATAAAGAGCTTTCATTTGATACCAATATTTGCGGTGTACTATGCGTGTCGACTTAACTCCTTAAATAAGCCACTTTTGGCGACTTGGTCACCCTACTAAAAGACAAGGGGTCGCAAAATTGCACTGATATCAAAATTAGGATAAGGATATTACAAAATCACTTCAAGAAACGCCAGCATGAATAAATCAAATGAAGAAATAAGATGTGTGTTATAACTAATCAAGGATATCCCATTTATCCCAAAGCCTTCAAATCATAAGAATCAATTGATTATGTGTAATCCGCTATTATATCTCAAGACACAGTTAACACTAAAGGCTACCAAACCAACAACAAGGAAGACATATAAAATAAACACCAAATAACCTCCAACCAGCCACCCAGTCCTAAAGTCGAGAAGGCAAGGCAAAACGATCAGAACCCCCACTGGAACGGCCGAGAATGTTTCGAAAACTTGTCAAATATGGTGATTGTTTCGATGTACATATTGATGTACATATCAGACAAATATTTCTTGTCTGTTGATAATGACAGCCATTTAATTGCAATTCAGAACGTTGCTGATCATTCTGGAAAGGGAAATATGATATTATTTTATCATATCCACGTAGCGACGAAAGAACTTCCTCAAAGAGAATATCAGCCGTTGTATGATATAACCCTGAACAAGTAGCTTACTAGCAAGCCGTCTTGATCTAACGATGTAATCTTTATATGTGGAACATGTCCTGGTGTACCTTATCAGCTGTGAAACAAAAACGCCAAAAGCAGAAGATGACGGAATGTTGCTACTCAATAAAGCGAAGTTTGTTACTTGGAAGCTTAAAACGTTTTTCATACAGTGAGTCGTTCAAATTGCCGTTTGCTTCGAAAGATAGAAGTAATTCAAGTACGTAGTGGATTTGTCGCTTTCGGATGTTTCCTTGATCTCTAGTTCATGAAGATAAATTTAATGAAGATGATCCTAAAAGTTCGGATTATATATACGAATCTCGTCATCTATGTATCTGGAAGTAAAATTGAAGTGAAATGCTAGGTGCTTTCGCCCAGTCAAGAGCAAGGTCAGGATGAAGTCAGCTTCGTATGAATGTACAATAAGCCTGAAAGCAATGGAAATAAGGTCCTAAACCAAGATCAATTGCCCATCTGTAAGATGTATGTTTCGGATAGTTACTCCCAATCCATCATATTTGTTAAATGTCTAAAAATATTCTGACATCGCCAAATGTATTTCATTAGCATCCTCTGGCTTTATCTTTATACGCCCGTCATATGACGGGACGTATTATGTCATGGCGCTGTCCGAGCGTCCGAGCATGCGTCCGTCCGTCCGAAGTCATGTTTTCCGGACTTCTTATCGCTGCCTTTGCTGCTATTAAATTATTAAAAACGTATGCCTTTTTTTTAATTACAGATCCAGTTCGAGTTTTTGAAGATTTAACTTGTTTTAAGCAGAGTTATGACCTTAAAGGTCAGGGAGGCGACTTTTGATAGAAATGAGGTAGAAGAAGTGGATATGTCCACATGTAGAAGAATATTTCCTCGACCTATTCAGACCAAAAAAATCAAATTTTACCCGTCTCGTTTTTTAGCTATAAACGTCAATTTTTGGCCTATTTTAACATTTTCATCATTAAAGAAAATACCACATCATAACTTTACATACCTCCGCAATGCATGAAATTTCAAAAAGTAACATAATTATACTCTTTTTCATGATTCTTATAGCTTGTGTATGAATTAAGCATATTCTTAGAATGTCTAATAAGATAAACAGTTCTAAGGAGTGTATTTCCTTATAAATAAGATTTGTTGCCATGGCAACAACTCGTTAATTTTATCAATAGATAGAATGTCGCAAGATGCACAATTTTTTCTGTGTAAAAAGCTATGGTATTGCTTTATCCTAAAGCAGTCAAACAAATATGTACCCGAATTAGTTTTTGAGCAAAATTACTGGTACGATAAATAGACCAATAATTTATGCAAAAATTCAACATTTTGATCCAAAAACATAGTGATTTACTCGACGTTCGAATGTCTAATTTTCTCATTCTTAAAAAAGTATAATCAATAGTATATATTCTGATGTTTGAATCTTTAGAAGCAGAACTATTGCGAAAATGAGAATTTTTTCCTATTTTCAACGATTTTTTATTGAAAAATATGCATTTTTCTCCGAAATACCCATTCAGCAATGAGAATTTCAAGGACTATTATTTTTTATGAAATAATGTAACAAAATGAGCTTATATTATCTATTGTCCATGTCGGTTTAAAATATTACGTAATATGGAAATAGAGTTACCTCCCTGTAGTCGCAACCCTTACCTTAAACATAGATATTTTCAACAATTTTACAATTTTCCTTACTTTTTGTCTTAGCCTTTGGAGCTATTGAATTGAAACTTGGTATACATCTTTATAAATCAAAGCACTAAAGGTACTGAGTGCGAATAGACAGAATAATATCACTTATTATGTATAACAAAATATTGTGTTTTCAAAGTTATATTTGTTCCTGAACACCTTCGTAGGCCAGTTTATGGACGGATAAAGACAGAACTAAAATGCAAATGCATAATGTTGTCGTAATGAATTGAAAGATAATGTCTGACAGTGAACATGAAAATTTAATAACATCACATTAAATCTACCCCTCCCCCCTAAAAAAATACAACAATCCAATATGACTATCGATTGATGATTGCATATACAAGGAAAGAAGGCGAATCTTATTTTCTAATTTGATCCCCACTCTCTCTTTAACCTTTCATGTTCAATGTTAGGTGTGTGCTAAGAATTTGAAGGAAAATTCACTTCTTTTTTAGTATATGAAAACATGATACATCCTAAACGGGAATGTTTTGATCTTTTATTTTTCATAATTGTTAATATCATATTTCACGATGGAAGTTCCTAATTTTTCCGTCGTATACAGATTTTATTTTCTGAAGCGGGGCAAAATAAGCCTACTTGAAGATAGTTTTACGTTTCAATGATTCAACTTAATATCTTTATCGATAGCACCGTTTCATTTATATATTGTCCACTAAAACAGATAATGACCTGGTAATGGAAAGGGGTTTCCAACACACAGCCTGTGTTCATCTCAGTACATAAAGATGCAATTTTTCATTAGGTCATGCATGTACATAACACGACAGCTCGATTCATATAGATATAATTCATTGATTCAGACAGTGATCAGACTTTATACCAATCATGACGCTGACGCAGTCCCAAGGTACATGTAAACAGAGTAACATCGTTTATACATACTCAGTAGACGGGGCTCCCATGAGTGAAGAAATCAGGCAATCGCTATGTGCTATTCGCACAAAAATGAATGACAGATCCATTTTCAGTTTGAAATTAATTGACTTACTTTGCAGAGTTTAAAATTGATCTATTTTTGCAGAGTTATGGTCCCTGAACATACACATTTTAAACAATTTTACAGTTTTTATGACTTTGTTGCATCCTTTGTAGCTATTTAATTGAAACTTGATGTATACGATTATATAATAAAGAATTACAGATCCAGTTCGAGTTTCGAAATAAAATTACGAAATCTTAGGGGTGTTATGGCCCTTGAACCTAGAAATTTAAACAATTTACTGTTTTCCGGGCTTTTTTTTCGAATAAACATCATTATTACCATTATTATTCAAGCAAATTATTACGATGATTGCTTTGATTTCGGCCATCTTGTTTATCTCGGCTAAAAATAGCTTACGAAAAGCAATGAAATCAGAAAATTTGAAATGTAAATTTGTGTAGTGTCCATGATTTTCACAGGGAATGCTCGATGGTGAGTGGTATTCTCTCTTAATCATTCATGGAAATGTAACGTTCTTCATTCCTGTTATTTTTTTATCATTCAGAGGTTGATATGAACCACGATATCAGATCAATTACGTCTTATGACGTTACGTTATCTGTCCCTGTACAAATATGTCTTCTATCTCTGTTGTGAAAAATCGTAGAAAATCAAAATTTGTATCAAATGAACGTTTTAAGAAATGCTCTTATATGTGTTTTTGATTTACAATAATCATGTTAGGGGTTACTTCAATGGTAATGATGTTTTTAAATTTACGTCCGGATCAACCATACTTGTAAGTTATTCATTTCACTTAATACTATTTTCTTATTTCTAGGATAATTTTTTTTATTTGTACTGAATAATAATGAAATTACTGATTTCGATGTTGACATTAACTACAACATCCCCTCTTTAAACTTTAATTGTTCAGGCACTATATTCGTTAAAACATATATTCACAATACCTTACTTTATATTTGTTTGATTATCGGTTTCTATGAAGTGATATGAAGTTTTCTATGAAGTGAAATGAAAGGTTTTTTTTTAAAATGCTCCTATTGTACTTTTGATTTAAAATAATCATGTTAGGAGCTACCTTAGTTGTAATGATGTTTTTAAATTGACGTCCGGATCAACCATATTTGTAAGTTATTACATGTAGCCAAGTTCGATCAATTTCAGTTGATCGTCTGTCTCTTCAACGCATTTGAAATTTTTCTGTTACAAAATCTCTTGAAATTTCTAAAACTTGGGTCCTCTAGCATCATATCCCATCCATTCTGCTACGTCTTTTGGTACATTTTTGGACTTCATAATTTTCACATTTTTTGGCCATATTGCATTGTTTAAACTGAGGATCACTGACGAGGGTTAAGTACCCGAAACGTGCATGTCTGTTCCATGCTGCAAATTTATTTTGTTATAAATGATGCTGTCGAAATTGAAGACGTTTGGCATTCATTCCATTCTATTTTCATATTTCTAGGATATTTTTTATGAATAATATCTTTTTGAATAATAATGAGATTACCGATTTTGATATAGACATTGACTACAGCATCCCCTCTTTTAACTCTAGTTGCTCAAGCACTATATTCTTTAATGTTAAACACTATATTTCAATAATAAACACTATATTGATCAAGCACTATATTCATTAATGTTAAACGTCTTCAAATTCAATAGCATCATTTAAGAACAGATAAAATTTCAGCATGGACCAGACATGCACGTATATTCACATTACCTTACGTTATATTTGTTTGATTTTCGGTTTTTTATGAAGTGAGAAATGTTTCAAATAATCATCAAGGAAGTACCAATCAGTTACTCAGTCTCAAATTAGAAAAGACAAGGCATTTACATTGCAACGGTTGCAAACATCGGAATGAATAACATTCCGAAGTGAGACCAGGTGCATGGGGGAGAGTCAGCGTCTCCTAATTGCGTGCAACACCCGTCGCAACAGCTCCATGAAAACTTGTCAAATTCGGTGATTGTCTCGATGTACATATTGATGTACATCCATGTACCGGGTAAAGACAGCCATTCAATCGTAATCCATAATATCACTGATCTTTCTGGAGAGGGGTGATCTGATATGCTTTTATAATAAATTCGGTGATTGTCTCGATGTACATATTGATGTACATACATGTACCGGGTAAAGACAGCCATTCAATCGTAATCCATAATATCACTGATCTTTCTGGAGAGGGGGGATCTGATATGCTTTTATAATATTCCCTTAGCAACCGTAGAACGTCATCAAAGATAATTTTAGCCGTTGTGTAATATTACCCTGAACTAGTAGCTTATTTGCAAGCCGTCTGCCTCTTACGGTGAAATCATTTCTAGAACATGCCCTGGCGTACCGTCTCAACTGAGAAATGAAAAAAAAAGCCATGACCAGGAGAAGACGGAATGTTCAATGTTGCTCATCCCTCTAATGCTATTTTGGGCATTGGTTTTGTTTGAATATGCTACTGGGTCGACCCTGTAGGAAATTTGGAGCCGCGCGATCTATGTAGTGTTAATGTAGAAATCTAGCTTCAAAAAATTAATGAGGGCGCTACTGAAATTATTTTTGGTGCCTCCACTGAAAGCATCACCGATGAGAATTTAATGTTCGAGACACGTGTCTGGTGCATGTAAATTGGTTTGGAATTTTCTTCGTGAAAGTAGAGAGTTGGAACCCTTCGACATTATTAGTTATGTGGAAGCTGAAATCGCGATGCTTGTCATAAAGTGACGTGTTCGTTTGCATCGAAAGATCCAAGTACGAAGCAAGCAGCGGGGAGCAATTGGTACCCATGGGGTCGCCAACCATTTGCTGGAATACTGTTCCTCTAAACACCACAAAAATATTGTCAATCTCAAACTCAAGCATACGGATTATATCCTCTTCGGTATACTTTTTGTTTAAATAAGAGTGTTCCCCTTGACGAAATATGTATCCTCCTGCCATATGACAAGGTATTTGTATCTCATGTTCTCATTATTTAAAAGAAAGGTTTTGCGAATAATATAGGTTATTCTTTTGTGAGGTTTTTGGGGTTGAATATGGTAATGTAGAGAGTGGAAAAGTCGAAAGACTTTATGAACATTTTCGCTCAATATTTTTATCCATTGTTAAAAATTTGAATCTCGATTACCAAACCAATTCTTACTAACGTGGCGGATGACCGTCCTTACTGTTGAAATTGATTTCATTGGCTTATATTTATTCTGCCGTGTTTAGTATTTGATTGTTTTCGGATATTTTGTGTTCCTTGTCACATTTGCGTTTCTTGTATTTCATGTATTTCCGTGCTTAAATTTGCTGCAGGAGACTCCCTCGTTTTCTAAGCCATGGACCTCTCCGAATAACCAATTATATCTGCATCAAAATTGCATCTATAATTCAGATAATCCCATCGTTGTAATGCAATTGTATATCAATTAAATATACTGGACAAAAAAAGTTAGAGATAATTCTCGTTCAAAATAGTATTGTTCAGATTTGATCAAAATACTGAAACTAAACTAGGGAAAATATTGCAAAAATCAAACAGAATGTCTGGCAATTGCTTTCATTTTTGATAGTGAATTTTTGTTTTGAATCCTCTCCATTTCCAATTTTGAATAAAATGCTTAAGGGTAGGGTTGCGACTACAGGGAGATAACTCTTTTGTCATATTACGTAATATCTGAAACCGACATGGACGATAAATTTTATTAGCTCATTTTTTTGCATTATTTCATAAAAAATAATACTCCTTGAAATTTTCGTTGCTTAATGGGTATCTTTGGGAAAATGAATAAAATTGTCATTTTCGCACGAGTTCTGAATCTAAAGATTCAAACATCAGAATATATACTATTCATAATACTCTTTAATAATGAGAGAATTATAAATTCGAACTTCGAGTAAATCTCTATGTTTTGGGGGCGAAATGTTGATATTTTGCACAAAGTATTGCGCTTTTTATAGAAAAAGTCATTTTGCTCAAAAACGAATTCGGGTACATATTGGTTTGATTGATTTAGGATAAAGCAATATCTCTACAAAGAAAAATAAGTGTGTACCTGGCGAAAAAATTACCTATTACTAAAAGTTACGAGTTGTTGCCAAAGCAACCAGCAAAATCGTATTTATTAGAAAATTTACTCCTTAGTAATATTCATTTTATCTGAATTTTTGAAAATAGGCTTTAATTCATACACAAGCTATAAGAATCCATAAAAATAAGGGTATATATGACTTTTTGAAATTACATGCATTGCAGAGGCATGTAAAGTTATAATGGGGTATTCTCTAAAATGACGAAAATGTTAAAATAGGCCAAAAATGGACTTTTATAGCCCAAAAACGAGACGGGCAAATTATGATGTTTTGGTCTGAATAGTTCGAGGAGATGTTCCTCTACATGTGGACATATCCATCTTTCTTCTACCTCATTTTTATTAAAAGTCGCCACCCTTACCTTAATTTTTACCCCTATTTCCTCTTTTTAGCTCACCTGAGCCAAAGGCTCAAGTGAGCTATTGTCATAGTGTTACGTCTGGCGTCCGTCGTCCGGCGTCCGGCGTCCGTCGTCGTCGTCGTAAACTTTTCACATTTTAAACTTCTTCTCCAGAACGGCTGAGGGGATTTTGATGAAACTTGGTAGGTTTGAAGTACTCATGGTCCCCTACAAGTGTTGTTGTTTTTCGTCCGGATCTGTCAACAGGTGGCGCCACCACAGCCAAAAGTAGGTCACGGGGGTACCCTCCTTTGACAAACTTCTTCTTCAGAACCGAAGCATGTATCGACAAACCGAAAGCATCAGGATGATCTAGAGAGATGTCTTAAGAAGTGTTGTTATTTTTGGTTCCACTTCGAAGTCAAATTTTTGACGCGTTTTTGACGTCTTTTCGGACTTTGTCAGAAATGCACATTTTTGCACTATTTCTTTAAATAACTCAATAAGTGTATGATTTTACACACTCATTTACTACATATTTATCATATTTAACTTACTTAATGCTTTGATATGTATTTTATGCTTTTTTCTCATGTAAAAAGGAAGGGGGGGGGTTGATTTTCATACATTTTCTGCTTCTTTTCTATAACCACTCTTCAGATTGTCATGACAATTTGTAGGTATGAGGTACTCATGCATGGTACCCTACAAGTGAAAGAATTTTGTCAAGATATCCACTTTTGGATTTTTAAGGAATATTTTTAAAGATTGTACATAGGTATAATGTATGTTTTCCATGCCAAATGGACCCATGGGGAGTAGCTTCAAACCCCGGCGGGACCCCAACAATTTTTTTCCCTTTTTCAGTTTTTTTTCTCTTTTTTTTTTTATATTTATCGCTAGAAATGAAACTTTGAAAGAATTTTGTCAAAATATTAACTTTTAGATTTTTAATGATTTTTAAAATAAGACAAGCTATAGCTAGTTTGGCTTTGTGTACTTATTTTCATACTTCGAATTAACTTGGCCACATACGCTATCAAATATACTCTGAATTTATTTTCAAGATGTTGACTTTTTGTGTCGCCTGCGAAGCACAGCGACACTTAGGGATCACTTTGTCCGTTGTTCGTCTGTCCGTCCATCCGTCCCTCCGTCTGTCCGTCTAGCTGTCAAACTTGGGTGTCACACCCCATAACTTTTGATTGGTGAGTGATAGGGCTTTGATATTTCACATGTGTATTCCTTGTGACAAGACCTTTATACACATATCATAATTTTTGACCTTGTGACCTTGACCTAGATATTTGACCTACTTTTCTAAAAATCTAATATTGGCTATATCTCTTGATTGATTAGTGATAGGGCTTTGATATTTCACATGTGTATTCCTTGTGATTAGACCTTTCTACACATATAATGTTTGACCTTGTGACCTTGATCTAGATATTTGACCTACTTTTCTAAAAATCTAATATTGGCTATATCTCTTGATTGGCAAGTGATAGGGCTTTGACATTTCACATGTGTAATCTTTGTGACAAGACCTTTCTACGCAAACCATATTTTATGACCTCGTGACCTTGACCTAGATATTTGACCTACTTTTCAAAAAATCTTAGATTGGCTATATCTTTTGATTGGTAAGTGATAGGGCTTTGATATTTCACATGTGTATTTCTTGTGACAAGCCCTTTTTTCACATACTATATTTTTTAACCTTATGACCTTGACCTAGATATTTGACCTACTTTAAAAAAAACCAAGATTGGCTATATCTATTGATTGGCAAGTGATAGGGCTTTGATATTTCTCTTGTGTATTCCTTTTGACAATACCTTTCTACACATACCATAATTTTGACCTCATGACCTTGACCTAGATATTTGACCTACTTTTCAAAAAATTTAAGATTTGCTTTATCTTTTGATTGGTAAGTGATAGAGCTTTGATATTTCATATGTGTATTCCTTTTTGTGACAAGGCCTTTCTACACATATCATAACTTTTGACCTCACGACCTTGACCTAAATATTTGACCTAGTTTTCAAAAAATCTTAGATTGGCTATTTCTTTTGATTGCTGAGTGATAGGCTCTGATATTTCACATGTGCATTCCATGTGACAAGACCTTTCTTCACATACCATCATTTTTTACCTCGTGCACTTGCCCTATATATTTGACCTACTTTTCAACAAATCTATGATTTGCTACATCTTTTGAGTGGTAAGTGATAGGGCTTTGATATTTCACATTTGTATTCCTTATGAAAAGACCTTTCTAAACATTCCATAATTTTTAACCTAGTGACCTTGTCCTTGATATTTGACCTAATTTCAATAAAAAAAAATCCGCTACGCAGGCGACACAAGTATTCCTTGGATTGCTTTTTTTGCATACATGCATATTTCAGAACAATTTCCCTATTAAATGCTTATTTTCTCTGTCTTATTTCTGTATCTATGGTAAACATAGTCGCCATATATCTTCTGTTACAGATTTGATTGGTTCAATACCTCCTTGCCCCTTTAGTAGGGGTAACTACAGGAAATAAAAAGGTGCACACTAAAAATTTTGACTGACTTGAAATGCCCGGAAGTCTGTAAAATTGGTCTTTTTTGATTGCGAATCTTTGGCACGCATAAAAATGTAAAGAGAAAGGGGGGGGGTCATGCATGTCCTTTTTTCGCAAATTTCACTTTTTTTACAGGAACTCTGCGTCCTCATCGAAAATGTTCCGAATTTTGCATATTTTCAAACCTATCTGTAGATTGCATAATAGACAAGATCAAGTTCGAAGTTAAATTTATCACGACTATTGATTCAATATGCTAAAAATACATTCCCAAGCGCCGCATTTCAGCATATTTACCGAAAATAATTTGTCCAAGTGGCTTCACTGGGTCATGAGGTTTGATACACCGTACACTGCTGTTTGGAAAATAAATTGGCTCAATTTCTGCACAACTCACTTGAATTAATATTGTCCGCTAACAACTTGTCTGTGTTAATTGGATTAACACGATTTTGACTGTACGTTACATGTATTAAGATGAAATCAATACTATTCAAAAGCTCTCATTCATAGATTTCTTAATAATTTAATATGAATAAAGGCAAAACCGAAAAGTCTTTGCTTTTTATGCTTCCGGAATCAAAGATACGGGGGCATAATGTTTTTGGCCTGTCCGTCTGTCTGTTTGTCCGAAAAACTTTACATTGGGCATAACTTTTGAATGGAAGGTGATAGAGCTTTCATATTTCACATGTGTATTTCTTGTGACAATACCTTTCCATTGATACCAAAATTTTTGACCTCGTGACCTTGACCTTTGACCTACTTTTCAAAAACTTTAACATTGGGCATAACTTTTGAATGGTTAGTGATAGGGCTTTCATATTGTACATGTGTATTCTTTGTGACAAGATCTTTCCATCGATACCAACATTACTCTGACCCTGACCGCTCACATACTTAACAGAAAATGGTGTTTATACCAACAAAGATGCCACCGCGGGGCATTCGTGTTTCACAAACACAGGCTTTATTATTTTCTGGCATACTAGCTATTAATAATGAAAGGTTTGGTGTTCAATTTTAAATAAACTTAATTTATGAAATCATTTCATTGTTTTATTCTGTTTCTGTTGCACATTAATGTGGAATTTTACAAAATGATTTTATTTTTGATGTTGCATAATCGAACTATACTAGCTGGGCATATGACTTTGGATCGCATAATCCATCTTTTCAAATTAGTAAAAAAGTTGTTGTTTTGAAATATGACTATTTTCTCTTGTTTGTACTTTTAAAGGTTGTCTGAAAAAAAAAACTTGTCTGCATCCGGCAAAAATCTTGTTAGAAAGGTTGTGGGCTAAAATCCTGGTACTGGCACTATCAGTATTCAATGTCAGTATGTCAATTAGAGCGTGTATGGGTATCAGATGAGCGTTGTGCCCCCTGGGGCTCTTGTTTAATAACCCTTACTTAATAGACCTTCCAGATTCATTCAAATCATAACTATAATTTCATTTGGAGTAATTGTTCATATTAACACCCCTCATTTTAATGTAAAACTTTTCACACTCGTTTTCTTACGTTTTTTTAAATTTGAAGAGTTATGTCAGACTTTCGTTAACAGTGATGAGCTCAGTTTGAATACCGGATTTTCAAAACAATGTCATTGTATCTTTTGCATCAGACATGCAATTTCTACTGAATAATAGGGAATTATTCATTCAGTGTAGATTTTGGGTCAAAATTCTATTATTCTAAAATTCGCATATTTACAAAAATTGTTAGGTGATAGACACTTGGCATCGTTGACTTTTTTGTAGCCCAGAGATGTACAAATACTGACAACTTACTTAAAAGTTGATGTAAAAGAAAGGTGGGGATTTCCAACCACACTCGGCTGTCGCACCCATAGCCAGACCCCAAAATATCCAATGAAAAAACACAGATCAGACACCCACAGAGACGCAAAAGCTACAAGGTACACCAACCGACACCATAGAAACACTGAACACAAAAGACCACACACAAACAAACGAGAGTCAACGCACAACACAAAAACATCGAACACAGAGGACTACACATAAACCAACGAGATCAATGGGCAACCGGTGCCGGCTCAGGACGACCATCCGCAATGAAAATAGCAGAAGGTGTGGTTATCCAGGATTACGTGCGCACAATCCGCCCACTTTTCCGAGTACCCAAAAGTCTCGGAGAACGCTCAAGTATGGTAAAAAACAACCTCCTCAGTTACGACCATAGAACTTTGCAAATAAAACAAAGTCCCTATTGCAATGATATGCCAATGCAAACTCTAAATAACCATCCTTAACTTTTTTGTGCAGTATATATACGTAGTACCACATATTCCAACAAATATCAGAACTATCATCGCGACCTCCAGGTGATTGAAAATATCACGAACGAAGAACATCACATTTTCATGCATAAATTTTGATTGATCAAAACATATATGGTCAAAATAATTGATTATCAAGTGCAAAATCAAAGTTATGTTCTATAAACGGCGACCATCATGAAAAAAGAGGTCAATTTAATTTTTCCAGGTGAATACATAGCTAATATTGTAAAGAATGGCCTTAAGAATGATTGTGTCAAGTTTCATGCTTTCCTGAAAATTTGCAAAATTATTTCACCATACAGAATACAACATTTTTATAAATTAATGATCTGTGATAAAACACATCGAAATGCCTTCCTGTATTAAATACAGGTCGTCATACACTTTGGTTTCCGATTGTCCAGAAAGGTAGATGATCTTCTGTCTTTGAGCATTTGAACCGTCCAACCTCATAATAAAATTCCATCTTCCGAAATGAAAGTAACGCAATGTGATACCTCTGCCAAATTGAAGCGACTATTGTTGCAAGCTAGCAGGAGATGCTTACTCTTCATGAGCACTCATATATATCAATATTGGGAGTTCCCTTCTGTTCATGCGGTGGCGGTGTTTATTTGTTTTTTTTTTTTGGTTTCTGTTTTATTCCTCATTGTGTATGCCTATTTCTTTGTGAATTATCGATTTAGATTTGTACTATGTATTGGGATATGGTCACTGTCCATAGTTGTCATCATTTTCCTTTTTATGCATCAGGTCAAACAATTAAAACATATTTTACAAACCGATAAAAACAAATTATAAAAAGACAGTATTACCTATTCTGGAGCATGTACTGGTGTTTTGGATTCTCACAGTAGAAATTTACAAATTACCAAAAATTGTTAGGTCAGGGTTTTCGCTTTCACAAACTAGTAAAGACTTTCTGGAAATTTTACAAAAATTTATGTCAACTTCTTTTGAAATTCGAATCCATAAAAGCATCAGAGTAAAGTACTTTGGGTATTTCACAACCTGCATTCTACGGTGACATAATTAACAGAATAAGGAGGATCAAAGTAGACGGAATTTCCATCGAAACTGTGTCAGAATCAACAAACGCCTTTTATATTCATGTGTGTGAAGGTATTGTTCTTCAATATAGTTAAGATAAAGTTTTACAGTGGATATGATCTTTCTGTCACCAGACGGACACTTGACTTGATACTGAACCAGTCTTGTACCAGCGCATTCTTACGAATTACACTCTGAATGACTCTGACGCAAATATTCCATGACAGGCCCTTCCAAAGTCCTTAGAGTAGACGAGGGTCCGACCACCTGTCCTCTCTGAATCTCAGTCGGACTCATCGAATGTTCACATGCATGAGCTTGCTACAGCCGGCAGAACACGGCCTGTATTTCGTATTCCTTCTATTTTCATATCCATTTAGTCTTACATAGTCCCTGCGTCATGCTGTCTGTTGTTATGTTCATCTTACAGTAAGAAGGTTATTTTAAACCACAATTGTACGTTTTCAATACCTCTGGGTAGTCAGAAAAGTGGGACGCCTGTGTGACGTAATCCAAGATAACCTCACCGTCTTTTACTTACTTACTCACTTAAGTCGGCACCGGTTGTCCATTGGTCTCATTGGTTTATGTGTGGTCTCTTGTGTGTCATGTTTCTATGGTGTGAGTTGGTGTTCCTTGTCCCTTTTGCGGCTCTTTCTATGGGTGTGTACTCTGTGGTTTTGCATTGAGTGTTTTGTGTAAATGTAAACGTCTTCAAATTGAATAGCATCATTTAAGAACAGATAAATGCTGCAACCGAGATCCCCTCCTTTCTGCTATAGAAATTAATTCCAGGTACGGAAGCAAAGACAATGTCGAAACGTGATTATTGTGTGTTATTTATAGCCAGTTGTTAGGTTACCTAATATTTATAAGACTAAATACCCTCTGTAAATTGTTGTGACATCATTTCGGACTAAAAACTTTAATAACGTCCTCTGAAAGGTTACTAAAAGAAATTCATACATACACTTCTAATCTTTTCAGATGAATGTACCATTTTGTCTAATAGGATCTGAAATGAGAATGCAAAAAAGTCACAAGAATCAGAAGACTCGGCAATGAAAAAAAAAAAACTATTTATTTTCCTGATTTGAGAGAACATATCAGATATCTAACAAATATCCACGATTTTTGTGTATAAAAAAGGAATCTTCATCCACAGCTTTAAAACCACCAAATTACTTTGGAGGAGGATTAGGGCCACAATGCTATTTGACTTGCTTACATGTTTCATGCTATGTTGCTGCATTCAATGTTTGATTATTCCATGTTCATTTGTCTTGCTTTCATTTCAAATTGACTTTATCTTCCTTCTTTCTGCCATTATCCTTTCGTCTGAATGCTATTATTGCTTCGTCAATGCTACCGCCAATTTTGATACCAGATGGCGCTTCGCGCGACCGCATGTGCCCGTTCCTTGAAATGAACTTTGAAACATCCCCTGTCGTTAGAAATTTCTTTTAAATTCTATTACAGTAATTATATTATCGCACGAGAGGACAGAAGTAGATTGGCTCTATAAATATTTGAAAAATATTATGAAGTAATTAGTAAATATTTGATTTTGTATGCATCAGATTTTTGTAAGTTTTAACAGTGACTATAAATTCCTCGTAAATGTGAAAGTTTCTGTGAAGTAGTGGTTATCACGTTTGCCACGTCCTATTTTTTCACCTTTCCGAGTGGGTTCGAATCCCGGACGAGGATACATTTTTCCCTTTAGTCAATTTGAAGCATAATGTAACTTGTACATGTTGTCCATCTGCCCAGTAGAGGATGTAGAAAAAATGGGGTTACTTATAAAAATAAAAATGTTTTTATGCAATTTATTTTTTCAGTTCTTCTTTGGGGGAGGGGTGTCATTGTTTTAGAAAAAAATATGGCGGGCAACTGTACATTATCATTATTCAGTTGAAATAAAAAAATCATTTTTATTACAAAACTTTGCAAAAGCTTCGTTGGCTCACTGTCGTCGCTGTCGTCGACTGTTGTCGCTTGCAAGTCATCTATGAAAAGTCATAATTTTAATTAATTGCCTTTTGTATGTCAATGTCGTTTCTGTACCATAAATCGGGTGATTCTTGCATAAAAAAGATAAGACCTCTATAATAATTGACTTTAAAGTATGGACTTATGAAGGTCAAAGTTCAAGGACAATCCTTGCAAGCATCAAACGCTTGGATTTCAATCTTAACCATGATCTTGGGTCGAACAATTTAGGGGATGCTCCTGCACAGACCCGATATTTTCCCGGCAAAAACAGGTATATCAGTAAAATTGGCAAAATTGGCCCCTTCATCCCTGGTAGAGGGGGCGCTGGATCCGCCAGAGAACAAGAACGAATCTGACAAGTTTGCCATAGTGCAATCTAATTAAAATTATATATTCCTTGCGCTCCTAACACGAAGTATAGGAACTCAATAAAGGTCTAAATTTTGGCCATTGTTGAAAAAGGCTGTGACACTGAACTGTTTTGTACCACGTTCCTGAGCAGGCGTAGTCCTGGACCAACGGCGTAGCTCTGCCTGAAAAAGTGGCGGGGCACAACATCTCAAAATTTCTAACAAGGAAAAAAAATAAATAAATAAAAAAAAATAATTAAAAAAAGTTTAAAAAAGGGAGTGGGGGAAAGAGATTTAACAAGTATGGAGGTTTCAGGTTCTGTATGCACAAATTTTAACATTTCTGGTGCAATTCTAAAGTTTAAGTACATGAATTAATGTCTGGCGAGCGGTAGTTAGCCAGGAATTATTTTTAACAAAACACTTTCCAGAAAATACTTTCTATACCCTCTATCACTATTTGTAACAATATTCTTTATCATAGATTGAGTTAAATGTCATCATGTTCATTGATAAAGTAATATGTATACAGGATGGATCAGAATAGCTAAATTATTCAGAAAGTCCATATAAAGAACTGGCAAGCGGTAGCGCAGCCCCCGCTGCCTTCTCCCGCCTTCTCCTACGCTCTTGTCCTTAACAACAGTTTGGAGTAATTTTGGCATACAGAGATGTCAAAAGTAATTTTCGAGGTCAAAATTATGAAAGGAGACTAGAAACTGCATTACTGACTGAATCAATGGGGCAGGGGGATGTTGATTTCTAGGTTCGATCAGTGTAGGACGCTCAGCAGTTTCAATTTATCTAGAATTTGTCGATATGAAATACCGCCTCTCCCACGATATAAAAAAACTGACTTCTATATAATCTCACAATTCCGAAAAAAATAATTATGTAACCGGGATTCGAACCCACGCGGAAAAAAATGCTATTGAACTCCGGCAAACTTACCGCTGAGCGACGAAGTCATTGTCATTCAGATGCTAAACTTAGAGCCTTCAAATCCCCAAATGGCTATAACTGTATCACAGGCTGCCGATGTTTATCTATTAAAAAATATAAACCAACCTTTTGTTGTTTTTTATCATACGTACAGGGAAAGAGGAAAAGGTAAGTTACAGAAATCGGGGCGAAAATTTTAACCTAAAAATGTTGACATGTTTTTTTACCTGCTGAATCGTTTATTTTAGTTTTCATATGGAAATCCAGGCATCGTTCGATTCATTTACACTTCAGCTATTTGCTTCTATAACGCACAAGTCGAAATAATGTCACTAGAAGACACAGCACGGCCGTTTTCCTGCTCCCTTACCGGACCTCGACCTACTTCACATCTGCCATTGTCGTTTAAATCACGTGATCGCTAATAACAGAAACATGTGCGTGACGTCATAAGACACACCTCCAAACCTTACGATGTATTCAAAGCTTATAAATGCTTTAAAAAATAATGAAGTAGCATAAGTCTAATCTAAAAAATAAGGCAAACAAAATTTTGCAAAACGTTCCATTTTATTTTGACGTTTTTTATTTATTATATTTTAATTATTGTTTCTTCAGCCCGGAGTTGCACACGTCATTAGCGATCACGTGATTTAAACGACAATGGCAGAGGTGAAGTAGGTCGAGTTCCGGTAAGGGAGCAGGAAAACGGCCGTGCTGTGTCTTCTAGTGACATTATTTCGACTTGTGCGTAATAGAAGCAAATAGCTGAAGTGTAAATGAATCGAACGATGCCTGGATTTCCATATGAAAACTAAAATAAACGATTCAGCAGGTAAAAAAACATGTCAACATTTTTAGGTTAAAATTTTCGCCCCGATTTCTGTAACTTACCTTTTCCTCTTTCCCTGTACGTATGATAAAAAACAACAAAAGGTTGGTTTATATTTTTTAATAGATAAACATCAGCAGCCTGTGAACTGTATAAATAATAAAAAAGACAAATTTAAAATGCACGGAAGCAACATTGCATAAAGAAGAAAGACAAATGCAATGATGTCAATTTGAAATGAAAGCAAGACAAATGAACTTGGAATAATCAAACATTGAATGAAGCAACATAGCAGGAAGCATGTTAGCAAGTCAAATAGCATTGTGACCCTAATCCCCCTCCATAAATTACTTATGGCTAATGTTTCCCACTTTATTCTCTCCACAGAAAGGTCTAATCTAAAGGGATGATGGCGATAATGATATTAATAAAGAAAATCACAAATTAAGATTTTATTTCATAAAAAATATGTTTATCACCATACATGGACGTTCCTTACTTATGTCATCTTTTATTTTGTCATAAATCCATTTATGGAAAAATATGGGAAAAAATTCCCTTTTTATATATTTTCAAGCATTTCGATTTCAAATTATATTCATTCTTTAATATAAACATTGTTTTATATATTATCACTTGACCCATAGTATGATCCATCCTCATTATTCTCTTTTTGGATGTCTAGCTCATGAATAGTCCAGGATTAAGAGTATTTTACATAAACAATAGTGCCTTCTTTATTATAGTAGGGGGTTGTCTTAGGAACGGTTAAAATACATAGCTTGAATGAGTTTATCTTTAGTACATTCTGATATTCGATTTTGCAGATCCTTATAATGTCGAAGGGTTCCAACTCTCTACCTTCTTGAAGAAAATTCCAAACCAATTTACATGCACCAGACACGTGTTTCGAATATTAAATTCTCATCAGTGATGCTTTCAGCGGAGCCACCAAAATAATTTCAGTAGGGCCCTCTTTAGTTTTTTGAAGTTAGATTTTTACATTTACATTACAGAGAGTGCGCGGCTCCAAATTTTCTTGTAGGGTCAATTCAGTAGCATATCCAAATAAAATCTATGTTCAAAATAGCATTGGAGGGATGGTGCTAAGATGTTAAACTCCGTTAATTTCGATGATATTTATCGGTGAAATGGCTAGTTTCCGAAATAGCAAAAAATGTATATGATGTCACATTGATAAAAGGCCAAAACAAAGCTTCTTTCAGGTGACAGAGTTGGAAAGAAGTAATTAATACACTTGACAAACATCAGGCCACGGGACATTTTGGTCTCCATGAAAAACAGAATTCAAGGGGATGCATGAAGTGTTTCACTGGCTCCCATACTAATATCTTAGAAAAGATAGGTTCATGTTTCATCAATTAATGAAGGCTTATTTCCTGAATGAAGTTAATTTGATCCTGTTGGAAGACTTTTGTGTAACTCAAACGGAGGTTTGTATCAAGTCTAATATAAACAAACCTTTTCGTATATTTTAATATCAGCTTACTTTAAGTAGGTAACAGGACGTTCCGTCCACAAACCAATCCGTCCACAGGTAAAGTCGATCCGTCCCGAGACGATCCGTCCACAAACCAGTCCGTCCACAAACACATATATACCCATAAGACAAGTGGGGTCCAAGACGATCCGTCCACCGTTGTGTATGTTATGTATGTAACGAGGTATGCACAATGTTTTAGACGATCCGTCCACCGTATACTTGAACCTTAACGTATATATATATGTGTGTTTTGTATAAGACGATCCGTCCACCATATACTTATACTTAAACCGTCTACAGTGTTTTTTTTTATCATTTAGTATGACGTGTATATTGTAATAGTCGATCCGTCCACCGTATACTTCTATGGTAAAGGTGTATGTAAAATAACATTGTGTATATTAGTAGGATAATGTAAACTAATGATAAATTAACAAATAAAATTATCTTCACAAGCATCTTATTGGCTTTAAAGAAATATGTTATTAAAATGTAGAATAAATTGGGTTCTTTGTAATGAAATCCGCATATATGTAATATGGAATATTTTTAAAGCCAATTTGATGCGTGTGTAGATAATTTCATTGGTTAATTTAGCATTTTATGTATTTTTATTTCTTTCAGATGTTTTCGCCGTGACAAAGAGACCATCCTTTTTTTCACTTTTTAAGATGCAATAAATAAAAGTAATCAATATATTCTCAATTCTTTATTTCTAAACAGAAATCAGCACTATATATATGAATCAACAACATACAACAGAGAATGCAATTCCATTATAATGACAATCAAACGTTACATTTATATGATACGATATGTTGCACAATATGATTACAATCTTATTTTGATACACAGAGGAAATGTCACAATACTGTCCACTATATCTGAATAATAGCACTAAAAGTCTGAAAGTAGACGGGCCACTGCTGACAGGAATGATGACGTCTTCAGTTGTCTGTCCTCATACTGGTCCCACGGGCTGGCTAGCTGGTCGTTACGCACTCGGTAGGTCTCTCGCTGGTATCTGGTAAGCTGCTGTTTCTCAACTAGCTGGACGGTCAGGTCGACGGTGGATGCCTCCTTCTTGAGTTCCGGGACGAGTCGGTAGAAGTGTAGGTTGGTGGATCCGGTCCTTGCTACGAATCGGCGGTGCCATCCTTCAGTGTCGTTGTTTGTACGGACGGGTTGGCGGAAGACTGACCATTGGTGTACTGTCCAGACCCTGCTGTGGAGCCAGGTGTTGCTCAAGTAGGTCATAAAGTCCTGTAGTGGTTGAGTAGATGCCTTGGTCCGAAGGTTGTTGAAGGCGGGTACGATGTGGTCTGATGGTAGGTATGGCAGGCTGAGTACTCTCCTGATGAAGTGGTGGGTCATCTTCCTTTTGTTGTAGGTACCACGTAGTCCTAAACTCCCAACCTTCCTCATGACTGCTTGGCTCCAGTGAAACGAACAATCATGGATCTCTGCGTCGGGGAAGATGTCGGTGACGGATCGCCAAGTGGCTGCCTCAAAATTAAAAAAAAAACTAATAAAATCACATATATATATGATACTTATTATGTAAAATTATGGAATAACTAGTTTCTGACGTTACGTTTGCGGACAGTAAAATTAATGCTGATAAATGTAAAAACGGATGTTTGCACCGTAAAATCAGCATTTACCGTCCGCAAACATAACGTCAGTATCTAATTATTCCCATTCTAATGCAAACTATATTTTTGTGAATAAAAAGGGAAATGTGACGTTAGCAACGTCAAAGCCTAGTATGTTCTCGTTTTACAGCCGTAACTAAGGAGCAAACAACCAATGAAATTTGACGTTATGGCGACATTGCATTAGAATCAGTTTTAAATGTATGTTTTATTTGGATAAAAAATGGTAAATTTGAGTAAAATGTAATACGCAGATTATAATCGATAAAATCGTATCGGATACACCAACCGATTCTAACCAAGTATTGGTTATTATTCTGAACGGATTTCCTACCACTATTTTTACAAAATGTATTCAGACTTCAGTTCTTGCATTTTATAGTTTCTTATTCATTTATTCCAGGGGTCGATTGTAACGTATTTCGGAGCTTGAATGTTTCAGACTGCTTTCTGACCGTGAAAAATTTAACTAGGGCTGTCACAATTCACCGTGGTTCTTGATTCACTGCGGTTTTTGACAACTGTTTGATACATGTACACCATACAAGAAGAGGCAGTATATCGTCAAAGCTAACTTTTAAAGTTTAAAAGACCCTCCTGTTTTCTGGTCAATACAATAATTCTCAAAGCATTCAAGTTAGAAATGATTTTAATTTGTTGTTTTTAAACTTGTTTTATTAAAATATATCTGATGAATTACAGTGGAGGATTCAAGGGGGGAGTAGGGGGCGTATACCTCCCTAAAATTTTCCAATGATAGGTAATACGATAATTTTCAATAAAAAAAATAGTAAATATTACTGAATATTAACAACCTGTTAGTAAATATAACTGTTAAATGCATCAATTTTCATTCTTTAATCAATTACAGTCACGAAAATGGGTCCTATAATCAAAAAATGCGGATATTCAAGAGCCTCAGGCTCCCCTACCAGGGCTCTGCCCTGGACTCACTGGGGACCTAGGCGGTCCAAAGACCCCTCGCCCCTAACTAAAACGCTGGATCTACTGAATTACAGAACTGCTTTCATGAATATATTCATTAAAAATGATGTATCGTGATACGAATCGTATCCTGAGTAAATATCATGATACGTATCGTATCATGAGCTTAGCGTATTGTGACAGCCCAAAATTTAACCCCCTGGACTGGTGACTGTCTGTATGGCTCATTTATGGCTTTGGAAATAGAAAAACCCTGACGATTTTTGTGTCGCCTGCGAAGCATAGCGACACTTAGGGATCACTTTGTCCGTTGTCCATCTGTCCGTCCGTCCGTCCGTCCGTCCATCCGTCTGTCTGTCACACTTTGGGCGTCACAGCTCATAACTTTTTATTGGTAAGTGATAGGGCTTTGATATTTCACAACATGTGTATTCCTTGTGGTAAGACCTTTTTACAAATACCATAATTCTTGACCTTGTGACCTTGACATAGATATTTGACCTACTTTTGAAAAAAAAGGTAAGATTCGCTATATCTACATATTTGACCTATTTTAAAAAAAAAAAAAAAAAAGATTGTATATATCATTTGATTTGTAAGTGATAGGGCTTTGGTATTTCACATGTGTATTCCTTGTGACAAGGCCTTTCTATCCAGAACATAATGATTGAACTTGTGACCTTGACCTTAATATTTGACCTACTTTTCAAGAAAAGTAAAATTGGCTATATCTTTTTATTGGTAGGTGATAGGGCTTTGATATTTCACATGTATTTTCCTTGTAACAATGCCTTTCTACACATACCATAATTAGCTCACCTCGACGAAGTTGAGTGAGCTTATGCTCTACCCCCGCGCGTCCGCGTCCGTGTCCGTGTCCGCGTCCGTGTCCGCGTCCGCGTCCGGTTAAGAAGTTTGGGGTAGCTCAGTATTTGGCAAAGTACTGATGCTACAGTAACCAAACTTGCACAAGTGATTCATCTTTGGATGTTGAGGTGAACCCATGCATCGGATGCTGCATCTGACCTACATTTTCTGCTTGAGTGACTTGGTTAAGAAGTTTGGGTTAGCTCAGTATCTGACAAAGTACTGATGCTACAGTAACCAAACTTGCACTAGTGATTCATCTTTGGATGCTGAGGTGAACCCATGCATCAGATGCAGCATCTGACCTACATTTTCTGCTTGAGTGACTTGGTTAAGAAGTTTGGGATGGCTCAGTATCTGACCAAGTAATAATGCTACAGTAACCAAACTTGCACAAGTGATTCATCTTTGAATGCCGAGATGGATCCATGCATCGGATGCAGCATCTGACCTACTTTTTCCACTTGAGTGATTTTGCTTTTAAAAGCCAATATTGAGCAAAGTATAAGTGCTACATGTACCAAACTTACATATTGGATGTATCTTTGATCAAACTTTCATAAAATGACCTTGACCTACTTTTTCCGCTTGAGTTATTTTGCCTTTAAAAGCCATTAATGAGCAAAGTATAAGTGCTACATGTACCAAACTTGCTTATTGGATGTATCATTGATCAAACTTTCATGTAATGACCTTGACCTACTTTTTCCGCTTGAGTGATTTTGCCTTTAAAAGCCAATATTGAGCAAAGTATAAGTGCTACATGTACCAAACTTGCATATATGATTTATTTTTTATCAAACTTTCATAAAATGGCCTTGACCTACTTTTCTGCTTGAGTGATTTTGCCTTTAAAAGCCAATATTGAGCAAAGTATAAGTGCTTCATGTACCAAACTTACATATTTGATGTATCTTTGATCATTCTTTCATAAAATGACCTTGACCTACTTTTTGCGCTTGAGTAATTTTGCCTTTAAAAGCCAATATTGAGCAAAGTATAAGTGTTTCATGTACCAAACTTGCATATTGGATGTATCTTTGATCAAACTTTCATAAAATGAAATTGACCTACTTTTTCCGCTTGAATGATTTTGCCTTTAAAATGTTAAACGTCTTCAAATTGAATAGCATTATACATATATATACATGTATTTAGAAATATGTTTGAACTGAATTTTGCTGCCACGAGGTGAGCTTCGTAATCTGTGATTACCTATGTTTTTCTTTATCTTTTGACCTTGACCTAGCTATTTAACCTTATTTTCTAAGAAATTAAGCTTGTACATGTATATATCTTTTAATTGGTAGGTGATAGATCTTTAATATTTCTTATGATGAGACCTTTTTGTTACCAATTTTTACGTAGTGACCTTGACCTAGATGATTGACACTCTTTTATGAAAATTTGAGAATGACCATATCTTTTAATTTTTAATTAAGAGGCCTGATGTTTCAAATAAATATCATTTGACAAGACTTTTCTACTGATACCAATAATTTTGATCCACTTTCTAGAATAATAATCAAGCCACCTCGCAGGCGACACAAGCATTCCGTGACTATAACTTATACATACATGTAATAATTATATGTACACCACGTACACATAACACAATGAACTAAGGGGACCACACATGTTAAGGAGGCACTTGCATTGACCTATTGCATTCTGCACTGAGGAAGAAGAATGATGTAAAGTTGGCGATCACAGTGTTTCCCAAAAACTTTCAGCTCACATAGGTCATTCAGACCTATGTAATAAAGAAACGCATAGGGCAGAAATAAAAACTGTCTGAAAAAGAAGAGGCCCAAGGGGCCCACATCGCTCAGCTGAGTTGCAAACAATAGAATGATAGTGGACAATTTGGTAGAGGACATTGAGTACTAGTTTCCAGCAAGGTTTAGTTAAATTCTGTGTAGCAATTTCAGAGGAGATGTCGAAAATGTGTCATCCAATCAGAGCCCTGGGTGGCAATATTCTTTGACATGTTGGCATGAAAAAACTCGAAATTGGTAGAGGACCTTTGAGTACTTGCTTCCTGTAAGGTTTCATGAAATTCTTTGCAGTGGTTGCAGAGGAGATGTCGAAGATCATGTGTCAGCCAATCAGAACCCTCGGCAGCCATATTTATTGACCGATTTGCACGAAAAACACAAACTTGGTAGAGGACCTTGAGTACTTGCTTCCATTAAGGTTTCATGAAATTCTGTGCAGTGGTTGCAGAGGAGATGTCGAAGATGTGTCAGCCAATCAGAACCCTCGGCAGCCATATTTATTGACCGATTGGCACGAAAAACACAAACTTGGTAGAGGACCTTGAGTACTTGCTTCCTGTAAGGTTTCATGAAATTCTGTGCAGTGGTTGCAGAAAAGATGTCGAAAATGTGTCAGCCAATCAGAGCCCTCGGCAGCCATATTTATTGACCGATAGGCACGAAAAACACAAACTTGGTAGAGGACCTTGAGTACTTGCTTCCTGTAAGGTTTCATGAAATTCTGTGCAGTGGTTGCAGAGGAGATGTCGAAGATGTGTCAGCCAATCAGAGCCCTCGGCAGCCATATTTATTGACCGATTTGCACGAAAAACACAAACTTGGTAGAGGACCTTGAGTACTTGCTTCCTGTAAGGTTTCATGAAATTCTGTGCAGTGGTTGCAGAGGAGATGTCGAAGATGTGTCAGCCAATCAGAACCCTCGGCAGCCATATTTATTGACCGATTGGCACGAAAAACACAAACTTGGTAGAGGACCTTGAGTACTTGCTTCCTGTAAGGTTTCATGAAATTCTGTGCAGTGGTTGCAGAAAAGATGTCGAAAATGTGTCAGCCAATCAGAGCCCTCGGCAGCCATATTTATTGACCGATAGGCACGAAAAACACAAACTTGGTAGAGGACCTTGAGTACTTGCTTCCTGTAAGGTTTCATGAAATTCTGTGCAGTGGTTGCAGAGGAGATGTCAAAGATGTGTCAGCCAATCAGAGCCCTCGGCAGCCATATTTATTGACAGATTGGCACGAAAAACACAAACTTGGTAGAGGACCTTGAGTACTTGCTTCCTGTAAGGTTTCATGAAATTCTGTACAGTGGTTGCAGAGGAGATGTCAAAATTGTATCAGCCAATCAGAGCCCTCTGCAGCCATATTTATTGACCGATTGGCACGAAAAACACAAACTTGGTATAGGACCTTGATGACTTGCTTCCTATTAGGTTTCAGGAAATTCTGTGCAGCGGTTGCAGAGGAGATGTCGAAAATGTATCAGCCACTCAGAGCTCTCGACGGCCGTATTTGTTGACCGATCAGCACGAAAAATACAAACTAGACAGAGGACCTTGAATACTTGCTTCCTGTAAGGTTTAGTGAAATTCTGTCTAGCGTTTATAGAGGAGAAATCGAAAATGCATCACCTTCAGAGCCCTTGACGGCCATATTTGTTGACCGATCGGCACAAAAAAAAAAACACACAAACTTGGTAGTAGAAGACCGTGAGTTCTTGCTTCCAGTAAGGTTTCGTTAAATTCTTTTAAGCAGTTGTAGAGAAGATATCGAAAATGTGTAATCCTGGGCGGCCATATTTTTCGACTGGTCGGTATGAAAAAACCCAAACTTGGCAGAGGGCCGGATAATTATTTTTTGTAATTTTCCAATGTTGAAAGTTACTCTAACGTTTAAATAATTCAGCGTGATTTTTCGGCCATATTAAACATCAAACACAGAATGAGAACATCTCTTGCCAGCAGATCACTTCATTTTAATTTCTTGAATGGCATATGATGCCTATAATCTACTTAAATGATACTCAACGGAGACAGGCTACATGTATTTGGTACTAATGACTATTGAATTTGATTTATTCACTCAAAATTGCATAAAGTTTGTTCCATTTTTTTATACTTAGTTTATGATACACAAAAAAGTGTTTTCTGGGCAGTGGAAAGGTCGGAAGAGAGGGGGGAGGAGCAATTTCATGATACGGATTTTTTCCCCTAAAATTTCGATCCGGAAGTGTTTTTTTTTTTGCGAAGTCTTCCTGCCCCCCCCTCCCCATAATAATCAAATGGTTGCTCCCTTAAAGCCATTCCCATGATTTCCTCACTCCCTCTTACATTAATGCTTTCATTTTCATAGTATATCAAGAAAAAGAAAAAAGAAAAAGAAAGAAAAAAGAAACAGGGGCCCAAATGGGCTGACTTATTCAAGGGTCCATGCGAACTCAAAAAAAAATAATAATAAAAATAATAATAGATAAATAAATAAAAAGAAGGAAAAAAATCAGTCAATCATGGTTAGTTTGTCCATATACAGTAACTTACATCTATTTGTCATAATGAATAAATTAAAAAAAGAAAGAAAAAGTTCCGTCTTTCGTCTATAATGGAATAATTATTTTAGTATAATTTAGTATAAGACAGTGAGTACATACTCCCTGTCAGATCTGGTGACATTTCATGCAAGAAATTCAAAACATCAATTATTTGTAAGCGTTTTTAAGCTGGAAAGTATCTAAAACAGATCGTTAAAGATACTTAAGACACACTTCCTGTTCTGGTTTTATTGAAGAAAATGCCCCCCCCCCCCCCCCCCCCCCCTTGCAGAATAGTTCCAATTGGTGTACATGTAGGACCTTCAATACTTTTTAGAACATTTTGTACTTATTTTACGTGTAATTTTCAGCCAGAAAAAAAAAAACGATAAATAGTAATAAAAATCAAATTTAGCATGTACATAATCCAAATGTCAAAAGGGCAATTAGATATAGAACAATCTTGAATATGAACACTTCTCGGATATTTAGATATCATAAGAAGATAATTTTCAACATAATTTGCATCATCCAGAATTTATCCTCGAAAGAAGCTTAAAATAAGTATAAAATGAAGAAATCTTGTATAAATCTGTGTATCTTGTTACTGGTATGTGTATAATCTTGTACCTTGTGCAGACTAATTCCGGCATTCAAATTGTTCAGCAGTTCTGGGGAAGAAAATGAGGAGTCAATACACGCAAAACAACCAAATTTTTAAAGGAAGAAAAATCTTGTGGACGGTCGAATGCTATCATAATTGCAATATCAATCCTGTTAAAATGTTTCAGCACGTACATTTCTCGTACTCAGCTCGTGCCAATCATGTATGTATGCCGTCACATCTCGTATAAATTCGTAAGAATTTAAACTCGTACTGATCTCTTATCTTTTCGTACTGAAGTCTTCGTTTGTCGAAAAGATGTCTTTTACTAGTCGATGTGTGTGTATTCGCAATAGCATTGCTTATATTCACAATAACATTGCGTACATTCGCATATTCGCGATAGTTTTACGTATATTCGCAATTGTATTGCATATATTCGCAGAAACATTGCGTCACCATTGTATATTCGCACTAGAATGGCGTATATTCGCAATAGGATCGCGTATAGTCGCAGTACTTTTGCGAAAATACGCAATGTTATTGCGAATATACTGCAATGTCATTGCGAATATACGCAATACTGCAATAGTCCACCCTGACCATTTCGGTTATTTTAAGAACATACATTCAACGATCAGATACCCTAATGTTGGGTTCGTTTGGTGTTGAAATAAATGATAAATATGGTATATACATACATATATTTATAGATTGTGAGACACAGTATGCTCTTGTATGCATTTTGGGAGAAGTAATCGAGCGAAACCAAAGGGTCGCGTTGTTTTAAAATTATTTAACCCCTCTCCCTTCTCTTCTCAACCGCTCCAACACCACAAGAGACCCAAAGGGGCCTTATCGCTCATATGACGTAAAAATTGAGCTAAGAGCAGCGATCTTTGATTTCCGATCGGGTCGAAAAGCACAAACTTGGTAGAGGACATTATGGAATCGTGATTGGACCGCTTCGTGTCATCATGCCATCGCCGGCAATGTCACGATGGCGATGCTACGATGGCGAGGTTACGATGCCACGATTGCGAAGATATGATGCCACGATGACGAAGATACGATGTTCACATCGTGTCATTGCCATCGTGACATCTTATCATCGCCATCGTGTAATCGCTATCGTAACATCGTGTAATCGCCATCGTCACATCGTGTCATCGCCATCGTAGCATCGTGTCCTTGCGATCGTGTCATTGCCTTCATAACATCATGTCATCATCATCGTAACATCTTGTCATCGCCATCGCCACATTGTGTCATCGCCATTGTAACATCGTGTCATTGCCATCGTAACATCTTGTCACCGCCATCGTAGCATCGTGCCATCGTCATCGTGAAATCACCATCGCAACATCGTGTCATCGCCATCGTAATATCGTGTCATCGCCGTCGTGTCATTGCCATCGTAACATCTTCTATATAGAGTCATTTGTGAGGGTATTATGTTGGAATTGTCCTTGTGGTGACATTGCCGTACTGATGGGCCTCTCTGTGCTGAAGAGAACAGAGAGAAAGAATGGTTCTTTCTCTCTATTCACCCCAGAACAAATTTCTATCGTCTTAGAGGCGAGGTTGGGGTCCAGATACGACACTACATTTATCTGTAATCGAGATTTATCTCAATTTATGATGCATTTTTTCTTTCGAACCGAAACCCCATGTCACACATGATAACGAAACCCCATGTTACACATAGAGTTCCTTGTTACAATTTCAACATCAAAAGCATTTAAGGTGAATTATTGTATAATATGGTCTTTGTTATACAAGAAAAATGAACAGAAATGCATTGTAATAAGATTTTTTTAGTTATGTGTATTATACACGGCCAAATTTTTCAGTCGCCGATACTGTACCGGAGTGTTCGACGTATCTGAGACTATTTGAACGGTTTCAACGTCATCAATAGGTCACAATATAATCCTCTCCTTCTGTACACTATATTTAATCCTTGTAAAAAGTAAAGAAATGAAGAAAACTTCATTCCTACTTACAATTGTTATCTAATCCCCGCTTCGGAACCGAAACCCCTGTTGACACATAGCCGAAACCAGGGCTGTCACGGTGAAACTAGGGCTGCTACTCTTAACCAAAAATTCGGTTAACCGCGGTTCAAGCTTGTCAGTTCGAATCGGATCCTACTTTATGGATTTCCAAGGACTTATCTGTTTATAAGACCTTGTGGATTTCGGCTCTTTTTTTTGGTTATATCTAGTAATCAGTAATCAATCAATTATGAATGATACACAGACCGTGATTGGGTACTCTATCGTATTTCACCCAATGAAATGGGTTGTTTCACATCTTGATTGTAAACGTGCACGTGTTTGTTTGACGGATGGAGTTTAAGAAGTCTTAGTTTGGTTACTTTGTTGACTGTTGATAAAATCTCGAAGAAAAATGCTTTCAAAGCAGAAAAAAATGAAAAAAGAATTATTTGTTGATTTGTTATTCTTACAATTATTTCACTCTTTTATGGAATTAAACAACATAAACTCAAACCGAACCAAAAAAAAACGAGAACCGCGGTTCATTTTCCTGAACCGAACTCAATCGACTGAAGGCTGCACCGTGACAGCCCCTAGCCGAAACCCCCTATTTGCGCTCTAACAGGGTGTAAAATATAAGATTGTCCAGAATTTTTTTCCAGAAAAGAAGCGTAACGAAAAGAAAACTAGAAGTCTCTGACGAGACTGAAGCTCTCCTGGTTGTTTGGTAAAATTTATCTTAGTGGCACACTCTTTTTCCAAGACCCTGGGGATCAGGTGCTCAAACAAAATATCATATAAACAACAAGATCACAGACTTACTATACTACAAAAAGAATTAACTCTCTATCAATTATACTTTCTAAGAATGTGTGCTCCAAAGATAAGATTAACATAACAGAATTTTTCTGATACCCCAAGTAGCATGGGGCTTAAACAAAACATCAGATGATCAACTAGACCACAAACCTAGTACATGTATTATACAAAATGGATTAACTCTCTATCAATTTATACTTTCTGAAAATGAGTTTTCACAAGATAACATAGACTTAAATAGATGAAAATAACCACACCCCTTTTCAAGACCCTGAGGGTCCGGTGCTCAAACAAAATATCATGTGCACAACAACATCACAAGCTGATTATAAAGCAAAATTATTAACTCTCTATCATTCATTTTTTAGGCGAGTTTCGCGAAGCGAGCTCGGCTAATGTGATCGCAGGAACCACGTGACCTCAGAATTGCATCACGTGACCTTCACAAGATTACATGATAGATTTATACATGCATAGACGAAAATTAACACACGCATTCTCCATGAACCTGAGGGTCAGGGGTTCAAACAATAAAAGATGCACATCTAGACCACAAGGTTACAGAGAGATATATAGGAGAAAATGACCACTCCCATTTTCTAAGACCCTGGGAGCAGGGGCTCAAACAAAATATCAGGTGCACATCAAGACCACTGACTGTGAATAAGACAAAAACAATTTGTATTTCTATCAATATACTTTGAATTCTGAGAATTGGTGCTCACAAGATTACATAGAGTTATATAGGAGAAAATGACCACACCCATTTTCCAAGACCCTGGGGGGTCAGGGGCTCATACAAAATATCAGGTGCACATCTAGATCACAGACTGAGAATAATGCACAAACAATTATCTTTCTATCAATTATACTTTCTGAGAATTGGTGCTCACAAGATAACATAGATTTATGTATGAGAAAATGACCACACCCATTTTCCAAGACCCTGGGGGTCAGGGGCTCAAACAAAATATCTGGTGCACACCTAGACCACAGACTGAGAATAAAGCATAAACCATTATCTTTCTATCAATCATACTTTCTGAAAATTGGTGCTCACAAGATTACGTAGAATTATATATAAGAGAAACTGACCACACCCATTTTCCAAGACCCTGGGGGTCAGGGGCTAAAACAAAATATCAGGTGCACAACTAGACCACAGGCCCATTATAATGCAAAAAGAATTTATTTTGTACTGTTCAAAGATTCAGAGGATTCGCGCTCACAAGAAAAGTTTAACGGACGGACAGACAGACAGACAGACAGACAGACGACCGGACGCCGGACACAGGGCGATCGCATAAGCTCGACTGGTCTTTGACCAGTAGAGCTACAAATGAAGGAAAAAATGTCTTCTGAGGAGCATTATCTACTGAAATTAGACTGTTCAAAGCGATCAAGCTAGATAAAGATGAGGGGAAAAAAATCGATATGCGCATGAAATGCTGTCGCTTTTTCGCCAGACATACATGTACGTCCACATACAGATATTGAATACCCTCAATATCTCAACTGAAAGCATGCAATTTGATAGCGATCAGTGTGTGCAAATTTGAATGTACAATGTATAAACCTACGAAAATTTTGAAATATAATGTATTCAAATCGGTGTTTTCTGAACTTTAACTGACAGTAGTTTGCTTTAAAAACATGTCATAATGGCCAAAAGTACTTCTTTTAGCATTGCCGAGGAGGACACTTTCTCTATTTGCGAAAACGATGAGGACGGTTTTACGTACAAACATATGCCTGGCTATACCCCTGTCGCCAGATTTATTCATTTTATTTATTTTATACAATGAATGATTCCTTTCCAAACAAGATCATAGTACACTGCAGTATTTTCTTATCTTACAAATGCCTGTGTTATATAGTAGTTTTTTCCCCATAGCAGCTTTCCCCCGCCCCCTCGGAAAAACTGCTATATAGCAGATTTTCCCCCATGGCGGAAAAACTGCTATATATAGTAGTCTTTCCCCAATAGCAGATCCCCCTCCCCCGCCGTTACTGGTTTGGAATTTATCTTTTTTATTATTTTGCGTTCAATAAAGATTTTCAATTTCTAAATGCTCACTCCGTTTGTCTAATATTATCTGTCTGTCTACCTGTCTGTTTGACCATCTGTTCGTATCTGACTTTATGTCTGTCCTTTCCTTTCTTCCTGTGGATGAATCTCTCTGTATATCTTTCTTTGTGTCTGTTTGCCTTTCTGTCTGGATATCGTTCTGTATATGTCTGTCTGTGTGTGTATCTGTAAGTATTTCTACCTGGATCTTTCTGCATATATTTATCTTTTTGCGTGTCTGTATATTTGAAAGGGTGTATGTTTGATTCAGTCTGTAATTTTTCTTTTTATATGTCGTTTAACACTCCTTATGTCAATGGAAATTGTCCTGAAATGATGTGGAAATGGATGTGATTTTAAAAATTATAGTCATGTGTATTTATCTTTCTTATGTCAATGTGTGAGTCTGTCTGTCTGTCTGCCTGTCTGTCGGTCTGTCTGTCTGTGAGATTCTATGTATGTGTGTATGTTTCTATCTCTGTGTCTGTCTTTGTGAATGTCTATTTATCTGTTTGTCTTTGTCTTTTTCCGTCTTTGTGTTTGTCTATCTTTGTGCTTTTCTGTCTGTCTGTCGCAGTGTGTCTGTCAGACTATTTATCTGTATGTGCTTACCTGTTTGTCTTTGAGTTTGTCTGTCTTTATTTCCCTTTCTTCATATGTCTGTCTAGGTGTACCTTTATTTACGTGCCTATATATCTTTGTGTCTATATGTGAATGTCTGTGTCTTTACTAGTGTTTGTCTGTGTATCTGTCTGCATATGTCTATCTATCTATAGCTTTACTCCCTCTTTTCATGGTCCATTTTGTACTCATTTCATGAGAAAACACTCTAGAAAACTTATAAAGACAATTACATGTACATACGTATTGATATTTTAATAAAAGTGGAAACATAACAAATGATGAATTATCATATTAAAAAAATGAAGTGGTACATAATGTCTCATTATCTATATATATCTTGGCCTTAATTCTACACTCTCTGGACCTTTGAAAAATAATCCACCGCGTATGCTTAAAATGAAACGAAGTCACGATAGCGATTACGACGGCAATAACACGATCCTACGATTTCGATGACATGATGTTACGATGGCGATGACATTATGTTATGGTGGCGATGACACGATATTACGATGGCGATGATACGATGTCACGAAGTGAATATCGTATCTTCGCCATCGTAACATCGTGTCTTCGCCATCGTTGCATAGAAACTTCGCCATCGTAACATCGTAGCGTCTTAACATTGCCATCGTAACATCGCCATCGTGACATCGCTGAAGATGGCACGATGGTACGAAAGTAGTCATGTTCATGGCCGGGTTCTGATATACATGGTGTGGTTGTCTATGTACAGCTTTTGTCACAATGCTTGAAAAAAAAGGTGTTTAATAACCATCTAGTGCATTATTGTAAAAGTATCAGTATCAGTATTAAATATTGTATATTTCTACCCCCCCCCTTTCTAATTCACAAATTTCAATGATAGAGATACATCTTTCCTAATTTTCAAAATCAGTTCTTTTAACCAGGGAAATTGTTATCGTTTTGAACAAATACTAAAACTTCACATTTTTCAATTTACAGAAGTCCTTTAAACAGCATCATTGTATATTTCTCCCCCCCCCTTTCCAATTCAGTGATAAAAATCCTCATAAGTTGGCGGATGATAGATGACATTCCCTACAAATTTCAATGAGAAAGATCGATATACATTGTATCTTTCCTAATTCTCAAAATCAGTTCTATTAATCAGGGAAATTGTGATCGTCTTGAACAAATACTCAAACTGCACATTTTTCAATTTACAGAAGTCCTCTAAACAGCACCATTGTATATTTCTACCCCCCCTCCCTTTCCAATTCAGTGATAAAAATTCCTCATAAGTTGGCGGATGATAGATGACATTCCCCACAAATTTCAATGAGAGAGATATATCTTTCCTAATTTTAAAATCTGTTCTATTAACCAGGGAAATTGTGATCGTCTTGAACAAATACTCAAACTTCACATTTTTTTCAATTTTCAGAAGTCCTTTAAACAGCATCGTTGCATCACTTTGTCTTACCCCCCCCCCCCCCTTTTTCTCTCTTTCGAATATTCAGTGATAAAGTTTCCTCGTAAGTTGGCGGAAGTTACGTCAAATGGTGAGTGGCGGCATTCGAAGACATTCCCCACAAATTTCAATGAGAGAGATATGTCATTCCTAATTTAGAAAATCAGTTCTATTTAACAGATATCGTCTCAATTAAAATAATAAATGAATAAAAACTAATAATAAATGAGCGCATGTCTACAAATCACGATATTTAGACCCCCTTTTCCCTCCAGTGATACATTTTCCTCATAAGTCGGCGGAAGTAGCATACGTCAACATTAGAGGGGTTCCGAAATATTCCCCGCAACTAAAAGAGATAATTTTCTTTCCCCACAATATTGAGATGCCTTTCTTTCAAATATTAAGCCTCAACTCAAAAAAGTAAATGAGTGACATTCAAAATCACCCTAATTTCTACCAGAAAAAAATCGAAAAATCACTGTTTTTATTACTAGAAAGCACATTCCCCACAATGTGAGAAAAACACCCGATTCCCCAAAAGTGAGTTTCAACGCGTAAGAGAGAGAGAGAGAGAGAGAGAGAGAGAGAGAGAGAGAGAGAGAGAGAGAGAGAGAGAATGATATCGTATTTTTTATTTCGATTCATTTCAAAATAATTTACTTTCAGGCAATAAAATTTGTCTGAGATTTCGTTACATAACCTGATAGTATGTAACAGTAGACAGTTCATCTATCATCTCCGTCGCTTCAAAATTCCTTCACAGAAACAATACGGTAGACGAAGTCTACATCAATATATAATGTCTATAGAAACTGAACAGTGGACGGATCGTCTCTGTCACCCAATTTTACTTGGCAAATATCAATTGAAACTCAATGGTGGACGGATCGTCTCCGTTACTTAAATAGCGGACGGATCGTCTCCCTTACTCAAATTAAATGAATAGTGGACGGATCGTCTCTGTCACCCCGTTATACTTGGTAAATGTCAATTGAAACTTAATGGTGGACGGATCGTCTCAGTCATTGTGGACGGATCGGTTTGTGGACGGATCGTCTGGGGACGGGTGATTGTGGACGAATGGTTTGTGGACAGATCGTCTAGAAATCCTTTAAGTAGCTCGTTCTTTTGACGATTTTGACGAACCGGCTATAAGGTGGATTCATTTTTCATTTGAGCAATTCTTGAATAAAGTTTAATAAGGTAATTAGAATAAATGTTAAAAAGCAAAATGTAATAAGAAGGAACTTTTTCGCCAGAATAGAAAAAGAAGACAAACAGAAAGTGGCAATATACAGCACCACCGTAAACAGACCGCACAACACCATCTAAAAACGAAAGGACACACAATCCACAAAGGATTTTTTTGTGGCGCTGTCAAAATCGCGCTTTTCAAATCTTTCAAAATAGACATATAACTGACATCTTTGAATCTTAAAATAATATTCTTATTCGACAATTAGCTCTAAGAATACTACCTTATCCTTCACATTGATATCACCAGCCTGTATAAGTATCTCAACTATTTCTGTATAACCTCGGTGTACTGCCGTTTGCAATGGAGTGATATTATTCTGTAAAAGTAGAGGTGTTTCGTTTAAAAACGAACTTAACAAAGCCGAACGCAAACGAACATAAGAGTACATAAAGTCAGATAAAAATGGAGCATTTAATATATGAACATCCTATACAAAGATTAATAGAATGAACATGTATTTGAACATATTGAATAAACATTACCACATAGAAAACCCCGAGAGTCATAATATAAACGCATGAAATAGATTAAAATGGCTATACAAGACCAATTTTAGTCATATGTCAATGTGATAATTATTGTAAAGTTCATATAAATTCTCTGTACAATAATGTCGAAGGGTTCCAACTCTATACCTTCTTGAAGAAAATTCCAAACCAATTTACATGCATCGGACACTTGTTTCGAATATTACATTCTCATCAGTGATGCTTCCGGCGGAACCACTTAAAATAATTTCAGTAGCGCCCTCTTTAATTTTTGAAGTTAGATTCGTATATTTACATTATAGAGAGTGTGGTACTCCAAATTTCCTGTAGGGTCGATTCAGTAGCATATCCAAATAAAATCTATGTTCAAAATAGAATTGGAGGGATGGTGTTTAGATGTTAAACTCCTTTAATTTGGATGATATTTATCGGTGAAATGGCTATTTCCGAAATATCAAAAAATATATATGATGTCACATTGATAAAAAGCCAAAACAAAGCTTCTTTCAGGTGACAGAGCTGGAAAGAAGAAATTAATTCACTTGACAAACATCAGGTCACGGGGAACGATTTTAAGTGCTCCAAAAGATCAATATGTATTGTCGCACTTGACATTGGATCCATAGTAATAATATCATTGCGTTGTGAAGTGTTATTTTGTCGTTGAAACGAGGCACTTGTTTTACAGTGCTCTATCCTTCCATCAGTTTATTTTGTCGTGGAATCAATATTACATGTGTGGCAGAGCGCACTTATTTTTCATAATTACATCTTCTAAATTACCTGTTTATTCTTTATTTAACTCGTAAATGCCATTATTTATCCTTTCTTTCATGTCATTTTACTATTTTGTCTTCTGCTCGTAGATACTTTTCATAACTTCCGCTTTACCGTAATCATTTTACATTGAGCATTTTGATTGGTTAATACTTTTACTGCTCAGCCAATGAAAAGACACCTTTGTAACAGGTTTCTGTATCGTTATCATGTGATAAGTCAGTATATAAAGAGCTGCAGAGTGAATTGTAGTCACTTCTGCTGGCGTATCTAGCAATGTAGGTTTCTCTTTGAATAGCCACTGTGGTTGGCTAGTATTAATTTTGGCTTAAATAGAAATAGTGTTATTTCTGATATTTAGTTCTTGTGAGAACTTAGTTTATTTCGGATTATTTTATAGTTTTGACTTAGTCTATTTAGATACCGTATCTTACACTGTAAAAACAGTGTTTAGAATTTAAACACATTGGAAACATGTTCTTTTCGGAACATGTTTAGGAAAGTGTTTATATTCGAAACATATTTGAATTGAATATGTTGAATTCTTAAACATGTTTAGGCAAAATGAGGATTACTATACATTAAATTCTAAACATGTAACGATATTAAACACATCGAAGCACTTTTCTGAATGACTGTAACACTTTTCTAAATGCCTAAACATTTTCCTAAATGCATTAATTCTCTAAACGCGTTTCATATCGGAGGTAAAAATGTTCCTTATTGTTAATGAACACTATGAGAGAGAGAGAGAGAGAGAGAGAGAGAGAGAGAGAGAGAGAGAGAGAGAGAGCGAGAGAGAGAGAGAGAGAGAGGAAATAAATATATGAAATGCATGAACCAAATCGGATGATGGTTGTGAACGTAAGCATTTGCACATTGTAGATTTAATTACACATAAACTTTTTTATTTTAATAATGACAGGATTATAAAATATATTTTGGACACAAACCCATGTCAATAGGCCAATAACAATTTTTGCAAGTACATTTTTGTACATAATCAAATGATCTATTTAATATGCAATGTAGGCTGCGAGTTAGATCCGCCTTTGATAGCATGCACGTGTGTTGTTATCTCTCCCGGCAAGGTGCGGTCAACGCGCGCCTAATCGCGCACATGCATTCCCGCTCTTGAAAGCCAGAGGAAAACAAAGGAGGAAAGCGGTAAGTGATTTCATAACGTTTCCTATGTTTTTATAAACTTCTATCAGAATATTGTATCAATGATTATGTTGAAGACATTATGACCTTACCATATCTGAAAAGAAAACATATTTGAGACAGTATAATTATTCAAATCAATTGAAATCATCGTTTGTGATGAGGGCGGCACAGGGGCCAAAGACAGGAGTTCTTGAAGGGGACTTTCGTGCAAAAAAGGGGATACTGTTACATCTACAGGCATTATGTAGCTTTTTTTCCTAGACCTTTGGATCTTGAATATGTCTGTTTTAAGGAGGCGAGGAGATCGTCTTGCCTAGGGGGGGGGGGGGGGGGAGAGAGAAAGGTGATTCATTCATTTAATAAATTCAACATGTTTATATAAATATGTGAATCGTTGTGTCCTTTTTTGTGGAGAGATGAGATTATACCAATCCTCTAGCCAAGCACTGATGGCGAGATGACACTTTAGCTCGATTTTGAAGGAAGGGGGGGGGGGGGGGTTTCAGTATTTCAAGTATGATGAGTAAGGTGTAGTATATGTGAATCCTCATGCCTGTTTGTTGTGGAGAGGTGAGATTGTATCAATCCTCTAGCCCGGCACTCATGGCGAGGTGACGCTTCAACTCGATTATGGGGGGGGGGGAGATAAAAACTGAGGGGGATATTTCAAATATGATAAGTACAGTGTAGTATGTGAATCCTCATGCCTGTTTGGTGTGGAAGGGTGAGATTGTATCAATCCTCTAGCCCAGCACTCATGGCGAGGTGACATTTTAAACTCGAGCTGGGGAAAAAGAAAAAAAATGGGGGGGGGGGGGGGTTCAAATATGATAGGTATATTGTGGTATGTAAATCCTCATGCCCGTTTGTTGTGGAGAGGTGAGATTGTATCAATCCTCTAGCCCAGCACTCATTGCGAGGTGACACTTTAACTCGATTTGGGGGGGGGGGGGGGCTGAGGGGATCAAATATGGTAATTAAGTAAAGTGTAGTATGTGAATCCTCATGCCTGTTTGTTGTGGAGAGGTGAGATTGTATCAATCCTCTAGCCCAGCACTCATGGCGAGGTGACACTTTAGCTCGAATTTGGAGGAAAAGAAAAAAAAAAGAAGGGGGGGGGGGGTATTTCAAATATGATAATTAAGTAAAGTGTAGTACAGTATGTGAATCCTCATGTCTGTTGTGGAGAGGTGAGATTGTATCAATCCTCTAGCCCAGCACTCATGGCGAGGTGACACTTTAGCTCGAATTTGGAGGAAAAGAAAAAAAATGGGGGGGGGGGGGGGGGTTCAAATATGATAATTAAGTAAAGTGTAGTACAGTATGTGAATCCTCATGTCTGTTGTGGAGAGGTGAGATTGTATCAATCCTCTAGCCCAGCACTCATGGCGAGGTGACAATTCAACTCGATTTGGGGGGGGGGGGGCTGAGGGGATCAAATATGGTAATTAAGTAAAGTGTAGTATGTGAATCCTCATGCCTGTTTGTTGTGGAGATGTGAGATTGTATCAATCCTCTAGCCCAGCACTCATGGCGAGGTGACACTTTAGCTCGAATTTGGAGGAAAAGAAAAAAAAAAGAAGGGGGGGGGGGGGTATTTCAAATATGATAGGTAAGGTCCTCATGCCTATTCGTTGTGGACATGTGAGATTGTATCAATTCTCTAGCCCAGCACTTGTAGCAATGTGACACTTTTTACTCGATTTTTGAAGAAAAGAAAAACAATTGGCGGGGGGGGGGGGGGGGGTCATAAAATATGAAAAAGGGGGGTCAGATACATTTACAAAAATCTATCAAATTGAATTATTCAAATGTTTTATGATATTTTTTTTATTGTAATGGAGTGTTCAAATATATTTATAAAATGATCACTGCAGGATGAAGATGATGCTTACATTTTAAAATTCTTACAAGAGGTGGAGAAAAGGATAGACTACTTGAAGGTACATATCCATTTACACATTTCTTATCGTACATAACTATTCAAGATTTTCAGAAGTAGCATCAATTTCTACATGGCCTGTTTCCATGAGATATTGAATGACCTCTTGTGGTTCCAAAATAACACTTACTTTGAAGGTGCAAGGGTACTTTAAATAACGTTTAGATGTTACAGGTTTTAACACTGTTTGTTTCTAAAATAAATGTTGCTAAAGCCTTCTACCTTTTATATGCATTTGCAATGACATATTTTTAGCACTAGAAGTATGAAAATCAGATGAAAAGGGTCAAAATGCCCTTCTCATAGAAAATCCTTGTCATAAAACACTTAAGACAAAACTATAAAGCTTTGAGGTTAGATTGCAGAATTGTGATTCACTCGTATTACTGTGTAATTAAGTTAGTTATGACAAAAGTATTAATTAAACAGGTCACATTAATTTAATTTTCTTTATATTTAAGCCCGCCGATATGAAGTTGACCGATACCCCCTCGGTTAGCAGTCATTAAAAGAGGAAGAGATGTAGAGGTCTAGAACTGCTACGTACAAGTACATCGATGAGGATTTCGATGGACGCTTCTCCGAATATACAAGAAAATTATGACAGTGTAGTATGATCAGTTGGTATTGTGAAAGCGACACAAATTTTAATTTATTGCACGAACAACTTAAATTTAACATTTGCTGTAAAATTATGTATTGTAAACTATTTTGTGAAATATTTTGATGTGAACATGCTGAATATGCAATTAAAAATGCTTGCATTATGCCTCTCTGTAGATTCTTTCAATTTTTTTTCTTATGAATGCAGAAATATTATATGATTTATTCTATCTGCTTAATTTGCTAAATTGAGACGAAAAGGGATAGTTTGTGTCTTTGTCTTATAGTAGCCATTTTACTATTCTATTTATTTGCCACAAATAAGGAGAATGTCCTGGATACGACCCTGGGTACAACCCTAATGAAGCAGCTACTACAGTATGGAGTTTGTGATAAACATGTTTAAAACCTAAACGTTTTAAGGTTAAACATGTTAAAATTCTAAGCATTATCCTAGTCATCTTAAGAAGCGACATGTTTAAAAACTAAACGTTTTCCTAAACATGTTTAGGAATGAGATATGTTTAGCGTCTAAACATATGAAAAAGTATGGGACAAAAATGTGTTTAGAAAAGTGTTTACGTTCTAAACACCATTTTTACAGTGTAGTTAGTTAGCACTATATTTCATTTTGGACTTGTTTTATTTGGCTATTAGAAAACTTGTTATTTTATTACGCTACAGATAGTATATTTCGTTTACGAATAATAAATAATATTGAAAGTCAATTCAATTCGTTTGATTTATTTCTATACCTTGCCACAGAGCACGATTACACATGTAATGAATATTCGGGCAATCAAAACATTGAGTGATCGCCATATCAAAATCGTACTATCGTCATCGGTTCATCGCAATCGTAATATGAACATCTTAATATTGTGTTTGAGCGATTGTATTTTCACGTATAAACATTTTAATATCGCGTCATGGTCATCGGGACATTTTCATTATATCATATTGTTATTATTCTCCAAAAATGACATCATCGCTATCATACCGACGAATACCGTCACGGTGATTATGACATCATGATATCGTCTTCAGATCGCAGTAGTTAAAGCGTGCGTCCTGTAGCATCATATCCTACCCATCCTGCTACATTTTACAATTGATGATACAATTAAGGATACAATGAAGTACTGTGGCGATATTGTAATTGCGTCTATATGAAACAAAGGAGGGGATTTCCAACAACACCAGATTGCAGCACCCACAGCAAAACCCAAAAGCACAGAGCAGACAAACGAAGAAAGAAACGCAGAAGGGACAAGGAACGTCAACACACAACACAGAAACATCGAACACAATGGACTACACATAACCAAGGAGACCAATGGGCAAACGGTGCCGACTTAGGACGGCCATATATCAGCATGATATTCGTATGGAGATGCGATGATCATACTTAGGCCAAGGTGCGAAAACGATAGAAGAAGTTCAATGATGCAATTGCGATTGCGATATTTCAATGGAGATAGAATATCATTATGATGGCGATAATGCAACAATACAATAGCGATGACACGACGATATGATGCGATTATGTGATACCAATTATTCGATTGTACGATTTAATGATTACGATGTAATGATGGCAATGTTACGATTGCGATTAAACTATTGCAATGACGATGATAAGGTTGCGATGTCACGGTGGCAATATGATTGGTGATGACGCGAAGTTTAATTTGATATGATGACGATAGTAAAATTGCGAGAATATGATGGCGAATACAGCGAGGACACGATGTAACGATAGCTACCATACAATGACGATTACCCTAGTAGCGCAAGCAACTTTTCCTAAGACAGAAGTCGTTCCCACGACATACCTTGAAGATATAAAATACAAAATAAAGAGTAGTGCAAAAGATTTATTCACTCCAAACAAATTCAAGTGTCCTCTGACTTTTATAGTATGAAGGAAAAATTTAGGCAAATTCGTCCGAGGAATACTGCATGTAACATCTAGTCATCATTTCATGATCAAGTGTTATTTTGTCGTTGAAACGAGGAAATTGTTTACATTACTCTTTCATTCATTCATGACATTTTATCGTGGAATCACAATTAACTAATAATCGGGCAATCATGCCTTGACTTTTTTATATTAATCACCATCAAAACGTTCAGTTATCGCCATATCGTGCTATCGTCATCGTTTTATCACAGTCGTGATATGTATATCTTATCATTATGTTTGAGAAATTGTATTATTTCGTTTTAGACAGGTGTCTGAAAGCCCTTTTGGAATGTTACGCTGGCGATGATTCGAATTTATGATTTCAATAATTCAATTGACGATACGATGAAGTTCTGTGGCGATATTGAAATTGCGTTTAACCAAGATGCGATCACGATAGAAGAAGTACAATGATGTAATTTAATAATTGCGACTGCGATATTTCGAAGGAATTAGAATAATATTATGATGGCGATAATGGGACAATACAATAGCAATGATCACGGTAGTTCAATGTACGATTTTGTGTTTGCTAGGATAAGATAAGGATGATAAGATAATACATGCCATAAAAATAATTCGATTGACGATGGTACGATGTAAAAAATAACGATATAACGAATGCAATAGAAAATAACGATTTTGCGATTGCTATATTTCGATAGAGATAGAATAAATTTACAATGGCGATAATTCGACGATATATTAGCGATAACGACAGTACGATTTTGTGATTGGGATTATTAGATATCGATGACATGATGATACGATGCGATTATGCAATACAAATTATTCGATTGTCGATTGTACGATTTAATGATTAAGATGTAATGATGTCAATGTTGCTATTATACTATTGCGAAGACGATGAGTCGATGTTAAGGTTGCGATGTCACGAGTGCAAGGAAGCGACAATATGATTGGTGATGACTCAAATTATAAATTCGATATGATGGCGATAGTGAAACTGCGAGTATATGATGGCGAAAACTCGACGATTCGATAGCGAGGACACGATGTAACGATGGATGATAAAACGATTCATCTAGGAGTGCAAAACAAGTAACTATGACAAAACCTACTTCGTAAAAGGAAAGTCCGATTCTGAAAATAAGTACAATGAAACAGACATTATTCAGATGTTAAACTTTCTGATCGACAACATTTTTGTGGTGTTTGGAGGAAAGATCTTCCAGCAAATTGTCGGAATTACAATGGGGACCAATTGTGCCCCACTCCTTGCCGACATTTTCCTTTGATCGTGCGAAGCTGAATTCATTCTATATTTTGTCTCTGAGGGGAAAAGATACTTAGCTTCTGACTTCAACTTCACTTACAGATACAAAGACGATGTGCTGTCCATCAATAATCCAAAATTCGCGGATTACCTGAGCAGTATCTATCCTTCGGAGCTTGAAGTTAAAGAAACTGCAGAGACTAATAATTCAGCATCCTATTTGGACATAATATTGTCCTACGACACTGATGGTCACTTGAACACCTCACTCTATGACAAACGGGACGACTTCAATTTCAGCATTACAAACTTTCCTTTTCTGAGTAGCAACATCCCTTCATCGCCTGCTTATGGCGTGTTCATATCTCAGTTGATACGCTATACCAGAGCAAGTAACAAATATACGGATTTTGTTCTGAGAGCTAGGCGTCTTTCAGATAAGCTTCTCAGTCAGGGATATGTTTGTGACCGACTAATATCGTCACTGAGGAAGTTCTACGGTCGATATGGGGAACTCGTCATACACTATGATGTCCCACTCTCCAGAATGGTGGATGGTGTTCTGTCATAGACCATTTGGGCCATCCAACCAAAGATTGTACTCTATGTCTTCCACAATTGAAGTAACCGGATGTGACAGTTCTACCGAATTGAAGCGACGGGTGTTGCATGCAAGCAGAAGATGCTTACTCTTCCTGGGCACCTGGTCTCACTCCCATATCGGGAGTTCGCTTCTTTTCATATGGTGGAGGTTTTTGTTTGTTTGCTTTGTTTCCTGTTTTATCCTGATTTTATGTGCCTTCGGTTTCTGGTTTTCTAAGTTGTCGGTTGTGTGCTGTAAGCGGGGATGTGGTCATTATCCATATTTGTCATCCAAACTTTTATAAAATTGACCCATGCCTTAGTTGAAACGAAGAGAAAGATTGTTTTGTATGCAGACATCTTTTTGTTTTGTTTTTGTTTTTGTTTTCCTTTTTCCCTTCTTTTCTACGGTGCCTCTAAGCGGACATGTTGGTTTGTTTTTCATATCGTTCTTAAAGCAGGTGCGTAGCCAGAGTGCTTTTCAAGAGGAAGCACTTTCAGTCATGAGGTGTGGGGATCGCTTTGAGGCCCCAATAGGGTCCAGGGAGAAACCCTTATTGGATCCAGGCCAAGGGGCACAGCTCCAGAATCTATTGTATTTTACACATTTACAAAACAGTTTTCTACGTTTAAATGACCAATGGTATCCTTTCTTTTAGTCTGCTTTGCAAAACGATGTGGAGCATTCGTACTTGCGTGTGCCTGGCTATGCGCCTTGCTACCCCTCACCCACCTCGCTCTCTTTTCTCCTTTCTTTCAGATTATCAAACATTACGCACAAAAAAGAGGGGTGGGGTCATTCACCCAGTTCTTTTTGTACGGTGGTATGTATACGCTATATATTCATGGGCCTTTTCACAGGAACACTTTGTAAAGAATTATGGACGAATGGCCATACATCCTTTTTATTGTTTTTTGTTGTTGTTTGTTTCTTTGTGTTTTTGTTTGTTTGTTTGTTTTTGTTGTTTTATTTTGTTTGTTTGTTTTTTATTGGGTCAAATTGAATATTTCCTGTTCTACCATTTCGACCAGAGGTATACCTTTGCATGCAAACAAGATAGCAAAATAACATCCAATATTCCATTATGACAAACAATTGTAGGTGACCAGTGGCGGATCTAGGATTTCAGAAAGGGGCGGAGGAGAACAACGGAAAACTGACATGCGAAAATAGAAGTTATATTCTAATTCCCCCCACTGAGTTCCTTAATTAATGGCTTTAAACTAACTTCTACTATATGATTGCAAGACGATTGGCGAACTTTTTTTCAGAGTTAGAATGACAATGAAAGACAATTTTTTTTACTATCTATATCCTCTATTAATGTATTTTGAGTCTCAAACATAAAATCCAATATCCACGCATACTTTATGTCTTGAAAACCGGCGAGCAACAGCGAGCCAATAATTTTTTCTTTCAAATACATGTACTGAAAGATAAATTCGTAACTATTTTGAATTTTCATAGCAAATTAAGAACATTTGAAGAAAAATTACCGCCACGGTAGGAAGTAGGCGACACCTCTAGATTCGCTAGTGATCCATTCAAGCAGAGCAAAGAAAAAATAATGCAAAGTGAGCATGATAAGCATGTAATCAAATATTAAATACAGGTTGGGGCGGCCCCACTTACTTTCCTCCTCCTATAAAGTCCGAACCAACACTTATTCAAAACATTGAACTGTAAGACTATAGTGGGGGTTCTATTGTTAAACGTCTTTAAATTCAATAGCATCATTTAAAACCTGATAAATTTTCAGCATGGACCAGACATGCACGTTTCGGGTACTAAACCCTCGTCAGTGATCCTATGTTAGCAAAACTCGAATTGAATAGATTCTGAATCAATTTTGTAGTCGGGCCAATTTATCAACGTTTTAAGAAAAGAATTAACATGAAAACGTAATCAAACGTAAAAGAATACTCACATATCAAATTCAAAATATGCAAACAAGTAAATCTGTCGGAACCCCAATCGCGAAGATAAGTTTCGCCCCATGGTCATCTTTACATGATTATGTGATCGAAAGGACGACTATCAATAATTAGTTTGCAATATATAGTGGAAGGCCATTGAACAGAAGCCTTCTTAAATTTTCTTTGATTTTCAACATAACATTTTCGTTATGGCGAATGTCACAATGGCGGATTTAACGGGGTTGGGGAGCGAAGGGATTTCCCCCTCCCCCGCAGAGCGCCAAAAAGTTTTTAACCATGTTTTTCAAGTCTTTTAATTTTTACAGCCAAAACATTTAAAATTTTTTTTAATCCGGGGGAGGTCCTCCCGGACTGTAATCTTCACAACAGGAGGCCTCCTGATTATCCCCTACTCGGCATTTTATGCCTTGAATCAACCATATGGGCCTCCTCAACCAATAAAAAAGCCTTGAAACCAGAGTATTTTAAAATAGGACATTCTCTATATTTTTGGGGATTGGTACCCGTGCCCTAGAGAGGAGAAATTTACAACAGTTTACTAAAAAAGGGGAATTCCAAACTACTCTGATAAAAACCAAATTATTGAAATATCTGTTTCATTTACATGTACATATAAAAACTTGTAAACAGTGTAAGTATGAAATCGTGTTATTCCTTGAATTTCAAACAAAACGAAGATCAAGCAAAGTACTTTGTTCAAAAGTAGTTTCAAATTGCACCATTTGCGTCCATTATTCGTAAAAATTTCAGGGGGAGGGCCCCCGTAAAACCATCTACCCCCTCGGCGCTTCGCTTCAGTCCCCCCCCCCCCCGACAATGGACCTTCTGGATCCGCCACTTTGTCAAGAACGTGGGCAAATGATATGCCCGATGTAATTTCCCGGTTGATACACTTAGATATCAATTAGATATATTTTTATCCTACATATCATTATTTTTGTACATTCAGATACATGTCAGTATCTCTTTTCATACTTTAAAAAGGCACAAAGCATTTGTTCTCTGTCCACCCTATTCTAAGAAAGAAAAGAATTAAATTTATTTGTATCTGCGTTTCAGCATTGCTCTGGCTACGCTCCTTGCATCTTCGGACAGTCATCTGCTGCATTATTTACAACAAATGGTGTGTTTTCCGGAATGTGTGAGCACGACCTACTATTAAGCTGATACATATTGGTATCTTTTAGTTTAACATGTATGAACAGAAAACTTTTTTTTTCATATTAAGGTAACGATCCAAAGAACATGTTAGTTACTTAGTAGACTATACACTCGTGATCAATTTACACAGGAAGCCTTTCAAATAAGGACATATTTCATCTTAATACAGGAATCAGAACTAATGTACAGTGATTTTTGTAACAATCAAAGCTTGCAAAATAAGGTTTCATATGAAAGTGGAGCTACTGCCATGACCAAATTCCCTGATAATTAGTTAAACTCTGTATGATTGTTGAAGAAATATACAAAAGCCAGGACAGCAAGCACAAAAAATCCAGGACAAAACACAAAAAAGTCAGGACATCTAGCTTTTTTTTTTAATTTTGGGTTTCTGTTTTGTATTGCCGTTTTATTGCTCGAGAAAAATATGGTTAGCACTGTTTAATTGGCACAAGATATTCATGTTAAAACATTTGAACCTAGTCTGTCTAAACGGAGAGAACATGGATTGTTATAAAAAATGTCGAAATCTCTTAATTTAATGAAATGCAGACAGCTGTAAGCATGGGTTCAGTCTTATAATGCATTTACAATGTATAATGCAAAGATAAGTATCTCACGATGATCTACATGTCCATTAATTGTCTAAAAATATAAAATTTTGCCGATTTCGCTCGAAACGAACACAAATAATCCAGGACACAAACGAAAAATCCAGGACAATAAACACAAAAAAAATCTCTCGTCGTCAGGACACCTTACATGGTGTGTGTTCGTTTAAGTATGAAGTAAAAATGTAGGCAAATTCGTTCGAGGGAACAAGACTGCATGTACCATCTATTCCACCATAGAAGTTGCCTAATAGTATAATTTGCTTGGTCGCATATACTTTAACGTCAGTCGATGAAGTTGTGATTCTTTAGGGTTTGATATCATTTCAAGTGCTTTGATAAAAGATCCTCTTAAAGCTGAAAGCCTACATTAAAAACTTTGATGAAATAGTGAAATTTTTTTTGGGACGGAGATTGTTAGATATAGACTCTAACAATCTCCGTCCCATGACATAGAAATAAGCTATAGCGACCCTTCACACCTGCTGACGTATGCATACTAATGAAGGTACGACCTAAAATCCAGGTACATCGCTACAGCGCGGGTATATAAGACGAGCTTCAAACTCGTCCACTGTGACATTTAGTGATGAGAAGTCTGGGAGTAAATACATGTAACACCTGAAATGAGAAATGAAGTTATCTGATGAAATAATCAATAATTGTTTTGAGAAATAGGCAAAAATGTACTTTGAATAAAAACTTGAAAAAAAAGCTTGCAGTGCATATCTAGGGCGGATACAAGTACGGAAAGATGGGAGGGGGGTACATTTGCTCTTGAATAAAGTCAATACTATTTACAGTAGTTTCAATAAGGTTTTTATCTTCGGGGAGGGATTGGGTCGTACATCCAGTTTCCTTGCTCGATGACTAAATTTTGCAATTTTGTCCAACTAAAAAAGATTCAGCTTTCCTTTCAACTTTTCAAACAGTGCTGGATCCGCCTATGTGAATTCGTACTTGTCCTTTGATATGCCGTATGAATGAAGACAGTATATATAGGATCTCAAATGAATTTTCATTTCATACGATGTATTATGAAACGAGTTGTGAGTTTTATATCCCCGAGCCTTGGCGAGGGGATATAAAACGCACAACGAGTTTCATAATACATCGTATGAAATGAAAATTCATTTGAGATTCTTTTTATCACATGATATTGCCTAAAAATGTGTATTTCTGACGTGAAATCAACGTTTCTGAGAACTACATAGGCGAATCACGCCGTGATCCAGAAGTCGTCTGCTACGCCATGAGAAGTAGTGTCCCCATCGTATAGATATTCTGTGCGTAAGAGAAAAGTATTTCTATTTTGAATAGTATTTTAATGCAAGAATTAATTCAACAACAACAATTTTAATCATTGATATTGACTCCGGGTCTGCATTTAACAGTTGACCGATATTTGAAAGGTCACATTTGTCAAGGTCTATGTGATTAGGTACCAAACTTGACCAATCGCATTCAAGCAGAGCGATATGTAACGTGTTATCATATCATATATTTATGAAATGGCTTTATGAAATTGCATAACGGGTGTATCATGTGATAAATATATATATATACAGCATTATGGTAAATTGAAAATTATATTCAGGACGGACAGACTGAAGAAAAAAATAACATCGTATCTCACCTGATAAGAAAATAAATCCTGATGAATCATCAATCTGACACTTGCTATGCTACTTCCGGTATTAGTTTATCGCTGAGAGTGTTCGTTTGGAAGCAATAATATATGTATTTCAATATTGAACTGCCATCTGGACTTTTTTATGTATTATGATAAGAAAAAAAAAAAAAACAAAAACCATAGTATCATTACACATGTACAGAATACTGACTTCATAATTCTAGAGTTTTTGGTATTATTGGTATTATGTTGTTTTGTTTTGTTTTTTTTTTTAGTTTATCTATAATGCATTAATTTGATATTTCGTATGATCTTATTCATCATTCACTTGTAATTTTCCTGCATAGAACTAAAAGTTATCAGATGATAGAAATAAGGCACCCATATGTACATGTAGATGTAATCCTACTTCTTTGTCAAATCTATATATATATACATATGTGTGTGTGTATCATATATATAGGATGTGTTTCTCTCTCTCTCTCTCTCTCTCTCTCTCTCTCTCTCTCTCTCTCTCTCTCTCTCTCTCTCTATTTTCTATATTTTCATTTTGCCGTCGGTCAATATATATTTAGAATAGCTTTACAGCCTTCCATGAAATTTTCAGTTTCAAGGAAGTGCCAATAAGATTCATTTCCTCTTAGATAGGATGGGCAAGTCGAACATCAGTTTACTAATTTATTTACAAGATCAGAGGAAAATATTTTCAAAGTCTCATTTTCGGTGGCCTTCTTCATAACACTATGTACCATGCCCCAGATTCCAGGTAATTATATTTGTCATTCAAATAACTCATTCTTGTGACCACATCCTTTACAGATGTTTGAATGGTGGGAGAGTACCAAATGCAGTTTACGAGGGGTCGAAGGGTCAGATAACCCCCTCCTCTGGGAATCTTACAACCATAAAAAGATACACATTTGGTAAAAATCAAGCCCCGATCTCTTTTTTGCTGTCATATTCTTTTGAAAAAAAAAATGAATTTTTGATGAAAATACTTATTGAATTTCTTTTTTTGTTTATTTCGGTTGGCGTTTGATAACGGCATCCTCTATTTCAAATATTAAACATGTCCAGTAACAAGGACATTTCCCAGGATCGATGAAACTAAACATGTTGAAAAAAACTATAAAATTGGCATACAAATGTTTAATAGCTGATTCGTCATCGCAGCCATATATTGCTTTTGAAAATAATAATCAATAGGACCACATTGTGGAACACCAGTTTTTTTTTTTTTTTTGTTTTGTTTTGTTTTGTTTTGTTTTTTTGTTTTTTCTTCATTTGGCTTTTAAAATTATCAAATCTTGTTTGCTACCCAGATATATTTCTAGATAAGGGGTCCTGCTCATAGTAATGCGCGTATCCAGAGTAGAGGGATCAATAACCCCTCAGCTTTAATTTGTACACAATGCTGATTTTCTTCTTTTTATTTTTTTTTTCAAACACAATAGCTAGAACAACCACTCCTCAAATGGCTAGGAACCCGTAGAAAAAAATCTGGATTCGTCGATTGATAAATGAGCATTAGAAAGAGACCCTTACCACCTTTCCCCTATTTTAGATCCGCGCATATTTTAATGAAATTATATATTTATCATCTGTATTTCTTGAATAAAAAATGAAAACAAAATGCAATCATGTAAAATAAGTAATACATGAACGTCGGATAAAATGTAAAAATAAAAATCTTGAGGAAAGAAAATTAAATTAATTGCATTATTAAATTCGACAACAATAGTTCATCCTTTCTATTTCTTTGAAGAGATTACTAAGAGTACTAAGAATCAACAAAACAATGAAAACATAATCTTAAAGTGTATATTCTTAGCTGCATTTGTTTGTCAGAATTTACCTTATACCCTATATATTTGAATTTCCAACTTGTATTCACCGAGAACAAAGCGGGAGGAGTTCCTCAACCTCGAAAATGTAGTGAACAACACGTTGTAATTCTAACCAATGCAAACGAACACTCTCAAAATGTCAGTTATACCGGAAGTGATGAATTCGTCTTGTATACAGGATGACAGACATGGAATCTAGTAAATTTAATTTCTAGAGGTAAGATAAAACAATTAATGGGCACACATTTCAGATGGTTTTTTGTTTGTTACTATTTCACACGAAAAGGCCGAATTCAAAACTAGTATGATATCCAAGTAGAAACTAACTTAGATTGGGGGGGGGGGGGGGGGCTATTGAAGAAGTATGTGTTTTGCAGGGCAGGGGGGGGGGGGCATGAAAAGAGATGGGGTCTTTTCATATGTAATTCGTTTATGCTTAAACGTAGGTAAATCTTTGTAGCATAAAGAGCTTCTTTTTACATTGGCGTTCTTACTGACTTTATAGACGTCGGGAGGGAGGGGATTTTTAAGTGTATGTAATAAATTTATTCAATTCTTCATAATTCAAAGATATAGATATTAATGCCTGCTTTTGAAATCGATTATTGATTATTTCATCAGATAACTCCATTTCTCATTTCAGGTGTTACATGTATTTACTCCCAGACTTCTCATCACTGAATGTCACGGTGGACGAGTTTGAAGCTCGTCTTATATACCCGCGCTGTAGCGATGTTCCTGGATTTTAGGTCGTACCATCATTAGTATGCATACGTCAGCAGGTGTGAAGGGTCGCTATAGCTTATTTCTATGTCATGGGACGGAGATTGTTAGAGTCTATATCTAACAATCTCCGTCCCAAAAAAAATTTTACTATTTCATCAAAGTTTTTAATGTAGGCTTTCAGCTTTAATATCCATCTTGGAATATAATGACTACTGAATAATTGCTGATTTATCTGCCTTTACATGTTCGTTCGCGTTAGACTTCGTTAAGTTCGCTCTTCAATGAAAAGTCTCTACTGTCCGCGCGCTCGCTTCAAAAATCGGAAAATTGAAGTTTTTTCTACTTTGTCGGCAATTTTTGAGATTAAAATTTATATCGGGGGATATATCTCCAACTCTCTTAACTACCGGTGTATGATATATGTCTGTATGACCAATATTACGCTCACAATGAAAGAAAATAGTTTTAGATAGGGAGTTTTCTATGTTAATTTTAGCCCGACGTCGGCGATGTTTTACACTGAGTCTATGGAGAACGTCGACGACGTCATGCTAAAATTAACATAAAAAACTCATTATCTATAATTATTTTCTTTCATTGTGAGCATACTATTGGTCGTACAGACATATATCATACACCGTTAGTTATGAGAGTTCTAGATCTATCCCCCTGTATAAATCTAAATTGGAAAATATGCCAACAAAGTAGAGAAAAAATTTCCGATTTCTGAGGTGAGCTGCGCGGACAGTAGTAGGAGATACAACAGAAAAAAATGATAGGATATAATTGGAATGATATGAAGTAATATATAATTAATCACACACACATTTTGTATCTTATTTCTGATTAAATCAACCTAAAGGGAAAATTATTGGGATTTCCAAGGGTTTCGTGGCCCTTCCCCGTTTACCAGAATAAAAGTTGTTCTTATACTTCAATTTTGGTGTCAGAATTAAAATCTGTATTGGCAAAAAGTAAATGTCATGTCAATGTTCTTCTACATTTTATATCTAGATTTAACTTCTTCAAATTCATTAGCATCATTTCATAGCAGATGCATTTACAGCATGAACCGGGCATACACATATATTAATTCAACATTCTTTGGGATTGTCTAAACATTATATTTGCGCGTAAGGAACATTGAATTCTTAAATTTTCGATTGAGGAAATATCACTTATTGATAGAATAATACATGTACATTTAGTTATGTTTTGTCATATATTTGAAGATTTTACTTTTGTTATTTTGTGTGTACATTCAAATATATTGATAAACAAAACAAAAATATTTACAAATGTATATGATGTGATCACACATACCTTATCCTTCTCATTGATATCAGCCCCGGCCTGTATCAGTATCTGTACTATCTCTGTGTATCCTCTATATGCTGCATTATGTAACGGAGTACTCTGATTCTGTATCAATGACAGATTAAAAGATGCAAATAATTCGAAGAAAATAAATAGTTGCTCTATAGTGTATAAGAATAAAGTAATTACACTTATATCTTATGATAGAATACTTATACCTTTCAGTATGGTAATAACCTTACCATATTTTAAAAAGCTTGAATGCTAAAATATTGTGAAACATGTAAATGTAATGAATGTGATCACACATACCTTATCTTTCTCACTGACATCAGCCCCGGCCTGTATCAGTATTTGTACTATCTCTGTGTATCCTCTATATGCTGCATTATGTAACGGAGTACTCTGATTCTGTATCAATGACAGATTATAAAAATGCAAATAATTCGAAGAAAAAATAAATAGTTTCACTTTATTCTGTTATGGGTCAGAATAACCCAAAACGCCAGCAAAATTCAGACAAAGACAGAATGTAAATTTACAAGTTTAATTATGTACAATATATATATATATATACATTGGTTTTCATCTTTATCTCGCGTTCTTCGTAGTTCGTTGATCGGACTTACAATACAATGTCCGGATCAAAGTGTCCGTTACGGTCCACAAAGTCTATCGAATATATGAAATCACATACGTTCTCGAAAGCTCGGTGTCCAAACATTGTTAAATGGATTAAAGTCTTAACAAATAAAGTACCCCAGTATATCGAATGGATGAATGAATTGTGTCTACTAATGGAAACGGACACTTTCATCCGGACATTGTATTGAAAGTTGTAATCATTTTCGGTATATATATTTTGTACATAATTAAACTTGTAAATTTACATTCTCTCTTTGTCTGATTTTTGCTAGCGTTTTGGGTTATTCTGACCCAAAACAAATGTATTAGAATAAACTAATAGTACTTGTGTCTTATGAAAGAATAATTATACATTTTTTGTATCTTTCAGTATGGTTATAACCTTACCATATTAAAACAAAAGCTTGAATGCTAAAATATTGTGAAACATGTAAGAGCATGTACTGATATTTTGGATTTTCAAAGTAGAAATTTACAAATTACCAAAAAAACTTTCATGTCAAGGTTTCCGTTTTCATATACTAGTTTAGACTTTCTGGAAATTTTACAAAAATTACAGTCAACTTCTTTTAAAATTCGGATCTATACACGCAACAGAGTACATTACATTGGGTATTACACAACCTGTCTTTAAGGTGATATGATAAACAAAATGAGAAGGATCAAAGGTAGGCAGCATAACCATCGAAAATGCGTCAGAATCATCAAACGCCTTTTATGCCGTGGATATGATCCCAATGTTACCAGACGGACACTAGGCTTGGTACTTGACCAATCTACAGTCTTGTACAAGCGCATCCTTGAGACTTGCACACTGACTGACTGTGACGCCGGAACTATGACGGGCCCTGTCCAAACCTCTTTAGAATAGACAGGGCCCCGACCACCTGTCCTCTCTGAATGTCAGTCGGACTCCTCGGGTGAATACATACATTAGCTCGCTACAGCCGGCAGAGCACGGACTGTATTACGCATGCCCTCTTTTTATGTCCATTTACATATTCATCTGTGTTTCTGGGGCCACTACGTTTCGTGGTCTTGTTTGTGTGATGTCATCTTACAGTGAGAAGGTTGTTCTACACCACAATTGTACGATTGTCGAGACCTCTGGGTAATCGGAGAAGTGAGCGGGTTGTGCGCACGAAATCCAGGATAACCACACAATTTGCTACTTGTGTGACAAATGGCCGTCTTAAGTCGGCACCGGTTGCCCATTGGTCTCATCGGTTTATGTGTAATTTTTTGTGTTTGATTTTTACATGTCGTGTGTCTCTTTTCCGTCTTTTATGTTTTTGCATCGGGTGTTTTGGTGTTTTGCTGTTGATGCTGCAACGGGGTCTTGTTGGAGATCTCTTCCCTTCATGTACATGTAATGAATGTGATCACAAATACCTTATCCTTCACGTTTATATCAACCCCGACCTGTATCAGTATCTGTACTATCTCTGTGTATCCTTCATATGCTGCACGATGTAACGGAGTACTCTGATCCTGTATCAATGACAGATTATAAAAATGCAAATAATTCGAAGAAAAAATAAATAGTTGCACTTTAATGTATTAGAATAAACTCAAAGTACTTGTGTCTTATGGAAGAATAATTTTATCTTTCAGTATGGTAATAACCTTGCCATATTAAAACAAAAGCTTGAATGCTAAAATATTGTGAAACATGTAAATGTAATGGATGTGATCACACATACCTTATCCTTCTCATTGACATCAGCCCCGGCCTGTATCAGTATCTGTACTATCTCTGTGTGTCCTCCAACTACTGCATGATGTAACGTAGTACTCTGATCCTGTATCAATGACAGATAATAAAAATGCAAATAATTCGAAGAAAAAATAAATAGTTGCACTTTAATGTATTAGAATAAACTCAAAGTACTTGTGTCTTATGGAAGAATAATTTTATCTTTCAGTATGGTAATAACCTTGCCATATTAAAACAAAAGCTTGAATGCTAAAATATTGTGAAACATGTAAATGTAATGGATGTGATCACACATACCTTATCCTTCTCATTGACATCAGCCCCGGCCTGTATCAGTATCTGTACTATCTCTGTGTGTCCTCCAACTACTGCATGATGTAACGTAGTACTCTGATCCTGTATCAATGGCAGATAATAAAAATGCAAATAATTCGAAGAAGCAATATATAGTTGCAAGTATTAGAATAAACTAAAAGCACTTGTGTCTTATGAAAGAATAATTATATCTTTCAGTGTGGTAATAACCTTACCAAAGTAAAACAAAAGCTTGAATGCTAAAATATTGTAAAACATGTGGAATGTGATCACAAATACCTCATCTTCCACGTTGACATCAGCCCCGGCCTGTATCAGTATCTTTACTATCTCTATGTGCCCTCCTCCTGCTGCCTTATGAAACGGAGTACGCTGAAACTGTATCAATGACAGGTTACAAAGATGCAAACAATTCGAATAAAACAAATAGTTGCTCTTTAGTGTATTAGAATAAACTAATTGCACTTATTCCTTACGATGTAATACTTATATTTGTATATAGTTCAGTATGATAATAACATTACCAAAGTTTGAATGCTACAAATATTGTGAAACATGTAAATGTAATTGATGTGATCATACACACACCTTATTCTTAACGTTGACATCAGCCCCAGCCTGTATCAGTATCTGTACTATCTCTGTATGTTCATGTACTGCTGCTTTATGTAACGGAGTATCCTGATACTGTACCAACAGATAAAGATGAACATAATTCGACACGAAATTGTTCCAATTTAAAGGACATACATTTAATCAAAATAATAGCAAAATCATAAACGATATGTTTGGAAGAGTACTATTGTGAAACTTTACGGGATATGACCACAAAAACCTTATCCGTCATGTTTATATCAGCCCTGGCCTGTGTAATTATTGTTAAGTACACATAACATGCATGGCTGACCCATGCTGCAAATTCTTCAGTTCTTAAATGATGCTATTTAATTTGAAGACGTTTCACATCTGTACTATCTCTGTGTATCCTCGTCCTGCAGCTTCATGTACAGCAGTACAATGATACTGCGTCAATAAGGGATGATTTTTTAAAAATAATTCGATAGAAAATAGTAGTTTTAAAAAAATAGTAATTTAATAGTAGTTCATTTATTAAAAAAGGATTCGATATTCTTAACATCTCTTATATTTTTCGGGATCATCGTCAACAAAGTGCTAGTCCTCAATATTTTGAAAATTTAGAACCTCCTCTTATTTGTTACAAATATAAGTGACCTATTCGAAATTTCATCCTAAAATACTTGAATCATGTCCTGCTTCTTAAAAATGTGCAGCGTCTGAATGACAATTATGGATAATGACCATATCCCTGTATAAAGCACAAAATCGATAATTCAGAAAATCAGAAACCGAAGGCATACAAAATCAGGATAAAACAGGAACCAAAGCAAACAAACAAATACTTCCAACACAGGAAAAGAAGCGAACCCCCGATATGGGAGTGAAACCAGGTGCCCAGGAAGAGTAAGCATCTCCTGCTTGCATGCAACACCCGTCGCTTCAATTCTGTAGAACTGTCACATCTGGTTACTTCCATTTCGATAGACATAGAGTAATTTTTAATTGGATGGTTCAAATGGTCTATGACAGAATATCTTCCACCATTCTGGAGAGTGGGACATCATAGTGTATGACGAGTTCCCCATATCGACCGTAGAACTTCCTCAGTGACGATGTTAGTCGTGCACAAATATATCCCTGTCTGAGAAGCTTATCTGAAAGACGCCTTGCTCTCAGAACAAAACCCGTATATTTGGTACTTGCTCTGGCATAGCGTATCAACTGAGATATGAACACGCCATAAGCAGGCGATGAAGGGATGTTGCTACTCAGAAAAGGAAAGTTTGTAATGCTGAAATTGAAGTCGTCACGTTTGTCATAGAGTGAGGTGTTCAAGTGACCATCAGTGTCGTAGGACAACATTATGTCCAAATAGGGTGATGAATTATTTGTCTCTGTAGTTTCTTTGACTTCAAGCTCCGAAGGATAGATACTGCTCAGGTAATCCGCGAATTTTGGATTATTGATGGACAACACATCGTCTATGTATCTGTAAGTGAAGTTGAAGTCAGAAGCCAAGTATCTTTTCCCTTCAGAGACCAAAGATTGAATGAATTCAGCTTCGTACGAGTAAAGGAAAATGTCAGCAAGGAGTGGGGCACAATTGGTCCCCATTGGAATTCCGACAATTTGCTGGAAGACCTTTCCTCCAAACACCACAAAAATGTTGTCGATCAGAAAATTTAACATCTGAATAATATCTGTTTCAGTGTACTTATTGTCAGAATCGGACTTTTCTGTTACAAAGTAGGTTTTGTCATAGTTAACAACAATAATTTTGTATTTGCGATTATCGTTCTTACTTGTAAACGCATTACTGATAATTTTTGCGAGTCTTTCTTTCAATTTAGAATGTGGAATTGTAGTGTAAAGTGTCGAAAAATCAAAGGCTTTGATCGAATATCTATATTAACCAGCTGGTCATATTATTACAAGTGACTTTTCAATTATCAAAGACAGGCAGCTCCGAGGTCTTCTCAAAAAAGGACCTAAGTACTGTATATAATCCCACCCAAGATATATTTTATTAAATGTCGCAAAGTACTAAAGGAAGCCTTAGATAACTATACCAAACGATGGTGTAAATCGGAAGGAGTCGAATCGCATTCTCTGAATGACTGGAAAAACCTCATTTTGGACATTACTGACATTCGAATAGACAACTTCAACAGAAATCCTCATATTTTTTTAAAATCCAAGTTCTAGATCTGAAAGATATTTCAAGTCCAAATTACATAATTTACATGAAAAAATTGTCTTCGCTCCTGCAGATGAACAGCCAACAACACCATGATCATATGAAAACGTTACTATATATCAACTTTAGTTTCGGATCTTTCTTCTACAAATACTTATATCAAAAGCAATGAAAGTGTCACCAACATTTTGAGCAAACATAACAGTGAAATGTCTTCATTCAACATCCCTATTTCTAAATTAGATCGTCCTACAATATACTGCATACCAAAACTGCACAAATCTCCTCACAAATTAAGACACATTGCTAATTCTAGCAACTGCTCGACTCCAAGTTTGTCTAGAAATCTGACGTCAGCCCTCACGGCGGTAAAGGAACACGTTGCAAAATATTGTGAAACTGTTCTGAACAGGAATGATGTAAATTTATTTTGATCTATAAAAAAATCCGGGGATGTGATTGACAAAATGAAATCTAGAAATTTTGAAGCCAATACGATTTCGTCATACGACTTTTCGAATATGTACACCACGCTTCCTCACGACAAGATTAATAATCAATTGTCCAAACTCATTAAATGGTGCTAAAATCGAGAGGGGAAAACTTATATTTGTACATCTGAATCAAACGGTTTCTTTTCCGCTACAGAATACAAATCATACAAATCATGGACATGTAGCGACCTGTGTAGTGCCTTGTCCTTCCTCTTGGACAATATTTATGTAAGATTTGGTGAGAATCTCTATAAGCAGATTGTAGGGATTCCTATGGGTACAAATTGTGCGCCTCTTGTTGCAGATTTATTTCTATACACATATGAAAAAGAATTTATTCAAAATCTTCAAAAGCAAAGAAAACATTATAATGTGAAATGCTTTATTGGTACTTCTAGGTACCTGGATGATATTCTTACAATCGATAACTCTGTTTTTGAAAAGTATGAAGATGTTATTTATCCACAAGAATTGACTCTGAACAAGGCAAACGTTACAGACACAGAAACAACATTCTTGAACCTAAATATCAAAATTGTCAATCGAGAAATTCATACAAGTGTATATGACAAACGAGATGATTTTGGATTCAACATAGTAAATTTCCCCTGGCTTGATGATGATGCCGTAGATTACCGTCATACGGTATCAACATTTCACACCTCATCCGGTATGCTAGAGCATGTACTGATGTTTTTGATTTTCATAATAGTAATCTTCAAATTACAAAGAAACTTTTAGGTCCATGTCTTCGCTTTCACAAACTAGTAAAGACTTTCTGGAAATTTTACAAAAATTATGATCAACTTCTTTTGAAATTCGGACCCATACAAGAAGGGAGGAGATCTCCAACAAGACCCCGTTCCAGCATCAACAGCAAAACACCAAATCACCCGATGCAAAAACACAAAAGACGAGTACAGCACGAGACGGAAAAGAGACACACGACATGTAAACACCAAACACAAAAGACTACACATAAACCGACGAGACCAATGGGCAACCGGTGCCGACTTTCGACGGCCATTTGTCACGCAAGTAGCAAATGGTGTGGTTATCCTGGATTACGTGCGCACAACCCCCTTATTTCTTCAATTACCCAGAAGTCTCGGAGAACGTACAATTGTGGTGTAGAACAACCTCCTCACTATAAGATGACATCACACAAACAAGACCGCGAAACGTAGAGGCCCTAGAGACAAAGATGGATATGTAAATGGATATAAAAAGAGGGCATGCGTAATACAGTCCGTGTTCTGCCGGCTGTAGCGAGCTCATGTATGTAATCACCCGAACAGTCCGACTGACATTCAGAGAGGACAGGTGGTTGGGTCCCTGTCTTCTCTAAAGAGGTTTGGACAGGGCCCGTCATGGAGTCCCGTCAAGCAACAGAGTATATTACTTTAGGTATTTCACAACCTGCATTTTATCGTGACATAATTAACAAAATAAGAAGGATCAAAGGTAGACAGCATATTTATCGAAAATGCGTCAGAGTCATCAAGCGCCTTTTATATCGTGGATATGATCCTAATGTCACCAGACGGACACTAACCTTGGTACTTGACCAATCTACAGTCTTGTACGAGCGCATTCTTAAGACTTGCACTCTGACTGACTGTGACGACAGGACTCAATGATGGGCCCTGTCCAAACCTCCTTAGAGAAGACAGGGCCCCGACCACCTGTCCTCTCTCAATGTCAGTCGGACTCCTCAGGTGATAACATAAATGAGCTCGCTACAGTCGGCAAAGCACGAACTGTATTACACACGTCCTCTTTTATCATCCATTTACATATTCATCTGTTTTGCTTGGACCCCTGTGTTGTACGGTCTTGTTTGTGTGTGGTCATCTAACAGTGAGAAGGTTGTTTTACACCATAATAGTGCGTTCTTCGAGACCTCTGGAAATCGGAAAAGTCGGAGGGTCGTCCGCACGTAATCCAGGATAACCACACCACACCACAAAAAGAGTGGAACAAAAAATAACATCACTTCTTGTTTTCAGGTATTATTTTCATTTTTGTGCGTGAACAACGAAGGCGGTGCTGCCAGCCAACAGGGGATGCTTACTCCTTTCTGGCACCTTGTCCCACCGCTAGCTTGCTGGGGTCCGTCGATGCTCAATTTGGTGCTCTATTGTGAGTGCTGTTGAGATAATAGTCAGGATCTTCTTCAACTCATTTGTGTCACACTGACGTCCTTTGCCGTGTGGAGCTTGTAAAAAAGTTTCCCGCGAGGGGTTTGACAGTAAGTGTTTTGAATACATTTCCCTGACATTGTCGTCATAGCACTTTCTAGATAGACAAAACCGCAGACAGTGCATGTCCGTCGATGCTCAATTTGGTGATCTATTGCTGTTGAGATTATCAATTGGACAAGCAGACCATACCATACATAAAGTTTTGTAATAATTCATTAAAAATAAAACAATTGATATTTTAACAAATTTCTGTCACAGTTACATTTCTAAGAAACAATTTTAAAAGAAAATGAGAAAGAAAAAATACAAAAGGAAAACATATTTTTTAGGTGCCCGCGGGATATGAACTCACTAATCTTTGGTCCATACATACCCATGTACAATCTTAAAAAAAGTGCATATCTTCACAGAATTCTTTCAAAATTGTATTTCTTACTATAAATTTCAAAACGTATGTAATCAATTTCAGGATAGAAGTTTTTTTTTTGAAAGAATACCATTTTTTGAAAGAATACCTTTTTTTCAAAAAATGGTGATAGAAGATACAAATACCTCGTCATAGGCATGAGGATACTTATTTCGTGAAGGAATACTCTGATTCAAACAAAAAGTATACCGAAGACGATATCATCCGGATGCTTGAGTTTTTGATTAAAAACATTTTTGTTTGGAGGAGCCGTATTCCAGCAGATAGTCGAAATTCCCATGGGTACCAATTGCGCCCCACTGCTTGCGGACTTATTTTTATATTCATACGAAGCTGACTTCATCCAGACCTTGCTCTCGACTGGGCGAAAGCACCTAGCCTCTCAGTTCAATTTTAACTTAATATACATAGATGACGTGTTATCCATCAATAATCTGAAATTTAAGGACCATCTACATCAAATCTATCCTCATGAACTACAGATCAAGGAAACAACAGAGAGCGACAGATCCGCTTCGCACTTGGATACATTTCTATCTTTCGACGCAAACGGCCATTTGAACACCTCGCTGTTTGACAAACGTGACGATTTCAACTTCCATGTAAATAACTTCCCTTTCATGAGTAGCAACATTCCGTCTTCTCCTGCTTATGGTGTTTGTTTCTCAGCTGATGCGGTACGCCGGGGCATGTTCCAAATATGAAGAGTTCAACATTAGAGCCAGACGGCTTGCAAGAAAGCGACTTGTTCAGGATTATATCACACAACGGCTGAAATCATCATTTCGGAATTTCTTCGGTCGCAACAGGGATGTTATAAAAGCTTATCAGATCCCCCTTTCCAGAATGATCAGTGAGATTTTACATTGTGAATGAAGGGCTGTCGTCATCACCAATCAAGACATACTTACCTGATCTGTATATCAAAATGTACATCGAGACATCGCCGAATTTGACAGGTTCCCATGGAGCTGTTGCGACGGGTGTTGCATGCAATTAGAAGACGCTGACTCTCCCCGGGGACCGGGTCTCACTTCGGCATGTTGTTCATTCCGGGGTTTGCAACCGTTCCGATGGGAATCTCACAATTTTGCCTTGCCTTATCGACTTTGAGGCTGAATAACAGTTAGGTACTTCTTTTATGTTTATTATTATTGAATATGTAAAAAATGACCATCCTCCTTTCTTTTTTGCAGATAAAAAAATCATTTGAATAAATTAAAAAAAAAATCCTACACATAAGTATTCCTCTAGATTATCATGGCTAAAATGAACTAAACTGGGGTAACCAATTTAGCCAAGAGAGAAAAGAACAAATGAAACGGCAATTTTTGCATCAAAATGACTAAGTAGAAAAAGATGTCCAAAACGCGTCAAAAAATGTGTTATCGGATTTTAACGAAATGAACAAGCTTAAGTAATACATCCTTCCTGATCACTCATATTATTTTTTCAATCCATGCAGTGGTTCTAGAGAAACAGGATTACCCTCTGGGGCCTATTTGTCATCGCCCCGGATCCATCCCTGAAGGGATTCGACATGAAAAAAAGTAGATGACCTTTATTACTACATGCATGACAAATATGGATATTGACCATATCCCCGTCCACAGCACAAAATCGATAATACAGAAAATCAGAAAACGAATTCGAAGGCAAACAAAATCAGGATAAATCAGGAACCAAAGCAAACAAATAAAAACTTCCACCATATGAAAAGAAGCGAACTTACGATATGGGAGTGAGACAAGGTGCCCAGGAAGAGTAAGCATCTCCTGCTTGCATGCAACACCGCCGCTCCAATTCGGTAGAAATGTCACATCCGGTTACTTCCATTTCGGAAGACATAGAGTACAATCTTTGGTTGGATGGTTCTATGACAGAATATCATCCACCATTCTGGAGAGTGGGACATCATAGTGTATGACGAGTTTCCCATATCGACCGAAGTACTTACTCAGTAACGATGTTAGTCGTGCACAAGCATACCCTGACTGAGAAGCTTATCTGAAAGACGCCTAGCTCTAAGAACAAAATCCGTATATTTGGTACTTGCTCTGGCATAGCGTATCAACTGAGATATGAACACGCCATAAGCAGGCGATGAAGGGATGTTGCTTATCAGAAAAGGAAAGTTTGTAATGCTGAAATTGAAGTAGTCACGTTTGTCATAGAGTGAGGTGTTCATGTGACCATCAGTGTCGTAGGACAACATTATGTCCAAAAAGGATGCTAAATTATTTGTCTCAGTAGTTTCTTAGATTTCAAGCTCCGAAGGATATACGCAGCTCAGGTAATCCTCGAATTTTGGATTATTGATAGACAACACATCGTCTATGTATGTGTAAGTGAAGTTGAAGTCAGAAGCTAAGTATCTTCTCCCTTCAGAGACCAAAGATTGAATGAATTCAGCTTCTTTTTTTAAAAATTTCTTCAAATTTCTAAAATGTGGGTCCTGTAGCATCGTATCTCACCCATCCTGCTACGTCTTTCGGTACACTTTTTCGACATAATAACTTTCATACTTTTTTTGGCATATTACATTGTTTAGATTTAGTATCACTGATGAGGGTTATGTACCCGAAACGTGCATGTCTGGTCAACGTTGCAAATTTATATGTTCTTAAATGATGCTATTCAATTTGAAGACGTTTACATTCGTACGAGTAATGGAAAATGTCGGCAAGGAGTGCGGCACAATTGGTCCCCATTAGAATTCCGTCAATTGGCTGGAAGACCTTTCCTCCAAATACCACAAAAATGTTGTCGATCAGAAAGTTTAACCTCTGAATAATATCTGCTTCATTGTACTTATTTTCAGAATTGGGCTTTTCTTTTACAAAGTAGGTTTTGTCATAGGTAACATCAATAAATTTGTATTTGCGATTACCGTTCTTACTTGTAAACGCATTACTTCTGATGTTTGCGAGTCTTTCTTTCAATTTAGAATGTGGAATTGTAGTGTAAAGTGTCGAAAAATCAAAGGCTTTGATCGAATGGACTCTACTAAAATGAGTGGATTTCAGATGTTCTAAAAGTTCCTTCGAATTCTTTAAAATCCATATCTGGTTGATACCACTGCGATAATATACTGTCGAACAATATTTTTGAAGCCCAGATTTGATTTCAGATAAAACTTTGGTGAGAAGGATCGATACAGATTTGGTAGAACATTTTGAGGAACCAGCTATGAAACGTTGTTTGTACGGATTCTTATGTATTTTAGGTATGCAGTATAAGTATGGCAAATCTAAATCTAAATTGTTTGTGTCGAAGCAAAAGGAAGCCAGAGCTGATTTGTGGTTATCTATTATTTCAGGGGCAGAAAGTTTTGTTGGGATGTAAGTGGGATTTCCAGGTGTCGAATTTAAACCCAACTCTTTAACTAGACTGTCGAAAAAGTACTTTTTGCAAGTAAATTTGTGAATATTTGAGGCTTTGTCCGCTGGTGTGATGACATAATGTTCTTGGAGGTAGGTAAAAGTTGACATCGATGTAACAAAACTGGACGATAGTACAATTAGGGGAATCCCAGATAATTGAAATCGAAATTTTATGAAATTAATTTTTCGAGATAACCTCGTTGAATTGTTTTTTGAAAAGGTCCTTCCGAGACGGTCTTTTTTAAGTTTATTTCAATAAAATCGGAATTTGATGATAAAAAAATGTATGAATTTAATTCTGAGCCCTTCATCGAACTATTGTGGTCGTAGCCAAGTTCGATCAATTTCGGTTGATCGTTTCTTCAACGCATTCTTAAATTCCTGTTATCAAAATCTCTTGAAATTTCTAAAAAGTTGGTCCTGCAGCATCATATCCCACCCATTCTGTTACGTATTTCCGTACGCTTTTTCGACATAGTAACTTTAATACTTTTTTGCCATATTACATTGCTTAAGATTGAGGATCACTGACGAGGGTTAAGTACCCGAAACGTGCATGTCTGGTCCATGCTGCCAATTTATTTGTTCTTAAATGATGCTATTCAATTTGAAGACGTTTAACATTGACATCAAATTTATTGGAATGAAGTCTCGGGGATAAAAATGTAGAGAAAATGCGAAAAAATGTTAAAATAAACAGCTTGTATATTACTGGTGGATCAGGAGTCCTCGAGGGCATATGTAGCCAAGTTCGATCAACTTCGGTTGATGCATCTTTAGTGTATTCGAAATTTTCTGTTGTGAAAATATCTTAAAATTTCTACAACTTGGGTCCTGTAGCATAGTATCCTACCCATCCTGAAACCTCTTTCGGTACAATTTGGGAAATGATAGCTTTCACGCGTTTTTGCCATATTACATTGTTTAGATTGAGGATCACTGACGAGGATGAAGTACCCGAAACGTGCATGTCTGGTCCATGCTGCAAATTTATCAGTTTTTAAATCATGCTATTCAATTTGAAGACGTTTTAAATTTGTACCACTTGGTTAATATCACTGCTGGTGGACCAGGCGTCCCTAAGGGCACATGTAACTGAGTTCGATCAACTTCGGTTGATCGTTTCTTCAACACATTCGAAATTCTCTGTTGTCAAAATTTCTTGAAATTTCTAAAACGTCGGTCCTGTAACATCGTATCCCACGCATCCTGCTAAGTCTTACGGTACATTTTGGGAAATAATAAGTTTCACACTCTTTGGCCATATTGCATTGTCTATTAGATTGAGGATCACTGACGAGGGTAAGTATCCGAAACGTGCATGTTTGGCCCGGGGATCCATCAAGCTCGAATAAACTCGTTGTTAAAAAACAATTTGTTGATGTTGCCTTAACATTTTAAGAGTACGATTTTTCTACTTACTACAAAAATTAACTGTACATGTCAAATTTGCTCAAACTGATCCTTTTTTAAAAGATATAGAGGGACGATCGTTCGCTGTTTAATTCATTGCGGCTGCCATAAGTTGATTTCGTGTTTGGAGGCAGTTGTATCACTGCAACCCCCCCCCCGAACTTACGAAATATAGTGCGGTGACATACTAATATAAGTCCAAGAAAACAGTCTGTTTTCCAGTAGTAGATGGTATAGAATGATAAGAAATGAATCGTAGAGCGTTGATGCAAAAGATTTTTGTCCATTTTTTTCGGGTGATACCTGCATCAACAGAAAAACAAGTGTTAGATTCTTTTTTTTTTGAATCCTTATTCTTGTGTGTTTCAGCTTTTTAATCGCTATTCAGCCCATCAAGATAGATCCTTTACATATGCTTAAATAAATAGACTGTGCATCGTCATAGAATTAGCACACAGTACATAAATTGCGTTGTTGAAGACATTGTACACCTTATATGAATTTTTCTATACGTTCTCCGAAAATATAATTTCTGCAATCCCTTTTCACTACTTTTCATTACATCTTGATTTGTGTCTAGATGTTTGCTATTTACTGACATCTCAATTAAAAAAAAACACAGGAATTAACGTAAATTAAGAAAATTGGAAGCCGAATATAGACATTTTTTTATCCAAAGACTGAGACAATTCCGTAACATAGTTTGTTTCTAGCATTTCTTACAAAATTTAACCCTCAATGATATCAAAATAGTAAGATACTTTCTTTCGTTATTTCTGCCTCACAATATCAACGACATAGTTCAAAGGATTAGTGTAGATACTGAGAATATCAAAAGAATAAAGAAAGGTATAAATCTAGGAAACATATTCAATCTATAAGTAATGTTCAATTTCAGGAAATAAAACAGAGAAAATGTAATGCGTGCTTATGAAAATAGATAATGATATATAGAGAAACAAAATAAAAATTCCCGTTTAACCTCCGTGCAACACGCAGGAAATTCCCCTATTATGACGTCATGATTAAGTCATGCAGATGCTTGTCGTGAGAACAAACGACGGTAACGTTACGCCAGACAGCAAACGATTTCACAGTCCTACATACTGAAAAAAATACGTCGCTTAAAACGTCAAAAAACGTTGAAATCATTGAAAACATCAATAAATGAGCGAAATTTCGATACGGGATTATGAGATGAAGAGGTGCTCCAGGCCTTGCCAATGAATATTTATATGCCAATGTATTTCTGATCGGCCTTTTAATCAGCATAAAAATATCGTGGTCGAGGCCTGGAACGTAGAGGAATTTAGAAAATTTGTGTGTAAAAAAACTTTGTTTCGCGTCATTTAGGGCAAATGACGTCAGAACATTACGCAATACTTCATGCGCATGACGCAACGAGGGATCAAACATTGAAGTTATAATTAATAATTCGTTTATCAAAATCATTTTTCGTCGAAAATATGAGGCCGATTTGAGGGGAAAACGGACCTAGCCCTTTCTAAACAAGAGCCCCATGGGGCAAAACTCTCACCTGATAACCATGTACACTCTACATAATGCATAATTAAAATTATTGAAGTTGTACTTTACCAGGGCAGATCCAGATTGTAGCGTTCAAATGAAAGTATTTATAGATACCATTAGGATGTGTAGTAAATAAAACTCTTGTACATTTAGGTAAATAAGTTTCCTATCACTTTTTATTCTTGAAAAAAAATAAATAAAATTGAAGGAAAAAACAATTTGAAAAGAATTTAGAATCCTAAATGCGTCAAATATGAAGTAAACGAGTGAACAAAACCATATATTAATAGAGTAATTCAAAGAAAACGTTATAAAACATTTTTACAAAGTAAGAAAACATGTCAAAAACGTAAATAGATCCTCTTTAATGTATAAGAATAAACTAATTGCACTTATATCTTATGAAAGAATAATTATAAGAGTACGTAAAGGCAGATACAAAAAGGGAGCATTTAATATATGAAGATCATATACAAAGATTGATAGAATGAAAATATTGAATAAATTGTACCTCCGAGAAATCCCCAAGAGTCTTAATGTGAAATTCATTCCATCAGGATATTTTGTCGTGGAATCATAATCAATTAATAATCGGGCAATCATGCCTTGGCTTTCTAATCATCGCCATCAAAACATTGAGTGATCGCCATATCAAAATCGTACTATCGTCATCGTTTCATCACTATCGTAATATGAACATCTGATCATTATGTTTGAGCAATTGTATTATTTCGTTATAGACAGGCGTCTGAAAGCCCTTTTGGGATGTTACGCTGGCGATAATACGAATTTAATATTTCAATAATTCATTTGAGGATACGATGAAGTTCTGTGACGATATTGAAATTGTGTCTACATATCTTTCCGTATGGTAATAACCGTACCATATTTAAAAAAAAGCTTGAATGCTAAAATATTGTAAAACATGTAAATGTAATTGCTGTGATCACACAAACCTCATTTTTCAGGTTGACATCAGATCCATCCTGTATCAGTATCTGTACTGTCTCTCTGTGTCCTCCTGCTGCTGCATTATGTAACGGAGTACTCTGATACTGTATCAATGACAGATTACAAAGATGCTAATAATTCGAAGAAAATAGATAGTTGCCCTATAGTGTATTAGAATAAACAAATTACACTTATTCCTTACCATGTAATAATTATATTTGTATCTATTTCAGTATGATAATAACATTACCAAAAAGTGAAAGCTAAAATATTGAGAAACATGAAAATGTAATCGATGTGATTACACAAACCTTATTTTTCACGTTGACATCAGCCCCGGCCTGAATCAGTATCTGTACTATCTCTGTGTGTCCTCGCTCTGCTGCATTATGTAACGGTGTATTCTGATACTGTACCAATAACAGATAAAGATGCACATTATTCGACTCGAACTTTTTCCATACAAAAAAGAATGAATGTAGTACAATTAATTACTAGGAATTTTAAGGACATACATTTAATCGTATGCAATGGAGTTGTATTTTCTAGAAAAGTAGAGATATTTTGTTTAAAAACGAACTCAACGAAGCCGAACGCAAAGAACATAAGAGTACATAAAGGCAGATAAAAAAGGGAGCATTTAATATATGAACATCATATATAATAATTGATAGAATAAACATGTATTTGAACATATTGAATAAATTGTACCTCCAAGAAATCCCCAAGAGTCTTAATGTGAACGCATGAAATATATTACAATATATTACAATGGCTATACAATACCAAATTAAGCCATAGGTCAATGTCAAGTGATTATTATTGTTCAGTTAAGATTGATTATCTATACAATTTCAATACCTATTGTCGCACTTCACATTAGTTTCTTAGAAATAGTATTCGCGGCTCCGAACCTTATTATGTTAATTATATGCATACAATCGGAAAAATCTCGAGTAAAGATTTTACCTTAATCACGACGGAAAAGAAAATCCGTTCCTTCTCTAATTTTATAGAAGTTTCGTAAAACTTTTTGTCTCGTGGACTTCCGTTGGAAATTTGAACACGCAGAAATGCCTCTTTTATGCAAGTAAACCAACTGTTAAAGTATACAGACACATGGTTCATGTTAGGGTATGTTTTAAATTGATTTAAATGTATCAAGTGGAACACATATTATGAGATTTTAAATTCTTCTTATTATGAGAAATATTCCACCAGGGAATGCTCCATGTTTTTGTGTGAATGAGTTTTATGATTATTTATTGGTGTAAGCAAATATTTTTCAAATATTTGGTCTTTTAAGTCATTTCTGTCTTTCACTACATCTTCATGAACTTATCAATTTAAGTCAACACCATAAATTTAAATAAATTTGATGTCACTGTTAGTTATAATCAGTATCAAATATTAATGTCACCTAGTATTGGAGAAAAAAAAACATTGAATGGTTTTAGAATTATTTTAAGGGGATGAATTTCAAATCAATTGAATGTTAAAAACTTTAATTATTCTTTTCAGTTACATAACCATAACTGCCAGACAAAGGAAGGAATTTACTCTGAGAAACGTCTTCATGTACATGTGTGTATCAGATGTAATGAAAGAAAGTGCATCAGAATAGTAGAATTTCAGTGCTACCGTACTTGTAAAGTTATGGAAATACTGTGGAATATGATAACCATCTGTAAATATTACAATTATACTATGATATTGGCAAAAGACTGAACTTTGGATTTGCTATGGGCTTTAATTGTAGACCTACGTACTTTGATACTTACGCTGGATATGTGAAATGAATGATTATCAATATATCAAATATCGGTAAAGTGAATTTTGACAGCGCCACATACAATGCATTCTACTATGCCTTCCGCATTTGCATTGGAGTTAGTTCATATGAAAAGTTGTCAAGTCGGGTATCTATACAGTTGTGTCAAGCTCTAGGTCTGTTTGTGCAACTTTTCCTTTCGCGTGAGAAAGGTATATTTATATATTGGTATTTTTTTTCAAAAAATGATAGACCCTTAATTGTCATTTTTGGAATCTGGGTACGGTTATGTGCTTGACCTTCCTTCACTCATCCATTTTGTGAGTGTCGCTGCTGGTGTTTACTCCGAGGCACATAAAACCGAGTCCGCTCAAACTCTACTGATGGTTTCTTCAAATATATTCTCGAAATTCTGTTTAAAAGCTTTATTGAAAGGAGTAGGTGCGATAACCTACCGTTTCGGCCCTATTTTCAAAGTTCTCCGTATATCCAAAATATTCTAGTTCATAAAATGTCAAATGTATGGTGATTAGAAATCAGCAAAGGTTTTTTCTGATTTCACAGTCCTATACTGAATAATACGTCGCTTAAAACGTATAAAAACGTTGAACTGATTAAAAACTTCAATTTATGAGCGAAATTTCGATACAAAACTATGAAATCAAGAGGCGCCCCAGACATTGCCCATGAATATTTTCATGCCGATGTATTTCTGATCGGCCTTTTGATGAGCTTAAAAAATATCGTGGTCGAGGCCTGGGGCATAGATGATTCTTTTACAGATTTGTATGTAAATAACCTTTGCTTCGCGTCATTCAGAGCAAATGACGTCATAACATGACGTCATACATCATGCGCGTGACCCTACGAGGGCTCAAAATTATGACACGGTATTTTCTCAAACATTGAACATTGCAAAAAGTGATAATTAATAGTTCGTTTATCGACAGATTTTTCGTCGAAATTATGAGGCCTATTTGAGAGGATAGAGCACTTAGCCCTTTCTGAACGAGAGCCCTATCAGGCACAATACTCACCTGATAACCATGCACATTCTAACCACAGTGACAATGTATAATTAAAATAATTTTAGTTGCACTTTACCAGGCAGATCCAGATAGAGTGTTCAAATGAAAGTATCTATAGATACCATCAGGATGTGTAGCAATTGCTGTCAGAAAGACAACTCTTGCATATTAAGATATATAAGTTCCCTATCTTTTTCGTACTTTAAAAAACAAGAAAATAAAATTGCAGGAAAAATCAATTTAAAAAAAAAGAATTTAGAATCCGAGGTGTGTCATATATGAAGTAAATGAGTGAACAAAATCACATATTAATAGAGTAATTCAAAGAAAACTTTAAATACATTTCTGACAAAGTGAAAGAGCATGTCAAAAACGCGTCAAAAGAGGGATCTAAAAGTAACATCACTTCTTGTTTTCAGATATTATTTTCATTTTCGTGCGTGAATAACGACGGCGGGTGCGCCTAGCCAATAGGGGGTGCTTACTCCTTCCTGGCACATGGTACCTCCGCTAGCAAGCTAGAGGTCCGCAGCATAGTTAAGGCTGATTTCGGCCATTTTCACGGTAAAATTGCGTACTTGATTTACTAGCATATCTTTCATTTCACCTTTGCTTAAATCTAAAATAATTTTCGAATTTTTTTTAATTATATGATGTCATAAAATGCAGTCCATATTTTTCATCGCAGATGTCACGTGACCATAGCTGTCAAACTGCTAAAAATAGCTTCGCGTCGATATGCTACATTCTTTGCAAAAGCATCCCCTGTTGCATGTGTTTATTTTTCAAAATTTTTATACCAATCGATTCGCCCTTTCATGCCTTCAAATAAAAGTGCTACCAGACCGTATGAATTATTTACCTATATAGTTTATTTTAGGGAAAATTGAGTGCAACACAACCCAAAAGGTAATTTTTGATCGATTTGCATTTCATGGACAATAACCGAGTCCATGCCAAAGGTCTGGTAGCACTTTTCTAGTAGGAAAATTATCGCAGTTTCTAAGAGTAACAGCCTTTTTACAATTTATTGTCAGTAACAGGGGGTGCTTTTACTATTTCTATCAGTAATTGACTATGATACTCTTTCTGTACGAAATTCAAACGTTTACACGACGCTAATAAAGAGCACGTAACTTTTACCGTCAAATGACTTTTTAAACTGCGAAATATGACTTTTGAAGAAGAGGTCACCTCTGTCAAGCCATAAACATTATCAAACACAATTTACTCTTTCTTTTATTTACTTTTCAGACAATTTGACTAAAACGAAAATATTTAAAAAGTGATTGTACATAATAATTTTTTTCTGTCTATCGACCAAAAAAAACAAAAACAAAAAAACCCGTTACCCGATTATGCACAAAATATCTACTAGTGGTTTTGTTTGTGCATCGTTTTTTTTTTGCCTATAATACACCGAGAGACAGAAAAATTGTTACAGTCATTTCTTATGATTTAAATAAATTACAATTTCATTATCAAGTTTATTTTTAAATAGACGACGGACATTTTTTCAAGTTCATGAAACTGGCGAAGTAATACATGTATTTGAATACCGAGGCCTAACGTAGCGGCGCTCGGCGTTAGTGACGATATGTAGATAAAAATTCACTTCGTACATTTGTATAGGCGTTATACAGACACATTGAATTAATATTGTGTGAAATGTATAATCAATGTTTAACTTAGTACATGTAGCAAAAGAGCTGGATTTATACATAATGTAAACAGAGAACACATTATTTCATGAACAATATGCATGCAAGCTAGTACATCACATAAATCTAAAGTGAACATCCGTAATTAAGCAAAGGTCATACAATCTCGATCCACCCGCAAAGAACCCGAGAAAATCTAATGGCAATGGTGGCAAATATCGTCAATAACTCCGAAACATATACTAGTGAATCCACAAAATCCCTGCAATTTAATGGAGTCTCTCAACGTTCCTCATTTTACATGAAAATTATGCAACGATGAATAAGGTCGTATGTCAAAGTATCACACCGAAAATCATGAAAATGGAGCAAAATTCATAAATTTATTGCCTGGATGTCAGTGCTTATTATGTACATCCTTTATATTTTTTAGAGAATACAATTGCAATATCGATTTCCATTCATACATACGCAAGTTTGTATACTTAAAAACACACCTTTAAAAACTCAACATATTCATCGTTTTGATCAATAGCAGGAGAAGAGGTCTATATATCGCCTATGTACAAGGTATATTTTTTTTTTCGTGAACTAATGAAAATACATTATTATTTGGTTGTCATTCTTGAAATAACATCCGCTCTATTTTTATGAATTAAAAAAAAGGATAACGCCAATAATTATAATTTATTTAACTACTTACAATGCGTTCATGGGAAACCTCTATTTTATTGGAAAATCACCTAGTCAAAGGAATTTATCGCGCTTCCCGGTTGCTTGATGCACTTTGGGTTAAAACATAACATATCAAGTAACCGGGAAGCGCGATTAATCCCTGCGGTCCCAGTACCAGATCTTGAGTCCCCCCGAAACCTCTACATAACTCGGCCCAAGGTTAATTTTTAAGGGGGAGGGGGAGAGGGGCGAAAAAAGGAGTTGAAATCTTTTTATGTCTCAGATGTATAAACACGTGATGTGCTGATTTGAGGGAAGGGGCGCTTAATTATTTAATTCCGACGGGACTTTTTTCTTAATTGAAACTCAGAGAATCTAAGTACAAAATTTTTCAGTTTTTGAAATTGACTTTTGAAGTCTTATGAACATTTGGTATTTAGTGATTTAAGTTCCATGAGACCGAAGCAATTTCATGTAGACCATGATGAAATAAATAAATAACCCTGAAGGTATCATCTTTAATGCATTATACAGGTACTTTGTTTATATTTCTTTCCATGTCGGGATGGGTTAACCTTCTTTGTATTTTAAACAGTACCTGCAAAACAAAGTAGTCTTTGACCTTGAAACTTTTTATAGATACATGCAAAATTATAAAATGTGAGAATTTTATTCTGCTTCATGAAGGAGGAATACTTCAAAATGATATCCATGTATTACACAGTTGTTTTTTGTGATTTTGACGCTCGAATTTCGTATAGACAAATTGGTTTATGTATTTTTTTATTGCTGTATATAGACCGATCATATTTACTGTACATATTGGCCATCGGACCACCGTTACTTCTGAAGAGGAAGAATTCACGTAGATAAATGGGGGGGAGGGGGGCATTTTCAGAGCGTTGTTTTCTGATTGATATCTTGCGGCTGCTCGTGTTGTCTGATTTTCTTTCCCACAAACCTTACATGATCCAGAATCATAGAGTCCTTTTTAAAAATCTAGTTTCACACATTCAGTAAGAAGACGGACGAGTTGCTATGACACATTCAGCTTGCAGCCTCATTGTGAAGTACTATTTTGAAAAAAAAAAATACTGCTACATGTATATCTCAAGATTTTTTTTACACTGATATTCGTCAACAAAATTTCTGATGTGTAAATGGTCAAGCAAGTGAAATTATTTCTTTTGTCTGAATATGACAGACTTCAATCTTGTCCGGCATACATCCATATATAAGCTAATATACTGGAATTTAAAAGGCACTTCAGAATATACATGACTTCAGAGAATCATAATTACTTTTTGTATCTTTTCTTAAATTACAAAAAAAAACCCTTTAATTTCATAATGAATTATCTTTAATGGAAAATAAATCTTGTTTAACAATAGGCAGTTGCTTGGCATCTTATTCCTTGGTTTCAGTTAAAATATGAGTTTTACTTCTTTGAAAAGGACAAGTCTCTGAAATGAATGAAATTGCACAATTATTATCTCTAAAATTGAAATCATAGAATAGGGTTACAAGTCAGCTGTTACAAGTTATTGGCATTGGAGTTTACCTTTATTTACCTCATAATTTCTAACTTTCAGAAAAGGAAAAATTGGACACAAATCGTAGCAAGCTAAATAGTAAATTATACATGTATATTTATATTGTAAGCATGTCTTAATACTCTTATCATAGATTTAATAAGACATTATTCTGAAAAACCAGTATAGTTTTATACATACAAAACTGACAGTCATACAATTTAACATTTATTCGAAATGGATTCTTTCATTGTCTAAGAAAGTTAAATATACTATAGACAGTCCCATTTCAGTTATGTCACATAAAAGGTAGATCTACACTGCACTGCAACATCCAATAGCAAAAACCATTTGTTTTCAATCAGAAGGTGTCTATGTACCTTTCGTCAATCTGAAATTAAAAGTTATGAATCAATATACCTGTGACATCACTTGCACTGTGAAGATTTTGACTACTGTAGTTTATTGAATTCTCTTTCACTTTCAGTTCATGAGTTTATATAACATACATTTACACAGGCATCACCCCCTCATCCCCCCCCCCGTTGTAAAATTTACTTACGAAATACAATTATATTAGTAGAATTTTATAGAATTCGTATATTTTGTTTTTAATTGGATGTAAGACCCATGACTACTACGTAATTATAGCGACGATACAATATGATGTAATTACATATACATAATATGACACGTGTAGTAGTACTGCATAGTACACAATGTGGAGCATAAAAAACGTACACATGATGACAAAATGAACGATTTCTGTCCTTTTCAAATATTTCATCGTTAATGACAGATGTAATTCAATTTATTAGGATGTTATCGTTGTACAGCATGTCTGATTTTACGTCTGTTAAATGAATACATACCATTATTTCATCTTTTCTTTCTGCCCGCCCTGTAAACTTTGGATCGCACCTGGCCATCGCTGCTCAAGCTTCTCAGTAACACAGAGTACCATAACAACGCACAGGGGGTCACAGAGTGCAACTATTGATAAGGGGTCTTCTCAAAAGTATATTGACTCAGCGAAGTGCATGTTATTAAATCTGATGTGTAACTTTTTATTACTAGCAATTTTTACATATGAATTTACCGAACATCAATCAAATAAATTACAAAACTGTGTCGCTACCGTACTTGACGACAAGGAGTCTATGACGTCAGCTGACGTTACATAATTTCGCGGTTAATTATTTGACGTTTTTTGAATGCTGCCTTAACTATGCTGCGTCCGTCGATGCTCAATTTGGTGCTCTATTGTGAGTGCTGTTGAGATAATAGTCAAGTTCTTCTTTAACTCATGTGTGTCACACTGATATCCTTTGTCGTGTGGAGCTTGTAAAAAGATCCCCGCGGCGAGATGTTTGATAGTTAATATTTTGAAATTTATCCTGCTACATCTTTCGCTACATCTTTTGACATAATAATTTTCACCCTTTTTGGCCATATTACATTGTTTAGATTGAGGATAACTGACGAGGGTTGAGTACCCGAAACGTGTATGTCTGGTCAATGCTGCAAATTTAATCGTTTATAAATGATGCTATTGAATTTAAAGACGTTTAACATTTGAAGTACTTGATGAGCGCCACTGCTAGTGGACCAGGAGTCCAAGAGGGCACATGTAGCCAAGTTCGATCAACTTCGGTTGATCGTCTGTCTATTCATCGCATTCATAATTTTCTGGTACTACAGTTCTTGAAATTTGTAAACGTGGGTCCTGCAGCATCATATCCCAACCATCCTGCTACATCTTTTGCTACATATTTTCATCCTGTTTGGCCATATTACATTGTTTAGATTGAGGAATACTGACGGGGGGAGTACATGAAACGTGCATGTCTGGTTCATGCTGCAAATTTATCCGTTTATAAATGATGCTATTGAATTTGAAGACGTTTAACATCCCAGACAATGTCGCCATAGCACTTCTAGACAGACAAATCCTCAGAGTCGTTGCTAAATTTGGTGCTCTATTGTGAGTGCTGTTGAGATTATCAATCGGACAAGCAGAGCATACCATACATACAATTTTTGAATAATTCACTGAAAGTAAAGAATTGATATTTAAGAAAAATCTTTCACAATTACATTTGTAACAATAAATATTAAAAGAAAATGAGAAAAAAAAAATAATAAAAAAGGAAAACATATTTTTTCAGGTCCCGCCGGGATATGAACCCGCTACTCTTTGGTCCATTCATACCTATATACAATCTGAAATAAACTCTTTTAAAATTCCAAAGTGCACATTTTTACAAAATTATTTAATAGTTGTATTTTTTACTAAAATATAAAAAAGTATGTACATGTAATCAATTTCAGGATAGAAGTTGAATTCGATAAAAATGACAATCCCCCTTCCTTTTTTGTACATAAAAAATCCCAAAAAGAAAATCTTTCACATAAGCATTCCTTCAGTTTATTATGGCTGAAATGAACTTAACTGGGGTAACAAATTTAGCCAAGAGAGAAAAGAAGAAATAAAATCTCATTTTTTGCATCAAAATAACTGAGTTGAAAAAGATGTCAAAAACGCGTCAAAAATAAGTTATCGAAATTTAACGAAATGAACAAACTTAAGTAATACATCATTCCTGATCACTCAAATGCCATATTTTTTTTCAATCCATGCTGTGGTTCTGGAGAAGCAGATTTTAAAAAGGGGTACCCTCTGGGGCCTATTTGCCATCGCCCTGGATCCACCCCTTAAGGGATCCGAAATGACAACAAAGTAGAAGACCTTGAGTACTATATGCATACCAAGTTTCATCAAAATCCTCCAAGCGGTTCCGGAGGAGAAGTCGAAAATGTGAAAAGATAAACGGACGGATGAACGGATGGACGGACGACAGACGCCGGAAAAACCAGTTTGCCAATTGTCTTTTTTTAGCCTCGGCTAGGTGAGCTAAAATTGGATCATGAAGCATCAAATCTCACCAATTCTTTTTCTTTTGGTATTTACGAACATAATTTTCACAGTCTTTAGCCATGTTTCATTGTTTGAATTGAGAATCACTGACGAGGGTTAAGTAAGCGAAACCTGTATGTCTGGTCCATGTTGCCAAAAGATCTGTTTTAAAGAAAGTCAACCCATAAGTAAAAATGAATAGTGTGCAAGTACCTTTTCAATCACATAACAATTTGTTACATTGATGTAGCAAAAGTTGACATCGATGCAACAAAACTGGACGAAAGTACAATTAGGGGAATCTCAGAAAATTGGAGTTGAAATTTTATAAATTTAACTTTACGAGACACCCTCGTTGAATATCTTTTTGAAAAGGTCCTTCCGACACGGTCATTTTCAAATTTATTTCAATAAAATCGGACTTTGACGATCCAAAAAAATAAATAAAATATATGTATGAATTTAATTCTAAGCCCTTGATCGGAGTATTCGTGTTTGACATCAAATGAATTGGAATGAAGTCTAGGGAATAAAAAATGTGAGGAAAATGCGAAAAAAATTTAACATAAACAATATGTATTTTACTGGTGGACCAGGAGTCCCTGAGGGCACACGTAGCCAAGTTCGATCAACTTTGGTTGATGCATCTTCAATGCATTCGAAATTCTCTGTTGTCAATATGTCTAACATTTCTAGATCTTGGGTTTTGTAGCATAGTTGTTAAACGTCTTCAAATTGAATAGCATCATTTAAGAAGAAGATAAATTGGCAGCATGGACCAGACATGCACGTTTCTGAAAGTTTCTATGTCGAAAAGGTGTACCGAAAGACATAGTAGAATGTTTGGGATATGATGCTGCAGGACCCACTGTTTAGAAATTTCAAGAAATTTTGATAACAGAAATTTTAGAATGCGTTGAAGAAACGATCAACCGAAATTGATCGAACTTGGCTACATGTGCCCTCGGGGACTCCTGGTCCACCAGCAGTGACACTAACCAAGTGGTATAAATGTTGAATGTCTTCAAATTGAATAACATCATTTAAGAACAGATAAATTGGCAGCATGGACCAGACATGCACTTTTCGGGTATTTAACCCTCGTCAGTGATCCTCAAATCCAAACAATGTAATATGCCAAAAAAGTATGAAAGTTACTATGTCGAAAAAGCGTACCGAAAGACGTATTAGGATGGGTTTGATATGATGCTACCCAACCCATCCTGATACTTTTTACGGTACATTTTGGGAAATAATAACTTTCAAGCGCTTTGGCCATATTCGATTGTTTAGATTGAGGATCACTGACGATGGTTGAGTACCCGATATATGCATGTCTGGTTCATGCTGCAAATTTAATCCTTTATAAATGGTGCTATTCAATTTGAAGACGTTTAAAATTTGTACAACTTTGTTAGTGTCACTGTGGGTGGACCAGGAGTCCCTGAGGGCACATGTAGCTGAGTTCGATCAACTTCGGTTGATCGTTTCTTCTGCATTCGAAATTCTCTGTTGTCAAAATTTCTTGAAATTTCTATAACGTCGGTCCTGTAACATCGTATCCCATCCATCCTGCTTAGTATTTCGGTACATTTTGGGAAATAATAAGTTTCACACTCTTAGGCCATATTGCATCATGGATCATTGACGAGGGTTAATTATCCGAAACGTGCATGTCTGGTCCGGGATTCCCTCAAGCACAAATTAACTCGTTGTTGAATATGCAATTTGTTGATGTTTCCTTAACATATTAAGAGTACCATTTTTCTATTTACTACAAAAATTAACTACACATGTCGAATTTGCTCTAACTTGTCCTTTTTCCAAAGATATAGAGGGACGATTGTTCGCTGTTTAAATCATTTCGGCTGCCATAAATTGTTTTCGTGTTTGGAGGCAGTTATATCACTATAACCCCCTCGAACTTACGGAATATATTGCGGTGACGTATCAATATAAGTCCAAGAAAGCAGTCTGTTTCCCATAAGAAGATGATATAGAATGATAAGAAATGAATCGTAGAGCGTTGACGCAAAATGCTTTTGTCCATTAGGCCATTCCAAGTTTTATTTCTGTTTAGCGTCCGCGTGCGCGTAGGTTTTCGGAATGTGTCATGAAAAAAACAAACAAACAAACATAATTCCCTGGACTTCAAATCTGTCTGTTACAGGCTTTCTCCTTCTATCTCTTCATTTCCTGTGCAACAAAAAAGGTCTCAAGTGACATGCTTTTCCTTAATTTTTACTTTTATAAATTTTGGTGAGGGGCAGTTCCTAAACGAGTTGTCAGGGTGGTTCTCAGGGTTACTGTCTGTGCAGTTAAAGTGGATATAGATAAGGATACTGTCCTAGACTGGTATGCGTTAAAGGTGAATGAAGTGCAAACATTTTCCATCCTGTTCGAATGCATATGTGAAGCAAGTGAGAGGGGTGTTCCTGGTGCAATGTTTAAGAGAAAGATCGATATAAAAGACAACTCGTACTCATCATGTTATATGAAATAGAAATAGAAATTGGGTGGACACTCTTAGTGTATGAAACTGACAAAGTTTAATTGTTCTAAAGCATATTTCAAGGTCAAGAATACTGTTCAGAAGGTCAGGACCAATGTAAATGTGTTCAGTCGGCTTATTGAAGGTCATATTTTTTTTGTTCCACTGAGGGATACTCAAAATTGTTTCTATTGATTTAAAAGAAATAAATTTGTTGAAAATTGCTTCGTTATTTTCTACGTCATTTTGTTTTTTAATTGAATAGGTAGGCAGGTTTTGGTCATCCGGGTGGACGCTAAACAGAAAAAAAACTTGGAATGGCCTTATTTCGGGTGACACATGCATCAACGATTTTTAGATTCATTTTTTAAATCCTTATTCTTGTGTTTTAGCTTTGAAATCGCTATTCAGCCCATCAAGATAAAGCCTTTACTGTGATTAAATAACGATTGTCAATTTTGAAATAAATGTTCTTTAGTACCAACTTTGTTGTACTAGACACGTGTTTCGGATACTTTAATCCTCGTCAGTAGTACTTCATGTCAAACAGTTTAAATAGAGCCAAAGTTAATTTTCCTGGCGTCATCTACAATACAGAGCTTTACATTCCTTTTGCCAAAACGAGCGGCTTAATTATAAACATAACCGAAAAAAAAAATGCTAAAACCAAGCTAAGGACAGAGCTATGCAATGAGGGAGACACCCCTTTGTTTTTTTTTTAAATATAGGTCTAATTTGATGACAGGAAATTGAGAATATATTTCAATGCAGTGCGTAAGCACTAAAAGAAGTTGAGCGATATCTTCGGGGACTTACAGTCCACCAGGCCAGCAGCGATACCAGCCTAGTGGTTGAAATTGTCAATATTGAAATATATGTTCTATAGTACCAATTTTGTTGTACAAGACACGTGTTTCGGATATTCTCGTCCGAATTCTCGTCAGTAGTAAATTGTGTCAAACAGTTTAAATAAAGCCAAAGCCTGGCTCCAGCTACAATACAGAGCTTTAATTTCCTAGCATTAATGAGCGCTCCAAATTTTGTGTAGGGTTTATTCAGAAGCGTATTTAAGTGAAAAATATGGCCAAAAATCGATGGAGGGTTGGCGCAAGAGAGAGAGTGCATCAGCTCTGGCCTATATAAGTATATCACAATGTTTTTTCATATTTTTTATAGACTAACGAATCAATCATGTATATTGTATCGATTGACGCTACAGGTAAAACGCACGCGGAAATTATTTCTTACTCCATGAAGGTAAGACGAGAATATATTTTGCAAGCATTAGCATGATGGATATCCCTGCGGGAGAAATATAAGTCACAGTTCCGAATCAAATGATGAAAATATTCGTTTAGAATTTTCAATAATTACCTGGTTTTTGGAATTAACATTACATCCATTCGTTATACAGCGCTTAAGTGCTGCTGTATCTCCATTACTAACAGCAAGGAATAAATCGCCACTCATTTCAGTGGTCCGTTACCTGAATAACAAATAAAGACTACATATTTAGAAAATTATAATTAATACTATGTATCATAAAGTAATATACCGGTCAACATTTCTAATCGAACAATTTCTTAATCTTCATAGTCTTATGAAGTATAAGTTTTCATCAGTGAAAAGTGTATAACAGATTTATTGAATACTTTCACTTTAATTTTTCGAAATTTTGGTTTAATATGAAGTAACGTTAGTGGACAATGACGAATTTAACGAAAATGAATTAATTCGTGAAGAGATAAAAATCCCGAATAAAACATCCTTTTTGCTTCAATTACAGAAAAAGATGCGTCATTCGAACTGGAAAAGAAAAACAGATAAAATATGTTTTTTTGTATATAGGACGCATGCCCAAAACAAAACGTTGTGTCAGAAAAGCACAGGATCTGCAAAGAATTCAGTATGGCAAGCAAAATGACAAATATGGAGAATGACCATATCCCTGTATACAGCACAAAATCGATAATTCAAAAATCAGAAACCGAAGGCATACAAAATCAGGACAAAACAGGAACCAAAGCAAACAAACAAAAACCTCCACCATATGAAAAGAAGCGAACTCCCGATATGGGAGTGAGACCAGGTGCCCGGGAAGAGTAAGCATCTCCTGCTTGCATGCAACACCCGTCGCTTCAATTCGGTAGAACTGTCACATCCGGTTAATTCCATTTTGGAAGATATAGAGTACAATCTTTGGTTGGATGGTTCAAATGGTCTATGACAGAATATCATCCACCATTCTTGAGAGTGGAACATCATAGTGTATGACGAGTCCCCCATATCGACCGTAGAACTTCCTCAGTGACGATGTTAGTCGGTCACAAACATATCCCTGACTGAGAAGCTTATCTGAAAGACGCCTAGCTCTCAGAACAAAATCCGTATATTTGGTACTTGCTCTGGCATAGCGTATCAACTGAGATATGAACACGCCATAAGCAGGCGATGAAGGGATGTTGCTACTCAGAAAAGGAAAGTTTGTAATGCTGAAATTGAAGTCGTCACGTTTGTCATAGAGTGAGGTGTTCATGTGACCATCAGTGTCGTAGGACAACATTATGTCCAAATAGGATGCTGAATTATTTGTCTCTGTAGTTTCTTTGACTTCAAGCTCCGAAGGATAGATACTGCTCAGGTAATCCGCGAATTTTGGATTATTGATGGACAACACATCGTCTATGTATCTGTAAGTGAAGTTAAAGTCAGAAGCTAAGTATCTTTTCCCTTCAGATGCCAAAGATTGAATGAATTCAGCTTCGTACGAGTAAAGGAAAATGTCGGCAAGGAGTGGGGCACAATTGGTCCCCATTGGAATTCCGACAATTTGCTGGAATACCTTTCCTCCAAACACCACAAAAATGTTGTCGATCAGAAAGTTTAACATCTGAATAATGTCTGTTTCATTGTACTTATTTTCAGAATCGGACTTTTCTTTTACAAAGTAGGTTTTGTCATAGTTAACAACAATAAATTTGTATTTGCGATTACCGTTCTTACTTGTGAAAGCATTACTTATAATTTTTGCGAGTCTTTCTTTCAATTTAGAATGTGGAATTGTAGTGTAAAGTGTCGAAAAATCAAAGGCTTTGATCGAATGGACTCTACTAAAATGAGTGGATTTCAGATGTTCTAAAAGTTCCTTCGAATTCTTTAAAATCCACATCTGGTTGATACCACTGCGAGAATACACTGTCGAACAATATTTTTGAAGCCCAGATTTGATTTCAGATAAAACTTTGGTGAGTAAGATCGATACAGATTTGGTAGATCATTTTGAGGAACCAGCGATGAAACGTTGTTTGTACGGATTCTTATGCATTTTAGGTATGCAGTACAAGTATGGTAAATCTAAATCTAAATTGGTAGTGTCGAAGCCAAAGGAAGTAAGAGCTGATTTGTGGTTATCTATTATTTCAGAGGCAGAAAGGTTTGTTGGGATGTAAGTGGGATTTCCAGGTGTCGAATTTAAACCCAACTCTTTAACTAGACTGTCGAAATAGTACTTTTTGCAAGTAAATGTGTAATTATTTGAGGCTTTGTCCGCTGGTGTGATGACATAATGTTCTTGGAGGAAGGTGAGCTCTGTGATAACATCAGGGTCTTTAAATATAGACACGAATCTGATGTTCACAGTTGATTTTAATCGGTTAATTCTAGATAAAAGTAACCCTCTGATTGATTTTATCCATTCGGAAAGGGTGTCGAGCTGTACATCCTCTTTCTTTGCCCAACGTCTTGCATATTCCTCACAAGAGTCCATGATAATTTTGACATTTTGGTTCCATTTAAAGGACATACTTTCTCTGTATTTGGGACCCTTTTTTAACAATTCTCTCAACTTGTCGTTCTTGACTATACTAAGGTCACCAGTAATAACGTGTCCACAAGGAGAGTAGTTGAAATCCGATGAAGAACATTCGCAGGGAAGTGGATGTAGTGAGGGATTACTTAAATCAATACACCGCAGGAATCGTTTGTAATTGTAAATTTTAGATGCAACTGTTGGTGTGTAGCTATAGGAAATACAAGGAGTTTCTTTTCTTTTGAAATATGGTGGGATTTTTTCTGTGACAGTTTTGTGATTCAAAATTTGACCAAGATTCAAGTTATCAATACCTTTGTTTGCAAATCTTACTTTAATGAAAGGGCGGTTTGTTTTCTCCTCTGATTTATCTGATCTAACTGCTTGAAATAAACGAAAAGTAGTTTCTTTCAATCTAATGTTAATACAATGGAGTTTCTTTCAATCTAATGTTAATACAATGGAGTATATTAATTCAGGTGTTCGGTTAGAGATTTTGACCACACAACCTAGTGTCCTATATCGAGAAGTCCGTCAACTTTAGCTAGACATCAAACTTGATTGATCAATGTCTCTGTGGTACTAAAATAAACGTCAAAATATACTTTTCATAGTTTTATATGGACTTAATGCATTTTCCTTCAATTCACGTATTTTCATTTCAACTTGTCACGAATGGCTTTCCATACACGGTCTTACCACGACATATTAAAAAGAAGTATTTTTCATTAATTTTTAAACAGTATGATGTAATTCCTATTTCTGCATTTAACTTTTATCAAAAATATGTATGTATACCGGTTGATAGGTACGATTTGATAGAAACTGTAACACGGGGTCGACCGAATCTTCATCTACGGAAACTTATTTGTGAAATGCCGCTTAAATCAAAAGTATATACGCTTTATGTTTTTACATTTATTTAAAGCCCCTTAGAAAAATGATCAATAAAAAGGCATTGGAAATAATAAACATATATTTGTCGATATGTTTCGAGACAAAAATTTAGTCTCTGTGCTTTAGAGAAAAAAATAACACGGATTCTTCATATTTCATAGAAATTTGCATAAAACTCCTTTTTTTTGACAGAGGAGAAAATATTCTTCCTTCAAAACCATTATATAACATGTGTACATATCTAATGCATTGATTGCAACGACTTTCTATACAAAAAAGAACAAAATATAGGAATACCGAGGATATAAAAGATAAATATTTCGCTTTAATTTTTCACGATTTTATCGCTTTTTACCCAATTTAAACAAAATCTGACCGTGGAATATTCTTTACGACAGCTCTATTTGAAAGCAGGGGTATTCAGCAAAAAGTTCAGACCAAATTCAGGCCTGTGTTAGGTGTGTTGATTAAACTCGAAAACTAAGCTTCTTTTTTAAATTGGTCGCTCTACTATAATGAAATTTCTTTTTTTCACCGTCAATAATAAATACATTTTGCTGATGCCTTTTTGCAACAACAACAAAAAAAAAATCAGCACAGGGGGCACACCTTCCCAGATGCTTAATAGTTCTTAGTAAAAAGAATTGAGGAGATCTCCAACAAGACCCCGTTGCAGCATCAACAGTAAAACACCAAAACACCCGATGCAAAAACACAAAAGACGAGTACAGCACGAGACGGAAAAGAGACACACGACATTTAAACATCAAACACAAAAGACTACACATAAACCGACGAGACCAATGGGTACAATGGGTAACCGGTGCCGACTGAGGACGGCCATCTGCCACATAAATAGCAGACGGTGAGGTTATCCTGGATTACGTGCGCACAACACTCCCACTATTCCTATTTCCAAGAGGTCTCGAAGACACACAATTATGGTATAAAACAACCTCCTCACTGTTAGATGACCACACACAAACAAGACGGTACAACACAGGAATCCAAGCAACACAGATGTAAATGGATATAAAAAGAGGACGTGCGTAATACAGTCCGTGCTCTGCCGGCTATAGCGAGCTCATATATATTCAACAAACATGTTATATATTCAACAAACATGTACATCATTTTCTTGGTGAAACTTTATTCTAAGGAATTTTAAAACATGTAGATACAAACAGTTTAATTCAAACCATTGCATGAAATGTATGCAAATGATACAGCTATGTGAAGAGCTACTCTATAAGGCTGATACCTCCCTTAATTATATTGAGTGTTAAAATTTGATGTGGGTTCAAAGAGTAGGTGCGGTAATCTGCCATTTTGGTCCTATTTTCAAAGTTGTTCATATAACCATAATATTCTAGTTCATAAAATGTCAAATTTATGATGAATCCAAATAAGAAAATCATGTTTTGATTTCACAATCCTCTACTGTATAATAAGTCGCTCAGAGAGTCTAAAAACGTTAAAATCAATAAATAACCGACATTTTGACACAAACGTATGAAATAGATTTATGATCCAGGTCTTGCCAATGATAATTTTTGTACCAATTGATGGATTTTTGATCGGCGTTTTCAGTCGCATAAAAATATATTTTGTAGGCATTGCCTTGAGCGTACATGAATTTTTAAGATTTCTGTGAAAAATACGATGCTTTTCCTTTGCAAACAATAACAATTAATAATTTGTTTATTAAAAGCATTTTTGTCGAAATTATAGGACCGATTTTATGGGTTAGCGCACCTAGTCCTTTCCAGTGAAGCACATTGAAACTAGGCAGACAATATCCTCGGGGTCTTTAATAAGCAGGTATACCAATTGAGTGGTTGAAATAATGTGTATGGCAAAAATGGATAATGACCATATCCCTGTATACAGCACAAAATCGATAATTCAGAAAATCATAAACCTAAGGCATGCAAAATCAGGATAAAACAGAAACCAAAGCAAGCAAACCAAAACCTCTACAACATGTTTTATTGCGATGATTTCAGTGCACGAAATGTGAATTTTACAAGTAATGTCTAATTAGTGATGCTCGAGTCAGAAAACTATGCATATATGAAGGGCTAACTTCTATATGTCACCTGAAAATTAACCAGAACATGTCAATGCTCAACAATACTACAGTTTGTCACATATGAATGCTCAAAAACGCACGCTCACATCCACCCTCCTTTTCACACATTCCGTCACACACCCTCTCTCTCACACACCTGCACAAGCCCTCCCAATCTCACATACTGGTATAGGACACAGGGTAACATAGACAAGGATCCATTAACAACTATTTCCATGCATTGTAGTTTGCGCTGTTAAAACGAATAAAAAACATATGAAGCAGACTAATCCAGAAGAGAGCAAATCTAAAGCAATTTAAAACATGAATGATGCGCAGCACAAATTTATTATTACAGCACCATCTTATATGGCTTTTTCATCTATTGCTAAATAATATGGCTTCTTCATCTATTGCCAAATCAAACCAAACAGTCATTTGTCAGTTTCCTTAAAATGTGAGAGATCTTAGGAAAAAGTCTCATAGCACCACTTACAGTTTCGTGAAAATCTCAACATCTTAGCACGCACATACATATAGTCCACGACAATTCATTATTTCTACTAAATGATGACATAAAATTCTGACGTTGCGTAATTACGTCACGTCATATTAGCAATAAACTGTGAAAAAACGATATTTTAGTGAAATCTTTCAGCTGTGTTGTTATCTTAAACGTCTTCAAATTCAATAGGATCAATTAAAAACAGAGAAGTTTTCAGCGTGGACAAGACTTGCACATTTTGGGTACTTAATGTTAAGGCTATACATAATTTGTGCAGAACTACACCTGTAACACTGCAAAACAACATTTGTCCTATTCATTCACAGGTGTCGCCTTCAAGAGGACTAAGTCCTATATTAACCGAATTCAGCTTAGGTTACATCGTAAAAAAAGATAAGAAATGATTATTTCGGGTGATGTTATTATTAGATTAGCATGTGTACAACCCTCCTACTTTAGCGATAAGATAAACAACTTTGTAGAGAATAACAGCATGCGCCATGCATCCCGTCGGCTAGGACTGTCAGTGTCTATTGTGGAAAAAAATAGGGTCATTTCAAAAAAAATTTATGAGTGAATGAATATTTAAAAGCCTTAATGGAAATACAAAAAAAAAATATTAGAATGGTTTGGAAATTCTCTACAAAATAAAGCAAAGAGCTTACTAATGAGGAAAGAGAAATCGGAAAAATAGACGGCAATAATAACACACCGCAACAGAAACAAGAATGAACAATCTCCATATCTCTATGGAAGAACGAAATTCATTGTAGAAAAACATCATAGCATCCCACGGGAAAACATAGAGAAGACGTAAACATCAAGAGACAAAAAAGGACAAAGGAACATCAAACAAGACATCAAAACACTAAGCATAAAAAACTACACATAAACCAACGAGACCAACAGGCAATCATTAGAGATATTGACAATGTTTATTTCACAATACACTTTACAAAATCGATATAAAAAAAAAAATCATAAACCGAAGACATGAGAAATTATTTACAAACAAAGAGGTGGCATATTATCCGAGTTATCAGCATTAACATGAGACCGTTACTAAAATTCATTTTAGGTGGCACAGACTCGAACTGATTACTAGTACATAAACATTATCATTCAAAATTGCAATTCTATATTATCCAATGTATGTTTGATGCTTTTTTTGTGCTCTTTTGTGAGTGCTGTTGAGATTATCGTCAGGATTTTCTTTAACTTATTTGTGTCACACTTATGCCCTTTGCCGTGTGGAGCTCGTAAAAAAGTTCCCCGCGAGGGGTTTGACCGTAAGTGTTTTGAATATATTTTCCTGACATTGTCGCCATAGCACTTTCTATATAGACAACGCCAGACAGTGCATGAGTTTCATATATTGTTTTTATTTTCGTGCTTAAACATCGACGGCGGTTGCGGCTAGCAAACAGGGGATGCTTACTCCTCCCGGGCACCTGATCCCACCTCTGGCTTGCTAGGGGTCCGTCGATGCTTTATTTTGTGCTCTTTTGTGAGTGCTGTTGAGATTATCGTCAGAATCGTCTTTGTAAGTTGTTAAGAAGATGGAAACACAGGTAATACTTAAAACTAAAATAAGAAGATCAAAAGACAGTGAATACTTAATACTTAATAATAAAGATAATCAAGAAAGAGGAAATAAACAAAACAAAAACCCAATTCAATAATAAAGAAAACAATTAGAACTATCCCGTATTGAGACGAGATCAGTGCCCGTAAAAAAAGTGAACCACCCTGCTTGCAATCAAAACTCGTCGCGTGTTGCATATTTCCTTAATAATTTCATGTTTCGCTCCAGGATACTCTGCATAAAGTGTTTGCCTTTGTCAAAGTGTTTCTAAAATTGGTATCAAATCCAACGTTCCCCTGTTTAAGCAATATTACATATTAGCTGTACCTCCCCCCTATCTCCATCATCTCCTATTCCAACAAATTCTATACTTACGACATCTCACATTCTTCTTCGATACAACGCTGTCAAGGACACTGCTGCACCAATTCTCTAGTGATTTTAGAAATATTTATCCCTCATTCTATCGTTCATTTTCTTGTTCAATATATAACTAATCAAAGAGTGAGGGGAGGATATAACAAGGGCCCCTACTATCTCATGTTTTATCTCTGGTCTGTATTTACATTTTATCTTATCAGCTCCTCTTAACATGTTCTAGTTTTATACGTAATATTGCTTATGCTCCTTACGGAGTTCACGTTCATGTAACGTGCATAGATAAATAATGACAAACAAAACTCGGTTACAGGGTAAATATTTTTCTTTCAAAAATGGCAATGCAATTCCATACAGTGAATATATACGTTCCAAACGCAAAAAAAAACCCCCAAATGCTTTTGAGGGAATCGAATATGTCTTGAGGATCTAGAAGATAAAGACCCCCCCCCCCCCCAAAAAAAAATATAAAGTACTCTTAAATTTCAATTGTATGCATACTTAGCAAATATCAAATCAGACTTCTATACAACCCTTCAAGGACGTTCAAGTGCATCACCCCTCATGCAACTTTATAATTACATATTCAAACAATTCTTAGTTTTTTTTTCATCCTCCATATATTACTCATTGGGGAGTACTGTTGCGAATATTTCAGGGGACTAATGAAAACACCATATTTTTGCTCTAAACATTGCTGCTGTGTAGTAAAAACGACTAAAAGATCTTCAGTTTACAAATGAACCAATTTAGATACAAACCTAAAATTCCCCCAGTTTTGGATTTCCTAGATAGTGCCGTAAGGTGAATAATTCCTAGAAGCTGATTGGTTATGGAAGTTGGATAGATATGTAAGAAAGAATAATGTGGAAGTGTCCCAATACTGTGTTCTTACCTTCTAGAAATTTTAAACCAAATTCAATGCACCAACGTGCGTTTCAGGAAAAATCCCCATAAGTGACTCATTCAGCAAAAGCGACGAGCAGGCACAGCCAAACCTCACCTCTATAGCGCCCTCTGGTTTTATTTCCTTAAATAAAAACCTTAGCAATAACTTTGCAGAGAGTGCACAGCTCCAAATTGCCAACAGGGTCGACTCAGCAGCAGAGCAAAAAAAAGGAGAAAAGAAAATCGGTGATCAAAATAGCAAAGAAGGGATGGTGCTCACATGTCAACCTCCTTTAATTTCGATGTTATCTTTGGTGTTTCAGGTTTGTATGTGATTTGGTGTTAGTTGTCGTCAGGATCTTCTTTAACTCATTTGTGTCTTTTGCGTTCTTTTTCTTTGCGCGCCTGCTCTGAGTTTTTCATTGTTTTTTTTTTGTGGTTTTGCTGTGGCTGCTGCAACCGGATGTTGTTGGATATTCCCTTCTTTCTTTCAAAAAAAGCAGACACAAGATAGAATGTGCACAATAGTTAACAAGCATCAGTCGAAGTCGATGAAAACGTCTATATCTGTCAATGAGGGACTCTGTCATTCACGAACGCCGGATGTACGTCATGGAGGGTCACTAAACACCGGAAGATAATATGTACTCCGTCATTCCGGTAGACGTGTGCAAAAAAAGCTCTCTTGTTCCACAGGTTATAATTTGGAAAATGATCCAAAGTTGACGATATAGAATCAAATTTAAATACTCTGGTATATTGAATCATAGGATTTGACAGAATGATTACGTTTATGATCCAGAATATATAAGATATAGGATATTTAAGACATATTATTTTTTATTTTTCATTGTCCTTTAGCTACAGTCACTATACTAAATGGGCGAATGAATAATTGATCTTGCACGTTTGCAACTTTTCTTTATTTATCTATCGTATTTTCATATATCGAATTTTATTCTTAAATTCATTTATTTGATATATATTTGTTATACAGTGGTGACAAATACTAAAGCTACTGCTTTATCGCAATAATGTGTCACAGGAAAGGCTACTATATATTATAACTATGGATTAAAGTCTACATTACTAGTAGATTTCCCTTGTTGAACGTCCGTTAGGCAACTAGAATTATATTCCGATAAATCTGGTTACATGTACCTATTGTTACATCACGTCCATGTTTTGAACGTAGGGAGGATTTACCATCGTTTGAGTATGTTTAATGCTGTAATTCACTGCATAAGAGGTGCTCGTTCAAAAATAGGGTGTCAGATAATAAGCAAAAATGCAAATATGACAAATGAGTGATTTACTTTTGTGACCATGCGTGTATAATTTTGGTTGGTCATTTACAAGTTCCTCGAAACGCGAATCTGCTCGTGCAAAGGAGCAGGTTCGGTAACATGGAAAATCGGCCTTAATTTTAGAGTATTTTAGATTTCGATAGTATTACGTATCAAGGAAGTTAAATGTGTCGTTGTTTGAAATACCAAATAAATATTTTAAAATACGTCCAATACACCGAAAGATATGGTTTCAAAGTCGGCTTAAAGTCGTAAAATGCAGCAAAATCGTAGGAAATTGGCATAATTCTGGTCAAAATGTATGAAAATAAGTAGGGCGCCAGCCCTCACCCAAAATAATTCTCTTATAAATAGTAAGATTTTCAATTTATCTTTCGATCTACAGAAAATTTATGTTGGGTAACGGTTGGCGCCCATACTAATTTCAAAGATTTATGCACAGAATATGGCGATTATCCTTCGTTTTCCGTCATGCAGAGCAAATGACGTCAAAATGTGACATCATAACGAACGCACGTGACGTTTTGACAATGAAAAATATTTTCTTTCTATGTCGCCAGGTATTTGAGATGAATATAAGAGATGCTGAATCATAATTTTCATAAAATTATTTTTCGCAAAAAAATTAGGGCCGATTTTGGGTGTTCGTGAACCTATCCCTTATCGAAAATCGCCTCGCAAAATGTGAGTGGAGCAAAGTTCCAAATACATTATGAAATATCTTCCACACTATTAGACATCCATTTGGTGAGCCTCAATCAGGCTTTCATGTTGTTGTTATAGAATCCCATCCAAGATAGATTTTATTAAATGTCGCGAAGTACTAAAGGAAGCCTAAGATAACTATACCAAACGATGGTGTAAATCGGATGGAGTCGAATCACATTCTCTTAACGACTGGAAAAACCTAATTTTGGACATAACTAACATTCGAATAGACAACTTTTACAAAAACCCTAATTTTTTTTAAATCAAAGTTCTTAATCTGAAAGATATTTCAAATCCAAATTACGCAGTTTACATGAAAAATGTGTCATCGCTCCCGCGGATAAAACAGCCAACAACACCATAATCATTTGAAAACGTCACTATGTATCAACTCTAGTTTCGGAACTTTCGTTCACAATTACTTATATCAAAAGCGATTTTAGTGTCCCCAACATTTTGAGCAAACATAATTTCTTCATTCAATGTCCATATTTCTAAATTGAATGTCCCTACTATATATTGCATACCAAAACTACACAGATATCCATAAAAAGGAGCTGTCAGGATAAGGCGTAAAATCTGCCTTGAAAAGTCGAAATTTCAAAATGCAAAATTTTAGAATTTTTTTCGGTAGAAATTTTAAGTAACTTTAATCTGCTGTCAGATGGGAGAATTTATTCAAAATAAGACCGATATTTGGGTTCAAATAAGCATTTTTTACACAGAAATCAATGAAAAAAGGACAAGTTTTATACAACATCGTTCCCCCGTCGCTTTACAATGCCACTTTCGCCATAGGTGTTTATCAATAAAACATATTTTCTGGCCAAGTGGGGTTCTGAAGCGAGGGGGAACAAAAGGGGGATGGATGACATTTTTTTAATTTGCCTCTAGAGCGATAAAGTAGGTTTTATTGCCATCTTTTTCATTTTATATCACGGAGCAATCTAGTGTGTATTCCGATCAAATATTTAACCGTTAAGAGGAAATAAACGAGAAAGTTGTCCTTTTCTACACCGTGTGTATTTCGCGCCAGAAAGCTACATAAGTGGCTGAGAAGAACGAAATAAACCATTTTTTAGTTTCCGGATTGCAGAGTTTTATATAATAACCTCTACGTTAATTTCGCTTATCCAATTTTGAAAGTAAACGGTAACAGAAGCCTAATAAACGTAAAAATGTGTAAGTAATGCATTTTTTGTGAATTTTTGTTCGATATTCGGCGTTTTTCGTCATCTGTACCCCTGCCTCTTAAACCCGTAATCATAACATCTTTCATCATTTTTTTAAAATAAAATACATGTACCTACAATGAATCTTTTAATACTTCATATTTATATCCTGACAAACTTTTATGTAAATTGTAAGTACAGCGCACCATAAATAATCGAGTGATTTCAGGGCTAAATCCGGCCCTTATCTGAACAACTCCTTCAGATACATTGCTAATTCTAGCAATTGCTCAACTACAATTTTGTCTAGAAATCTGACGTAAGCACTCACGGCCGCAAAGGAACATGAACTTTATATATTGTTTTCATCTTCGTGCTTTGACATCGACGGCGGGTGCGGCTGGCCAGCAGGGGATGCTTGCTCCTCCCGGGCACCTGGTCCCACCTCTGGCTTGCTAGGGGTCCGTCGATGCTTAATTTTGTGCTCTATTGTGAGTGTTGTTGAGATTATCGTCAGGATCATCTTTAACTCATGTAGCAAAATATTGTGAAACTGTTCTAAACAAGAATGATGTAAATTAATTTTGGTCTGTCAAAAATTCAGGGGATGTGACTGACAAATGAAAAATATAATTTTTCAAGCCAATTACATTTCTTCATACGACTTTTCAAATATGTACATGATCAATTGTACAAACTCATTAAATTGTGCTTTAATCGAGAGGGGGAAACTTATATTTGTACATCTAAATCAAGGGATTTCTTTTCCGCTACAAATCATACAAATCATGGACATTTAGTGTCCTGTGTAGTGCCTTGTCTTTCCTCTTGGACAACGTTTATGTGCGATTTGGTAAGAATCTCTACAAGCAGGTGATAGGGATCCATATGGGTACAAATTGTGCGTCTCTTTTAATTTGTATACACGTATGAAAAATAATTTATCCAAAATCTTCAAATAAAAACAAAATGAACATGATGATGTGAAATGTTTCATTGGTACTTCCAGGTACCTGGATGATATTCTTACTATCGACAATCATGTTTCAGAAAAGTATAAAATTGTTATTTATCCACAAGAATTGACTCTTAACAAGGCAGAAACAGAAACGCCATTCATGGACCTAATTATCAAAATTGTTAATGGATAGATTCATACAAGTGTGTGATAAACGAGATGATTTCGGATTCAACATAGTGAATTTTCCCTGGCTTGACGGTGAAGTTCCTAGAGTACCGTCATACATATACGGTATCTACATTGTACAGCTCATCCGGTATGCTAGAGCATCTATTGATGTTTTGGATTTTCATAGTAGAAATTTACAAATTACAGAGAACTTTTTAAGTCAAGGTTTCTGCTTTCACAAACTATTAAAGACTTTCTGGAAATTTTACAAAAGTTATGATCAACTTCTTTTGAAATTCGGACCCATACATGCAACAGAGTATATTACTTTAGGTAAAATGCGCCAAAGTCATCAAATGCCTTTTATACCGTGGATATGATCCTAATGTCACCAGACGGACACTAGGCTTGGTACTTGACCAATCACAGTCTTCTATGAGCGCATGCTTAAGACTTGCACTCTGACTGACTGTGACGACGGTACTCAATAATGGGCCTGTCAAAACCTCTTTAGAGAAGACAGGACCCTGACCACCTGTCCTCTCTGAATGTAAGTCGGACTCCTCGGGTGATAGCATATGTGAGCTCGCTACAGCCGGCAGAGCACGGACTGTATTACGCACATCCTCTTTTTATATCCATTTACAGATATATCTGTGTTGCTAGGACCCCTGCGTTTTACGGTCTTGTTTGTGTGTGGTCATCTAACAGTGAGGAGGTTGTTTTACACCATAATTGTGCGTTCTTCGAGACCTTTGGGTAATCGAAAAAGTGGGAAGGTTGAACGCACATTATCCAGGATAGTCACATCTTCTGCTATTTTCGTGGCAGTTGGCCGTCATAAGTTGGCACCGGTTGCCCATGGTCTCGTTGGTTTATGTGTAATCCTTTGTGTTTGATGTTTCTGTGTAGTGAGTTGAATCTCGTTTGTTTATGTGTGGTCTTTTATGTTCAGTGTTTCTGTGATGTGAGTTTGTGTTCCTTGTCCCTTTTGCGTCTCTGTGTGTGTCTGCTCTGTGTTTTTTGCATTTGGTGTTTTTGGGTTTCGCTGTTGGTTCTGCAACCGAGTTTTATTGGAGATCCCCTCCTTTCTTTTACGGAGTGACAAACCTTGTATTGGTGTATGTAAGTTAATGCAACTCTGCTTCTGCCTTGCTGTAATATATTAACTTGTAAAGTATAATTTCAGTTCAATGCTGTCTTTATTGTATAAATATAATGTATAATGATTTTTAAAAATACATGCATATTGGTTTGTTTCTTCAAATCAGAAATTGATAAGCAAAACTGAAAGACGAATAAGCGATAAATATCATGATAAGTATGCTTTATCATTTACTTTTTTTTCAGTTTAACATTCATATAAAAAATTCATATCGTTAAATATGTTATTTCGTACAGTTTAAGATGTCTGACATTGTCACCATAGCAACAGGAGGTACAGCTCGACACCCTTTCCGAATGGATAAAATCCATCTGAAGGTTACTTTTATCTAGAATTCACCGATTAAAATCAACTGTGAACACCAGATTCTAGTCTATATTTAAAGACCCTGATGTTATCACAGAGCTTACCTACCTCAAAGAACATTATGTCATCCCACCAGCGGACAAAGCCTCAAATGATTACACATTTACTTGCAAAAAATACTATTTCGACAGTCTAGTTAAAGAGTGGGGTTTAAATTCGACACCTGGAAATCTCACTTACACCCCAACAAACCTTTATACCTCTGAAATAATAGATAACCACAAATCAGCTCTTGCTTCCTTTGGCTTCGACAATTTAGATTAAATTTAACATACTTATACTGCATACCTAAAATGAATAAAAATCCGTTTAAACAACGTTTCATCGCTGTTTCCTCAAAATGTTCTACCAAATCTGTATCGATCTTACCCACCAAAGTTTTATCTTAAATCAAATCTGGGCTTCAAAAATATTGTTCGACAGTCTATTCTCGCAGTGGTATCAAACAGATGTGGATTTTAAAGAATTCGAAGGAAATTTTAGAACATCTGAAATCCACTCATTTTAGTAGAGTCCATTCGATCAAAGCCTTTGATTTTTCGACACTTTACACTACAATTCCACATTCTAAATTGAAAGAAAGACTCGCAAAAATTATAAGTTATGCGTTTACAAGTAAGAACGGTAATCGCAAATACATATTTATTGTTGTTAACTATTACAAAACCTACTTTGTAAAATAAAAGTCCGATTCTGACAATAAGTACACTGAAACAGATATTATTCAGATGTTAAATTTTCTGATCGACAACATTTTTGTGGTGTTTGGAGGAAAGGTCTTCCAGCAAATTGTCGGAATTCCAATGGGAACCAATTGTGCCCCACTCCTTGCCGACATTTTCCTTTACTCGTACGAAGCTGAATTCATTCAATCTTTGGTCTCTGAAGGGAAAAGATACTTAGCTTCTGACTTCAACTTCACTTACAGATACATAGACGATGTGTTGTCCATCAATAATCCAAAATTCGCGGATTACCTGAGCAGTATCTATCCTTCGGAGCTTGAAGTCAAAGAAACTACAGAGACAAATAATTCAGCATCCTATTTGGACATAATGTTGTCCTACGACACTGATGCTCATTTGAACACCTCATTCTATGACAAACGTGACGACTTCAGTTTCAGCATTACAAACTTTCCTTTTCTGAGTAGCAACATCCCCTCATCGCCTGCTTATGGCGTGTTCATATCTCAGTTGATACGCTATGCCAGAGCAAGTACCAAATATACGGATTTTGTTCTGAGAGCAAGGCATCTTTCAGATAAGCTTCTTAGTCAGGGATATGTTTGTAACCGACTAACATCGTCACTGAGGAAGTTCTACGGTCGATATGGGGAACTCGTCATACACTATGATGTCCCACTCTCCAGAATGGTGAATGATATTCTGTCATAGATCATTTGAACAATCCAACCAAAGATTGTATTCTATGTCTTCCCAAATGGAAGTAACCGGATGTGACTGTTCTGCCGAATTGAAGCGGCGGGCGATGCATGCAAGCAGGAGATGCTTACTCTTCCTGGGCAACTGGGCTCACTCCCATATCGGGGGTTCGCTTCTTTTCATGTGGTAGAAGTTTTTGTTTGTTTGCTTTGGTTCCTGTATTGTCCTGATTCTGTATGCCTTCGGTTTCTGATTTTCTGAATTATCAATTTTGTGCTGTATACAGGGATATGGTAATATCCATATTTGTCATTCCTATACAGATATTACATCAGACAGTGCATGTCTTTCATGAACATCGACGGTGGGTGCGGCTAGCCAACAGGGGATGCTTACTTCTCCCGTTCACCTGGTCCAACCTCTAGCTTGCTAGGGATACGTCGATGCTCAATTTTGGAGCTCTATTGTGAGTGCTGTCTAGATTATCGTTAGATTTTTCTTTAACTCAATTATCATTGAATTTTTTAGTGTTTTTAATGATTACAATGTCTTTCTTTCAAAACGTCAGAGAGTCAAAGCACACAAAAAGAAACGTAATTTTCCAGCCTAGCAATTAAGACGTGTTCGAGGGTTGTAAGAAAATTTCGCGGACTGTTCCATTTTAAAATTAAAATTAAAAAAAAATTAATCAAATTAATCACTCGATTATACATGTAACATAAGTGTTATAAATTTTCAACTTTAGATATATCAAACTAAATCATGTACATTTCTGGTAAATATGTTTTGTTTTGCAGTCGCAATAATGAATGCCAATGATAACTTTGCAACGAGATGTCTAAATTACTTTTTAAAAGATCTCTGTAGCGTTGCAAGACATTTCTCAATGAGTATTTCAGCCGTTGTTTGATATAAAACTAAGCCAGTAGTTTTCTTGACTCGAGTGGCTGACCTAGAAAACAAATTGTCCAGCAATGATACAGCGAAAATAGCGAAACACACACATGAAATTTCAACAAATAATGGAGAACAGGTACAGCAATAACACGACTAAATCTTAGTAGACAACGAGGTAGAACAGTAAACTTTTTACAAAAGGTTTGAAATCATTTAACAAATAAACTATAGACAAACGAAATGACACCTTTCACAACACTAGAGAGCAATGACAATTAGGCACGGTCCATTTGATATTCTGGGGGGGGGCTTGGGTTTTTTTCGAAAAAAAAAATTTTGCTCTCAATTTTGATGAAAAAAATTAATTTGCTTATGGTGTGACAGAAAAAAATAATCTTGCTCTTACAAATAATCCGAATTTGAAGAATTACCATAAAATTTCGCTAAAATTCTTGAAAATTTTCCGGCTCGCTTCGCTCGCCGCAGTTTTCAAATTATATAAAAAATTTTTGGCTCGCTTCGCTCGCCATACTTTTCTATCAAAACATTATTTACTAATAGCATTTTAAGTTCAGATATTTGAAGATATCAAAAGTTAAACATGTATGTGAATGAAAAAGGGCTTCGTTAAAAGCTTAAATATATTATCAAATTATCAATATCTATGTATTGCTGTTAATACATGTTGCATGTATCCCATAGAGTCATGTTCTTGTAAGCTTGGAAGGAGAACTTCAGTTATTCACCAATTTACAATTCTAAGTCACATTTAAAAAATTGTCTAGGAGACCTTCCCCTCAGACCCTCTTATACATGTTATATACATGTACCTTATATAAAATATTGAGAATTGTATTGTAAAAATCTTTTATCTCTCTGTATAAAAGTAAATTGAATACTTGCATGAAAATAAACTAATTTATTAATATTTAGAGTTTTGAGTAAAAATATAAATAATTTCTATTGATAAAACACAAACATTCTTAATATGCGCATCACCTTGTTAAAAAAATTTCCTTGCTCCAACTTTGCCAGAAAAAAATAATTTTGCCCCGGTCCGGGGTGAAAAAAATAATCTTGCTCCGACAAAAAACCCAAGCCCCCCCTGAATATCAAATGGACCATGCCTTATGTGCACCCTGTTAAAACTTGGTAATAATATGAATGTTTTCATACTTTGTACCATCTTGAGGCACATTTAAAAGTAATTCTAATGAACCACACACTGTGTGTTACAGGAGTAAATTCCAATCACTGGTACTTATATGTATAATCAATGCCAAGTAGAGGTGAATTTCAAGAACAGCCAAATGCAATTCAGTAGCGCCCTCTAGTTTTAATTTTCAAATTTATAATTTGTGCATTTTCATTGTAAATACTTCTCGGCTTTTAATATCCTGTAGTGTCGATTCAGAAACAAGCTTAACAATATAATGATCTTAATATAATTGGACATGTTTGAGGGATGGTGCTACATGTAGGATGTTTACCTCCTTTTATTTTGTCTAAGATTTGGTATGATGCAGGATATTATTACCTTACCGTTACCGTTTAAAATTCCTTATTCTGTAGCAAAATGTCGTGTACTAGAAACGTATGTTTCGGATGATGAATGCTCATCAATAATATTCCGAGCAGAGATAATTTCTTCTAACTATGACGTTTCATGTTTTTTTTCGGATGAGCGGATCCAAATCTTAGGATCAACGCAGAAACAAAAATTTGAGAATGAAAGCCTTAGGGCATGTCATGTGTAAAAAAGATGTCCAGGTATAACGTCGAGCGAATATGTAATGAGAGAAATGATTTTCATTTGCATCAATGTAACATTAAGGAATTGAAAATACATATATATATTTAAGGACGACACATAAAAGAGACCAATACATACTTTTTTTTATCTATTTACATATTCATCTGTTTTGCGTGTGCCCTTCTCTTTTGTGTATTATCAAAAAGTAAATGTTAAGATTATGACATGGTTGCCACGATGCTTTCTATACAGAAGTGCATGTTCTGTAGATGCTGCTTTTCAAGTTTCGTGTATGAACATCGACGACGGGTGAGGCTAGCCAAACAGGGGAGGCTTACACCTTTAGCTTGATATTGGTCCGTCGCTGTTCTATGTGGTGATCTATTGTGAGTGCTGTCGAGATTGCTGTAAGGATCTTCTTTATCTCATTTTCGTGTTTTGCCAAATTACAGAGAGGAGGTTATTTTACACTACAATTGTGCGTTCTTCGTGGCCTTTTGTTTACTTGAAAAGTTCGGGGCATAAGTATACAGTATCTAGATAACCACATTATTTACTACTAACATAGCAGTTGACCATTCTAATTCGGCACCGATTGCCTATCGGTCTCATTGATTAATGTGTGGTATTTTATGGTTACTGTTTTGATGCTGTGTGTGTTGTTCCTTGTCCCGTTTGTACGGAAGCCGATTGGGGACATGTGTCTTAGGAATTATGACTTCTGTCTTTCGACTTATGACTTGTGTCTTACGGCCTATGTGTTATGTCTTTTGACTGATGTCTTATGAATTATGTGTTACGAATTATGACTTATATCTTGTTAGTTATTACTATAATGACATACGAAGAGAAAGAATTTCTATTCGGAAGGCCCATCGACTAAAATGACGCAAGTACAGAAACCGGGGACCTAAGTATGGTTGGCATGTGGGTGGATATGACATTTGAAACCTTATGGATTTTGTATACATGATGCTATTAATGATTATGGCAGAAGAATACTTTGGTTAGAAGTTTCACAGAGGAACAGCAATTCGACATGTATGATTTGAAGTATTGAAGCTTGGCGCTGTCTCAACGCTTCTGTGTAGTGACAACGGAACGGCCTATTCTATGATCTCTACTTTAGTCTTTTTCGTTTCTCTGGTACAACGATACAGAAAGTATGTCCGGTCTTACAAGTTATTTTGTACGGGAAAAGTGTTCTAATCAACAAATAGAGGCTTGGTGAGGAACCATAAGACGTCAAGGAATAGAGTGAATAATTAACTTTTCAAATATTTAAATGATAGTCTTGGGTGTGATAAAAAATTATCTGCATGTCGAATGCTTGAAGTTTTGTTTCACTTTCTTTAATTTAAGGCGACTTTGACTGGAACCTGCATTCAAAACGAACTCAAGAAATGCACACAGACACCAAATGGAAAGCCAGATCTGATATATTTTGTTCCTGAAGTATTTGAAAGAAATGATTTTGGAAAGAAAGTTGACCAATAAAACGTGGCATATTTTGTGAAATGTACGGTTCACCTAGGACAGTATGTTGTAAGAACTTCAAGACTTGGCTGTTTTAATCAAGCCCGACCTTAGGGTCTCCATATTGCTGATACTCATTGAAGAAATTTTAGAATAATGAAACATGTAATGTCATGATTACATATTCTCCATTATTACCATATACATATCCATAATTTGGCAATATCATGCCCATCCCGCAACTTGCATGACTATGTACTAAGTCGATGATGGTTGTTTGATTTTAAATGTCATGTTGTGGAACAATATGAAGATCTGAATAAACTGTAGATGATTCTGATTTTGTAATGTAGTATTCCTAATAATATAAAGTTCAATTCTTTATTAAGAACTGATTCCCTTTGTCCTTTAGCTCGCCTGAACGAAGTTAAAGAGAGTTATTGTCAAGGCGACTTCTTCTCAAGAACCGTAGAAGGGACTTAATGAAACAAAGTAGGAATGGAGTAATCATCGTCCCCTTAAAGTGTTGTTTATTCGCCCGGATCCGTCTACAGGTGGCAACACCACAGGCAAAAGCAGATTACGGGGATACCCTTAGTTGACAACTTATTCAGAACAGAGAATGTACTATATCTGTAGATGGATGTTTAAAGATAGCTTCACTTTGAAGTAAAGTTTTGTGCTTTTACGTCTTTGTAGACTTTGGCAGAGAGACTTATTTTTGAACTGTTTCTAGTTCATTTATGACTTACGTTTTATGAATTATGCATTATGACTTATGTATAACGACTTATGAATTAGGACTTTTGTATAGTGACTTATGTATTATACCCTGTATATTATGACTTTTATATTATGACTTTTGTATTATGATTTTTGTATTGTGACTTCTGTATTATGACTTATGTATTGTGACTTTTGTATAATGACTTTTGTATTGTGACTTATGTATTATGACTTTTGTATTATGACCTGCTTCTTTCTATGTATGTACTCAATATAATTGTGTGTACAATAGGGCTGTAAATTTGTATTGAAATATTGGAAGTATCGATACGAAAGGCTTTCAATACGTATCGATAAGCAAAAGTACCTGTACCAATACGATAAATAATGCATAATAACACATGCAATTCTGATCTCGTTGCCATGGCCACCAGAACTCGAATTGACCAAAACTCTGTAATCAGGATATAATATGTACCCATTATGCAGAAAATCATGAAAATCCATGAAATCCCATGTCGCCAGAATTTTAGTAGTAACAGAGAATTGGTCTTAATACATCCATATAAAATAATTCATAATCTATCTAACCTTAAATTTTATCGATTCGTTTTCAGGCGCTTAATTGAACAAGCTCTGCCCGGTCTGGTAACTTTGCAACGACAGTATACGTGACAGAAGACCTTGAGTACTTACTTCGGTTGATTTGCAACAAAACAAGAGCCCTAGGGGTAAAACGATCACCTAATACCCATGGATACTCTTAACATATTGACAATGCAATTATTATTATTATTATATTTGTACTTTACCAGGGTGGGAAAGGTGTTATTCATCTAGTTCCCTGGTACAGATGATACCATTTCTCTATGTTTTATACCAGGCGAGTCATAGTGACTTGATATCAACCCACTAATAACTAGGTAACAAATTTGCCCCACTAATGACCTTTTTTATAGTTTGCAAACGGTTTGGAAGAAAGGAGGGGATCTCCAACAACACTTTGTTGCAGCACATACAGCAAAACCCCAAAACACCCACTGTAAAACACAAGGTAGATACGCACAGAAAGAGACGCAAATGGCACAAGGAACGCCAAATCACAGTGAAACATCAAACACAAATGACTCCACATAAACCAACTAGACCAATGGGCATCCGCCACGTCAGTAGCCGACTGTATGGTTATCCTTGATTACGTGCGCACAATCCTCCAACTTTTCCGATTACCCAGATATCTCGAAGAACGCTCATTTGTGGTGTAAAATAACCTCTTTACTGTAATATGAACATAGAAACAGGCAGCATGACACAGGGTCCCAAAAAAACACACAGATGGATATATAAAAAAAAAAGAAGACATACGAAATATAGTCCGTGCTTTGCCGGCTGTAGCGAGCTCATGCATGTGGTCACCCGAGGAGCCCGACTGGCATTCAGAGACGACAAGTGTCTTCTTTAAAGAGATATGGACAGGGACCGTCATGGAGTCCTATCATCACAATCAATCAGAGTGCAATTCTTAAGAATGCACTGGTACAAGTATGTAGATAAGTCCAGTATCAAGACAAGTGTCCGTCTGGTGACAGAAGGATCATATCCACGATTTCATGATTCTAACACAATTTCGATGGTTATTCTGTCTACCTTTGGTGCTTCATATTTATTTATTTATTTTGTTGATCATGTCACCATAAAAAACAGGTTGCGAAATATCCAAAGTAAAATACTTTGTTGCTTGTACGAGTCATAATTTCAAAAGAAGTTGACAATTTTTTTTTTAAATCACGGAGAGAACATTGTAACGTCATTAAAGGGCTGGTATAGAGGTGCAAGAAATCAGCTTTCAAAACATCTTAACTTAAAATGAAACATAGGCGAATTTTGTTTATAAGCTCCCCTGTGTTTTCACATCTTGTCCAACCCATTTATTTACATCGAAGCTACATACTATTATAAAATTGGTACATGTTCTGGAAAATCATTGTTCACGCGAAAACAAGAAAATAACATTATTTGCCTTGAACATGGCTGTAAAAGATCAGCCTCAGTATCCCTCTTTTTGTGATATATAATAATGGTATACGAGGGTTGTCCGTAAAGTTCGTGGACTGCCTTGATAAAAGCTAGCAAACGATGGTAAAATAAATATTATAATGGTATATATGCCAGATCTATTTGATGGTAACGGCGGCATGCGGAACAGATCAAAATTCGAGGACGCGTTGGAGAGGAAAGCAACCGAAATTTCACCTTATCTGAACATGTTTCGCTAGATTAATTTGATAATCATTTTTATTCGTTACTTTGATTATACTTTAAACATATACTAGTACGGCTGTGTTTGATACAAGATATTTTGAAGTTGACGATATACAATATACAGAGACGAAGAAAGGAGAGGATCTCCAACAACACCTAGTTGTAGCAATCGTTGTTCAGGAGTCAAAGATAAAGGAATTACGGCATTCTGTGAAACTCTACATTAACAAGACAATTGTTAACCCTCGAATGGACGCAGGACCAGGTGCCCGGAAGGTTTAGGTTCAAATGTTAGACTTCTTCAATTCAAAGCTCCATTTATGTACAGATAAATTTATAGCATAGACCACACATGCACTTTTTGGGTACTTAACCCTTGTCAGTGATCATCCATCTAAACAGTGAAATATGGCCACAGACTATGAAAATTATGTCCAAAAATTACCGAAACATGTAGCAGGGTGTTTGGAATTATTAGTAACCTGGTAATCTAGTAACCTGATAGAGGATATTACCAGGTCATATACGTTTCATTTAAAGATTAGAAGAATTGTTTGCTTTTTATAACTGGTATCCAAATACCTGTTATCTTTGACTGAAAAATTCGAGTTTTGTCCCAACAATTACAGAAAATACGAATATCATGTTTTGTAAGCATGTATTATATGAGAAAAAGCATAATACACTAGAAAACAGGTTAAGATATCCGATTTTATAAGTAGTCTACAAGTAGTATAGAAAAATCAGCTTATCTAACTTTAAATAGCCATTTTTCTATAAAAAAATTCGAAGGCATTGAACTAAAGTATCGAGTCAAATATTAAGTCAATGGAGAGAGAAGACTTTGGAGATATTTCTTATATCATATAAAATATAGAGTTTAGAAGCAAAAACCAAATGAAAAGTGTTGTTTTTTATATATGTTTCAAGCATTTTTAGTTCAATTCATTAATACTCATAAATTTGCAAATGTGTTATTTTGCAAACGAGCACTTGACTAATCGAGCAGAGCAATCATTCCTCGTTATATTGATACTAGTTACAGATGTTTAGTACAATATTTGGCCAAGATATTACTATTCTACATAACCAATAGTGCTTTCTTTACTTAAGTAGTGGGTTGCCATGGAAATGGTAGAAAACCACATACTTAGCCTTAATGATATTATTCATGAGTACATTCCGAAAACCGATTCTGTAGACCCTAAGGAACATTTTGGTACCCGTAAAAAAGTACTAAAGGGGTGCATGGTGGGTCCCACTGGCTCCCTGATGACTAGTTTTTATACAAGGCGAGGCGAAGCCGTGAAGTTACTTCATCGATAACATATTTTATTCTATTTAGGAAGCATTTGGACTCTGTTGTTGTTTAAATTGCGATTTAAACGGGTAAGATACCATTGTGATGTCATTGATCAGCTGGTATAAGAGAAGAGGGACCCGGTATAAAATATACTACATGTTGTACGTCTTCGCGTGATCGTTATAAGCCTATCGGTTTCCCCAGCTTACTTGTAAGAGATGAGGGAAAATGTTGCTACAGGATGAAATTTTTAGAAATGAGGAGACAATTTTGTTTGAGTAATTTTTGAATATGAGATACATTTTCAGCTTGGACAAGACATTCACGTTTCGGATACTTAACCCTCGTCAGAGATCCTTAATCTAAACAAGAGATAAGGTCCGTCGGACTTTTCTTTTTTGTAAGTCAGAAATACAACATACGTCTGTGATAAGAACTTATAATTGTATGAGACATTTTCATTTCAAAAGAAGACTCAGTACGTTTTACGATTGAATCATAATTTGACTTTATCACATAATAAACAAAAAGGAGTATTGCAAAAAAAAGGCTCTGTTATCCAGAAGAAACAATCAGGTACAACATATCAGTCGGTAACATAATATAAACTTACATTATTTTTGAATATTTTGATATGTATTTACAGGTCGGTGAACTCTTCCATGTGAAGATTCCAAATTTTGGGTACCGTATATGTCCTGAATAAAGATTACTTCACCTCTACCTCAAACATATTTCAAAAGTGTTGAACCGTTGCCTAAAGAATTATTATATATTCTTTCATGACTATTATGCAAATATATTTCGAAGACAATTATACATTGAAATGGGTTGCTTAAAGACTGCTATACCTAAAGGAGGGTAGAAATAAAAAGTAAAATAATAAAATTCAAAACATTTATTTGAAAATAACATAGATTGGATTCTAAACAGAGAGCAATACATGTAACATAATTAAGTATAAATAATGGATTTCATAATCAAATTGCGTAATTAACATCGAAGAAGTACCAATCACTTATTTAGTCTGGCAAGACAAGTTAAGACAAAATCATTTGAATTTTCAATAAACGGTGCTCTGAAAAGATACCGGGTAATCGGTGAGGGTCAGCGTCTCCTGTTTGCACGCAAGAGGTTCCATTGAAACTTGTCAAATTCGGTGATTGCTGTACATATCAAGTATATATGTCTTGTTTTATTATGTTGGCAGCCATTCAATGGCAATTTCACTGATCATTCTGGAAAGAAGGATCTCATAATTATGTTCTATAAGATCTTCGTAGCGACCCAATAATTACTTCAATGCTTATTTCATACGTTGAATAATTGTATATTATCCAGAACGAGGAATGTACTTGCAGGTCGTCAGGGATTTTGTTTTCTTTTTGATGGATAACGATTTTATCAAATTGAGTTTTGAGCCATCTCAGTTTTACAAAAGAATCCCATTCCGATAAAATGCAATGTTTGTTTCCGCTATTCTCTTATTTATACTTAAGGCAAATATCATAGGCAATAGCTGTATTTTGAACATATGTTTAGACACATTTTTCATTGACAATAATACATGTCTAAACTGAAAAAAATGTATCCTAATGACAGAGTACATTACTATGGGTATTACACAACCTGTCTTTTATGGTGATATGATAAACAAAATAAAAAGGATCAAAGGTAGGCAGCATAACCATGGAAAATGCGTCAGAATCATCAAACGCCTTTTATACCGTGGGTATGATCCAAATGTCACCAGACGGACACTAGGCTTGGTACTTGACCAATCTACAGTCTTGTACAAGCGCATCATTGAGACTTGCACTCTGACTGACTGTGACGACGGGACTCCATGACGGGCCCTGTCCAAACCTCTTTAGAGAAGACAGGGCCCCGACCACCTGTCCTCTCTGAATGTCAGTCGGACTCCTCGGGTGATTACATACATGAGCTCGCTACAGCCGGCAGAGCACGGACTGTATTACGCATGCCCTCTTTTTATATCCATTTACATATTCATCTGTGTCTATGGGGCCTCTGCCTTTCGCGGTCTTGTTTGTGTGATGTCATCTTACAGTGAGGAGGTTGTTTTACACCACAATTGTACGTTCTTCGAGACCTCTGGGTAATTGGAGAAGTGAGAGGGTTGTGCGCACGTAATACAGGATAACCACACCATTTGCTACTTGCGTGACAGATGGCCGTCCAAAGTCGGCACCGGTTACCCATTGGTCTCGTCGGTTTATGTGTAGTCTTTTGTGTTTGATGTTTACATGTCGTGTGTCTCTTTTCCTTCTCGTGCTGTACTCGTCTTTTGTGTTTTTGCATCGGGTGTTTTGGTGTTTTACTGTTGATGCTGCAACGGGGTCTTGTTGGAGATCTCCTCCCTTCTTTTTCTAATGATATACAATGGAATTCAACAGATTACACATAATGTAGACTTTAATACATACAAGTTTAAAAATAGTTTACGCTAGGTTCAACAAGATAACACATTAGGAAACGCTTATACACATGGTTTCCAAATGGTTAACGCAAGTCTAAACTTGATATACTAAGATTCCAAATGGTGTACGCACTGCATAAGCCAGTGTTTATTCAGATTCCAAATGGTTTAAGCAAGTTTACGCAATTAATTATGCGTCAATTATCTGGAAACCTTAAATTTCAATTAATTTACAAGTTAGTTTAAGTTTCCGAAAGTTTCAATATGAATTGCGTAAACTTGTTTTTTTTTCAAGTGACAGAATTGCTAAAACAAAGGAGGGTATCTCCAAGAACACCAGGTTGCAGCACCCACAGGAAAAACCCCAAAACACCCAATGCAAAAACACAAAGCAGACAAGCAAAGAAAGAGACGCATAAGGGACAAGGGGCGTCAACGCCCAACACAGAAACATCAAACACAAAGGACTACACATAAACCAACAAGACCAATGGGCAACCGGTGCCGACTTAGGACGACCATCTGCCACGGAAAATGCAGAAGGTGTGGTTATCCTGGATTACGTGCGCACAATCCTCCCACTTTTCCGAATACCCAGAGGTCTCGAAGAACGTACAATTGTGGTGTAAAACAACCTCCTCACTGTCAGATGACCACACACAAACAAGATCGCAAAACGCAAAAGGAAGGACCAGGCAATACACAAAAGGAAGGAATACACAAAATGCAAGGAAGGAATACACAAAACGCAAGGAAGGAATACACAAAACGCAAAAGAAAGGACAAGGCTATACACAAGTCACCACATGTCCATGATTCGTATGATTTGGTCCATGCTGTAAATTTATCAGGTTTTAAATGATGCTATCGAACTAAAAGACGTTTAACATTTGAAATACTTGGTGAGTGTAAAAGAAAAGTCAGATTCTGAAAATAAGTACACTGAAACAGACATTATTCAGATGTTAAACTTTCTGATCGACAACATTTTTGTGGTGTTTGGAGGAAAGGTCTTCCAGCAAATTGTCGGAATTCCAATGGGGACCAATTGTGCCCCACTCCTTGCCGACATTTTCCTTTACTCGTACGAAGCTGAATTCATTCAATCTTTGGTCTCTGAAGGGAAAAGATACTTAGCTTCTGACTTCAACTTCACTTACAGATACATAGACGATGTGTTGTCCATCAATAATCCAAAATTCGCGGATTACCTGAGCAGTATCTATCCTTCGGAGCTTGAAGTCAAAGAAACTACAGAGACAAATAATTCAGCATCCTATTTGGACATAATGTTGTCCTACGACACTGATGGTCACATGAACACCTCACTCTATGACAAACGTGACGACTTCAATTTCAGCATTACGAACTTTCCTTTTCTGAGTAGCAACATCCCTTCATCGCCTGCTTATGGCGTGTTCATATCTCAGTTGATACGCTATGCCAGAGCAAGTACCAAATATACGGATTTTGTTCTGAGAGCTAGGCGTCTTTCAGATAAGCTTCTCAGTCAGGGATATATATGTGACCGACTAACATCGTCACTGAGGAAGTTCTACGGTCGATATGGGGAACTCGTTATACACTATGATGTCCCACTATCCAGAATGGTGGATGATATTCTGTCATAAACCATTTGAACCATCCAACCAAAGATTGTACTCTATATCTTCCAAAATGGAAGTAACCGGATGTGACCTTTCTACCGAATTGAAGCGACGGGTGTTGCATGCAAGCAGGAGATGCTTACTCTTCCTGGGCACCTAGTCTCACTCTCATATCGGGAGTTCGCTTCTTTTCATATGGTGGAGGTTTTTGTTTTTGTTTGCTTTGGTTCCTGTTTTATCCTGATTTTGTATGCCTTCGGTTTCTGATTTTCTGAATTATCGATTTTGTACTGTAGACAGGGATATGGTCATTATCCATATTTGTCACTTATCATGTCTGGTCCATGCTGTAAATTTATCAGGTTTTAAATGATGCTATCGAATTAAAAGACGTTTAACATTTGAACTACTTGGTGAGTGTCACTGCTGGTGGACCAAGAGTCCCCGAGGGCACATGTAGCCAAGTTCGATCGATCAACTTCGGTTGATCGTCTTTCTCTTCAACGCATTTGAAATTTTCTGTTACAAAATTGCTTGAAATTTCTAAAACGTGGGTCCTGTAGCATCATATCCCACTCATTCTGCTACGTCTTTTGGTACATTTTTGGACATAATAATTTTCATACTTTTTGACCATATTACATTGTTTAGACTTAGGATCACTGACGAGGGTTTAGTACCCGAAACGTGCATGTCTGGTCCATGCTGTGAATTTATCAGGTTTTAAATGATGCTATCGAATTAAAAGACGTTTAACATTTGAACTACTTGGTGAGTGTCACTGCTGGTGGACCAAGAGTCCCCGAGGGCACATGTAGCCAAGTTCGATCAACTTCGGTTGATCGTCTTTCTCTTCAACGCATTTGAAATTTTCTGTTACAAAATTGCTTGAAATTTCTAAAACGTGGGTCCTGTAGCATCAAATCCCACTCATTCTGCTACGTCTTTTGGTACATTTTTGGACATAATAATTTTCATACTTTTTGACCATATTACATTGTTTAGACTTAGGATCACTGACGAGGGTTTAGTACCCGAAACGTGCATGTCTGGTCCATGCTGTAAATTTATCAGGTTTTAAATGATGCTATCGAATTAAAAGACGTTTAACATTTGAACTACTTGGTGAGTGTCACTGCTGGTGGACCAAGAGTCCCCGAGGGCACATGTAGCCAAGTTCGATCAACTTCGGTTGATCGTCTTTCTCTTCAACGTATTTGAAATTTTCTGTTACAAAATTGCTTGAAATTTCTAAAACGTGGGTCCTGTAGCATCATATCCCACTCATTCTGCTACGTCTTTTGGTACATTTTGGACATAATAATTTTCATACTTTTTGACCATATTACATTGTTTAGACTTAGGATCACTGACGAGGGTTTAGTACTCGAAACGTGCATGTCTAGTCCATGCTGTAAATTTATCAGGTTTTAAATGATGCTATCGAATTAAAAGACGTTTAACATTTGAACTACTTGGTGAGTGTCACTGCTGGTGGACCAAGAGTCCCCGAGGGCACATGTAGCCAAGTTCGATCAACTTCGGTTGATCGTCTTTCTCTTCAACGCATTTGAAATTTTCTGTTACAAAATTGCTTGAAATTTCTAAAACGTGGGTCCTGTAGCATCATATCCCACTCATTCTGCTACGTCTTTTGGTACATTTTTGGACATAATAATTTTCATACTTTTTGACCATATTACATTTTTTTTTGTTTAGACTTAGGATCACTGACGAGGGTTTAGTACCCGAAACGTGCATGTCTGGTCCATGCTGTAAATTTATCAGGTTTTAAATGATGCTATCGAATTAAAAGACGTTTAACATTTGAACTACTTGGTGAGTGTCACTGCTGGTGGACCAAGAGTCCCCGAGGGCACATGTAGCCAAGTTCGATCAACTTCGGTTGATCGTCTTTCTCTTCAACGCATTTGAAATTTTCTGTTACAAAATTGCTTGAAATTTCTATAACGTGGGTCCTGTAGCATCATATCCCACTCATTCTGCTACGTCTTTTGGTACATTTTTGGACATAATAATTTTCATACTTTTTGACCATATTACATTGTTTAGACTTAGGATCACTGACGAGGGTTTAGTACCCGAAACGTGCATGTCTGGTCCATGCTGTAAATTTATCAGGTTTTAAATGATGCTATCGAATTAAAAGACGTTTAACATTGTAATGTGTGGCGGAAAAAAAAACTTAAATACTATTGAGAAAAAAGATAAAAGCTCAAATCTAGGGGTTTTTGGTTTGAAGTGTACCATATTACCAAAAATAAAAGGGTTTGATTAGTGCGTATCAAATTTAAAGGCTTATGTGTCGATACACTCTTTTTTTCCAATCTACTTCAACATTGCTCATAAATACAAGTTCTGTTTCTTTAATATTGATAAAAAGATATTTTCTTTTTGTTAGCAATGAAAGAGTTTTGAGCAATCTTCGTTTTACAATAGATATTATAAGTCCATTTCAGTTTTATCAGCACTAATTTACGATAAAATGCAGTGTTTCTTTTCGTTATTCTTTGATTTTTTAACATCAAATTCCTCATCCATCCATCCGAGGTTTCGTAAACCACATCTGCTGAAAGCAGAAGCAAGTCTAAAAAATGTTGCTTCGTCCTTGCTTTCATTGTGCCACTTCTGAAGCATTGCCCTGGTTATTTCGAGTACGCTGTCTTTTTCTATCCTTAGACGCTCTATGTCTGTCAGTTTTAAACCAAGTTCTAATCCTAGCTGTATGAACTCATATGTAACCCGGTCGGCAGCAGTGTGTAGAAACTCCTCATAGACGTTCAGCACGGCATTGGTTGAGGCAATGTCTATTTCAAAGACAAAAATAAAGGCTTCGTATTGTCAAATCAGGATAAAGCGATCCTCTAAATGGATGATATAACGATAAATTAGAGGCATAATTTATGAAAAAAAAAAGAATTGCATATGGTACAAATTTAAAAGGAAGTTTCTTCAAGGTTGCGCATTAATATACCGTTCCCATTATTGCAGCTTATCGTGATCAAATGCTAACGTCTTCAAAGTCAAAAGCATAATTTAAGAACAGATAAATTTGCAGTAAGGTTCAGACATGCGCGTTTCGGGTACTATATATGCACTACTTATTGGAACTATCCTTCTACGTCTTTCGGTACATTTTTGAACATAACTTTCAAACCCTACGGCCATTTTACATTGTTAATCCCCCCCGTTTACACCATGTCCCCGGCGGCCACGGATGCCACGTTTCAAACCACATTGGACGAAACGTGGTGACCGTGAGACAACTTAGTGGATAGGGATCGACAAACGTATCTAGGTGTGGTTGCCGGGGCTGACGGGGGAAATGTTTAAACTGTTAAAACATTTGTCACGGCAGCAAACGGTGCAGATGTCCTACTTGAGAAACCGTAGCAATACGGGTAAAACGCAACCCAATGTGACAGAACGTTACAGACCATAACAAAACTTCGGACAGTGGCCGTAGCGGAACGGGAAGCAATTTTAAGTATGACTCGGCAACATACGATTCTAGTGAAGTTGAGTTACGGTCTGTCACGTTCATGTCCTGTTTACCTGCAGCTGCGCGTGTAATTGTGGTGTGCCACGATGGCGAGCTAAGGAAAGTGTTAGCCGTTTCGTCACGTTCAGGCACGGTACGTCCCGGCGTGTTACGGTTTATTTTAAGGAGGTATTGAACACTTGGACGCCAAATTCAATTTTTCTAAAAATTTCTGAAATTATATATTTCTTGTATGTCCTTGACTATATAAATTTACATTTGATTCTATCCACAGGAAAAATTTCTACTTTGAAATATGCATTAATAGACATTTTCGTGAATTTCTTGATGACGTCATAATATGGAAAGCGCATTTCCAGTTCTCATAAAGCTATTGGAAATTAATTTTGATTTAACTTCCAAAATGTCAATAAATATATTGCACTTACATTTGGAAAAGATAAAAGAATTGTGTTTTAAACACAGGCAGGATACTTGAATAAAAGATGACACTGTCGATAACGCCGGAAATTATTCAAACTTCATCAGGAAACTAAAATGTGTGTATCAATCAGAGTATCAAATGTTTAAAGGGAGTTAAGACTGTACTTTTCCTAGGAAGCGAGAAAACAAATAATGCCGCCGCCATCTTGGTGTTCAAACCCTCCATAAATCCTACTACGGCCTGGGACGGTACGCAAGTTCACACAAGAAGTAAAACAAGCCAAATCCTTTTATGCATTTTTGTTTCTCCTTTCCCTGGCGTCACGGTTAATGGTAGTGTGCCTTGACAGAACATGGTAGACGTGACCAACTTGATTAGATCGTAACAAACTGTAACAGACCTTATCAGAACGTGGCAGGTCGTGAGGAAACGAACGTCCGAAACAAGCCGTAGGTTGATACGTAGTGCGCTGTCAGGTCACCGGGATTAAGGAGCCGCGGCTCGTCTGGGATACCTCGATAGACCGTGCGATAACGTAACGAGACGTAACAGAACTTGAATACCAAGATAAAAACTGCAAAAAAATTCTACGGCTTGCTACGCTACGTTTTTGACCGCCGTGACTGTCGTGCTTGCCGGGAACATAGTGTAAACCTAGGGTTAGATTAAGGATCAGTACCCAAAACGTGCATGTCTGTTCCATGCTGCAAACGTATCTACTCTTAAATGATGCTTTTTAATGTGAATACATTTGTCTCATGTAAAAATTGACATAGTCAAGTACAATTCAGAATGGCTATATCAAGCTATATAGATTCATAAAATAATATTATCGACTTTGAGATTTTTGTCTCGACTATTAATATCTAGATTTTGTGCTTGATATCATGTTACGCTTTTTTTCTTTCAAACGTTCCATTGTAATTTAGTTTGTCTTTTTCTTCTTCTCTCAAACGTTTCGTTGTAAATATGGTTGTTTTTGTCTTCTCAGTGTTTGTGTGTGATAGTGTTTGTCGCTTTCCAGCTGAGGTTCTACCGAATCTTGTTTAGGATGACCTACATGTATTTTATACTTTGTTTGATTGTTCAGTCAGCAGATTATTCTAAATTTATTTCTTTTTACATGTACATATATTACTTAAACGAATCTTCACTTTTGTGTGATATAGATATATCAAATATCTAATAAATATTGCGATGGTAAGCAGATTCAGGGTATATAGTTTTGAACTGAAGGTATAAGGGATGGCACTTGTTCGGTTATTTTCGTATTAGGAATGACATTCACACATGTAGTAAGACAATGTCAATTATGAATTTATGTAAAAGTTAAGAGCCTAGATCGCTTTGATAAGATCTTGCAATTTTACGTAAACGTTTGTATTTTAGGAATACGATATATTAAATCCGGGTCGTGGCCTTATTTTTTCATGAATAGTTTCGTATTTGCCGTTCTTCTAGAAATATTTTACGTATTTATTTTAACCTTTGTCTAATGATAATGCCTTTTCTTGTGCGATACCTACCATGAGTTATTTCATTTGTCATCGCCTGAAATAAAGAGTCGTCCTTATTAATAATGGTTCAATATAAATATCAATAAAAAGAGACTTAGGAGGTATAGCTTTTTATTCACACAAAACAGATGCCATTTGAATATAATATCAATTTTAAATAGGACTAAACATCCACAATCGATCGCTTACCTCCTTTCAGCAGGGACTTGCATTCATACCAAACAAATCGATAAGTTTTACCTCTGCTACAAAACTCAACGTTTGTTGCTAGCAAAAAGGACAATCGAACTATTTCATGTACCTGATGTTATTCTATTATAGATTCCCTTTTGCACCTTTGCTGAATTTGTATTTTATATATTTCATTGTGTTTTTATAGTTTTCTTATCGGAATTCGATTCCGAATTCTTCTTCGTATCATGACTTTCAAACTATGGATGATATTAAGCTTTTACGTTACTATTTCTAAACTTCCCAAGTAAAGATAAGGAAGACTCCGTTTCCGTCTGTCCATCTGTTTACTTGTCCGCTTGAATTCAAACTTTATATCAGTTTATATTTAAAGGCCAAGATCATTCCCTGGCTTTTATGAAAATATTTTGAAAGTTTGTATGAAGATAGAAAAATGAACATTCATTGTAATATGCCATTGATTTTCAGAATTCTGTGCTAATGTGAAATTCTGTATCAATAGGGTAAGGGGTAACACATGAATTTTATGCTTTGATCACCTCTAAAGAAAGGTCACTTAAGGTTATTTCTCAAAGGTTATTTCGTTTTGACTCTTTATTAATAAGATACTCTTAAGTGGACATATTTTGTCTTTTGTCGATTGCATTGAACGTAACTGAGGTGATAACATGTCAGAAATCTACGGATTAAAAAAAGACCAAGTCTTCGAATTATCTGCCTTTTTTAAACAATGAAATAGAAAAATAATTTTAAAGATCTATTCGGCGTGGATAAAAATGAATGCAGTTCAATGTTAAAACAAATACTGATGAATATAGCATTTAAAAGTTTGAAGCTATGCAAATGATTAAAAGAAACGAAGCTTTCAAGATTGATATTTGCTATTAACTGTGTGTGTACTCATTTTAGCGCAACCAAATTTCAGCGCAAACCTGACAAAAATTGGCAAATTGACACATAAGCGTATATGTAACCATTAACTAGCGCATATGACATATTTTCGACATAAAAATGTTATGATCGCTGAGCGATATAGTCCCCTACCGGCGGCATATATTTATGTCCTGCAACTCTGCCTATGAATCACTCTTCAATTAAACATGTACATGTATGAGTTGTAATTAAACTTACTGTCTGTGCAGCTCAGTTCTGAGGTTTTATCTGCTTTAGCTTTATCGATTCGAAAAAGAGGTCAAGCGTGACGAAAGTTGATTTTGCTCTGTAACTATCCAAGACTAAGCTGAGTATCAATCTCTATTTCTTGCAAGAAAAAGTCTGGAAAACTGTCAAAACTCCTTGAAAAATAGGTCAAGCATGACAAAAGTCGAACTTGCTCTGTAACTATCCAAGACTAAGCTGAGTTTCACATTTTACCTGAATACAGTATCTCTATTTGTTGCAGAAAGAAGTCTGAAAACTGACAAAAACTGAATTGTGCAAGTCATCAAGGGGCAATACTCCTCAAAAAATGGGTCAAGCTTGACGAAAACAAAACTTGCTCTGTAACTATAGAAGACCAAGCTGTGTATCAAATTTCACTTGAATATCTCTATTTGTTGCAGGAAAAAGTCCGGAAAACTGACAAAAACTGAATTTTCCAAGTCATCAAGGGGCATAACTTTTTGAAAAATAGGTTAAGCGTGACAAAAGTCAAACTTGCTCTGTAACTATCCAAGACCAAGCTGTGTATCAAATTTCATCTGAATATCTTCATACGTTGCAGAAAAAAGTCCGGAAAACTGACAAAAACTGAATTTTCCAAGTCATCAAGGGGCATAACTCCTTGAAAAATAGGTCAAGCGTGACAAAAGTCAAACTTGCTCTGTAACTATCCAAGACAAAGCTGTATATCAAATTTCATCTGAATATCTTCATCCGTTGCAGAAAAAAGTCCGGAAAACTGACAAAAACTGAATGTTCCAAGTCATCAAGGGGCATAACTCCTCGAAAAATGGATCAAGCGTGACGAAAGTCAAACTTGCTCTGTAACTATTCAAGACCAAGCTGTGTATCAAATTTCATCTGAATATCTCCATCCGTTGCAGAAAAAAGTCCGGAAAACTGACAAAAAACTGGATTTTCCAAGTCATCAAGGGGCATAACTCCTCGAAAAATAGGTCAGAAAAAAGTCCGGAAAACTGATATTCGGACAGACGGAGGGACAGACAGACCGAGAGGAAACTAAGAGTCCCCTTCGGCGTTGCAGGTAGGGGACTAATTAAAATTCAATGATTTAGCGTAGCTATGAATAAGCGCAATCTTTCAAGCACTAACTCCGCTAGAATATTATTCCTGCTAAAATAAGTACTCATACAGTATTCGCTGCGCTCTGTCATAGAATTTGTGATACAAAAGTTAAATTTTTTTTATCATCCAATAGAATGCAAAAATATCTGCATTTTTTAATTCAAATGGTTGTAACTTCTTGAGAGTTCATCAAATTATATTTTTTTTTTCACTTTACCTGACAGATGCCATGCTCGTTGAAATTTTCGAGATGACTCTTAAGAACAGATTTGAGGGATGCCACTGTGGAAACTCGACAACTCTTTTTCCATTTCTGGAGGGCATAGAATGACATGACGTCACTATTTAATCCTCTGCAATCTTTTTGTATCTGTATTGCAAAATCGGCGTTGTTGAGCAAGACTGTGCACAGGATGGGTAGATCGATTCCTTGAAGCTTTTGGGCAATTCTCATGAGATGCACGTCCTCCAGAGGACGCCCTTCGAATACTGTAGGTGTCAAGAACAACATATCCAGCAGTAATTTTCTTTTTCTATTTTTATGAATTCTGTTTTAAAGAACGATAAAACATATGCTCTCAAAACGTACATTAGCACAAAATTATGAAAATCTTTTAATTTTCTGATTTAACCTCCTAGAAATAATTGTGGTCTTATTTCGTTTTTTGTACAAAAACTTGCATCTGAGAAGGTATCAATTTGAAATTAACATTCTTAATCTCATGATCAATTTTATACAGTACGTCCATCGCTATCTTTGTCTATCGTATCCTATCCTATCAGACATCGCGCATCAGACATCGTACATCAGCATCGTACATCAGACATCCTATCGTATCATATCAGACACTCTATCAGACATCGTATCAGACACTCTATCAGACATCGTATCAGACATTCTATCAGACATCGTATCAGACTTCATCAGACACCCTACAAGAATCTGATTAATCAGACATGTTTAGATCGTATCACGCATCCTACTACGCTTCGCGCGTCGTATCAGACATTGTTGTGTTTGTAATACTGTATACGTAGAGTCATTCGCTGTGTATTAACCTTCACTACTTTCGCGGTTAGCATCGTACCGCGAAAGTTTGTCTCAGTGAATTAAAATTTTCCGTACGATTTATATATAGTTACTGACAAATCCGCGAATCTTTGTCCACGTGAAATCGTTTACATTCATACAACCGCGAAAGAAAATACCAGCGAATGATTCTACTTATACAGTATTAGATATTAAATCTTGGTTGTTTCAATAAAAGGAAATACAACCTCGCTCTCGATAGTATCTATGATTAAAACCATCTCTTTACTAAAAAGCATCTCAGTTCTGTACGATCCGGCGTTCCGCAGTGAAACCCCCCTCCCCGGTCAACGTCTGATTCTGAATTGGGTCAACACAAAGAAGACTGAATTGGTTCGAAGGATGTGATTGCAACATTCAAATTTATCATTTTTTTTCTATCACGCAATATTCACATGTATTCATATTTTTTTTATCCCAGATTTGTCGGATTCACTATTTTATGTAAACTGCCATAGTCTAGGTGCCATTCATGAAACCCAAAAATTTCTTACGCACAAAATGTTTTTGCATGAACGTGTTGTCAATACCCTCTTATTTGATAATCCGGCTGATGCCACTCTGGCATCCTTGGGCATTTCGAAATTTTGGGGTAAAATGGTATTTTTCGAAGAAAAATCATTGAAAATAGGAAAAATTCAATTACTTTTTCCATGCTGCAGCTAGAGGAACAAAATTGGTACCAAAAGAACGACAATTTAATTGTCTTTAAGTCTCAAGCTCAATTTACCAATCTTCTTGTCAATAAAATGGGGAAAACTATGGATTTTCGATTAAAAATCGTTGAAAATTGGGAAAATACAGTCAATATCATTTTTTATTCTGTAGCTAAACAAACAGTTTTGGTACCAAACGCACAATAAGTTATTGCCTTTCATTTTAAATAATACAGAAGTCAGATTAGCAATATGCTGTTACGAAAAATTGGGAAAAACAACTACTCTTGGATGTAAAAACGCTGAAAATGTGCAAAATGCAATGAACTTTTTCAAACTGTAATTAGTATGAGGTACAGCAATTATGGTACCAAAAGAAATGTTTTTATCGTCTTTTATTCTGATTTCGTGTTGAACATCTTGCTCATAAATAAAGTGGGAGAAGACCTGAATGAGAGAGAAAACTTTGATTTTTGAAGGGTATTTTCCATTAAAAGTTGGGACTTTGAAAAATGCAAAACGTTTACAGAAAATCTAGAACAAAGATATGTGTATTGTTTTGAATATATTTCCCTGACATTGTCGCCATAGCACTTTCTATATAGACATAACGTCAGACAGTGCATGAAGTTTAGATATTGTTTTCATTTTCGTGCTTAAACATCGATGGCGGGTGCGGCTAGCCAACAGGGGACGCTTACTCCTCCCGGGCACCTGGTCCCACCTCTAGCTTGCTAGGGGGCCATCGATGTTTAATTTTGTGCTCTATTGTGAGTGATGTTGAGATTATCGTCAGGATCTTCTTTAACTCATAATTTATTTGTACATGGAGTCTTGTAGCGAGCTTTTGAAAGACGTGGGTGAAATTAGAGACATTGTTCAAATGAAAGCGGCTACTGTCTTAAATACATAACGTGCATGTTTGGTCCACACTGTTAATTAATCTGCTTTTAAATGATGCTAATGAGTTTGAAGACTATTGAAATTTGTATCACTTGGTGAGTGTCACTGCTGGTGGACCAGGAGTCCCCAAGGGCACATGTAGCCAAGATCGACCAATTTCGGTTGGTCGTTCCTTCAAACGCATTCAAAAATTTCTGTTTACAAAATTGTCACAAATTTCTGAAACCTGGGTCCTGTAGCATCATATTTCAGTCATCTTGCTACGTCTTTCGGTATATTTTGGACATAATCATCACACATTTTGGCCATATTTCATTGTTTAGATTGAGGATCACTGACGAGGATTGAATACCCGAAACGTGCATGTCTGGTCCACGCTGTTAATTAATCTGCTTTTAAATGATGCTAATGAATTTGAAGACGTTTTCAAAACATAGATGATTTTTGCCAGGGTTGTGTAATTGTTTTCAATTATTGAAGTGGATCTTAAAGACCTGCTTAGGCATGGTCCATTTGATATTCAGGGGGGGGGGGGGGGCTTGGGTTTTTTGTCGGAGCAAGATTATTTTTTTCACCCCGGACCGGGGCAAAATTATTTTTTTCTGGCAAAGTTGGAGCAAGGAAATTTTTTTAACAAGGTGATGCGCATATTAAGAATGTTTGTGTTTTATCAATAGAAATTATTTATATTTTTACTCAAAACTCTAAATATTAATAAATTAGTTTATTTTCATGCAAGTATTCAATTCACTTTTATACAGAGAGATAAAAGATTTTTACAATACAATTCTCAATATTTTATATAAGGTACATGTATATAACATGTATAAGAGGGTCTGAGGGGAAGGTCTCCTAGACAATTTTTTAAATGTGACTTAGAATTGTAAATTGGTGAATAACTGAAGTTCTCCTTCCAAGCTTACAAGAACATGACTCTATGGGATACATGCAACATGTATTAACAGCAATACATAGATATTGATAATTTGATAATATATTTAAGCTTTTAACGAAGCCCTTTTTCATTCACATACATGTTTAACTTTTGATATCTTCAAATATCTGAACTTAAAATGCTATTAGTAAATAATGTTTTGATAGAAAAGTATGGCGAGCGAAGCGAGCCAAAAATTTTTTATATAATTTGAAAACTGCGGCGAGCGAAGCGAGCCGGAAAATTTTCAAGAATTTTAGCGAAATTTTATGGTAATTCTTCAAATTCGGATTATTTGTAAGAGCAAGATTATTTTTTTCTGTCACACCATAAGCAAATTAATTTTTTTCATCAAAATTGAGAGCAAAATTTTTTTTTTCGAAAAAAACCCAAGCCCCCCCCAGAATATCAAATGGACCGTGCCTTAGTCATGACGTTGTTCTAGTCCCTACGTCGATGTTAAACAGATGCCTTCGGTTTTGCAACTTCCAAACTTTGCAAAGTATTAAAAAAAAAAAACAGTGCATGTATTTTATATATTCTTTTCATTTTCGTGCGTGAACATCGACGGCGGGTGCGTCTAGCCAACAGGGGATGCTTAATCCTCCCGGACACCTGGTCCCACCTCTAGCTTGCTAGGGGTCCGTCGATGCTCAATTTTGTGCTCTATTGTGAGTGCTGTTGAGATTATAGTAAGGAGATCTTCTTTAACTCATTCGAAATATATGTTCTTAAAATAAGCTCCATGTTATTCATTCGACAAGAATGCCTTGGAGCTGATGATCGATTGATGTATGCAGGACTCTCATTCATGCAGAATTAATACCTTGAATGTTTCTGGTCGTATATTTCTAAAAAAAAATAAACACTTCAGATGTTCAATAATAAGTGTTCCAACTATTTACCTTCTTGAAGAAAGTTTTATACCAATTTTGATGCACCAGACACGTGTTTCGGATAGAAAAATCCTCATCAGTGATGCTTTCAATTACAGTGACTTCATGGCACAGCCAAAATCCTCTCCAGCAGCGCCCCTGGCCATATTTTCTGAACTTAAAATTTCTATCACTTCGCAGAGAGCAAATTTAAATGATATTCAATTGACCCCTACCTACCATCACAATGACATAAAAGATTCACTCAGGAAAGCTACATCTCAGGAAATGAAGTGCAACTGATTGATATTTCATGTACTTGCAATCAGTTGATCGAGGCAGCAATCCGATTGATTAAGAACCCACATTCTACACATTCTGAAACTGAAGGTATTGAGAACAGATCATGATGATGGGTATCATCAACATATGATGGTATTGGAGAGACAAAGGTTGTTCTGTGGGAAGCTTTTGAAGTGGTGTTCCGTATCAAATTTCACAGAAGTTAATTCAGATATTGAAAAGATGGTGACTGAGGCCATGATATTCATACAGAATTACTATGGTTTAGTGAATCTAGACAGTATATATGATGTAAGGTCCAGTGTACGATTGAATGAAATGCGTTATAAGAGTTCAAAACTCTAAGATGACCATTGTCACCAACAATTAATTGAATAATTTCGATAACATGTCAAGAAAAACTAAATATTTTTAGTCATGCATATGGAGACATTCTTAAGATTCTGTTCAATCAAAGCTGGATCTGCTGAAAGAATTAAATTTTAAAAAAAATGTTGAGACCAATTGTAATAATATTTTGCCAATCACGTCTGTACCTCTATCTGTTATCCTGATGATTTGTTGCAGTCGCACATGAAATCTGAGTTGTGTGAAAAACAGATGTGACAAATTCTGTGCTCATATTTCCTTAATTCTGTAAATGATTTGGAGTAGAGAATTGTCGGAGTGCGATGAAAAGGAGGCATTTTGATCAACCATGTAAGAAGGGTTCTTTGTTGTTAGGAGTTGTTGCACACAAGTATTACAATTGCATGTCGATGAAACAACAAGACAATAAGAAAGGAGGCGATCTCCAACAAAACTGGGTTGCAACACCAATATCAACACATCAAAACACCTCAACTAAAACCACAGAGAAGACACACACAGCAAGAGAAACCAGAGAATCTAGAGTAGATAAAAGGGAAATAAGTGAGTGCAAATCTAAAACTATCAATATGCAATCATTTTTATACGAAACTTGTTGTTCTAGAATCGATTATATTTTTACAATTTAGAACCTTTTTTAGCACCCCCCCCCCAAAAAAAAACAACAACAACGAAACAAAACAAGAAGATTCCATTTGCTTGAGTGGAATTCTGAATTTTAATCAATGAAATAATTTTTCTTGTTGTTGTTCTGCCGACAGCATGAATAAAGGCATTGCAATATCCCATTTTTCAGCGATTTTTCATTCAAAATGCATTCTTTTACCCATTTTCGTACTTGCAAATAGCTAATCTGATATTTAAAATGAAAAGCAATACATTTATTGTGCGTTTGATACCAAAATTGTTATTTTATCTACAGTATGAAAAAAGATATGACATTTTCCCAATTTTCAACGGTTTTTCATTGAAAATCCATAATTTTCCCATTTTATAGACGCGTAGATTGATAAACTGAGCTTGAGACTTAAAGGCAATGGCATTGCTGTTCTTTTGATACCAAATATGTGTTTCTAGCTACAACATGGACAAAGTAATTGGGTTTTTCCTATTTTCACCTGTTTTTCTTTGAAAAATCACACTTTTTCCCAAAAATTTCGAAATGCCCAAGGATTATCAAAGTAGAAGGTATTGACATCACTTTCATGCAAAAACATTTTGTGCGTAACATTTTTTTGGGTTCCCCCCAAAATAGCCATTTGGCAACTAGACTACCAGTACTTTCGGTTTCAATGCCGCTCGAAATGTCGAAAACATGAAAATCGCATAGCACGAAAAGGGTTTAAAACCAAATAAAGGAAGCTGCCTGTTACCCATATTTACAATGATCCATATGAGGGTACAATGATCTCTTGAAACTTTAAAGTATCGGTAGACAAGGGCACAAAACGAACGAGAATTTGACCCATATCTTAGCCTAAGACTTGGCCATTGACCATTCGCAACACAGTTCAAACGAAGTTACAAAAAGATCAGGTCATCAAGGACAACAGCAAGCATGTTCTGGAGACTTGCGCTGCAGATAAAAGGAAAATACATTTTACTTCCAACAATATGTTAAGGATGGTATGTCAATTTATTTCTGCTTTAGTGGTTCCGGTAGTACAGGTACCGCCGATATAGTTTGAATCACGGGCAACTCGGACCGTGGAACACTCGTCCCGTAGTAGGTCTACTTGGGCCCGTAGATATAGGTCCACTCGCCCCGTAAACATATAAACTAACAGAAGGCAAATTGTTCTGAATAAAAGGTTCCGGGATTTTTCGTACCGATACCGTTTCGTACCGAGATTTTTCGTACGGGATCTTTCGTACCTGTTACTGGGATCTTTCGTACTGGTTGTAGAAAAAATGATATGTTTTTGCTTTAAAGAACTGATAAACTTGAGCTTCTAATAAATTTTGATAGTGGGATTGTTCGTACTTGTTAGATGGAATAAAGAAATACTTTAAAATTTTTAATATACAGCATAAAACGTTTGTTTTCATTACAAGCTGGGCTTTTTAGCGAACAGGCGCCTTTTAACCTTTATTTTTTGTTAAAACATACATATTTTAACAAACAAAAATGAATCCAACCCTTTGAAATTTAGTATACGACCACCTATCATACATTGTGCACTTCAGTAAAGAAGATTACAAACACTAATATTGATATACGTATCAAAATACTTATATTTCGTACCGGTACGAATGATCCCACCGATCGGTACGAAAGGTCCCAATTTTCGGAACGAAAAGTACGAAAGAACTCAGTACGAAAAGACATCCTTACGAAAGATCCCGGCGCCGAATAAAATGTAAAACTAAAATCAATCGACCTTAAATATATTATTTTGTGTTCTTAATCGATGTGATTGGTTTTTTTTTTTGTTAATTGAACAGATTGATGTTTTTACTTGTGTCTTGAGACCTAGCTCTATCTATCTTACTTCAGAGTTACATTAAACTTCAGTCACAAATGAGTTAAAGAAGAAATAAAAATAGATACCATATATACAAAATTTCTACTCTAAGTGTCTGTGGTTTCTATAATTAATTAAATAAATCAATAAAACATGGGCGAAATAAATTACTTTGACATATCATCAAGTAAAACATATGTGTTTGGAATCGTATTTTTCCTAAATTCATAAAAAGATATATCTCTTGTCTTCCTTTCATAAACATAGATCTCAAAATATTTTAAGTTTACATACATAACTTTAGAAACAAAGAGATATATGAGCTTTCATAAATATTATATTGTAGGTCCAAGTTTACGGGCCGAGCGGACCTACATTGTCGGGCCGAGTGGACTTATGACGGGCTAAGTGTTCCACGATCCGAGTGTTCCACGGTCCGAGTTCACCTGTTACCTATAGTTCAGTATGTTTAATAACTGAGCTATAGGGATGTCCCTTTAGTTCATTCGGTAACATGCTGAACTGCGCAGTGAACGGCCGGTGTTCGAGTCCCGGGCCGGGTACTTGCAAACACTTTACTATGCAGTTTTTTTTATTTGACATTATTTAAAATTATATATATTGGTACCACTTGATCTATTTCATTTTCTACTTATCATGTGATACAAATTCTACTTACTGCTTAACATTATTAATCGGTTTTGAGATCCAAAATACAGACTGCAACCATCTGATTTTTACATGCAAAATTTCACTGCCTCGGTCTCGTCGTACTAAGGTGGGATGCTACTTACATTTTTGCTGTATATACATGTATGATATATAGCATTTTAAATCTTTGAATGCAAAAAGCGAGGTGAATCGGGTAGTACTTTAATATGGTCAGTGTTCAAATCCTAATATAATTTGCTTCAGAATTCTTCCAGTCATATATCTAATCTCATTCTAACTAATATATTGGCCCCATGTATTCATGAACATTCATAGATATTACATAACTCCGGAAGCCAGTTCGTGCCATGTTGTATTTTTTTTTTACTATTTTGTAGTTACAAGAAACAAATCTCGTAGTAACTAAGAGAATTTTTTCTCGTACACGAGAAGAATCTGTTTTCGTAACTACGAGAAACTTTTCTCGTAACTACAAGAATCTTTTTTCATAACTACGAGAAACTTTTTTCATTATCACGAGAAACTTTTTTCGTAATTACGAGAAACTTTTCTTGTAACTACGAGAAACTTTTCTTGTTACTACGAGAAATTTTTCTCGTAAATACGAGATCGTAAAAAGATATAACATGACACGAACTGGCTTTCCAACATAACACAATATATACAGTAGGGCTGCAACGATTCACCACGGTTATTGATGATGGTACGATGCACGGTATGACAGTGTCTACGTATCGAGCTTTTAGATACAGTTGAATAACAACTTTACGACATTTGCATTTTAGGCTTAAGTTTCAACATACATTAAAATATATTGTAGTAGGGTAGGAAAAGATGTGCCCAGACGGTTCGAACCCGGGACCTCTATACCTGAAGGCAAGCACTCTAACCACTGAGCTATCCGGGACAATACACCCGGCTCTGCCACACTCCTCCACCCATCAAATTTTGAGGTTTCCTCAACCTCACAACAACACAACAGCTCTGGTTCTACCTCTTCCCGAGGCTCACTCTCACGGCACCAAATGTAGTAGGGTAGGAAAAGATGTTCCCAGACCGATGTTCGAACCCGGGACCTCTATACCTGCAGGCAAGCACTCTAACCACTGAGCTATCCGGGTTGATACACCCGGTTCTGCCACAATATGTACAAGGCACTTTATATAAAGAAATGCAAGAAATCTCCAGGTAATTATTATTACAAATTCAAATTCAAAATTTATTATTACACCATAGAATTGCTCGCATATTGGGCTATTGGAACTCCTCTTTTATACTAGTAGACAATACAATTTGAGAGTTCCAAAAGCTATATCCGAAGTTGATTTCATCTTTCAGCAGATATGAATGAAAGAATTGTGTTACGAGTTGCGCTGAAAGCAAATATTGTGGTATATCGTATTATTGCTTATATTGCATGTAAAAAGAAGGGAGGAGATCTCCAACAAGACCCCGTTGCAGCATCAACAGTAAAACACCAAAACACCCGATGCAAAAACACAAAAGACGAGTACAGCACGATACGGAAAAGAGACATACGACATGTAAACATCAAACACAAAAGACTACTGTAAAAGTCGAGTAATCCCGGTCTGTAACACGATCTCGAAACTCGGGTAATTTATCAATATTCAATCTAAAAAGTAGGAATTAAGAAAGAAAATATTTTACGTTCTTTGTTCAATCTAATATATGGGTTAATATTCCACTATTTGTTTTCAGCTATAATATAAAGCCATGCATGGAACCCTGATATTGTACCATTTCACAAGTGAGACTGTCTCTAGAAAGTACTTGATGGGTAAGTAAAAATAATAAAATTCATAGAAAATTATGATTTCCGAATTGAGATCCGAGTTGATCCTTGTTGCAATGAATGATTGTGCCAGATTTTCATCCGGGACTATATGTTAACGTCATTATATTGTAGAGAGATATAAATTCACGGTAATGTAATGTATAACGTGATATGCAAATAATCTCTTGCACGGGCATAGCCTTCAACAAGGAAAATCAACTTTGTATGAAACTATTTAATTAATCATATGAGCATCATTATCATTTATATGATTGTAATCTTTTCTGGAATAGAGATGTATTCAGAGAACACTTCCATGAGCTAGATTATTTGCATATCATTGAGGGCCGGGACGATACTACACCCAGCCGATCCGATACATATCACAATACCTGATATCTGATACAATACGTATCGCAATACTAAGTCGATTAATCAAACTTTCTCAAAAAGCTATTTGATCGTATTAATATTCATATAAGTAGCTTTTTTATGCAACATGTTTTATTTATTCAACACTAGATTTCTGTCTAGAATAAAGATGAAAAAAAAAGATAAATGGTTTTGTTAATTGTCTAGAATAAATGAAAAACAAAATAATCTAAAGTATTAGGGGTATATAATAACAATATCGTAAAAAAAGCTAGAAATTATGTACCTTAATTCATATCCTACACATTTTTAGACTTTTGATATTTTTGGCCGGATTGCGAAGCAAAATCCGGTCTATGAATGGCGAAGTCCGTCTGTCCGTCCGTCTGTCTGTCTGTCCGTCAGTGCGTCAACATTTTGGTTAAAGTGTTGCGTTTAAGTCCGTTGAGAGAAAACTGTTTAGAGGAGCAACTTGAAACTTGACTTGGTGGTAGACCATGATGAGACGAATCAAACACCGCAACAAAATTTGACCTAGTGACCTTGACCTTGGAGTTTGACCTACTTGAAAAAAAACTTTAACCTTGGCCATAGCTTTTGAATGGTAAGTGATAGGGCTTTCATATTTCACTTGTGCATTCCTTGTGACAAGACCTTTCCATGAATACCAAAAATTTTTACCTTGTGACATTGACCTTGGAGTTTGACCTACTTTTGAAGAACTTTAACCTTGGCCATAATTTTTGAATGGTAAATGATAGGGCTTTTATATTTCACATACGTATATCTTGTCACAAGACCTTACTATGGATGCCTAAAGTTTTGACCTTGTGACCTTGACCTTGGAGATTGACCTACTTTTGAAAATAACAAATCTAGGCTATATGTCATGAACTATAGAGGCTATGGCTTTGAAATTTCACATGCAGAATCTTAACGACCAGATATTTTATTTGATATCATGAGTTTTGACCTAGTGACCTTGACATTGACCTTTGACCTACTTTTAAATTATGAGAGGTAGGATTTTGGTATTTCAATTGTAGAAGCCTCATTGCCAGACCTTTCATTTGATATCATGACTTTTGATCAAATGACCTTGACATTGACCTTTGACCTACTTTTGAACTACAAGGGGTAGGGCTTTGATATTTCACATTTAGATTCCTTATGACCATAGCTTTTTTCATTGTGCAATAGTATTTTAATGACCTTTGACCTTTCTGTCTGTGCCAAAATGTATACGTCATCTAATACAAAAACTTCGCAATCCGGCCTTACCGCCTTTAGCGGTTTATGGTTTTTTTCATATTTCAATCAACTCGCCATGAAAATATTTGGTCCGGAACATTGCCTAAGTCGAGGCCAACTTAGTGGTATTTAATTTTTCTGCTATTAAAACAACCAGAACTCTGAGTATTAAACCCCTTATGCCATAAAATGATAAGAAGTCATAAAAAATTGGTATTAAAAATTAAAGTTCTTACCATTTTTCCATTATATCTATATGTAAACTGAAGAAAGTTGGATCTAAACTTGAGTACTTGAAAATACGGAATATTCGAACACATATTTTTTTGTAAATTTTAACTTAGGTTTTGTCGGGATGTATCGATACTTGGATCGCGAAAAAAATATTGCGATGAATCAGAGTATCGTCCAAGCCCTAGTATCGTGTGATACACTACCATGATATTCATTAACATGTTACACATCTTCAAATTACATAATATGTATGATTTTATGAAATATATGAAATTTTTAGATCAACAGATAATGACAGATGGACCTGCAATATTAGTATGTTAACAACTGTCATGGGTGAAGGTCAATAGATATAAATATTTTCGCTTTGACGCAATACATCATTACATGTATCTCTTGATTTTGACGTTTGATATTCTGATACAAATGATGAGAAGACAATGCCAGCTCAGGGGGTTGGGTTGGGGGGGGGGGGGGGAGTGTAGGGGGTCAGTGTTTCACAAATGCATTTTCTTTGCCTATGTCTTTCTGCATTGAATCAGTTGTACGTTAATTTCCATCATTTTTCGGTTGTCTCCAGACCACAGGTGTTTGATGCTGCATGAATATATCAATATTTGCCCATCAACAAAATCATCGCCATATACAAAAGGAAGCGATATATATCTTGGGATCTCCTATTTACTTGAAACTTTTTTTTCCATCAAGAACCATATATCAGCTATTTTAAAAATTTTTATTACTTTGATAAGATCTTTATTTTTATGCAAGTTAAAATTTGAAAATGTCGTAATAGCAAGTTGGCATACTTGAATAAGCATGCATGCAGCAATTTAATCCTTTTCATACTGTTTCTGTGTTTCAAAGTGAAACAAAATTCTGTAAGTGATACAGTCAGTTAACTTGAAGTTCATGTTAGTTCATATGAAGTCAACACTCAAAGCTTTTTTTCAAATCCCACTTACGTTCATCATATGCACTGTTCATTTCTATATAATTATGCATATACATGTATTTGAATGAATATGTTTAAACTAATGTTACCTCCAAGGTCACTCTGTTAGTCAAACTTTTTACATAAAATTTATTTCAATAAATTTTGTTATCACAGTAAATGTCATAGCGTAATCAGACGATAGATATATAATTAAGGAATTTCAAGATCATGGATAGCAACCAATTTAGATTTGTTAACATTAAGTCATAGGGTTCTTTTATACAAGGACGCATATGAAATTTATATACATCCCTGTTTTACACAAAGCTACAAAAATGAAACAACATAGTAAAATGTAGTGATCACTGAAAGGTTTAAGTTGTCTGTCTTTGAGTTCAGCAAAATTGAGACTTTTTTATTTATATTTACAATATACATGTATCGTCAGCAGTCTGTATATAAAGTGCAGTGAATTATACATTGTCATAAGTTGGTCTTCAATGCATCCTGGGTTCAAACTTTGGTCTACTCATGTATTTTACTATCTTTTAAATTTTCTCTTTTTAGATGTGATTCAAGTTTTTAAATTATATATGTGTGTCTGGAATCTTGTTGAATTTTCTTGAAGGCTCTAGTATCACAGCTACACGTGTAACAGAAGCCTATTTTGATAGTATTGCAGGAAAGGACATTGGCCTAGATAGTTCAGGCTGTAAGAACATATTTCTCTTCAAATAATGGCTAAATTGGTATCTGATGAAATTTCTGGTCATTAAATAGACAATTTTCAAATTACTCCAGTAGACTTGTATTCTATACAGACCAAGACCCAACATGACAACATTTGACGTAACTTTGGACTGTGATGTCGACAGATCTATGACGTAATAATTAGAAATAACGTCAAAAGTTGTGATGTCTGATCCTGGAGTGTCTAAAATGCAAGACTTAAAGCCGCTTTACACTTTCATGACTCAAGCTACGAATCCAAAAAAGATTATCTATTCGTGGCGAGTTGGGACGCAAAATGTTCGATGAACCTCAACGACAGTACAGATTGCTACGGATTGGTATGGGTTGATACAAATCGATTAAGAATAGCTAAGGATAAGTACAGATATTATCCCGACTTTGCTACGGATTGCTGCGACACGCGTACCGATTGATAAGGATTGCGAAGACATGTATATGGATAGTCAGATATGAATAGGTACGGATTGCTTGGGAAGACCTACGGATGATCACAACTCCAGTACGGATAGCAACGATTCGTGCAAGGATAGCTACGACTTCAGACTTGAATTTTCTTTGTACTTTTAATCATAATTATTTACTTAAACATCTAATAATTTCAAGTCAGTATGGTCTGACTTGTTTTATAACAGTATTCGGGTTTAACATGTCATTAACTGAAATTGATTATTTTTTGTATTAACTCATATAAATTGACCGAAAAACGCACAGAATACCGATAGATTTGAAATTAACAAAAGACAGATTCCGTAGCCGAGGCTATCCGTAGCAATCCATAGGTGAGTCCCGAGGCTATCCGTAGCAATCCGTAAGTGAGTCGTAGAGCTATTTTAATAAAAAAAAATGTCCTGGATTGCTAGATGTGCTACAGTTGCTACCACTCTCCTACTGATAGCTAAGACTTCAATACGGGTTGCTTAAGACTCTCCTGCGACTCCGCTACGACAAATTAATCGTTACATATAGAGTTGTAGAACATTTGAACATGCTTAAAAAAATTCTGTCTCATCCCTGATTGCTACAGATTGCCAATAAGGAAAGCTACGACTCATAAAGACTATATAGTGCTGGATCGAACTACGGATGGGTTCGGATAGCTACGGATGTAAAAAATCTCTGGATCCGCAGCTATTGCGGCCCCATCTGTGAAAATGTGAAGGGGACTTAAGGGTAATATGAAAATGGTCTATGACTTTGCAGCTAAAAGACAGATGGAACCCAAAATATTTTGCTTTATACTAACAGTCACTCTAAGCCCCTGGTCGTGCCATGATAGTCGATACCTATGCATTTGACAGGTGCAATAAAAACTTTTGAAGCTGGACGCTCTGTATGCTATCTTGGCAGATGGTCTCACAGAATGGGCTGTAGGGCTCAATCACACACAACCTGCAAATATTTGAGGTTTCCCCAGTTGCATGTTTACTGGAAACCATGAGACTATGAGAGAATTAAATCCCTAGTTCTCCCCCATAGGTGATCTAGCTAACCCAGAGGCAACTCTCGATCGAGTTTCCTTATATTCTGAGACAAGAAGAATGGTACCATGTGACAAGCAGAATGGAGAATATATATGTGGCCAGTGTAACAGGAGAACTGAATTCTGCTATCGGAGCAGAAGTACGCTCTTATCGACTGAGCTAGCCGGGCACCATACCCAAACCGTCATAATGGAAAATGTGACCGGTCTTGGAATTAACCCCGGCCGAGACCCTCGATCTACTTTGCTGACATGTCCAAGGGTCTGATGACTGAGCTAACCTGCAGGCAGGATATACCTCGAATTTATTTTATGGTCAACAGTTCAGTTCAGTTATAGATTCCGCCTCTACTAGGCGTACCGTCCGAAGACGTAAGCTGTATGTTGGAATTTTGACCTATGCAACGGACCCACCCGAAGCAGTGAGGGGTCTTCTACGTGCCTACGCTTATCCGAGACACGGGACCCCTGTTTATAGTCCCTTCCGAAAGACTAGGCTGGGGTTACTTGGCTATGTACAAGGTGTTAGCCCACAACACCTGGCGAGGCTCTAAGTTGGTAATCTTCCCTCCACCTGGCGCTCGTCGGATTCGATGCTGATCAGTCGTATGCTTTACTGGGCACGAGTCGACGTACTAAGCGCTCTACCAACTGAGCTACACGCCACCCCCCAAAATGGTCAATTGTATTAGTTTTACATTAAGCCATAATCAAGAAAAGATGAACATTTTTTTTTCTAATATAGAACTATATACTGTATAGTTTATGGAGAGTCTCCACAATTAATTATATTTAACAAAATATTGTATTATTTGCAAGATCAGGTCCGACTCGTATTCGTAATTTTGGGGTTCCCTCCTTTGTAGAAGGAGCACCAAACACCTTTAAAAACTATCTAAAATATTGTATCTGAATCATTGAATCTCTTCCCTCTGTATCTTGATGAATTTCCCGAAATTCTCAATATATGTTCATGATTCTGGAAAACGAATCTATCATAAGGTGTTTCTAATAAAGCGCGGACGATTGCAAATGTTCGTGTCCGAGGAAATTCGGGTTTCTACCGACATTCAGCTTGCGATGTCTTTTCAAATCCATATTTAGACTAGTGTCATGATCGCAAAAATTTTAAACTCTGACACATATCTCAAATCAGCTTATCTTTAACACCGACTCTAAAAATCTGCACATCGAACTCCCGTTTTTTTTTTTAATTTTGCTTTTGCTATTATTTCTATCACTTCTCAACTGTAGTATGTGGACTTGTACAGTCTTTTATAATTTTAGAATCGGTAAATTAATTTTACTCGAAAACTAATTAAAGATATTGAAAAAATTGTTACTGAATTCTTGTGCGATACGATAGAATAGTATATAGGATTTGCTTTGCCTGATAAAATTTGTCTGATACGATGTCTGATAAAATTTGTCTGATACGATGTCTGTTAGGATTTCTGATACGATAGGATTCAATCGTATCAGACATCAGACATCGTGCAACAGACATCAAATATCGTGCATCAGACATCGCGCATCAGACACCGTGCATCAGACATCAGATATCGTGCATCAGACATCGCGCATCAGACATCAGACATCGCGCATCAGACTCTATCAGATCGTATCCTATCAGACAAAGTGACAAAGATAGCGATGGACGTACTGTATATCGTGCAGGAAGATTTTTGTATTTCATTGTATGATCAGTTAGGCTTGCAGCCTAGATAGACAAAAAACGGAATATCACACACATATATATACATATATCCAGAGAAGACTTTTTGTCATGCGCAGAGTTATATATTAATAATTTTTATCGAAATGTTAAAACACATAAATTACAATAAGATTGCCATCATAATGTCCCACGATTAATATTCATTCTAATGTACTCCGTTTGTACCGTGCATTTAGATTGGCTGAGGGATTAAAACATGCAAGGGGATTCAAATTTCACTGCAGTTATTTGCTATGACGTAATGTTTTGCTATGGCAATGACGTGAAAAGCAGGCGTTTTCTAGCTTCGTACTGACCAAAGCATAAGAAGAGGGTTACCATACTGATGTTTTACAAAAACTGACAGGGTATCGGTGAATCCCCTGCTAGAAATATCCGTTTTAACCGTTAGGCTGACCCTCCGCGGTAAAACTCAATTTCTGACAGAAGATTCGCCTATTCTCTGTCAGTTTTTTTGTGAAACACAGTCACGCAATGAAACCCCTAAATTCCATCCATGTCATTGAACTCTTCAGGGAGTTGATCACGTTATTGTGACGCCATACTTAGTCTATTGTTAATTGTGTATAGAATAAGTGTCCTTCGGAATGTGATTATACTGTGAAAACCTACAATGGATCAAGGAATTGTGTTCCATAATGCGGGTTAGCGCATTATGAATAACATAATTCCTGGATCCATTGAAGGTTAAACAGTATAATCACATTCCAAAAGAAGTTGTTATGTAAATATTTACATTCCTTTTTCCAAGCTTGAAATGACGTTAAGATAAGTTTAAAAGTCCGTTGTTAAGGAGGTATTGAACACTTGGACGCCAAATTCAATTTTTCTAAAAATTTCTGAAATTATAGAATTCTTGTCTATCCTTGACTAGACAAACTTACCTTTGGTTCTATCCACAGGAAAACGAGACTTTGAAATATGCATTAATCGACGTTTTCGTGAATTTCTTGATGACGTCATAATGTTTAAAGTGTCATCCCAGTTCTCGTAAAGCTTCAGGAAATTAATTTTGATTTAACTTCCAAAATATCCATAAATATATTGCACTTACATATGGAAAAGATAAAATAAATTGTATTTTAAACACAGGCAGAATACTTGAATAAAAAATGACACTGTCGCTACAAAAATTGCAATTTCGAGCCAACTTACTGTAGTTGCTAGATAATTATTAGGAATCATGTGGATGAATCTTTGTCAAAAACTATCAAAATTATTAAGAATGTCCAGAGATGATTTCATGATTAAGTGGGAAAAAATTAAATTTAGGATTAAAATATTACAAGGCTTTATATTTTCCAATTTTTTCTTCCAAAATCGTCCATTTTCAATGAATACGAATACACTGGGATGAAGATTTGATTTTCTTTTATATACATGCTAAGTTTCTATGCAATACGTCGAGTATTAATGTTTTTATTGCATTTTGAATGCGAATGCTTGTGACGCCATTTTTCCCGATAACGTCGAAATGACGTCGTGGTTTGCTCATGGATAAAACTACCAAAGTCCTGAATTTCGAAAATCGCCATAATTTCTTCAAATTACGCCGGAAATTATTCAAACTTCATCAGGATACTCAAATGCGTATATCAATCAGAGTATCCAATGTAATAAGGGAGTTAAGACTGTACTTCTTCTAGGAAGCGAGAAAACAAATAATGCCGCCGCCATCTTGGTGTTCAAACCCTCCTTAAGGCTCTGTTACTACGTACCGTCAAAGTTCAAATCAAGCCAAGTTCCTAGGACGTCATAGTTCAAATCATAGTTCAAATCACGTCACCGCGGTTATACTCCTATAACCACAGTGTAAATTCTCTACCAATGAATTGACATATGTAAATATTTATGTATATTGATTTGCATTGATTTTGTTCTCATGTTTTGCTTTTTTATTTGCAAATTGTATACTTCTGAAGAAGATCTAAACTCAAACTAAATATCCAGCAAATTATATAGCTGTGAATCCAACAAGAGTTACCTTACTTTTAAAGGGACGGTGTCCCAGAAAATTAATTAATTTTACAAAACTTTGGAATTCAAAATCTTTCTTTTCATATGAAAGAATACATTCTCATTTGTATAATTTCACATTTTCAGGCGAATGTAACGCATACAGATATAGACCATTAAAAACGTAATTTTGACTTTGGGCACTAACAAACGTCTATGCAACTTTTGCTTTTGAATAAATTATGCAAATTAACTAAAAAAAAAGTTGGAGTTGTCTTTCTTGCTCACCGCCTCAATTCATACCAGTGTATGTAGTACTCCAATTAGCGAAGGAAAATCCATTGTAAAACCATGCGAGTTATCTTTCTTAGTTACTTCATGTTTTGATCGAAATTTGAGTGAAAACAGTGTTGAAATCGATCAAGAATTGGATTTTTTAGAAATTTTCGAAAATTTGATTGGCTTTTGGGAAAAACATACTTATTTCAGGCATGAAATAGAAAAAAATGTGTAAAATCAAGTGCAAATATTACAGGTACAGTGCAATTTTTTTCAGATTCTCCAGAAATTCTACTTTCTTTTCGTATAGGGCTCAATGTGCGTCATTCTATCGTTTTTTGCGTCAACCCTCTTGAGCAGAGACATGTCATTGTATTATCAAGACGAATCATTTATATCATCTAAATAATACCTAATATAGATTTCAATTGTTGAAGGAATGTGTGCATAATTATTAAAAGTTTTGTGTTATTAAAAAAAAAAGAGGATGTCACAAGCTGTCTTACCAATTTGTGTAAGATTTTCATAGAAATTCACTGGCAATTAAGCTAAATTGAACCCATACAAAACCATGGATGCTCAGTGTATCACTGGCCTGGCAGTCCACATATATACACCATATACACAGTGCAGTGTAAATCAACTTTCTAATACACATATGAAAATTTCTTTTTAGAAATTCATATTTTCCATATATTAGCATTTCAAAATGATTTTTATCAGGAATTCCAATACCAAATGGTAGTTGCTGAAGACCAAATGCAAAAGAAGCAATATTATGCTAGTCATGAATTTTGACTGTATTGGTAAATGTAGGCTGTATGAAAATGTAAAATACATGTAATGATGTACACCAAATTGAAAAATGGCTCTGAAAATCATTTGCATTTACCATGTATACAACTAAATTGTGTTCTCAGAGTTATAAAATAGAAAATAACGAAAATAATGTCTCTTAAACACCAAAATCAATATGAAAATGGAACTTTGACGTTCAACTTACAAGTTATATAAATGATGAGAAATTATTTCTTTAATTTAAAGTGACTGGATTTTATCTTATTTATCAAACAACAATTCTTTCTTTTGGTAGTTGACACAATTTTTCATTGACTTGACACATATTGTGTAGAGCTATATAGAGATAGTGACGGGGAGGGGGGGGGGGTTGTGTTCTCTTCCTGATGGAGTGCCTTCTGAGCATTTTAACATGTACCTGTACATGTCATATTTAATTTTCATATATTCTTTAAGTTATCGTATTTTCATTACTTAAATTTCTATGTCAAGATTAAGGGTAGTGCAAGTCGTGTAATAAAGCTGTATATATCAGAGGAAATTCTGAAAAAAAATTCAAGAGTTGTCTCTCTTTGAAGTAATTGAGACTGGATTTTGGCGAATATCTTTGTGTTATCACGCAACTCTGCTGAAAAGATTTCCTTTTTCTAATAGAATTCTCTCTTTCTAAATAAATATATTAAAATGGCAAAAGTTTCAAATATTCCAAGACACATGTATGATTTGTTTGTTTATTATGATATGCTAATGACGCTCTGCGCATGCTCACTTGTGCATTTCCTATAGGAGCATAGACTCTACTGAAAACGTTTGTTAGTGTTGGGGTGCGCAGCTCCCTTCTCACTCTCATTGGGAGTTCGCTTCTTTTCATATGGTGGAGGTTTTTGCTTTTGTTTGCTTTGGTTCCTGTTTTATCCTGATTTTGTATGCCTTCGGTTTCTGATTTTCTGTATTATCGATTTTGTACTGTAGACAGGTATATGGTAATTATCCATATTTTTCAATCTAATTCATTTCACTGGCGCCACCTACAATGTATTGAGCTTTTACAATAGAAGTATATGGGGGTTAATTTTTTAAAAAAAATCGACAATACTGTGGTCGTTACTGCATATTTTCAAATAAAACTTTTTATGGCTCCTTTTTTCCTCTGTCTAGACACTTTGGAATAAATTTTAGGTTTTCGATAAAATTTATTTTCAGGGACACTGTATCTTTAAGAAAAGTACATGTTATAAGATTGCATAACGGATAATTTACAAAGGTCTTCTAAGTGAAGTGAAATATGAAACCAGACGAAGGCCATCCTTAGGTTCTCACATCATCATAAATGTTAAACGTCTTCAATTTCATTAGCAGCATTGAATATCACATAAATTTACAGCATGAAACAGGCATGCACGTTTCAGTTATTAAACACTCGTCAGTCTCAATTTTCATTGTGTTTCGGAACATGCCTTTAAAATTTAAGTCAAAATTCGAAACACAGTGCAATAAGGCCATTTCTCATACTAGACGTCCAATTCATAACCATTGATATACTTCACAAACGAACTGATCGATAAACATCAAAGAAGTACCTAACCTTCCTGCTACGTCTCTCGGTACACTTTTTCGACATAGTTACTTTCATACTTTTTTGGCATATTACATTGTTTAGATTTAGGATCACTGATGAGGGTTATGTACCCGAAACGTGCATGTCTGGTCCACGTTGCCAATTTATCTGTTCTTAAATGATGCTATTCAATTTGAAGACGTTTACACCTAAGAGTTATTCAGTCTCAAAGTCGAGAAGGCAAAGCAAAATCATGAGAATGTTTAACGTCTTTAAATTCATTAGCATCAATTTAGAGCAGATAAAGGAGTAGGTTCGGAAACTACCGATATTGGCCCTGCTATTACCTAGATTTCAAAATCGTTTTATTTCATGCTATTTTTTTATGAAAGCAATGACAAACTTTGAAAGTTCCCAAAGTTGCGACGTTCGGGAATCTGCACGTACTGTGACGTCATCTATGACGTTGTTAATCCATGACGGTATGCCGATTTCCGTGTTTTTAACATGTTTTAAGAGTCTTTGTCCTGACATTTAACCCATAGCACACGCTGTCACAGAAATTGAATTGATATCAAATTGAAGATCATTCTCAAATCTTGCTCTACAGAAAATTTCTGTGACGCACTGTGCTGTGCATTTATTCTAAAGTTTTCTGAGTTGTACTTCTACCAACCTGAGAGAGATTTTGCGTGTGCAGCTCTCTTTAGAAATAAGAAAATCGAGATCCTTTTTCAATGCCTATAGATTTTGAGAATAATTCTTATACAGTTTGATTGTCTTGGTGTCTCGTAACTCGTAACAAAAGTTCAGCGATCATAAGTGAAACTATAAAATATTTACCAGGACCAGAAATTAAGTTTGAAAGGGCGTTTTTATAACATAAAAAATGTAAAGGCTCAGTGCGTCGTGTATGAGTTTCTGGATATAAATCTGTATTGAATTTTTATTTAAACTAGAGCTATCAAATGGTCTACATCCTATCAAAAGTTTCGATAGTTGAAGATGACAAAGTCTTAATTTTCCGATTTCTGAAGTGTGCTGAGCGGACATCAGCAAAAAAGAAGGGGGGGGGGGGGGAAGAAGATAGACGATAGGTATATAGATATTTGTGAATTTGAAAAACAAGTTGAATAAAGAATGTGTTTAAGCATTCATACACACTGCAAGTGTAATAGAAGGTTAATATGTATTGAATGAAATGAAGAAATATTGGCATTTTTTAAAATTTTTTTCCAAATCTCTAAACAGAAATAGTAATCCAGATTCAGTATATATCGTTATGAATATAACATAAATTCTCAAATTCAAAACGACAAAAAGAAAGACGAAATTTCTATTCAGAGAATGAGAGAGAGAGTATCGGAAAATGTTATTACAATTGGTATGACTTATACACTCCAATTTAAACTATGCAAATACATGTATGATGTAGGATACTCTAGTTTATTACTTAGGTCGTTGTCATGTTTGATACAAAATGTACCCGGGGCCTCAGTTCGTAATGCATCAAGAAGAAGGGAATAAAACTGTCCTTTTTTGTGTTATCATGAATCCAACATCAATCTGTAAGCACTGATCTAAAGAAAGATCATGGGCTGGGCAAGGACTAGTCTTGAAGACATTTAGGAATCGAAAATCGGAATCTCGAAAATAGTTTTGTAAATAATCAAAATCGATTAAATTCGGGAAAAAATATTTCGAGAAAAATGCGGCATGAGATTTACCGAAAAGGTTGTATTTTTTCTGCAAAATGTTGAGAAAAGTTGTGAAAATAAAAAAAAAGAAAAAGAAAATAGATATCATTTAATATAAAAGTGCCTATGTGTCTTATCATCTTTGCAAGCAAAACTATAAAGGTATCTGTATAAGGTGATATATTGAATTTGAGGTAAATAAATGCCTCAAGCTGAAAATTATTTCTTTCGGCGAAATTGATCGAGAAAAATTGAAATCGGTAATCTGAATCGAAAGACTTTTAGTGATCGACAGTCGATTTATTCATCACCAGTCAGGAGACCCCCCCCTCCCCCTTATCAAACTGAATAACAAAGTACAAGAATAGGATACGGTCAAACCAAAAATGGAGATGTTGATCGAGAGAATAGTACTACCGCCTATCTATAAATCCTAAAACATTTTTATTTCAAATTCAGTATATTTTGGTATACGACGGGTTTTGTTGAAATCTCCGAAGATCACGAAATTTCGAGTTTTTCAAAGTTTCAAGAAGTGAATCTGAACATAACTGAGCGACATGGATCATACTCGAACATGACCTTTTTTTTGTAAAGGCTATAAAAAGGAAGTAAATTGATTCGCTGAAAGGGTTTGTTTAAAATTTTCAGAACCAATTGTGGGGCGGACGGACGGACGGACGGACCTACTTCTTCCATAAATTAATAACCTATTTGGTTCCGCTGAGAAGGAAGTGCGACTAGGAAGTTTGATTGACGTACATATTTATCGCTCAATAGCCCCGAAATTTTGACCGGTAGTAGGTATATCACAACATTCTTTGTTTTTGTGTTTTTATCTATTTTATTTTTTCAATCAATTTTGTAATACACAGCTTCCGGTTTGAAATTCGATCTTTATCAAATTTGCGCACACATCTACATTTATACTAGTATATGCTAAATGCATGATTAAATAATGATATTGATAAAAGAGATTGAATCAAAGTGAGAATGAAATATCACCGCATCGGATGTTTACTTTTAAGCTAGAGTTCACAAACGATTACATGAATGGACGGTGCTATAATGTGAATGATATAATTTGTTGATTTTCAAATCTAGTAATTAGATACACAATAACTGGAAATGGAACACAATCTAAGTTCTGTAGAATGTAAAAGATACATTTACCAGGCGCTAAAATGAATTGTTTTAGCTAAAGAAACTGTCTATAAAGCAAATGTTTTATACGTTATCTATTCAGAGATTTAAATATGATACATTTCATTCGTGCACATCCTTAGGGACCGTAGCCAGATTTGTTTTTCTTGTTTCCATAAGTTGTTCCGCATATATCAAAATTCCACACCCCCTTCCCTCTTATAATAATATAACAAACACCCCCCCCCCAAAAAAAAATGATTAAAATCTGGCTACGGCCTCTGCGTGTACATGGTGAAATAGCTTCCGTATGTCACTGACCCACACACTGTTTATGTGTCTTGGGCATTTTAAGATTAGAAATAAAAACGTGAATGATATTTGGAATATTGAAGCTATCACTACATCTACATTGGTAAATAATCATCGATTTAAGTTGCAATTTAAGAAGACTGAAAGATTTCGCATGTCACTTCAATAGTAGCGGTCGACACCCTAACCCCTCCCCTCTTGATCCCGCTTAATACATGCACCATCTACATGTAAGCTACGTTTGAACACAATTCGAAGGTCATGTAATAAATTAAAAAAAATCTTTTATGGACACCGTGAATGCACAAGTATGAATTACCCACAGAGTAAAAAAAATATGAGAGTAAAAAAATATAATAACAAGAACTGAATCAAATGGGATATATACCAAAACAATTTCAGTCGACTTTTTTTTTTAATAATGGTAGAATCTTTCGACGTAATAACTGTTATGTAACGGAATAAACTTCTGCAGAAAAATCTAATATGTGAAATATACGGTCCCGTCTGCGTGTGCACGAGTACTTCAAAGGATGTCCGATGAAAATACGCGACATATCTACATTGAGGCTACCTGCCTGTATCTTTCCCAAAAACTTTCAGCTCCCATAGGTCATTTGAACCTATTAAAAAACCGAAAAAAACCTGGTCTAAGTTTAGCCAACATTGCCAATACGGTAGCACAGCCCCGGCCCGAACAATCTCTGACTACTTGTCAATCACGTTCTCGTAAGCTTTAAAACTAAGAAATTAAAATTACAATCATGAAATGTTTATAAGAGCGTGATCAATTTCTCACGAGGGACCGAAAATTATAAACATTTGATTACATAACGAAAAGACTCGCAAGAAGGCATCGGTCATTCGGACCGACTACGGAGAGGAACGTACCGGTCCGAACGTAATTTTTCCTGTCAGGACTGGCGGACCGATGTTATTGGGAAAAACTGCGTGGGTGACTTTCTCTTCAAATCGTCTAATTTAATCGTAAATGTAAATACTTTCTTTTCTCCTTGGTTTCTTTCTCAATAATTGTTTCCGTTATAACTAGTTAAGGCGACACAGCGTTATGAGGACGTCATGTGACGACGTCATTGATGTCGCTCAATACGCTATACCATGCCTTAAACGATTCGACATATCTTCATCAATTTTGAAGATATTTGAAAAGAGAAAAATAGTTTTAGAAACTGCAGACATCAGTTATTTGACATACAAAATTTCATAGAAGAGTACAACATGGCCGAATTCCTTGGTTACCAAATCTACTCCTTTACAGCATTGACTAGACAGGCATGTTTCGGGAAATAAACCCTCGTCAGTGATCCTCAATCTAAACAATGTATTATGACAAAAATATGTAAAATTTCTGTCCTAAATATATCGAAAGACGTAGCAAAATGGCTGGGATATGATGCTTCAGGACCTAGGTTTTAGAAAATTGAGAAAATTTTGTACATGTAAGCAGAAATTTTCAAATGCATATGAAGAAACGACCAAGCGAAATTGATCGAACTTGGCTACATGTGCCCTCGGGGACTCTTGGTCCATTAGCAGTGACACTCAACAAGTGGTACAAATGTTTAACGTCTTCAAATTCATTAGCATCATTTTAGGACAGATAAATTTACAGCATGGACCAGACATGCACGTTTCGAGTAATAAACCCTCTTCAGTGATCCTCAATCTAAACAATGTATAATGACCAAAATATGTGAAAATGATGTCCTAAATATACCGAAAGACTTAGCAAAATGGCTGGGTTATGATGCTACAGGACCCAGGCTTTTGAAATTTGAGAAAATTGTGTAAGCAGGAATTTTCTAATGCGTTTGAAGAAACGGTTGCGAACCCCGGAATGAACAACATACTTAAGTGAGACCAGGTGACGGGGGAGAGTTAGCGTATCCTGATTGCATGCAACAGCCGTCGCAATAGCTCCATGGAAACCTGTCAAATTCGGTGATAGTGTCGATGTACATTTTGATGTACGTATCAAGAAAGTATGCTTAATTTCATTGGTGATGACGACAGCCATTCAGGCACAATGTAGAATGTCACTAATCATTCTGGATACTAGGAGGATCATATATGCTTTTATAATATCCTCGTAGCGACCGAAGATCTTCCGCAATGATAATATCAGCCATTGTATGATTTTATCCCTACACAGGTACATTGTAGCTTACTTGAAGCTTACTACCGAATTGAAGCGACGGGTGTTGCATGCAAGCAGGAGATGCTGACTCTTCCTGGGCACCTGGTCTCACTCCCATTTCCGGAGTTCGCTTCTTTTCATGTGTTGGAGGTTTTTATTTGTTTGATTTGGTTCTTGTTTTATCCTGATCTTTATGTCTTCAATTTGTGATTTTCTTAATTATCGATTTTGTGCTGTATATGGGGATATGCTCATTATCCATATTTGTCATTAAAGCCGTCTTGCTTTAATGATGAAATCTTCATCATTTGATCATACCCTGGCGTGCCGTATCAGCTGAGAAACAAAAATGTCACAAGCAGAAGAAGACGGAATGTTGATGCTATTGAAAGGAAAATTAGTATTGTGGAATCTGAAATCGTCAAGCTTGTCATACAGTGTGGGGTTCAAATGGCGGTTTGCGTCGATAGATAAAAGTATATCCAAGTACGAAGCGTATCTGTCGCTGTCTGTTGTTTCCTTGATCTCTAGTTCATTAGGATATATTTCATGTAGATAGTCCTTAAATATCGAATAATTGATGGACAACACTGAACTGAGATGCGGGGTACTTTCGCCAACTCGATAGCAATGTCTGGATGAAGTCAGCTTCGTATGAATACAAAAATAAGTCCGCAAGCAGTGGGGCGCAATTGGTACCCATGGGGACTCCGACTATCTGCTGGAAGGCGGTTCCTCCAAACACCACAAAAATGTTGTCAAACAAAAACTCAAGGATCCGGATAATATCGTCTTCGGTATTACTTTTTCTTTGAATCAGAGTGTTCCTTCACGAAATAAGACTTATCCGCACGCCCTATGACGAGATATTTATATCTCATATAACCATTTTTTGAACGAAAGGTGTTTTGAATAATATTGGCAAGTCAGTTTTTGGTGTGGGACGGTAGTGTAGTGCGTGGAGAAGTCGAAAGACTTTATGCCGGTTATATGATTGAAATTGATGGCTTCTCAATTTTCCAAAAGTTCCTTAGAATTTGTTTTAGGATCCACATCCGATTGATTCCATTTCTGGAATAAGCAGTATGTTTGAAGACCTTGCTAGATGCGAGTTAATATTTATAATAACAAAATGGAAAGAAGTTTTGTGGAGCACCTGGACGAACCGACGATAACATGGTCACCATAGCACTTTCGATATAGACATGGCCTCAGACAGTGCATGTATTTTAGAAATATTTTCATTTCCATGCTTCATAAACATCGACGGCGGGTGCGGCTAGCCGAACAGGGGATGCTTGCTCCTCCGGGGCACCTGGGCCAACCTCTATATTGCTAGGGATCAATCGATGCTTAATTTGGTGTTCTAAGTGTTATTGAGAGTATCGTCAGGATCTTCTTAAAATCATTTGTAAGGAATTTTTGGAATCCAGCAGATATAAGGTATTTGAAGATCGGAGTCATCGTTGTAAATACTGAAAGACCCAAAAACAGATTTGTGATTGTCTAGCATTTCAGATACAGATAAATTTGTAAGTGTGTACTTACAATTGCTGAATGTAACCCATGTTCCTCTCTCAGGCATTTCAAATAGAACGCCTTGCAAACGAAAGTAGAATTGTTTGCCACTTTGTCAGCAGGAACAATGATATATTTTTCATGGAGGTCAGAAAGTTCTTTGGCAAAGTCTTTGGATCATGAAAAAATGTCTCTTGTCTGTTGTTAACTGAATTCCGAAGACGCCCTATTCTTCTTTTAAGTAATACTCCGATGGATTTCATCCATTCGGAGAGTGTGTCTAGTTTCACGTCCTCCTTTTTTGTCCATCGTCTGGCGTATTCCTCACATGCATCCTTAATTATTACAGAGTTTACATGCCATGCGAAAGAACGGGGTTCCCTGTAATTTGGACCTTTACTGAGAAGGTTCCTGAGTTTATTGTTACCGAATATATAAAGGTAACCAGTAACCACATGGCCACACGGCTAGTAGATGGGGCTGTGACGATTCAGGTATCCTTCGATTCGGTTCGGTTTCGATTCACATGGCCTCGGTTCGGTTAATTTCGATTCGGTTCATTTGAATGAGATAAAGTACAAAATAATGTAAATTAATATATATATAATGGATAAAATTCACAAAAAATGAAGAAAATCTCAATTGATTTGACCATCACTTTAGTCTAACCACATGCAGCATAATAGTTTGCATATAATAATCTGAAGAATGTGTGGGGTTTCATCAGTTTTACATCCGTAATTATGGTAAATTCATGTGCTCCAACACAACAGCATGTACTGTGAGAAATTTTAAAAATATAAATACAAATTTCAACACCTCATTTTTCAACAACCAAGTAATGACAGGTTTCACAGTATATATGTCAGTGGACATAGCTTTCCTTACATGATATTTGGCAACTACAATCCCGTTTATTGTTGTTGCTGCTTGTGCAAAGCTTCCTCTGACCAGTTCACGGAAAGCGAAAGTAGAGCTTCTTTCACTTTCCTTTTCATGGGAGGTCTGCAAGTGGGGGGAAGTGCACGTAAATCGGAGCAATAAGTGAATGTTCGCTCTTTCCTTACTTTTCGGCCTTCTTAATCATAATTTCTACGCAATTTCAAACATTTTCTGGTCACTATTTGACTTTAGTTTCCTTTGATATATTACGTCTGAACCGAATCGAAATCTGGAATTCTACGTCGGTGCATTGAACCGACAATGCTAATTTCGAAGCACCGAAATTTTCGGTGCACCGCCTAGCCCTACTGGTAGATGAAATTAGAGGATGCACGTGTCCATTGCATGGTGTTTTATGTGCATCTAGACGTTTCAAATTGTGTTTATAATTAAATATTTATGGGTGCAACGATAATATCAGCAGCGTAGGAAACTTAACAAGTCCCGGTTGTCAATCGGTAAATATGACTAGCTTATTCAACAGACCACAAAGAAGACATCGAAGTCATGGCATTCGTAAATAAAATAGGCCTGAGATACATAGTTTCTCCTTCGATGACTTGGTTCCCCTCCTTTGGTTCCATTTTTGAATGAGCCTCTAGGCCTGAATTATATTCGTACCAAATTATACTCTGTTCCTTTACGGAAGTTATACGAAATCTACGAATATACGAAGGACCTCATATTAACCGATACACGTTCCCCAGAATACAGACTTGAGCATTTCTACTTTCCGTTTTTTTCAAGCAGTTAGATCAGATAAATCAGAGGAGAAAACAAAGGTATTGTTAAATTGAATCTTGGTCATAATTTGAATCACAAAACTGTCACAGAAAAAAAATTCCAACATATTTCAAAAGAAAAGAAACTCTTGCCGACATTTTCCTTTACTCGTACGAAGCTGAATTCATTCAATCTTTAGTCTCTGAAGGGAAAAGATACTTAGCTTCTGACTTCAACTTCACTCACAGATACATAGACGATGTGTTGTCCATCAATAATCCAAACTTCGCGGATTACCTCAGCAGTATCTATCCGTCGGAGTTTGAAGTCAAAGAAACTACAGAGACAAATAATTCAGCTTCCTATTTGGACATTATGTTGTCCTACGACATTGAAGGTCACATGAACACCTCACTTTATGACAAACGTGACGACTTCAACTTCAGCATTACAAAATTTCCTTTTCTGAGTAGCAACTCCTTGCTTATGGCGTGTTCATATCTCAGTTGATACGCTATGCCAGAGTAAGTACCAAATTTACGGATTTTGTTCTGAGAGCTAGGCGTCTTTCAGATAAACTTCTCAGTCAGGGATATGTTTGTGACCGACTAACCTCGTCACTGAGGAAGTTCTACGGTCGATATGGGGGAACTCGTCATACACTATGATGTCCCACTCTCCAGAATGGTGGATGATATTCCGTCATAGACCATTTGAATCATCCAAACAAAAATTGTACTCTATGTCTTCCGAAATGGAAGTAACCGAATGCCACAGTTATGCCGAATTGAAGCGGCGGGTGTCGCATGCAAGCAGGAGATGCTTACTCTTCCTGGGCATCTGATCTCACTCCCATATCGGGAGTTCGCTTGTTTTCATATGGTGGAGGATTTTGTTTGTTTGCTTTGGTTCCTGTTTTATCCTGATTTTGTTTCCCTTCGGTTTATGATTTTCTGAATTATCGATATCGTGCTGTATACAGGGATATGGTCACTATCCATATTTGTCATGTATGTTTATGTAACAACCCTTCTCCAATTAAACATAATTACTCAATGTTGCGACAAAAAAAAAAAAAAATTAAAAACCCGTTACATATGTCAAAGAACATTCTTTCTTCTTGAAGTATACAAAACATTTCACCCCAAAAATAGATTTTAAAGAAGTTTTAGATAGTTTAGTATATTTTCACAGTATTTCAAAATTCTAATTCTCATAACTCCGTAACGACAAATTGGATGAACCAGAAAATTGAGAGGCGGCTTCTTATCTACAGTCTGATCACAATGTATAAAATGTCATGAAAATCTGTTGACGCATATTCAAGTTATTTCGTTCCATGCACCTATACATGTATATGCATATAATCCCCCTCCATTATACATAATTTCTCGATTATGCGACAAAAAAATATTAACCCGTTATATATGTCAAAGAACATCTACAAATTTTCAAAACATTTCAGTGGCGCCCTAAAATAGATTTTAAAAGAATTCAAAAATATTTTTGTATATTTTCACAGTATTTTAAAATTCTAAGTCTTATTAGCCATTCTCTGTAAGGATCAAAATCGATCGGCACAGCATGTCATAGATTTGATGATTTTCGACAAAATGGGTATACATTATGTACTGACCATGAAAATAACACTTTTCGGCCAATGTGACCTCTGGTTGCCATGGTAATGAGGTCATTCTATTTGTAGCACTTTTGGGACCATGAAATAAGCCAGATCCGGAGACTTTCTTACCATGGATACCACTGTAACAGCTTATTTATGTTTAAATAATCTATTCTTCCTTACTTTCATTCTTAATCACTACACTTAGTTATGTGATATTTATTACAGGAAGCTTATTGTATTAAGCCAAAATAAGTCAAAATGAAGCGAAAAATAGAGGTGAAAATAAGGGCCAATTTAGTGTCTTTTTGACCAATTTTCAATCATAAATATCACAAAAGGCACCAATAGACGACCAGTTATTTTCATCAAAGGAAATATATGTTTATTGACAAATAAAATGAACGAAAAATTGGAGTGGGCTATTCAAGAGTTTTACCTAAATTATGTCGTCAAAGACCGTTGCCATGACAACATTAGACCTTTTTACTTGTTTCATATTATCTTTAAAATTTATTTTATTCCTCTTTAGAGTTACAAAAGATTGTCAAAATGTGTGCATGTATAGACAATTAAAATGTTAAAGGTCATTGGCTTGATGTTCAAGACTCGATTTTGTTTTAAATTTTTTGTTACCGATTTTAATTATTGTTTTATTTTAAGATTTTCATAGGTCATATTTATCATGAAGCACATGAATATAAAAAAGAAAAAATTTAGAATTTATTGCACTGGAGCAATATAATAGGAAAATAGTTTTTTGTCAAAAAAAAAAAAAAAACCCAAGAAAATACAGATTTCGTCCCTTTTTTATTCAAATACTCACCAAGAATTTAGACATTCGAAGATGTGAAGAAACGTTATCAATAGTTCTAAGAAATTAGTGATACATTTATCACTTTATGACAAATAACTGTAAGTTCAATGATTCAATGTTTCTAAAATATTGGCACCTTCATTTTATAAAAAACACGGGATTTTTCGGTAAATCTGGTCACTTAAAGTTAATTGACCTTGGAAACTCAATGGGTGACCTTGAAATATTTTCAAGGTAATTTTTATATCAGAACGCCTCTGATAGATCTATACATGAACTTATGTTCCAATATCATGCGTATATAGTTTGATAGAGGTTGTGTTTAAATTCATGGTATCGAAACCTTTCAGCCGATTGTTGCCATAGCAACTAAATTTGATGCTGCTTTGCGTATAAAAGGACAAACTGGCCCAATTACTTTTTATAATAATGTATAGTTCAAAGATGATACTAATTGGATAACTAGAATTTGAACTTCAAAAATTGGTGCTTTTATGAAATTTTCAACCTTGTAAAACAGTAAAAACATGCAAAAAAGTCTTTAAGTGCCCGAAACAGAGCCCTTTCATACCCTATTTTGGCCCAATTTTTCATCTTGAATACAAAAGGCATCTGAGATGAATGTTAAAAACTTTACAAATATGCATAATAAAAAGGATTAAAAATAATAATCAAAGCAATTTCAGATTAAAAAGTACCTGTTTCTATGGTAACGAAGCCTACAAATATGCCTCGTCCTATAGATTTCCCGATTTTTAAACGGTTACCATGGCAACGACAACCTTTTAAAACAAACCTGGGGTTGATTTGCATACTAGTACCTAATATTGAACCTCCATACCAAAAAATCTTACGAATCCATGTCATGCCGTGCGAACATGTCTTGTAATTCTTTGGTTCTTACAGAGAATTGCTGTTATAACTCCGTAACGACAAATCGGATGAATCTGAAAATCGGAAGGCGGGTTTCTCTCCTTGTCTGATATCGATGAACAAATATCATGAAATTCCGTTGACGCATATTAAAGTTATTGCTTTCCATGCACCTATTATTTGCCTTAAGCTTAACATGTATGTGTATATAACACCACCCCTCCGATTATACATAATTTCTCGATTATGCGACAAAAAAATTAATAACCCGCTACATATGTCAAAGAACATCCTTTGTTCTTGAAGTATACAAATTTACAAAACAGTTCACCCAAAAATAGATCTTTAAAGAATTTAAAAATATTTTAGCATATTTTCACCGTATATCAAAATTCTAAGTCCCATAATTCCGTAACGACAAATCGGATGAACCTGATAATCGAAAGGCGGCTTCCTCTGCACAGTCTAATCACAATGAATAGATATCATGAAAATCCGTTGACACACATTGAAGTTATTGCGTTCCATAAGCGGACGGACAAACGGACAGACAGACTTCGCCATACCATATTACGTGCCATCCCCGATGGGCGTATAAAAACTCTTTTAGTTAAAAACATGAATTTTGAATTTTCTACTTTTTTCATGTTTTTATGCATTTACCATGTTTAAGAGGAATTTGAATTTTAGCCAAGTCAAATTTCATCGATGAACATGAAAAATTTTGGACTTTAGCTTCCGCTTTAATGCAATGCATGGTTGCAATATTAGATGTCATGTCTTTGAACACAGCGATGCGATCGAATGACTTTCACTTGTAAGTGAATAATATTCTGTAATATTCCAGGATAAAATAGTCAAAGTTAGAGTTAGAGACTTTTCCTACATAGAATGAAACCTCATGATGCGTCTTGATATCGCCATTATGAGATTGCTGCTGTTTAGTATTTTGTACCCGTTTGTCCATCAAATCAAAAAAATTTCAAATTATACGGAGAACGAGCGTAAACGGATCTCCCAAAAATACACAATTTGGCCTCTAAAGAACATCGACGGGCATACTGTTTTTGAGCCATTTAAACAAACATTTTAAAAAACACTAAAGAGTTACCCTTTTAAAGAATAGGGCATGAAAATACTATTGTCTACATTTGGTTTGTTTTTGTCAAATGACATGGTAAATATGATTATCTTATATGTGTACTAAGGATGAAAAAAAAACCAAACAAATACTATGCGTTACTTGAGTATACTTTGTAGGCGATATGATGAATTCATAATATTTCATCGGCATTCTTTTGTATACTACATACCTTTGCATTCACAGTTCATCGTGTCCTTCTCAAGCAAATAATTTCTTTCCTGCAAAAGTAATTCCTCATCTATAATGACCTATATAAACAGAATTATTCCTTTAAATGGAAAATTAATTAATTTTACAAAACTTTGGAATTCAAAATTTCTCATTTGTATAAATTTAAATTTTCAGGCGAATGTAACGCATACATTCGCAGATATAGACCATTAAAAACGCAATTTTGAATTTGGGGTGCACAGCTCTAATTCATTTCACTGGCGCCACCTACAATGTATTTAGCTTTTACAATAGAAGTATATGGGGGTTAAATTTTTAAAAAATCGACAATACTGTGGTCGTTACTGCATATTTTCAAATAAAACTTTTTATGGCTCCTTTTTACCTCTTTCTAGACACTTTGGAATAAATTTTACGTTTTCGATATAAATTTATTTTCAGGGACACTGTATCTTTAAATAGCAAAAACTAAGGTGCGACGATCAACCAAAGTTGATCGAACTTGGCTACATGTGCCCTCGGTTAACTTACTTTTGTTTTGACGTGACGTAAGAGATAGTCAAGTTCAGAGTTACAGATGATTGGGCTTCCTAGAGTTGTACTGTAAACTGCAAGGATCTTTTCTATCGTTGCTGTCAGTAAGAGTTTGATCGCTAAACACCACTCGGCATCTGGACGCTTTGTAGACTCTGTATGGGCTAAAGTGACGACGATCTGCTTAATCTCTCTCTTCATTTCCATGAGATGGAACTTACCACTTTTAAGAACAACAAGTCCATTGTAGAAATGATGATCAAAAATCTCCCAGAGAGAAAGACATGAACAGACAAGTCTGTTGAATATCGCCGGTGGTAGCGTTCTCTCTGAAGAAAATGTAATGATCAGTCCTGATTCTCGATTCAATTCTAAAGGAGAAAGAGGCATGTCGGCACTCATCATACACGGTACCAAATAAAAGTCAGGTGAGACTTTTGAACCTTTGTTGTACGACATCGGTTGGCATACGAGATCAAGTTGCTCCATGATACCTAGCAGATGTTCGCTGTGCTCTGAGATGTTAGATCCGCACTTTTCCTTCAGCATCCCATATACATGTGATATTTTTATCCTTCCAGATCGTCGCATCTGATTGAACTGCCATTTTTTCCATGGTTGAAGGATAAATCGTTCACAAGTTATAAACGATCGCATGGAATCTATGACGAGTTTTGGGTCAAGGATGACTTTGTCACCAAGTGTTGACAAATCGAAATAAAGAGCGTAGCCCATGTTGTGGAGAACCTTCAGGAAAACTTTGAGTTCCCCATCACTAAGAGGAATATTCATCTGACTGTTTATCTTTTTAATTTCGTCAAGCTGCACGATAATTTTATTATCCCGTTTCATTTCAATAAGCTTTTCTTGGAGAGCTATCCAAGAAGATGGAACTGGCTCCCCAAATTCTCTGTACTTCTTGCCCTCATCTAGAATGGCTTCTCTTATCACTTTCCTTGTTGCATCGCTCATGTTCTTTGCATTTATGAAAAGTTCATCACGAAGAACAACTTGTGACGAACTTATCAAATCTCTGAAGTTTTCTTCAATCATTTCCTTGATACTTTTTATTTCAGCGTCATTCTGTAAAGCAAATTATTGTTTCAACGAAGGTGTCAAAATATGATATAGAGGGCATTAATGGGTTATGGAAATATTTCTCAAAAATCATCGTTTAGAAATATTTCAGAGCAAACAATATTTTACCTTGATTTGATCTTTATGAGTTCCAATGAGAATGATTCTTGGGAAGTTGTGCTGCTCACCTTTGGCGTAGGTTACAATCATTGAAATCCAATACTCAAGAAAATCTACAGATTAACAAATAAATTTACAATTGATATCTTCTGGCATTTAATCTAATAAATAATTCTATAAGTATTAAGCTATGTAAGGGATATCACATTGCTGACATAGCTCTGTTAGCTGGCTCTATTATATTTTATATATGTTTAGAGTAACTTTGGCCATATATTTCCTATAAACATATATCCTATCTTTCCAAGAGAATCAATGATTGGACATGATGCATATAATATTTTTGCGATATCCCAAATATTCTGAATTGATGGATAATGAGATTTAAAAAAAATGACATCCTCAATAAGGGGACGACCATTTAATCCTCAGGGGGGGGGGGGGGGTGGTGGTAGCTTTGGAATTAAAACTTCTAGCCAAAATGTTGAAAATAAATAATCTGACCCTCTTTGTTGCAGAAATGAATATTCTGGCCCATATATGTGTTCATAATCCAAACATTTTCCGCTAGCTTCGCTCGCCTTTCAATGAAACAAATTTCAGCTTGTTTCACTAACAACAAGACCAAAATTTCTAGGCTCGCTTCGCTCGCCTTACTCATTTAAAATGTCGGACTCACTTCCCTCACCCTTCGACGAAATTTTATACCAAGTGCTATCTAGACATTTACACAGTATTACAAATGCATAGTATAAAAACAAAACATATTTGATATCTTAAAGTTCTAAAGGAATGCCTATAATACAATACATGTACATTCATATGCATATAGACTTAATGAAGTGCTAAGAAAGTCTTGCACATTGTAAATAATTTATTTTCTTGACATAATCAGGGTCTGTCTGTGCATGTGCATTTATTCTTGGATTTTTTTGTTTTTATTTTTTGTTTTTTTTTTTTTGGTTTTTGCTTGATAGGATAGTTACAGTGACAAATATGGATAATGACCATATCTCCATATACAGCACAAAATCGATAATTCAACAAATCATAAACCGAAGGCAAAGAGAATCAGGGCAAAACAGGAACTAAAGCAAACAAACAAAAACCTCCACGTGCACCCTATGAAAAGAAGCAAACTCCCGATATTGGAGTGAGACCAGGTGCCCAGGAAGAGTTTGAACGAGGTTGAAAATAATACATATACTAGCCTTGAGTTACTGAAAAATAAATAATCCGGCCGGCTCTACGTTGGAAATAAATTAATCTTACCCCCCCTGCCAAAAAAAAAATTGACAGCCTCTCCTCATGATCAAATGGTCGTTCCTTAAGACGACGTTCCTCAGTATGTGATCATTTTTATTTCAAAACATTTTGTTACATTATGCATTTATTAGAATAGCCACTTACCGTATAACCAGAAATCTTCGCGAGATACTAATATTCGCGAGAGATTTGGAATCGCGAAAAATAATTCTCGCGAAAAATTGTGTTAAGAAGTTAAACATATAAATCAGTAAATCATTTATATTTTGTTCTAATCGTGCATGTGTCATGTGTCAAGCTTTACTTTCCCAAATAGAAGTGAATTGGAAGTACACTTATCCTGGCCAAACGAAAACTTCAATAATGAAAGTTCAAAACAGTTACATCATATGCACATATTTGTTTGTAATTAAGGAATCGCGAAAAATTGTACTCGCAAAAATAAAGACACCCTAGTTTACTATAAAATCGCGAAATTTGTTACTCGCGAATATTTCTGATTATACGGTATGTAATACTTATGAATTGTTGTTTTTTTTTAAATCACTAATATATGTACAAATTTACATAAATTGTTCAATGCAAGTTCATGTCGAAAATACGAAAATGCATCAGATCCCGAAAATAGTAGAGGAATCATGATCAATAGCAGTCTTAGCAAAGTTTTGACAACAATACTGGACAATAGGATATATTAATCTTACATTGACCATTTAAACCATCCAATCTTTCGAAATGGAACTAACCGGATGTGACAATTCTACCGCATTATAGCCACGGCTGCTGCATGCCAGCAGGAGATGCTGACTCTTTCTGGGCACCTCGATTTCGCTTCTTTTCATGTTGTTGAGTTTTTTGTTTGTTTGCTTTGTTTCCTGTTTTATCCTGATTTTGTATGCCTTCGGTTTATGACTTTCTGAATTACTGATTTTGTGCTGTAAATAGGGATACGTTAATTATCCATATTTGTCATTTGATCTGCTTTTTGATGTAAAAAATGCAAATGGTGTGGCAGAAAAAAATAATCTTGCTTTTACAAGTAGACTGAATCTTGCTCTTACGTATAATCTGAATTTGAGGAATTATCATTCAATTTCGATTAAAATTCCTGAAGATTTTGCGACTCGCTTCGCTTGTCGCACGTTTGAATTTTTACAAAATATTTTGGGCTCGCTTCGCTCGTCATAATTTTTTATAAAAGCATTCTTTCAATGGAACTGTTCATGTTTGAAAATATTAAAAGAATGCATGTTAAAGTATTAGCTGTATAATGACGAAATCATGTCGAAAACATTGAAATTATGAGTATTTCTCTATCCCTTTTGATGTTGCACAAACTTTTATACGATGAGTATTTATGGGGAAAATGGATTTAAATAGGGTAATTTGTAGGAATGATCTATCCTTGACAGAGTCTACTTCAAAAATTAACTGCATTGATATTTGATACATTTTTGACATAATGAGTTTCACCCTCTTTGGCCATATTTCAATTTTCAGATTGAGGATCACTGACAAGGGTTGAGTACCCGAAACGTGCATGTCTGGTCCATGCTGCAAATATATCCGTTTATAAATGATGCTATTGAATTTGAAGACGTTTAACAATTGAACTACGTGGTAAGTGTCAATGCTGGTGTACCAGGAATCCCCGAGGGCACATGTAGCCAAGTTCGATCAACTTCGGTTGATCGTCTGTCTCTTCAACGCATTCAAAATTTTCTGGTACTAAAATTCTTGAAATTTCTAAAACGTGGGTCCTAAAGCATCATATCCCAGCCATCCTGCTACATCGTTCGATACATTTTTGACATAATAATAACTCAATGTTCTCACTCCCATATCGGGAGTTCGCTTCTTTTCATATGATGGAGGTTTTTGTTTGTTTGCTTTGGTTCCTGTTTTATCCTGATTTTGTATGCCTTCGGTTTCTGATTTTCTGAATTATCGATTTTGTGCTGTATACAGGGATATGGTCATTATCCATATTTGTCATTTTAGTATACCCTCTTTGGCCATATTACAATTTTTAGATTGAGGATCACTGACGAGGGTTGAGTACCCGAAACGTGCATGTCTGGTCCATGCTGCAAATATATCCGTTTATAAATGATGCTTTTGAATTTGAAGACGTTTAACTTACATATCAATTTTAGGAAATTTTTCATCTTTTCATTTTTGAGCACCCATAATTTTCGAGGAAAGTATTGCTATTAATTATTCTATAGACTTCAATGTAAAATCAAATGGTCGATAACTTATTGTTTTCGGAACCGCATCGGTGTATACGAAGAACGTTCAATTAAATTTTGTATCATAAATATGTCACAAGTTTAGAATTTTTTAACTCAATAAATGGGTGACCATATATCCTTCATTATACACCTAATGCCTCAATGAAAAGGGGCTTCCTTAAAGCCTTAAATATATCTTCATGAATAATGAACTATCTTTGATAGGTGCATGTTGATCACCAAAGAGTCTAATTTCATATACAATCTCTAACACAGAACACATGTTTTTCACCAATTTACAATTCTTAGTTTAAACATGTGTCTAGAAGACCCTTCCCTATACCTTTTATCAATTTAGTTTACTGACAACCATATTGTCAAATTCTTTTATTTCTCTGATAAGAAGCGAATAAATAAAGTATTTTTTAGAGAAGAAGGGAGGGCTTAGATATTTGAGTAAACATAGAAAAAATCTATTGATTAAACACAAAAAAGATTCAAAATATGCACATAAATTCTTGCTCCAATTTTGCAGGAAAAAATTTGTCCTTCTATAAATAAATATATATATGTATAAAAAAATGAAAGAAAAAAAATCTAGTGCCCTAGAGATTTTTGTAATAATTCAATAAAGTCCCTTCTTTTTCAAATATTAGGAGACAGTTATTTTCTAAAATAATTGTTTTTTTCAATTTTTCAATTATGTCATACTTCAAACTTCAGAGTATCCAGAGATGGTAGATTTTTCCTATATGTATGCTTATAAATGTGTATTTTGCTAAAGCAATATATAAAGGGGTAGGGCCACGATACCCATAAATAGGCCCTAGATTTTTCTTTAGAAATGAATTTCATGACAAATACTCATGAAAATTCACGAATGATTACCACTTTGCTAAAAAGAAAAATATCACTAAACAAAATACCATTTAATTGTAATGACGTCATGACACGACGTCATTTAGAAGTTATTGACAGAATATGGTGACAATTGCAAGGAATTATTTTGTCTTTTGTGAAGGAATTCAATGTGGCTGCATGCGTTAACAGAGATAAAACTTTTATCACAAAAGGATTTAATTATTATATTTCACATACAGATTTTTCATCTCAGTAAATACATACGATCATTGCTAATTTATTGCAAGTATGAAGTTTTTGCATCAATGTCGCAGAATTTTACCCAGTATTTACATCACGGATCAAGAGTAAAGATAATAATCATAAGGAATGAAATAATAGACATTGAAATATGAGTTGTCATGTTATATTTAAAGCGCCCAATTGCATTTCAACACGACTGCCTGATCAGCGACGCTGCGAGCAACAACAGAGAAAATTCAAATTATGAATTAATGTAGTGCAAATTTATATGGCTTTTGTACGATTCTGTTGTTTCGATTTATTCCTAAGAGATATGTTATAAATCAATTAGCTAAAGGATTTCAAAAGTGATCTCAGACATACCTATCATACGTCGATGTTGACTTTTCCCCGGATACAGATTTTCATCATCAACCAAACCCTCCAAACCTAGAGCCAAGTTAAACACCAGAAGATAAAGACCTCTACTTGTAAGGTAGGTCTGGTGTGTTGTGTAGAAAATAAGCTGACCAGCAAAATCAGTGAGATCAAGGCGAATTAAATGTTTCAATCCGGATAATGCTTGCCTGCAGTCTTCTGTAATTGATAAAGAATTTTTTTTTCATCTTTTCATGAATGTTAACCCTCATATCTTGCACGCTCATCAATTAAAGATGAAAAGGAATTATCGAAATTATCAAAGCATATAACTGAAATATCAAACTTGACAGTAAGTGTTTTGAATATATTTCCCTGACATTGTCGCCATAGCACTTTCTATATAGACATAACGTCAGACAGTGCATGAAGTTTATATATTGTTTTCATTTTCGTGCTTGAACATCGACGGGAGGTGCGGCCAGCCAACAGGGGATGCTTACTCCTCCCGGGCACCTGGTCCAACCGTTTTAGAAAATTCGCGAAATTTTGATAACAGAAATTTTAGAATGCGTTGAAGAAACGATAAACCGAAATTGATCGAACTTGGCTACATGTGCCCTCGGGGACTCTTGGTACACAAGCAGTGACACTCACCAAGTGGTATAAAATTTACAATTACAAATGATTCCTACAATGTATTCATTTAAGTAATCCCTCACTACATCCATTTCCTTGCGAATATTCTTCGTCGGATTTCAATGACTCTCCTTTTGGATACTTTATTACTGGTGAACTTTATAGTACAGTCAAGAACGACAAGTTATGAGATTTGTTAAAGAAGAGGCCCAAGAGGGCCACATCGCTCACATGAGATGCAAAAAAAAAACATATAGTGGACAATTTGGTGGAGGTCCTTGAGAACTTGCTTCTTTTAAGGTTTAGCATTATGAAATTATATATGAAAAACATATACTATATGGAATTATTAGCATAAGTTTTGGAGATTTCAAAAATGTATCAGCTAATCAGAGCCCTCAGTGGCCATATTTGAAAGCATATCGGCAAGAAAAACACACAAGTCTTGATCTTGAGTACTTGCTTCCTGTACTAGTACGAAAATGAATTCATTCAATCTTTGGTGTCTAAAGGGAAAAGGTACTTAGGGGTCCGTCGATGCTCAATTCTGTGCTCTATTGTGAGTATTGTTAGGTTATTTTCAGGATTTTTCTTAACTCATTTGTGTCACACTTATGCCATTTGCCGAGTGGATCTCGTAACAAAAAGTTCACCGCGAGCGGTTTGACAGTAAGTGTTTTGAGTATTTTCCCTTGACATGATCGCTATAGCACTTTCTATATAGACATAACCTCAAACAGTGTAGTACATATATGTTGTTTTCATTTTCGTACACGAACATAGACGGCGGATGCGGCTAGCAAACAGGGGATGCAAAATCCTCCCGCGCACCTGGTCCCAACTCTAGCTTGCCAGGGGTCCGTCGATGTTCTATTGTGAGTTCTGCTGAGATTAATGTCAGGATCTTCTTTAACTCATTTGTATCACACTTATGCTCTTTGCCGTGTGGAGCTCGTAAAAAAGTTCCCCGCGAGGGGTTTGACAGTAAGTTTTAAAACATTTCCCCTGAGATGATCGCTATAGCACTTTCTTTATAGACATAACATCAGACAGTGTAGTGCATATATTTTATATATTGTTTTCATTTTCGTGCATGAACATCGACGGCGGGTGCGGCTAGCCAACAGGGGATGCTTACTCCTCCCGGTCACCTGGTCCCACCTCTAGCTGGCTAGGGGTCCGTCGATGCTCAATTTGGTACTCTATTGTGAGTGATGTTGAGATTATCGCCAGGAACTTCTTTAACCCATTAGCTTCTAACTTAAACTTGAACTTAGATATATAGACGATGTGCAGTCCATCAAACAATAAAAAAAATTCGCGGATAACCTTCGCAGAATCTATCCTTCGGAGCTTGAATTAAGTCAAAAAACTACAAAGACTAAGAATTCAGCATCATATTTGGACATAAGGTTGTCCTACGACACCGATGGTCACATGCACACCTCACTCTATGACAAACGTGACGACTTCAGTTTCAGCATTACAAACTTTCCTTTTCTGAGTAGCAACGTCCCTTCATCGCCTGCTTATGGCTATATCATATCTCAATTGATACGTTATGCTAGCGCAAGTAGCAAATATACACATGCGATTATCAATAGGGATACGTTTGTGATCGACTAAAAGCGTCACTGAGGAAGGGAACTTGTCATACACAATGATGTTTCATTGTCCAGATTTGGACGATATTAGGTTAATATTCTGTCTTTCACCATTGAACCATCCAACCACAGACTATACTTGTATCTTCCGAAATTGAAGTAACCGGATGTGATATTTCTGCCGAATTGAAGCGACGGGTGTTGCATGCAAGCAGGAGATGTTCACTTTTTCTGGGCACCGGGTCTCAGTCCCATATTGGGAGTCCCCTTCTTATTATGCAGTAGAGGTTATTGTTTATTTGCTTTGGTTCTTGTTTCATCCTGATTTTGTATGTCTTTGGTTTATGATTTTCTGAGCGATCGATTGTGCACTGTGTATTTGTATATTGTCATCGTCCATATTTGTCATTCAACATGTTCAAAAACCATGTCTAATCAGCCATGCCTCGGGCCGTATTAAAAATCAAATAATGAATTTAATCAAAGAGCAAAATCCTTTACATGACATCGACTAAGTATATGAATAAGAACCTGCCATTCCCGCCCTATGTCTTTAGTTGTTTAAATTTTTTTTCTTTTTTCAAAGGGTGTAAAATACATCGTGTATCTTGCTATCTTTTTGTGTTTCGATTTACAAACAATAATTAAATACTACGACGACTAAAATGTCAAAGCTCTGTTAAATAAATGAAATGCGAAAGAAAACGTGTTGTTCCGGAAATCAATATGGAAGTTATGCACTCGTACATGATTTTTCATACATGTACTTAATGTAAGATTTTTTATATCAAATGTGCCATTCAAATAATGTATAAGAATGGTAGAGAGTTTTCGTGCATTAGGATTATGGAGACTTGTTCCTAAGATACAGTAATTTTCCTATGTTATTCAGCACAAATCCCGTCAATATATGACGTCTGTATCAGAAACGTGACAGTATAACATATCAATATTATGACACATTACCTTCATATACATTTAATATGAAAACACTTTTCATCAAAATTATATTGCTACATGGGAGGAATAAGGCATCTTTTTGTGCGTTATAGGTCACATACCGTTTTGATACCATGTTCCCTTGTTAATATCATAAAGGCATTGGTTAATGAAGACGTCGATTCCGTCAGTGCTACTGATATTTCTTTCCGTTTTTCCTAGCAGATTCATGGCTATTGTCGTCTTTCCAACTCCAAAGTGACCAACTAGCATCACTTTTATCACATTTGATATTAAAGAATCTTTTCTTAAAGCATTTGCATACATATAGATAGCTTTTTCGCCAAGTACTCGAACCTCTTTTGGTACTTTTTTCATTAATTCTTCAAATTCTGAATGAAAAAGAACAAAAAAATTGATACATTATTTTAAAGGAAACAATTTGATTACTTGAAAGCACTATTCTACTTTTTACTGATGTGAAATTGATAAAAAAAAAACTATCTTTAACCTTTTTGAACCAATGTTGGTCAAAAGAAAGATCAATATCGGAATATCTATCCACAATAAAAAAGAATGAGTATGTTCAATGTCAAGAATATGATTTACTATATATTACTTGAATCATATTTCAACAAAAACGTTTTTCTTATCTTTTTCATAATATTTCATAATTCTAACATAGATTATAAGATAAAGTGATTACCTTCAACAATCTGTAAAGAGAACATAAGATTTTTAGCTTTGAATAATAATTAAGGTATATTAACGTAAAGCTAACATCAGTGAGTGAAAGATCAAATCCCGAAACTCACAACTAAAAGGCTACCAGAAAAATGTAAATCAGACGAAAACACGAAGACAATAATTGTAATACTATGCCCCTACGCAAATTTGAATGTAAGACGGCCTCAGACAGCGCATGCATTTTATATATTTTCATTTTGAATTCGTGCCTGAACATCGACGGCGGGTGCGGCTAGCCAACAAGGGATGCTTACTCCTCCCGGGCACCTGATCCCACCTCTAGCTTGCTAGGGGTCCGTCGATGCTCAATTTGGTGCTCTATTGTGAGTGCTGTTGAGAATATCGTCAGGATCTTCTTTAACTCATTTGTGTCACACTTATGCCCTTTGCCGTGTGGAGCTCGTAAAAAAGTTCCCCGCGAGGGGTTTGACAGTAAGTGTTTTGAATATTTTTCCCTGACATTGTCGCCATAGCACTTTCTATAAAGACGGCCTCAGACAGCGCATGCATTTTATATATTTTCATTTTGAATTCGTGCATGAACATCGACGGCGGGTGCGGCTAGCCAACAGGGGATGCTTACTCCTCCCGGGCACCTGATCCCACCTCTAGCTTGCTAGGGGTCCGTCGATGCTCAATTTGGTGCTCTATTGTGAGTGCTGTTGAGATTATCGTCAGGATCTTCTTTAACTCATTTGAAATAGGGAAATTCACGTACCTAGAAATGTATGATTAAATCCATGTTAAATTTAATTAAGTCCCAAAGTATATACTATTTCGTAGATCCTTTCACTAGTAAGCCAATGTGAAAATGACCACAAGAAAATAGATTTATTGATTTGATGACGGCAGCAATATCTTATTGCTCATCGTAACGCAATAGTTAATTACCTTTAAATGTAAAGTTAATTGACCTGTAATTTGTAGCACAAACAAGTTTGGATAATAAATGACAAAAGTTGAGTAACCTGGAATAATACCGTACCCCGTTAATGAAATTGTACTCGTACGTAGGAAAACTAAGTAATAATAGATAAACTTTCCTCATTTAAAATGTACGAGAGGTTCAATTAGCTTGGAAATTATAGCGTAAACAAATTTAGATTGTTTATTATTAATGTGTAGTTATGTGATTATATTTTTATTATCTTTCATAATTACTTTTATCCAATAAGAATTGTATATTGATTGAATATTTCGAAATCATGGTCAACGGTCAGCCCTTTTAGAATCACGCAACTTCCTTAAAAATTCCACATGATTTTTGTACAAATTTCGGACTAAGATGACCAATGCTTATCTTGAATTGATTAATTGTCAAAATTATAAGCTGACCAATGACTGTGGTCTCGATGTTTGGGATAGATATATATACTTGTAAAATTGTAATTTTAAGACACACTTTTTTACTCTTTTGGCAACTTCCAAAACTCAGATAGCTTTTAATAACTTTCACAACATTGATATCTTCAGCAACTTTATGAACTTAGCTATTTCGGCAATAAATTCTGTGATTTAACTTGGACTTAGAGTTTTTCAATTCCGACAAACAAAAATAACCAAAGGATTTTACTCAGACGGCCAACATAATTGACAAATCATAGAAATGAGGTAACATAACTAATTACGTGACGTGTATCAGGCAGTAGATTTGAACTATTGACCGTCTAGTCTATAATTAATGTAAACAAAAACAAAAACACTATTGACTGTTCTGTCCAATGTGTGATTTTTTGGACATTTTTACAGAGCATATTTTATATAAAGATATAGCTAACGGTATAGCAATATAAGTTATCGTATTGAAAGAAGTAGGAATGAAATTAACGCTTTAAATTAACTTACAAATTCTTTTTCTGTATTGAGTAATGACAAGGGGTCGCAAAATTGCACTGATCTCAAAATTAGGATAAGAATATTACAAAATCACTTCAATATCTAGCTATGTTATAACTATTCAAGGATTATTCTATGTTATAACTAGTCAAGGATATCCCATTTATCATAAAGCCTTCAAATCATAAGAATCAATTGAATATGTGTAATCCACTATTATATAACAAGACACAGTGAACACTAAAGGCTACCAAACCAATTACAAGGAAGACTTATAAAATAAACACCTAATAACCTCCAACCAGCCACCCAGTCCCTAAAGTCATGAAGGCAAGGCAAAACGATCACTACAATATCACAAAATCACGTAATCCAGGATAACCATACCTTCTGCTATTTCCGTGGCAGATGGCCGTCCTAAGTCGGCACCGGTTGCCCATTGGTCTCGTTTGTTTATGTGTAGTCCTTTGTGTTTGATGTTTCTGTGTTGTGCGTTGACGTTCCTTGTCCCTTACGCGTCTCTTTCTGTGCTTGTCTGCTTTGTGTTTTTGCATTGGGTGTTTTGGGGTTTTGCTGTGGGTGCTACAACCTGTTGTTGTTGGAGATCCCCTCCTTTGTTCAAGAAGCGCCAGCATGAATAAATCAAATGAAGAAATAAGATGTGTGTTATAACTAGTCAAGGATATCCCGTTTATCCTAAAGCCTTCAAATCATAAGAATCAACTGAATATGTGTAACCCGCTATTATATATCAAGACACAGTGAACACTAAAGGCTACCAAACCAATTACAAGGAAGACTTACAAAATAAACACCTAATAACCTCCAACCAGCCACCCAGTCCTAAAGTCATGAAGGCAAGGCAAAACGATCAGAACCCCTACTGGAACGGCCGCGAATGTTCGATATACATATTGATGTACATATCAGAAAAATATTTCTTGTTTGGTGATAATGACAGCCATTTAATTGCAATTCAGAATGTTGCTGATCATTCTGGAAAGGGAAATATGATATTATTTTATTATATACACGTAGCGACGAAAGGACTTCCTCAAAGATGATTTCAGCCGTTGTATGATATAACCCTGAACAAGTAGCTTACTAGCAAACCACCGTCTTGATCTAACAATACAATCTTTATATGTGTAACATGTCCTGGCGTACCGTATCAGCTGTGAAACAAAAACGCCATAAGCAGAAGATGACGGAATGTTGCTACTCATGAAAGCGAAGTGTGTTATGTGGAAGCTTAAATCATCACGTTCTTCATACAGTGAGTTGTTCAAATTGCCATTTGCTTCGAAAGATAGAAGAAAATCCAAGTACGTAGTGCATTTGTCGCTTTCAGATGTTCCTTGATCTCTTGTTCATGGGGATAAATTTAATGTAGATGATCCTAAAAGTTCGAACTATGATACATATATACGAATTTCGTCATCTATGTATCTGAAAGTAAAATTGAAGTGAAATGCTAGGTGCTTTCCCCCCAGTAAAGAACTTCTGGATGAATTCAGCTTCGTATGAATGTAAAATGAGCCTGAAAGCAATGGAAATAAGGTCCTAAAGCAAGATCAATTGCCCATTTGTAAGATATATATTTCGGATATTTACTCCCAAATCAATCATATTTATCAAATAATATTCAGTAGCATTTCAGTAGCATTCTCTGGCTTTATCGTTATACGCCCGTCAAATGACGGGACGTATTATGTTATGGTGCTGTCCGTGCGTCCGTCCGTCCGAGCATGCGTCCGTCCGTCCGAAGTCATGTTTTCCGGATTTCTTTTCGCTGCCTTTGCTGCTATTACATTGAAACTTGATGTATGCTTTTTTTAAATTACAGATCCAGTTCTAGTTTTGGAAGATTTCACTTGTTTTTAGCAGAGTTATGACCTTTAAGGTTAGGAAGGCGACTTTTGACAGAAATGAGGTAGAAGAAAGATGGATATATCCACATGTAGAGGAATATCTCCTTGACCTATCCAGACCAAAAAATCGAAATTTGCCAGTCTTGTTTTTTGGCTATAAACGTTCATTTTTGGCCTATTTTAACATTTTCGTCATTTTAGAGAATACCGCATCATAACTTTACATACCTCCGCAATGCATGAAAGGACCAGAGCCACGAACGGCAAAATCGGCCTAATTTGCCAATACGTTCATCTTTTATATTTTGATAGTACCATATTTCAGCAACTCAGAACTGGCCAACTTTGTTATTTACGGCCTTGTTGAAGCAAAATATTTTAATGTGAATTGAGGGTATGGTATATTTTTTGCGACGTCATTTGACGTCATTTTCACATATGACGTCGCATAATGTCAGGACAAGTACCATGAATTACTAAGTATTAGAAATAATAAGAGATATTTCTACATTGAGAAAATGTGTGAAATATTAATTTAAAGAAAACATATTTGAAAAATTTCTATAAATACAATACGTGTACAATTTGTCATGTACAATCCGTGTTTGTTTTGACTTTGTTCGAAATCACAGGCTGAAAATGTTCGTCCTGGAACTACAGTATGCATGTCTGCGATGTAATACTTTTACTTTTTGTATTCGTTAAAATCGCGTAAGATGTAAGCTGCATCGATCCACAAGAAATTGATGTCATTATTTATGATTATATGAAAAAAAATCAAAGAAAGACTTCATGTTTACCATCTTCATGAATCACGGATCTGATACGTTCAAACTGTCCTAGAAGAGTGTTAGGCTGTATCAGATTAGACATAGGAATACCATGTATGCTTCTTCATTTTTTTCCGAAAACTTCTGAAATACCGTTAAATTCAAAGATTTTCTCGTAATAAAGTTGTCAGAACATCTCCAATCAAAAGTGAATACCCCTGTACAACATCAAAACACGGTTCTATATCTGCTGCAGATCTAGATAATTAAAGCATCCACTTAATTTTGCCGTAGATACACCACTGTCGGCGATGTATGAAGATGAACGTTGATGTGACTCAATTTGACATTTATAAGTAATTCAAATCTGTTCCTATAAACTAGTAGGCTCAAATTACACGTATCAGTTTTTAATACACTTTCGCGGTCAGTTGCTGGACAAGACTGAGATAATACATCGGCTAAATTGAAAACCCCTTCCGTACACTTCGGTGAATATGAGTCAATGACTCAATATAAATAAGTACAGCTAAAACTCGTGTTGAAAAATGAGAAAAATAATGTCTTAATTCATTGCATGATTTTCCTTCTAAAATCAGTGTGTAATACCCATTTGCAGAGGTTGTGGCGGATACAGGAATAAGGGGAAGGGATATTTCTAACATAAAAGCGAAGGGTCCCATTCGGGTCAATGGTAGCGGACTTTGAACATATAGAAAAAACGATGGTTGCATTTTGAATATTTCGTATATTCTGAATTACTTTTCATGCTCCCGTTCTTATCATGACATATATAATTATTGATAAGTGAAATACGTGTGACTCTTCTCACATGTATGTGTTAGTACTAGTATAAGCGTTGGGCAATCAGAAGTTAAATCATAATCGATAAGCGGAAATAATCGGATGGGCATAACCCATTATTATTATAATTGGAAAATTCAAAACATTTCTTTTTTTTCATTTTGCAACCAACAATGAATTGAAATAAACACCAAATCATTATTTCTTTGAATAAAATTGTTTTATCGAGTAAAGCACTTTCGATCACAACTACTATGAATACCCTATTAATTCCTTCAAGTTTTTTTTTTCTTGAATACCATGCAACAGAAAGTGTCATACACTAGTATGTACTTTGAAGTACAAGGAAAAAAATAATAGTATAAAAGGGATATACACGAATTTATTAAAACCAAGATACTAAATCGGACAATCTGGTAATCAGCGATGTCGGCGACAATCGCGTTTGATTTTCAACATCGATTAGTAATGTTCATCGCTGGCCATTCAACGACCGACAATCGATCGTCAGCGATAATCGTTCCATAACTAAACTAGAATCCGTTGCCATGACTCCCATTCTGATACATTTTTAGTGTCATTTTGTCTAAAGAGAGAACATTTTTCAAAGAAGTGTAGATATATTTACTCCGATTAATCGATTCTCAGAGATAGAATCGATAGTCAGAGAGTTGGATATTTTAGAGACGATAGCGACGATGGCTGCGACTATCGTTATAATAATACAGCGTGTATTAATGTGAACAAGATAGAGATTAAGGTATGGAATACGAATACATGTACGTAATGATTCGCGCTTAGAGGAATGAAAATTTAGGTACGTTACACGAATAAGAAAACCACTGATCCAAATCTGCCAGAACAGTACCATGAATGTGACAAAACGATGTCATAGATGCACAACATTATTAATTTCTGGATCGATGGACTGTAGTAAAGGTGATTAATGTTCGAATGTTATGAATTGCATTCGCGTACTTTTTAAGAATCAATTTTTTTTCACATTTTTGCAATATCGGATGATTGGCGAATCTAAAGGGAGGGATGAGGCCAGGGCGAGAAGGGGAGCATGTTCTAGACTGTCCCCTTTTTGCGGTCAACATTTTTTAATGACGTGATTTTTGTTTTCAGAACTTGATGATAAAGATTTTTTAACAGTACGGTGTCCTTGAAAATTATTTAATTTTACAAAATGCAAAATATTTGTTTTCATATGAAAGTTTACGTTCTCATTTGTATAAATTCAATTTTTCAGGCGAATATAACGCATACATTCGCTGCTATAGCCGTTTGAAAACGTCATTTTTAATTTGGGGTGCGCAGCTCTAATTCATTTCGCGGGCGCCACCTACAATGTATTGTGTTTTTATAATAGAGGTATATGAAGATTTAATTTTACAAATTCGACAATATTTTGGTCGTTACTGCATATTTTCAAATAAAACTTTTTATGTCTCTTTTTTTTTTCTCAACCCAGACCCATCGGAATAAATTTACATTTTCAATAAAATTTATTTTCAGGGAAATAGTATCTTTGAATATAAATTATTATACCACGGTCTCCTATCCCCTGTTATCTATTAAATTGGGCGCTGGACTTTATATTACATCAAAATAAACGGACAGAGAGAATTGATCCAGCATAGTCTGAACCTCAATCAAATTTCGCTGGTTTGATATCGTTCGTCAATCATCTATTTCAAATTAATCATTTGATTTCAAGTTTTCCATCTTTTTTTGTCTTCAAAAATCCCACCTCCTCCTCAAAAGAATTAGATCATAAATATTTCTTCTTCGGCGTCGATCTATTTTGCTTCTTTATGGTGCATTCATATTACGTCTTTCTTTTATGTTTCGAATTCTCATTATTTCAATCCCGTTTTCTACCCCTTATCTTCCAATTTCTCTATCGTATAGGACAATTGTAGAAAGCCGATGCAATTGTTGTTTACATATTTTATTCCCGTATTAGGAACATTTTAGGAAATAACATATATATATATAACAAACAAAGAAACCGAAACCCCCAAAATTCCACATACATTATATATGCCTTCTTTAAAAGATTTTAAAATTATTCTCTTATTTTTTCCTCGTAGCATCACGTGTACACATGCCGATATATACAGGGAAGACATAGAGTGGTTCAAAAGATTTAAGTATAACGAAAATGTGTATCGTAACTACTCGAGTGCACAACTTGACATTTCAGGAAATTCATAAACGTCAATTTTGATGACGTCATTGGTATAAATGACGTCACAAATATTATCTACTATGGAGCAGTTTCTGAACAATTGGAATAGTTTGAAATAGGTGTAAAAGTAATCAACCGCCAAATTTATAAAATTTTACATAATTTTAAAAGCTTTCAGATCATCTCCTACCTATCTTGAAATACAACTTCTCATTTTCATCGTCTGGGAAGTCTTTTTCGTGACGTTCTAACAATCTTTGATGAACAATTTGTCAAGAAATGTGCCAACAGAGAACTCATAAAAGTTTAATATTCGACTACGACCGGACCTTCTACCAAAAAAATCTTCATCGAAATAATCACAGGTATAATCAAAGAATATTTAAATATAATTATTTTTTTGGTAGAATGTCCGGCCCTATGCGAAATTATCGATCAAAAGTCATGATATCTCACAAAAATACCGGAAATGCCAATCCTGGCTTGGTTTTGGGCTCTATATCTTCTTAAGACATGTCCGGAATTTCACAACTTCACACGTTTTCGAAAGACAAAATGTTCTCCTTTCCTTTTGTTGATAATTTAGAAACATTGTCTGTGTTTGAAAATATACGAAAACTTTAGGCCGATATCGCCGTTCGTGGCTCTGGTCCTTTTAAAAAGTAACATAATTATACTCTTTTTCTGGATTCTTATAGCTTGTGTATGAATTAAAGCCTATTTTGAGAAAGTCTAATAAGATAAACAGTTCTTAGGAGTGTATTTACTTATAAATACGATTTGGCTGGTTGCCATGGCAACAACTCGTTATTTTTATCAATAGATACATGTAGAAGGTCGCCAGATACACGTTTTTTTTCTATGTATAAAGCTATGGCATTGCTTTATCCTAGAGCAGTCAAACAAATATGTACCCAAATTAGTTTTTGAGCAAAATTACTGGTTCGATTAATAGACCAATAACTTATGCAAAAAAAAAATCAACATTTTGAACCCAAAACATAGTGATTTACTCGACGTTCGAATGTCTAATTTTCTCATTTTTAAAGAGTATAATCAATAGTATAAATTCTGATGTTGGAATCTTTAGAAGCAAAACTTTCGCGAAAATGACAGTTTTTTTCCTACTTTCAACGATTTTTCATTGAAAAATATGCTTTTTTCCCCGAAATACACATTCAGCAATGAAAATTTCAAGGACTATTATCTTTTATGAAATAATGTAACAAAATGAGCTTATATCATTTGTTGTCCATGTCGGTTACAAATATTACGTAATATGGAAATAGAGTTACCTTCCAATAGTCGCAACCCTTACCTTAAACATAGATATTTTCAACAATTTTACAATTTTCCTTACTTTTTTTCTTAGCCTTTGGAGCTATTGAATTGAAACTTGGTATACATCTTAAATGAATTACAGATCCAGTTTCAATTTGTAATCAACTGACTTATTTTGCAGAGTTTAAAATCGATCTGTTTTTAGCAGAGTTATGGTCCCTGAACATACAAATTTTTAACAATTTTACAGTTTTCAGGACTTTTTTGCAGCCTTTGCAGCTATTTAATTGAAACTTGATGTATACAATTATAATAAAGAATTACATATCCAGTTCGAGTTTCGAAAAAAAATTACGAATTCTTAGAAGCGTTATGGGCCTTGAACATAGAAATTTCATCAATTTTACTGTTTTCCGGGCCTTTTTTTCACAGCCTTGAATCTATAGATATAAAACTATAGATATGAAACTTGATATATGCCTTTGTAATAAACAATTACATATCCAGGTCAAGTTTCGGAAGCATTGACTTGTTTTTAGCAGAGTTATGACCTTTTCAACAATTTTACAAGTTTCCTGACCTTTTTTTTTTCACAGATTCAGAGTTAAGGACCTTCAACCAAGGATAGCTCGTAGCTCAAGGACCTTCAAAATTACCATGTTGGTCAACTTCAGCAAGTAAAATAATCTCATATTGGTTTAAGGTCAGAGGAAAATTCCAAAGTTCCGTTTACTATTCGTCAGCTATTATTTGAAACCTACTGAGATGAAAAAAAAACTGAAAGCTACCAAAAAGCTTTCGAAAAGTAGATGACGAAAATGTCTTTAACTAATCTTTGTTAATCTTTGTTAAAAGCCATTGCTGAAGCTTTCGTTGACGGAAATTTTGAAAGCTTTCGCTGGCGAAAATATTGAAAGCTTTCGCTGACGAAAATTTTGAAAGCTTGTTGAACGCTCGGGCGCCATATTGTTTTTGCAATGGCTGCGGTACGCCTCAGACGAATTCATCTGCACAGTTTGGAGGATGAAAGAAGCCGTCTCATTATTGGAGTTAGACTTTAAACATCACCGATTGTGAAAATTCTTTTAAAGCTTCAGGTAGTCACAGAGAAGCCAGTGTATCACCTTATATATCGAGACTTGACAGTGTGTAATTTGTTAAATTTAGTCGATCTCGGAAACACGCGGAATCTTTAAATTTATATAATAAGTAGTGAATTAATAAAACAAAATACAATATCTCATTCAATTCAAGAAAATATATTTTTATAAATAAATCTGAATAAACATCATTATTACTATTATTATTCAAGCAAATTATTACGATGATTGCTTTGATTTCGGCCATCTTGGTTTTCTCGGCTAAATAATTGTCACATTTTTTGGCCATAATGCATTATTAAGACCGAGGATCACTGACGAGGGTTAAGTACCCGAAACGTGCATGTCAGGTCAATGCTGCAAATTTACCTGGTTTTAAATGATGCTGTCGAATTTGAAGACGTTTGGCATTCATTTCATTTCATTCTATTTTCATATTTCTAGGATAGTTTTTTATGAATGACAAATATGGATAATGACCATATCCCTGTATAGAGCACAAAATCGATAATTCAGAAAATCAAAAACCGAAGGCATACAAAATCAGGACAAAACATGAACCAAAGCAAACAAACAAAAACTTCCACCACATGAAAAGAAGCAAATTCCCGATATGGGAGTGAGACCAGGTGCCCAGGAAGAGTAAGCATCTCCTGCTTGCATGCAACAACCGCCGCTTCAATTCGGTAGAACTGTCACATCCGATTACTTCCATTTCGGAAGACATAGAGTACAATCTTTGGTTGGATGGTTCAAATGGTCTATGACAAAATATCATCCATCATTCTGGAGAGTGGGACATCATAGTGTATGACGAGTTCCCCATATCGACCGTAGAACTTCCTCAGTGACGATGTTAGTCGGTCACAAACATATCCCTGACTGAGAAGCTTATCTGCAAGACGCCTAGCTCTCAGAACAAAATCCATATATTTGGTACTTGCTCTGGCATAGCGTATTAATTGAGATATGAATACGCCATAAGCTGGAGATGAAGGGATGTTGCTACTCAGAAAAGGAAAGTTTGTAATGCTGAAATTGAAGTCGTCACGTTTGTCATAGAGTGAGGTGTTCATGTGACCATCAGTGTCTTAGGACAACATTATGTCCAAATGGGATGCTGAATTATTTGTCTTAGTAGTTTCTTTTACTTCAAGCTCTGAAGGATAGATACTGCTCAGGTAATCCGCGAATTTTGGATTATTGATGGACAACACATCGTCTTTGTATCTGTAAGTAAGTTGAATATCTTTTTGAATAATAATGAAATTACCGATTTTGATATAGACATTGACTACAGCATCCCCTCTTTAATCTCTAACTGCTCAAGCATTATGTTCTTTAATGTTAAACACTATATTTTAATGTTAAACACTATATTGCTTAATCATTATATTCTTTAATGTTCAGCACTATATTCTTTAATGTTTAACGTCTTCACATTCAATATCATCATTTAAGAAGAGATAAAATTTCAGCATGGACCAGACGTGCACGTATATTCACATTACCTGACGTTATATTTGTTTGATTTTCGGTTTTCTATGAAGTGAGAAATGTTTCAAATAATCATTAAAGAAGTACCAATCTGTTACTCAGTCTCAAATTTGAGAAGGCAAGGCATTTTAATTGCAACGGTTGCAAACCTCGGAATGAATAACATTCCGAAGTGAGACCAGGTGCATGGGGAGAGTCAGCGTCTCTTGATTGCGTGTAACACCCATCGCAACAGCTCCATGAAAACTTGTCAAATTCGGTGATTGTCTCGATGTACATATTGATGTACATACTGGGTAAACATTTCTTTGTTTGGTGACGATGACAACCATTCAATCGCTATCCATAATGTCACTGATCTTTCTGGAGAGGGGGATCTGATGTGCTTTTATAATATCCCCTTTGCGACCGAAGAACGTCATCAAAGATACTTTTAGCCGTTGTGTAATATTACCCTGCACAAGTAGTTTATTTGCAAGCCGTCTGCCTCTTACGATGAAATCATTTCTAGAACATGCCCTGACGTACCGTCTCAGCTGAGAAATAATAAAGCCATAACCAGGAGAAGACGGAATGTTCAATGTTGCTCATGAAAGGGAAGTTAGTTATGTGGAAGCTGAAATCGTCATATAGTAACGTGTTCGTTTGCGTCGAAATATCCAAGTAAGAACCAAGCAACGGGGAGCAATTTGCACCAATGAGGTTGACAACCATTTTCTGGAATACTGTTCCTATAAACACCACAAAATATTGTCAATTTCAAACTCAGGCATACGGATTATATCCTCTTCGGTATACGTTTTGTTTGAATAAGAGTGTTCCCCTTGACGAAATATGTATCCTCCTGCCATATGACAAGGTATTTGGATCTCCTGTTTTCATTATTCAAAAGAAAGGTGTTTCGAATGAAATAGGTTATTCTTTTGTGAGGTTTTGGCGTGGAATATGGTAATGTAGAGAGTGGAAAAGTCGAAAGACTTTCTGAACATTTTCGCTCAATATTTTTATCCATTGTTAATAATTTGATCTCGATTACCAAACCAATTCTTACTAAAGTAGCGGATGACCGTCCTTACTGTTGAAATTGATTGGAAATTGATTTCATTGGCTTATATTAATTCTGCCGTGTTTAGTATTTGATTGTTTTTGGATATTTTGTGTTCCTTGTCATATTTGCATTTCTTGTATTTCATGTATTTCTGTGCTTAAATTTGCTGCTGGAGACTTCCTCGTTTTCTAAGCCATGGACCTCTCCGAATAACCAATTATATCCGCATCAAAATTGCATCTATAATTCAAATAATCCCATCGTTGTCATGCAATTGCATATCAATTAGATATACTGGACAAAAAATTTAGAGATACTTCTCGTTCAAAATAGTGTTGTGTAGATTTCATCAAAATACTGAAACTAAACTAGGGAGAAACCGAGCAAACAGAATGCCTAGTCATTGCTTTCATTTTTGATAGGAACTTTTTGTTTTGAATTCTCCCCATTTCCTATTTTGAATAAAATGCTTACATTTTCTTCTCTTTTTTTAATAACCCTTACTTAATAGACCTCCCAGATTCATTCATCATAATTATCATTTCATTTTGAATAATTGTTCATATTAACACCCCCCACTTTAATGTAAAACTTTTCACACTCGTGTTCTTACGTTTTTTGAGATTGGAAGGGTTATGTCAGATTTTCGTTAACAGTGATGAGCTCAGTTTGAATACCGGATTTTCAAAACGATGTTATTGTATACTTTGGATCAGACATGCAATTTCTACTGAATAATAATGAATTATTCATTCAGTGTAGATTTTGGGTCAAAATTCTATTTTTCTGAAATTTGCATATTTACAAAAATTGTTCCGCGATAGACACTTGGCTTTTTTGTAGCCCAGAGATGTACAAATACTGACAGCTTACTTAAAAATTGATGTTAAAGAAAGGAGGGGATTTCCAACCACACTTGGCTGCAGCACCCATAGCAAAACCCCAAAACATTAAATGCAGAAACACAGAGCAGACACCCACAGAGACGCCAAAGGTACAAGGTACACCAACCCACATCATTGAAACACTGAACACAAACGACCAAACATAAATAAACGAGAGTCAACGCAAAACACAAAAACATCAAACACAACTTTAAGGACTTCACATAAACCAACGAGATCAATGGACAACCGGTGCCGACTCAGGACGGCCATCCGCCATGAAAATAGCAGAAGGTGTGGTTATACTGGATTACGTGCGCACAATACACCCACTTTTCCGATTTCCAAGAAGTCTCGAAGAACGCACAGGTATGGTGTAACACAACCTCCTCAGTTATGACCATTGGACTTGACAAATAAAAAAAAGTCCCTATTGCAATGTAAACGTCTTCAAATTGAATAGCATCATTTAAGAACAGATAAATTGGCAACATGGACCAGACATGCACGTTTCGGGTACTTAAACCTCGTCAGTGATCCTCAAATCTAAACAATGTAATATGCCAAAAAATTATGAAAGTTACTATGTCGAAAATGCGTTCCGAAAGACGTAGCAGGATGGGTGGGATATGATGCTACAAGACCCACGTTTTAGAAATTTCAAGAAATTTTGATAACAAATTTTAGAATGCGTTGAACAAATTGATGGAACTTGGCTGCATGTGCCCTCGGGGACTCTTGGTCCACCAGCAGTGACACTCACCAAGTGGTATAAATGTAAACGTCTTCAAATTGAATGATATTCCAATGCAAACTCTCAATAAGTATTCTTAACTTTTTTTGTGCAGTATATATACGTAGTATTACATATTGCAACAAATATAAGACCTACTATCGCGACCTCTGGGTGATTGAAAATATCACGAATGAAGAACATAACATTTTCATCAATAATTTTTGATTGATCAGAACATAAATGGTCAAAATAATTAATTATCACGTAGAAAATCATAATTTTGTTCTATAAACGGCGACCATCTTGAAAAAAGGGGTCATTTTAATTTTTCCAGGTGAATACATAGCTAATATTGCAAAGAATGGCCTTAAGAATGATTGTGCCAAGTTTCATGCTTTCCTGAAAATTTGCAAAATTATTTCACCATACGGATTGGCTAAATATGAAAACAACATTTTTATAAATGAATGATCTGTGATAAAACACATCCAAGTTCCTACCTGTATTAAATACAGGTCGTCATACACTTTGGTTTCCCATTGTCAAGAAAGGTAGATGATATTCTGTCTTTGAGCATTTGAACCGTCCAACCTCATAATAAACTTCCATCTTCAGAAATAGAAGTAACGGAATGTATGGAAAGCCAAAGGGGTCATAATTCTAACATTGCAACTCTGCAATTGCATATTCGTAAATCAAGATTTGTGATTTGTATTTCTGTAAATGTACATTTGTAACATTGCAACTGTATATTCGTATATCAAGATTTGTGATTTGTAGTTCTGTAAATGTAAATTTGTAACATTGCAACTCTGCAGTTCTAACAGTGCAACTCTGCAATTGCAAATTCGTAGATGTGTGATATGTTGTCCTGTAATTTGTACATTTGTAACATTGCAACTCTGCAAATAAATGTTTGTGATTTGTCTTTCAGTAAATGGACATTTGTTCTCTGTTCATAATTGAAAATTCATTATGTAAACACAACATGTATCATTCGTACTTCCAACATTCTTCATTCGTAACGTCGTATTATGCTAGTTTTGTATTATCACTACAGACGGCGCTTTAACGGGTCCCTTTTAAGTACGAAACGAAACCGAAACGAAATGAAACGAAATTGAACAAAATAAGCATTTTCAGAAACTTCTTATCATATTATAGCACGTGAAATATCGACAACTTTCAATGTTCTTCTTCTATCCATGAACCTACGCTTAATTACTCGGAGCCCCCCCTCACCCCCACTCACCCCCAAGTTATATCTAATCTTCCTGAATGTCGAGGCATTTTTTCCCACTCAGGAGTCAGTACGGTGACAAAGAAAGGGATCCCCTCCCCAACCTATAGGGGGAATCTGGATTATTCTTCACAATCTGGATTTTTCCCTCTATTGTTTCGGATTTTAAGGAATATCATGGTAATATGGTTTTGGTGCATAATAACATTGGAAATTAAATGATTTTACTTTCATTCATCGAGTATCTCAAACAGTATTAATTTCTTCTGATGTCGGGTCTTGGCCTGTATAAATTCAAGTCTACTGCGTTATGTGAAAATCGTCTACATTAAAAAAAAATCTTTTTCGGTGGCGAACTTGAGGGTGCATCCAGAAATTCAACCAGGGACGTAACCGGGTGTACATTTGTACGCAAAAAAAGTCCACATCGTTTTCGCAAAAAAAAAGACATTACCTCCCTCCCTCAAGGGGCGATTATGACATGTTTTCAAACTACTGTCTAGAAAGCACGTTTCTTAAACTTTTCTCAGGTTTATACATCGGCGAATTTACACACAAAGTACGAGTCGATTGTGAAGGACACAGAATTCTCATGTCCAATATCTATATATGTGGACGTATATGTTTGGGGAAAAACGTAGAGCATATCATGTTCATATCGAAAGTTTTACTTCATCTTATAGATACGGTTCATTGTTTGCTGACATCGAATCATGCGCTTTATCCCTTCTAAATTCAGCTTAAATACGGGTCAGAGACAACCAAGCTTCATTTTTCCAAATTCCAACGAGAAGGGGAGACATCCCTCTATACTCTGCCCAAACTCGGCCACTCCAGCCTTGCAAATCATCCTCCGCAAAAAAAAATGGTTGCCCCCCCCCTTCGGATGTTACGGTTCTTTGCCCACCCATCTGCAGACGCCCAAATCGAAAACACATTATTCTACTATTCTGAAATTCCCCTCAAACAGAAGGGGATTCATCGGTGATTTTGAAAATTGGACAGTGGAACATATCATGTTTTAGCTGAACCTACACGAGTACAGGGTGATCTTATTGGATCAATCCGATGGTAACAAACGTAAATACTATACAAAATGTACATATACTGTACATGTACATGTACTTACTGCTATTAAAGAACACATAACTAGATATTGTGAAACGGTTCTAAACAGGAACGATGTAAATCTATTTTGGTCTATTAAGAATTCAGGGGATGTGATTGAAAAAATGAAATCTGGAAATTTCCAAGCCAATACGATTTCTTCATACGACTTCTCTAATATGTACACCACACTTCCTCATGACAAAATTAATGATCGATTATCTAATCTCATTAAATGGTGTTTTGATCGAGAGCGAAAAACTTACATTTGTACATCTGAATCGAAGGGTTTCTTTTCCTCGACAGACTACAAATCATACAAATCATGGACATGTAGTGACCTGTGTAATGCCTTGTCCTTCCTCTTGGACAATATGTTAGATTTGGTGAGGATCTATACAAGCAGGTTGTAGGAATTCCTATGGGTACTAACTGTGCGCCTCTTGTTGCAGATTTATTTTTATACACTTATGAAAAGGAATTTATCCAAAATCTTCAAAAGCAAAGAAAATTTGATGAGCTGAAATGTTTCAATAATACTTCTAGGTATCTGGATGATATTCTAACCATTGACAATCCTGCTTTTGAATTATATAAGAATGAAATTTATCCACAAGAATTAACCCTTAACAAGGCAAACCTTTCAAATACAGAAACACCCTTTTTGGACCTAAATATCAAAATTGTAAACGGAAAGATTCATACAAGTGTATATGACAAAAGGGATGATTTTGGATTCAACATAGTAAATTTCCCTTGGCTTGACGGTGATGTTCCAAGATTACCGTCATACGGCATTTACATATCACAGCTCATCCGGTACGCTAGAGCATGTACTGATATTTTGGATTTTCACAGTAGAAATTTACAAATTACAAAAAAACTTTTAGGTCAAGGTTTCCGCTTTCATAAACTAGTTAAGACTTTCTGGAAATTTTACAAAAATTACAGTCAACTTCTTTTAAAATTCGGATCTATACATGCAACAGAGTACATTACTATGGGTATTACACAACCTGTCTTTTATGGTGATATGATAAACAAAATAAAAAGGATCAAAGGTAGGCAGCATAACCATCGAAAATGCGTCAGAATCATCAAACGCCTTTTATACCGTGGATATGATCCTAATGTCACCAGACGGACACTAGGCTTGGTACTTGACCAATCTACAGTCTTGTACAAGCGCATCCTTGAGACTTGCACTCTGACTGACTGTGACGACGAGACTCCATGACGGGCCCTGTCCAAACCTCTTTAGAGAAGACAGGGCCCCGACCACCTGTCCTCTCTGAATGTCAGTCGGACTCCTCGGGTGATTACATACATGAGCTCGCTACAGCCGGCAGAACACGGACTATATTACGCATGCCCTCTTTTTATATCCATTTACATATTTATCTGTGTCTCTGGGGCCTCTGTGTTTTGTGGTCTTGTTTGTGTGATGTCATCTTACAGTGAGGAGGTTGTTTTACACCACAATTGTACGTTCTTCGAGACCTCTGGGTAATTGGAGAAGTGAGAGGGTTGTGCGCACGTAATCCAGGATAACCACACCATTTGCTACTTGCGTGACAAATGGTCGTCCAAAGTCGGCACCGGTTACCCATTGGTCTCGTCGGTTTATGTGTAGTCTTTTGTGTTTGATGTTTACATGTCGTGTGTCTCTTTTCCGTCTCGTGCTGTACTCGTCTTTTGTGTTTTTGCATCGGGTGTTTTGGTGTTTTACTGTTGATGCAGCAACGGGGTCTTGTTGGAGATCTCCTCCCTTCCATGTAATGCCATTTTCTAATGTTTCAAAACTTCTGCAAAATTAGAATATAGTATATACCAGAAAAAAATGCATATATTGACGGTGAATTTTGAATTTTCGTTACGTTTGCAGTATTTTCCGAGTTCTGATCTCCCCCCCCCCCCCAAAAAAAAGAAATCGGAAACTTTGGGGGAGGGGGGAGACTCCGAGTAAGCGTAGGGTCATGGATAGAAGAAGAACATTGAAATTTGTCGATATTTCAGGAGCAATAATATGATAAAATATTTCTGAACATGCTTATTTTGTTCAATTTCATTTCATTTCGTTTCGTTTCGGTTTCGTTTCGTACTTTAAAGGGACCCGTTAAAGCGCTATCTGTAGTGATAATACAAAACTAGCATAATACGACGTTACGAATGAAGAATGTTGAAGTACGAATGATGCATGTTGTGTTTACATAATGAATTTTCAAGTTTGAACAGAGAACAAATGTCCATTTACTGAAAGACAAATCACAAACGTTTATTTACAGAGTTGCAATGTTACAAATGTATAAATTACAGAACAACAAATCACAAATCTTGATTTATGAATTTGCAATTGCAGAGTTGCAATGTTAGAACTGCAGAGTTGCAATGTTACAAAAGTACATTTACAGAACAACAAATCACAAATCGTGATTTACGAATATACAATTGCAGAGTTGCAATGTTACAAATGTACATTAACAGAACTACAAATCACAAATCTTGATTTATGAATATACAATTGCAGAATTGCAATGTCAGAATATTGACCCCTTTGGCTTTCCATAGAATGTGATACCTCTACCAAACTGAAGCGACTATTGTTGCATGCTAGCAGGAGATGATTTCTCTTCATGAGCACTCATATATATCAATATTGGGAGTTCCCTTCTGTTCATGTGGTGGCGGTGTTTGTTTGTTTTTTTTTGGTTTCTGTTTTATTCCTCACTGTGTATGCCTTTGGTTTATTTCTTTGTGAATTATCGATTTAGATTTGTACTATGCATTGGGATACGCTCACTGTCCATAGTTGTCATCATTTACCTTTTTATGCATCAGGTCAAACAATTGAAACATATTTACCAAACCGATAAGAACAAATTATTAAAAGACAGTATTACCTATTCTAGAGTATGTACTTGTGTCTTGGATTCTCATAGTAGAAATTTAGAAATTACCAAAAATTGTGAGGTCAGGGTTTTCGCTTTCACAAACTAGTAAATACTTTCTGGAAATTTTACAAAAAAATATTGTCAACTTCTTTTGAAATTCGAATCCATAAAAGCAACAGAGTAAAGTACTTTGGGTATTTCAAAACCTGTATTCTATGGTGACATAATTAACATAATAAGAAGGATCAAAGGTACACAGAATTTCCATCGCCTTTTATATTCATTTGTTCGTCAATATATATAGTTTAGTTTACTTAAAAGTTTTACAGTGGATATGACCCTTCTGTCACCAGAGGGGCACTTGACTTGATCCTGAACCAGTCTTGTACCAGCGCATTCTTAAGAATTACACTCTGATATTCCATGAAGGGCTCTGTCCAAAGTCTATTTAGTAGCCAGGGGCCTGACCACCTTTCCTATCTGAATCTCAGTCGGACTCCTCGGATGTTCACATGCATGAGCTTGTTGCAGCCGGCAGAACACGGCCTGTATTTCGTATACCTTCTATTGTCATATCCATTTTAGTTTTACATAGCCCCTGCGTCATGCTCTCTGTTTTTATGTTAATCTTTCACTGAGAAGCATAAAGCACAATTGTACGTTCTTCGAGACCTCTGGGTAGTCACAAAAGTTGGACGGCTATGTGCACGTAATCCAAGATAACCTCACCGTCTTTTACTTACGTAAGTCGTCACCGGCTGTCCATTGGTCTCGTTGGTTTATGTTAAACGTCTTCAAAATCAATAACATCATTTATTAGCAGATGAATCCAGACATACACGTTTCAGGTACATATACCTCGTCAGTGATCCTCAATCTTAACAATGTATTATTGCCAAAGAGTGTGAAAATTGTTAGGTACAAACATTTTCCGAAAGAACTAGCAGGATGGGCTGGATATGATGCTACAGGACCCCCGTTTTAGAAATTTTGATAAAAGAAATTTTCGAAGGCGTTGAAGAGACACACGATCACCCGTAGGTGATCGAACTTTGCTACTTGTGTGTCATATTTCTATGGTGTGAGTCGGTATTGTCCCTTTTGCGGTTCGTTCTGTCGGTGTCTACTCTTAGTTTTGCTGTAAATGCTGCAACCGAGATCTCCTCCTTTCTTTTATAGAAATTGATTTCAGGTGCGGAAGCAAAGACAATGACGCAACGTGATTATTGTATGTTATTTGTAGCCAGTTGTTCGATAACCTAATATTTATAAGACTAAATGCCCACTGTAAATTGTTGAGACATCATTTCGAACTAAAAACTTTAATAACGTCCCCAGAAAGGTGACTAAAACAAATTCATACATACACTTTTAATCTTTTCAGATGAATTTACCATTTTGTCTAGTAGTATCTGAAATAGAAATACAAAAAAAGTCACAAGAATTAGAAGACTCGGCAATGGAAGAAGAAACTATTTATTTTCCTGATTTGAGAGAACATATAAGATATTTAAAAAATATCCACGATTTTTTTTGTATGAAAAAGGAATCTTCATCCAAAACTTCAAAACAGCCGAATGGCAGAGACCTCATGTTTCCCACTTTATTCCTCTCCACAGAAATGTCCAATCTAAAGGAATGATAGCGATAATGATATAAATAAAGAAAATCACAAATTGAGATTTTATTTCATAAAAAAAGTATGTTTATCCCCATACATTGACGTTCCTTATTTATGTCATCTTTTATTTTGTCATAAATTCATTTATGGAAAAATACGGGAAATATTCCCTTTTTATATATTTTCAAGCATTTTGATTTCAAATCATATTCATTCTTTGATATACAAATTATCTTTTATATATGATCACTTGACCCATAGTGGATCTATCCTTGTTATTCTCTTTTCGGATGTTAGTCCAGTCAAATTTCAATTTAACCCTGAAAAAATTGCAACAGAAATAATTTTTGTTGTAAATGATAAATTGATATGTACTTAATGACATATAAAAAATCTAAGAAAATCTAATGAGGGGAAATATTTTTTTTACAAAAAGATATCTTTTTTGTGCAAAAATCGCTGGAAATAGGAAAAAATTGTAACTTTTACATGGTTAATGATTTTTAAAAATAGAAAATGTGAATATATAGTATTTTAGGTGCTCTTTCAGATGATATAAATTTCAAGTTTCAAATCCTACTTTAACTGTGTGTTTTGGGGTAAAAAAGTCTAATTTTTGTAAAATTTCATAGAAATTTGACGAAATTTTAATAACTCTCTGCTTTTCAGTTCCCCTGTATTGCATACATTCATTCAATGATGATTTAAGGATATCTTTAATGTATCTTCATTCAAATGACATATATTTTATATTCTTATTTTTTTTCAAAATTCTCGAAATTGTCGTTTTTGTACAGAAATCTGTGTTTTAAATTAAAAATCTGAGATTTCTGTATATCAATTTAAGCAAACCTTATCCATTATGAAATCAATGACTGAAAGATATTTTCTAGTGTATTTTTTCATACTTTTTCAGATTATATATTTTTTACTGGTATTTAATCCATAACTGAGGTGTTTTTGGGGAAAAAGGTAATTTTTCCATTAAATATCACAGATTTCTGGATAATATTTATTGAATCTATTAGATTTGTTTAAAATGATGGCAGGAACGTATTTTCAACTGATTGTTTAGATTCATTCATGAATTACATATTTGAAACAAAAAGGGTATATTTTCTACTTTATTTTGGGCAAAATGCTTGTTTTCTGTTTAAGAATAACAGATTTCTGGACAAAATCTATAAATTCATTATCTTAGCTAGAATTATAAAATTCAATGCTACTTTCATATTGAAAAATAGTAATCTTATCAAATAAAAGTAAAAAGTAGAAATAATTCATTAAAATCAGCATTTTGGGTGTTTATTTGTATTTTTCGTGCAAAAACCACTTATTTTAGAAAATAATTATTTATTTCTTCTAGTCTGCCTAATATGACACATTTTAGCTTTGATAGGGTGCTGTTTCTTATTAAAAGTGGATAGGAATGTCATCTGAAAATTGAAATTAATTTATATGCTATTTTGGGGCAAGAAAACTATTTTTTGTGTAAAAATCACTTATTTCTGTGAATAATTTGTAAAATTTATATATATTGGTAAATCAAAGCAGGAGAGGTTTTCTATAATTTGATGGCATTTAAATGATCAAGTGAATTGATTCTGGAGAGATTGGTTTGATTATTGTGCTATTTTGGGGGGAATGCGTGAATTTTTATGTAAAAATCGCCGATTTCTGGAAAATCTTTATTACTATAAAATGATACATTATTTATGATATTCAGAAGAGTTGACTAGGTACATGTAATATCATAATTTGTCATTCTTAGTGATGTAATGTAATGTGTACTTGATGGTATCATTCGTTCATTTGTTTGATATTTTGGCAAAACATATGTTTTATTTAAAGAAAAAGCTAAAATCAAGAAAAATACTACAGAAAGCTTTATTCTACAAAATTTGATTTCCTATCAAATTGTTTATTTTTTCTTGATTTACCTATCAATATATTCAATTCAATTCAATTTCTATATTCTCACAAGTTGTACATGGTACATGGTATTTACAACATATTCAATTCTTGTGAAGTATTGTTATATTTGTGATAAAAATATAAAACCAAATGGAAAAGCAAGCACTTTACTGAAAATGCAATAAACATATTTAGAAGTAATATGTTGCAAGATTTCTAAAGATGAATGCTTGCTAATACTTTAATGTAATGTATTTTACCCCAAATATGACAATATTACACAAAATTGAAGTAAAATGATGAATAAGTATAAAGAATAAACTGTTAATAGCAAATAAAGATACAATGTAATAATAGTTGTAATTTGAAAAATGAGACTTTCTATAACAAAGAGGTAGGGGTAAAATCTGCTCTTTTTGGCCCCTTTTCCGCTATTTTCATATTGATGTTTATTAAAATTGAATAGAAAAAAGATATCGTAAATGTATATAGTGTTGCTCACTATTACCATAATTAATGATAAAATGTTAACAACAAGATTTACTATCAACATCATACTTTAAAGTATATATAGAGCAAGCACGTGTGACAAAGTCATACTTTTCATGTACATGTACATCTAGAATATTGAAAGTAATGTCTCATGTGAGTTTGAACCTGTTACATGCCCTTGGTCTAGGGCCTACAATGGTAGGTATGTTTGTCCCTTGCCGCAAATATAAATTTCTATTGTGAAGACATTGACCTAAATTTTCAATCGTTTTGCTCTAAGAGGTAGCGTTTTAGAGAAACCACATGAAATATGTGGGGGGGGGGGGGGGGGGGTTGTTTACAAGAAGCATGCTGAATGAGAAAATATGATATTTAAAAACTTTTGATCGGGGCCAAAAATTGTCACTTTTGCCCCTACCCCTTTTCAACCATCTTTTTTGCCCCATAATTCAAACAAATCAACAAAGGCTACCTAAAACTCATATACATTTTTGTATCTTACAAGGACAAATTATGATATACCCAAGATTACACTTTTGAATATAATAAATAATGTAACATTTTATAGTGATATAGATTTTCCAGAAATCGACGATTTTTAATTCAAAATTCAGGCATTCCCCCCAAAATAGCAAAATAATAAAAACAATCTCTTCTAGCTTGATCATCTAAATGCCACTAAATCATAGGAAACCTTTCCTGCTTTGATTTACTAAAATATATAAATTTTAAAATCGTTTTAAGAAATAAGTGATTTTTGCACAAAAAAAGTCTTTTGCCCAAAAATGGCATATAAATTGAATTTCAGTTCTCACATGACATTCCTATCCCTTCATAACAAGAAACAGCATCCTATCAAAGCTAACACGTGTCAACTCGGGCAGATTAAAAGAAATTGTAATTTTTTTCTCAAAATAAGTGGTTTTTGAACAACAAACACAAATTTACTACCAAAATGCTGATTTTAATGAATTATTACACTCTTTTTACTTTTATTTGATAAAGTTACTAATTTTCAATATGAAAATAGCTTTAAGTCTTTAATTTAAGCTAAGATAATAGATCTATAGAATTTGTCCAGAAATCTGTTATTTTTAAATAGAAAACAGGCATTTTGCCCAAAATAAAGTAGAAAATATACCCTTTTTGTTTCAAACATGTAATTTATGAATGAATCTGAACAATTACAGTTGAAAATACGTTTCTACTATCATTTCAAACTAATGCAATAGATTCAATAAATATTATCCAGAAATCGATTTTTGAATGAAAAATACCTTTTTTCCCAAAAAACACTTCAGTTATGGATTAAATGTAAGTAAAACATATATAATCTGAAAAAGCATGAAGAGGTTCACTAGAAAAAAGCCTTCAATCATTGATTTCATATTGGATAAGGGATTTTTAAATTGATATACAGAAATCAGAGATTTCTGAATGAAAACACAGGTTTTTGTTAAAAACGACTATTTCGAGAATTTTGCAAAAATCTAAGAATATGAAATAAATGTCATTTGAAAGAGAAAACTATCACGATATTATTAAAAACAAATGAACAAATGTATGAAATAATGCGGAACTGAGAAGCAAGAAGAAATTAAAACGTCCTCAAAATTCTGTGAAATTTGGCAAAAAATCTACTTTTTAACCCCAAAACACACAATAAATATAGGAATTGAAACTTATAACTTATTTCATCCGAAAGAGCATCAAAAATACTATATATTAACATTTTCTAATTTTTAAAACCATCATCGAATTAAAAATAAAACAAAATTCCTATTTTCGGTGATTTTTATTTCAAAAAGTCACATTTCCCCCAAAAATAATAATTCCTCACATATTTGAGTCTTAGATTTTTCATATGTTATGCTCTACATAATTATGTGACAAAAAAAGTAAAAACTATTTCTGTTGCAATTTGTTCAAGGTTTGGCTATTTTTTCCTCAAAATTGACTGGACTGTGTCTGGCTCATAAATAGTCCAGGATTAGACTATTTTACATAAACAATAGTGCCTTCTTTACTATAGTAGGGGGTTGTCATTGGAACGGTTGAAATACATAGCTTAAATGAGTTTATCTTTAGTACATTCTGATAATCGATTTTGTAGATCCTTAGGAACATTTTGGTATCCATGAAAAACAGAATTCAAGGGGATGCATGAAGTGTTCCGCTGGCTCCCATACTAATATCTTAGAAAAGATAGGTTCATGTTTCTTCAATTAATGAAGGCTTATTTTCCTGAATGAAGCTGTAATTAAGTTAATTTGATCCTGTTTGAACACTTTTGTGTACCTCAAACGGAGGTTTTTATCAAGTCTAATATAAACAAACCTTTTTCATATATATATATCAGCTTACTTAAAGTAGCTCGTCCTTTCACGATTTTGACGAACCGGCTATAAGGTGTATTCTTTTTTCATTTGAGCAATTATTGAATAAAGTTTAATAAGGTAATTAGAATATATATAAAAAAGCAAAATGTAATAAGAAGGAACTTTTTCGCCAGAATAGAAAAAGAAAACAAACAGACAGTGGCAATATACAGCACCACCGTACACAGACCGAACAATACCATCTAAAAACGAAAGGACACTCAATCCACAAAATTTTTTTTGGAGGTGGCGCTGTCAAAGTCGCGTTTTTCAAATCAGACATATAACAGATAACTTTGAATCTTAAAACAATATTCTTATTCGACAATTAGCTCTAAGAATACTTTCTTATCCTTAACATTGATATCACCGGCCTGTATAATTTAAATGTAAGGGATGTGATCTCACGTACCTTATCTTTTCCGTTGATATCAGCTCCGGCCTGTATGAGTATATGTACTATCTCTGTATGCCCTCCTCCTGCTGCATTATGTAACGGAGTACTCTGATCCTGTATCGATGACAGATTACAAAGATACAAACAATTCGAAGAAAATGAATAGTTGCTCTAAAGTGTATTAGAATAAGCTAACTAATTTCACTTATTCCTTACGATGTAATAATTACATTTGTATATATTTCAATATGATAATAACGTTACCAAAGTGTGAAAGCTAAGATATTGTGAAACATGTAAATGTAATTTATGTGATAATCATTACACAAACCTTATTTTTCACGTTGACATCAGCCCCGGCCTGTATCAGTATCTGTACTATCTCTGTATGTCCATATACTGCTGATTCATGTAACGGAGTATTCTGTTCCTGTACCAATAACAGATAAAGATGCACATAATTCGACACGATTTTTTTTCCATACAAAAAGTATTAATGCAGTGCAATGAATTACTAGGAATTTAAAGGACATACGTTTAATCAAAATAATAGCAAAATCATAATCGAGATGTTTAGAAGAGTAATATTGTGAAACTTTACGGGATGTGACCACACAAATCTTATCCGTCAAGTTCATACCAGCCCGGGACTGTGTAATTAAAACGTGCATGTCTGGTCCATGCTGCAATTTCTTCGGTTCTTAAATGATGCTATTCATGTAAAGCAGTACACTGATATTGCGTCAATAAGGGATAATTTTTGAAATAATTCGACAAAAATACATGTAGAAGTTTACATATCATTAGAATGAACACATGGAATAGACCTTAAATTGTCATTTTTGGAATCTGGGCACGGTTTTTGTGCTTGACCTTCCTTCGCTATATTATATGGTATTTTCCCCGAGGGCGCATAAAGTCGAGTCCGCACAACCTCTACTGACCGCTTCTTCAAACATATTCTAAAAATTCTGTTTAAAAGCTTGTATTGAAAGGAGTAGGTGCGGAAACCTGCCATTTCGGCCCTATTTTCAAAGTTTTCAATATATCCAAAATATTCTAGTTCATAAAAAATCAAATGAATGGCGAATAGAAATCAGCAAAGGCTTTTCTGATTTCACAGTTCTATACTGATAAGCACCAAAGAAGTACCTAACCGTTATTCAGTCTCAAAGTCGAAAAGGCAAGGCAAAAACGTGAGAATTTCCATCGAAACGGAAGCAAACCCCGGATTGAACAACATTCCGAAGTGAGACCAGGTGACCGGGGAAAGTCAGCGTCTCGTGATTGAAAAATACGTCGCTTTATAAAAACGTTGAAATAATTGAAAACATCAATAAATGAACGAAATTACGATACAAAATTATGAAATCAAGAGGCACTCCAGGCCTTGCTTATAAATATTTTTATTCCGATGTGCATGACGGGCCCTGTCCAAACCTCTTTAGAGAAGACAGGGCCCCGACCACCTGTCCTCTCTGAATGTCAGTCGGACTCCTCGGGTGATCACATACATGAGCTCGCTACAGCCGGCAGAACACGGACTATATTACGCATGCCCTCTTTTTATATCCATTTACATATTTATCTGTGTCTCTGGGGCCTCTGTGTTTTGTGGTCTTGTTTGTGTGATGTCATCTTACAGTGAGGAGGTTGTTTTACACCACAATTGTACGTTCTTCGAGACCTCTGGGTAATTGGAGAAGTGAGAGGGTTGTGCGCACGTAATCCAGAATAACCACACCATTTGCTACTTGCGTGACAAATGGCCGTCCAAAGTCGGCACCGGTTACCCATTGGTCTCGTCGGTTTATGTGTAGTCTTTTGTGTTTGATGTTTACATGTCGTGTGTCTCTTTTCCGTCTCGTGCTGTACTCGTCTTTTGTGTTTTTGCATCGGGTGTTTTGGTGTTTTACTGTTGATGCTGCAACGGGGTCTTGTTGGAGATCTCCTCCCTTCCATGTAATGCCATTTTCTAATGTTTCAAAACTTCTGCAAAATTAGAATATAGTATATACCAGAAAAAAATGCATATATTGACGGTGAATTTTGAATTTTTTCAGTATTTTCCGAGTTCTGATCTCCCCCCCCCCCCCCCAAAAAAAAGAAATCGGAAACTTTGGGGGAGGGGGGAGGCTCCGAGTAAGCGTAGGGTCATGGATAGAAGAAGAACATTGAAATTTGTCGATTTTTCAGGAGCAATAATATGATAAAATATTTCTGAACATGCTTATTTTGTTCAATTTCATTTCATTTCGTTTCGTTTCGTTTCGGTTTCGTTTCGTACTTTAAAGGGACCCGTTAAAGCGCCATCTGTAGTGATAATACAAAACTAGCATAATACGACGTTACGAATGAAGAATGTTTAAGTACGAATGATGCATGTTGTGTTTACATAATGAATTTTCAAGTTTGAACAGAGAACAAATGTCCATTTACTGAAAGACAAATCACAAACGTTTATTTACAGAGTTGCAATGTTACAAATGTATAAATTACAGAACAACAAATCACAAATCTTGATTTATGAATTTGCAATTGCAGAGTTGCAATGTTAGAACTGCAGAGTTGCAATGTTACAAATGTACATTTACAGAACAACAAATCACAAATCGTGATTTACGAATATACAATTGCAGAGTTGCAATGTTACAAATGTACATTAACAGAACTACAAATCACAAATCTTGATTTATGAATATACAATTGCAGAATTGCAATGTCAGAATATTGACCCCTTTGGCTTTCCATAGAATGTGATACCTCTACCAAACTGAAGCGACTATTGTTGCATGCTAGCAGGAGATGATTTCTCTTCATGAGCACTCATATATATCAATATTGGGAGTTCCCTTCTGTTCATGTGGTGGCGGTGTTTGTTTGTTTTTTTTATGGTTTCTGTTTTATTCCTCACTGTGTATGCCTTTGGTTTATTTCTTTGTGAATTATCGATTTAGATTTGTACTATGCATTGGGATACGCTCACTGTCCATAGTTGTCATCATTTACCTTTTTATGCATCAGGTCAAACAATTGAAACATATTTACCAAACCGATAAGAACAAATTATTAAAAGACAGTATTACCTATTCTAGAGTATGTACTTGTGTCTTGGATTCTCATAGTAGAAATTTAGAAATTACCAAAAATTGTTAGGTCAGGGTTTTCGCTTTCACAAACTAGTAAATACTTTCTGGAAATTTTACAAAAAAATATTGTCAACTTCTTTTGAAATTCGAATCCATAAAAGCAACAGAGTAAAGTACTTTGGGTATTTCAAAACCTGTATTCTATGGTGACATAATTAACATAATAAGAAGGATCAAAGGTACACAGAATTTCCATCGCCTTTTATATTCATTTGTTCGTCAATATATATAGTTTAGTTTACTTAAAAGTTTTACAGTGGATATGACCCTTCTGTCACCAGAGGGGCACTTGACTTGATCCTGAACCAGTCTTGTACCAGCGCATTCTTAAGAATTACACTCTGATATTCCATGAAGGGCTCTGTCCAAAGTCTTTTTAGTAGCCAGGGGCCTGACCACCTTTCCTCTCTGAATCTCAGTCGGACTCCTCGGATGTTCACATGCATGAGCTTGTTGCAGCCGGCAGAACACGGCCTGTATTTCGTATACCTTCTATTGTCATATCCATTTTAGTTTTACATAGCCCCTGCGTCATGCTCTCTGTTTTTATGTTAATCTTTCACTGAGAAGCATAAAGCACAATTGTACGTTCTTCGAGACCTCTGGGTAGTCACAAAAGTGGGACGGCTATGTGCACGTAATCCAAGATAACCTCACCGTCTTTTACTTACGTAAGTCGTCACCGGCTGTCCTTTGGTCTCGTTGGTTTATGTTAAACGTCTTCAAAATCAATAACATCATTTATTAGCAGATGAATCCAGACATACACGTTTTAGGTACATATACCTCGTCAGTGATCCTCAATCTTAACAATGTATTATTGCCAAAGAGTGTGAAAATTGTTAGGTACAAACATTTTCCGAAAGAACTAGCAGGATGGGTTGGATATGATGCTACAGGACCCCCGTTTTAGAAATTTTGATAAAAGAAATTTTCGAAGGCGTTGAAGAGACACACGATCACCCGTAGGTGATCGAACTTTGCTACTTGTGTGTCATATTTCTATGGTGTGAGTCGGTATTGTCCCTTTTGCGGTTCGTTCTGTCGGTGTCTACTCTTAGTTTTGCTGTAAATGCTGCAACCGAGATCTCCTCCTTTCTTTTATAGAAATTGATTTCAGGTGCGGAAGCAAAGACAATGACGCAACGTGATTATTATATGTTATTTGTAGCCAGTTGTTCGATAACCTAATATTTATAAGACTAAATGCCCACTGTAAATTGTTGAGACATCATTTCGAACAAAAAACTTTAATAACGTCCCCAGAAAGGTGACTAAAACAAATTCATACATACACTTTTAATCTTTTCAGATGAATTTACCATTTTGTCTAGTAGTATCTGAAATAGAAATACAAAAAAAGTCACAAGAATTAGAAGATTCGGCAATGGAAGAAGAAACTATTTATTTTCCTGATTTGAGAGAACATATAAGATATTTAAAAAATATCCACGATTTTTTTGTATGAAAAAGGAATCTTCATCCAAAACTTCAAAACAGCCGAATGGCAGAGACCTCATGTTTCCCACTTTATTCCTCTCCACAGAAATGTCCAATCTAAAGGAATGATAGCGATAATGATATAAATAAAGAAAATCACAAATTGAGATTTTATTTCATAAAAAAAGTATGTTTATCCCCATACATTGACGTTCCTTATTTATGTCATCTTTTATTTTGTCATAAATTCATTTATGGAAAAATACGGGAAATATTCCCTTTTTATATATTTTCAAGCATTTTGATTTCAAATCATATTCATTCTTTAATATACAAAGTATCTTTTATATATGATCACTTGACCCATAGTGGATCTATCCTTGTTATTCTCTTTTCGGATGTTAGTCCAGTCAAATTTCAATTTAACCCTGAAAAAATTGCAACAGAAATAATTTTTGTTGTAAATAATAAATTGATATGTACTTAATGACATATAAAAAATCTAAGAAAATCTAATGAGGGTAAATACTTTTTTTTTACAAAAAGATATCTTTTTTGTGCAAAAATCGCTGGAAATAGGAAAAAATTGTAACTTTTACATGGTTAATGATTTTTAAAAATAGAAAATGTGAATATATAGTATTTTAGGTGCTCTTTCAGATGATATAAATTTCAAGTTTCAAATCCTACTTTAACTGTGTGTTTTGGGGTAAAAAAGTCTAATTTTTGTAAAATTTCATAGAAATTTGACGAAATTTTAATAACTCTCTGCTTTTCAGTTCCCCTGTATTGCATACATTCATTCAATGATGATTTAAGGATATCTTTAATGTATCTTCATTCAAATGACATATATTTTATATTCTTATTTTTTTCAAAATTCTCGAAATTGTCGTTTTTGTACAGAAATCTGTGTTTTAAATTAAAAATCTGAGATTTCTGTATATCAATTTAAGCAAACCTTATCCATTATGAAATCAATGACTGAAAGATATTTTCTAGTGTATTTTTTCATACTTTTTCAGATTATATATTTTTTACTGGTATTTAATCCATAACTGAGGTGTTTTTGGGGAAAAAGGTAATTTTTTCATTAAATATCACAGATTTCTGGATAATATTTATTGAATCTATTAGATTTGTTTAAAATGATGGCAGGAACGTATTTTCAACTGATTGTTTAGATTCATTCATGAATTACATATTTGAAACAAAAAGGGTATATTTTCTAGTTTATTTTGGGCAAAATGCTTGTTTTCTGTTTAAGAATAACAGATTTCTGGACAAAATCTATAAATTCATTATCTTAGCTAGAATTATAAAATTCAATGCTACTTTCATATTGAAAAATAGTAATCTTATCAAATAAAAGTAAAAAGTAGAAATAATTCATTAAAATCAGCATTTTGGGTGTTTATTTGTATTTTTCGTGCAAAAACCACTTATTTTAGAAAATAATTATTTATTTCTTCTAGTCTGCCTAATATGACACATTTTAGCTTCAAGACGTCTAGAAATTTTACTATCGTTATAGAAATTTTATTATCGTTATTTGAGATTGTGACGTCATTATGATGATTTGAGATTGTGACGTCATATGATTTGAGATTGTGACGTCACGCATAGCGACGTAACGTGTTTTCTAGAGCTGCGTAAAGAAGAGTCATTTTTTTGCAAATTTCTCCAGTCTGTGAGGAGGAAAGAGTATTTAAAGTGCGTAATCAACAAGAAAACTTTACAAGGACTTTATTTATACCTAATTTGCTATATTTACGACGATTTTTCATAAATATGGAATATTTTGTCATGGATTGCAGCGAACTTTCAGGCGACGACGATGATTTTCGATCCTTGGATGCGACTCTTTCGGACTCTATTTGGCTACAAACATTCTCAAACAACGAAAACGCGAGAAATAATCAAGCACAACAACGTGATCCACTACACCTGACGATGACCGAAAACACCCTGAGCGAAACGATAAAGATTCCGAAGACAAAGATTCAAACTGTAAGTGAACTTTTGAAAACTCATTTTACTTTCACCAAATGCGACTCAATTCGACACGGGGAAATCTATGAGAATTATGACAGAAGTGCAACAGTAACATTATACGTATCGACAGGGAACATACACGTCCAAGGGCCAGCACATGCTATAATAAGTGAGAGTTTGCTCAAACTTTTAAAGGATTCGGACATTCTCACTGAGGCTTCGGTATCATTCATGGACGAAAATTCGGAAGAACCAAATTTTAACGAAGAAACAGAAATTAAGCGACTGGTGGGAGCAGAAATAAGATCATCAACCCCCATAGAATACCAGAGCCAGGATATCAAACATTTAAAGAGACAAATTGGGAAACTAAACGAATGCGTAAATAGATTGAAGAAAAGACTCCAAGAAATAGAAATTCAGAAAGTAAAATCCAATGCTGAAACACAGACCGAGGACGGTACAATTCAAGTGGAACAACAGAAAACCTCGACAGAGACGCAGACGGACATGGACATGGCTTGCAGCCATTCCCGGATGACTGGGAGCCATGCTCATGCGGTTACACAGGTAGACTTGAGAAAGAAACAAGAATTAACGGCCAGGGAACAGGAAAAGAAACCAACTTATGCTGAAGTTCTTAAATCGCGCAACGAAAAGAATGCCTCGCGATATCTACGAAATTCAGAAACTCTTCAAGACAAGGGAATGGAATCCAAACAGGACGCGACATTAATAATAGGAAGCTCTTTACTTCAAAGGATTAATCCAAGGGGACTTCAATCTTCAGTACAAGTTAGAACAAGACGGGGAGCGTGGGTATCAAGGATAAGAAAAGAATTAGGGAACAGGAGGGTGGAGCATTACGGAAATATTATAATACAGGCGGGCGGAAATGACGTGGATAGCGGCAGAGAGATCGAAGCCATCGAAAACGATTTTGTTGAAATAATTAAGGACATTCATGCGAGATCGCCAAAAACCGAAATCTACATCGCGGAGGTTTTACCGAGAAGGAGGTGCGACGTGTCAGAGATAAATGCGATACTCCAACATGTCTGCAAAACATACGGAGCGAAATTAGTGGAAACAACGAAAGCCATAAAAGAGGTAAATGTGGTACAGTTCTGGGAAGACCGAGTACATTTATCCGATAAAGGAACCCGCGACCTTCTCTTCGTCTACAATGAGTACTTGAATATCTTAAAGAGCGATGAAAAACGACGGACAAATCATTGCTACAACTGTGGAGAAAGGGGTCATGTAGCAAAAAACTGCAGACATTACGGAAAAATCCAATGCTGGGAATGCGGACAAACAGGACATAAAATGAGACATCGCAGAAACTACTAGGAAGCGGGCAAGGATCGGGATGCCGACAAAATTCGTAATTCTGAATCTAAATTATACACATTTAACAAATTTGATCCATTATTTAAAGTCTGTAATGAATGCAATATGACAGTGTGCTCTTGTTTAGACTTTAACTGTACTAAGATCTTTTTATCGAACTCAAATATTCATAGGTCATGTAGGTCGGCACCCGTTTACTGTTCTAACCATCTTCAAAAAGAGGAGAAACTTAAAAAGAAAGCTTTTAATTAATATGATCCATTTGAACTAAACGGAACGTGTATAGAAAAGATATTTATTAATGAAGAAAATAATGCTAAAAATGGAAAATCGAAAGAAATCGATTCACAATTTGGGTTTAAACGGAAAGGTCTCCATATCGGAAATATTAATGTATGCCACTTAAACACTAAAATCGATGAAATCAGGTTAATGTTATCTAACCCTGAATCCATAGATATTTTAGGTATCTGTGAAACATTTTTAAATGACAAAATTTCTAACAATATCTTGAACATAAAAGGATTTAATATGGAAAGACGTGATCGTAAAGATAATAAAAAAGGCGGCGGTATTCTCATTTATCTATCTAACGAATTAACATATAAGAGGAGATACGATCTAGAATTAGAAGAAAGGAGGGGATCTCCAACAACACTTAGTTGCAGCATCAACAGCAACCTCCCAAAACACCCACTGTAAAACACAAAAATGACACGCACAGAAAGAGACGCAGTAGTACAATGAACGTCAAATCACAGAAAAACATAAAACACAAATGACTACACATAAACCAACGAGACCAATGGGCAAACGGTGCCGACTTAGGACGGCCATCTGCCACGTCAGTAGCAGACGGTGTGGTTATCCTGGATTACGTGCGCACAACCCTCCCACTATTCCGATTACCCAGAGGTCTCGAAGAACGTACAGTTGTGGTGTAAAACAACCTCCTCACTGTCAGATGACCACACACAAACAAGACCGCAAGACGCAGGGGCCCAAGCAACACAGATGAATATGTAAATTGATATAAAAAGAGGGCATGCGTGATACGACCTGTGCTCTGCCGGCTGTAGCGAGCTAATGTATGTTATCACCCGAGGAGTCCGACTGACATTCAGAGAGGACAGGTGGTCGAAGACATTGAATCAATTTGGGTTGAAGTGAAATTTAAAAACTCAAAACCAATTTTGGTATGTTCAGCGTACAGACCTCCATCGTCTAAAAGAGAATGGAGTGATACATTTTCAGATGAATTAAAAAGAGCATTTTCTACAAATGACGATGAAATTATTATAATGGGAGATTTTAATATTGATTATCTCAAGGAACCCCCGTTACATTGGACTAGTAAACTCGAACAATATGATTTAAAGCAAATAATAACGAGTCCCACAAGGATAACAAGTACAACCTCAACATTAATAGATCATATTTACTCCAATAAACCAGATTTTCTTTGTGAAAATAATGTCCCAAACATCGCCATTTCAGATCACTTTCCCGTATGTGCAACGCGTAAAATACCACATAATTCCCGTCGGCAAAAACCATTAGAAATAAAATACAGAGACTTTAAAAATTTTGATGAAAACTGCTTCTTGCATGATCTTGCTACGTCTGAAATGTGGAAAGTAGAACATATGGACAACCCAAACGAGGCTGTACAAGAATTCTACACACATTTTCTAAAGACCCTAAACAAACACGCTAAAATAAAAACAAAGCGAGTAAGACATCAATTTAAACCTGCTTGGTTAAACCAAGAAATCAATGAGGCAAGACATAAAAGAGATAGATACAAAAAAGACAAAGACGATTTTAATTATAAATTATGGAGAAATAAAGTTACCGCATCAATCAAAGAAGCAAAATCAGATTTCTATCAATCCGCAATTCAAAACCATAAAACTTCGGGTGATATATGGCGACATATCAAAGAAGTGAATCCTATGCCAATTTCAACTATACCAAATATAATAAACGACAATGGAAAAAGTTTAGAAAATCCCGTAGATATAGCAAACGCATTTAATGACTATTATATCAATATATGTCAAACACTTGGTATTATAAATCGAAACAATAAAGATACAATAGAAATGCTAGAAAATTATACAAAAACTAAATTAAAAGAGTTTGATAAATTCGAACTCTTAAAGATAAGTGAATCAGAAGTTTTCAAGCTCTTAAATCGGTTAAATCCATCAAAATCAGCTGGCTATGACAATATTGGACCAAGGATTATAAAATTAGCAGCACCGATAATAAGCAGGCAAATAGCACATATCATTAATGTAAGCATTGAAAATAATATCTTTCCCGATGATCTAAAAATAGCTAAAATCACCCCAATTTACAAAAATGGCGATAAGTCTCAAACTGGCAACTATCGGCCAATATCGGTCCTTCCGACTATCTCAAAAATATTTGAACAACATATTGCGATTCAACTAAATGATTTTCTTTGGCAGTTCGATTTACTTAGTCCATATCAATCTGGTTTCCGTAAATTTCACTCGTGCCAATCTGCACTTACACAGCTTACCGAAGAATGGTTAAGTAATATGGATGATGGTGACCTTACTGGTGTAACATTTCTTGATTTCCGTAAAGCCTTTGATCTTGTTGACCATGAAATTCTTATTGATAAGCTTAAATGTTATAACTTTGATCATAACACCCTTAGTTGGTTCAAATCTTACTTAGAAAATCGTCAACAAAGTGTACATATTGGTAGTCACAAGTCTGAAATAAATCGCATTAAATCAGGAGTACCACAAGGATCTGTTTTAGGGCCAGTTTTATTTTTGATATACATAAACGATCTCCCATTACATGTTAAATATTCTCAAATTGCACTGTTTGCAGATGATACAAGTATTCACCAGTCCTCAAAATCACTTAAAACAATTGAAGATCAAATGCAATATGACCTAGAAATGATAAATAAATGGTGTGAAGAAAACAAAATGATAATAAATGGAAACAAAACAAACTGTATGCTTCTTGGCACCAATCAAAGACTTTCAAAGCTTCCAAACTCTTTGCTAAACCTTACAATTAATTCAGTTAATCTTACAAATGTCAAAACTCATAAACTGCTAGGAGTAGAAATTGATCAACACCTTGACTACGATAAACATATAGATAAACTTTGCAAAAACATAGCATCCAAACTTTCTCTTCTTAAAAGAATAAAGCACTACTTAACACTTCACTATCGTAAAATATTTTATAATGGATACATTCTCCCATTGATAGACTACTGCATTGTAATTTGGAGCAATACAACTAATCATAATCTTCTGAGAATACACAAACTTCAAAAGTATGCAGCGCGAATTATATTAGATGCACCATCAGATGCCCCCTCTAAGCCACTATTCGAAGAACTGAATTGGTTGAATATCTTTGAAAAAGTTGAATATCAAAAAAGTATTCTCTTATATAAAATCAAAAACCTACCATGTCCTACTTATCTTAACGAATTGTTTCCGCAACCGAGACCATCAACATATTCTTTGCGATCCAAAACATGTGATAATTTTGATATGCCCAGGCCTCATATTGAAAAATATAAACGCAGTTTTCAGTACTCGGGTGCTCGACTTTGGAATAACTTACCTACTGAAATAAGGACTTCTAATAATATAAACGCGTTCAAAAACTCAATGATTAAATACATTCATTCAAATAGGGGAACTTATTGATTATAATATACAAATGATCGAACTTTATATGGACTCTATACTTTATATGGACTTTATAACTTTGAATATCTATTATTACCATCTTTTATAAAAATGTATATGCCTTACATATTTTGTACATATCTTTATATATATTTTCTGTAAATACGTTAACGAGGGCCACATGGAAGAATAGCGAAAATGCTAAATGTGCCACCCTCTTAAAATAAAGTATTATCATTATTATTATTATTATTATTATTATTATTATTATTATTATTATTATTATTATTATTATGATATTCAGAAGAGTTGACTAGGTACATGTAATATCATAATTTGTCATTCTTAGTGATGTAATGTAATGTGTACTTGATGGTATCATTCGTTCATTTGTTTGATATTTTGGCAAAACATATGTTTTATTTAAAGAAAAAGCTAAAATCAAGAAAAATACTACAGAAAGCTTTATTTTACGTAATTTGATTTCCTATCAAATTGTTTATTTTTTCTTGATTTACCTATCAATATATTCAATTCAATTCAATTTCTATATTCTCACAAGTTGTACATGGTTCATGGTATTTACAACATATTCAATTCTTGTGAAGTATTGTTATATTTGTGATAAAAATATAAAACCAAATGGAAAAGCAAGCACTTTACTGAAAATGCAATAAACATATTTAGAAGTAATATGTTGCAAGATTTCTAAAGATGAATGCTTGCTAATACTTTAATGTAATGTATTTTACCCCAAATATGACAATATTACACAAAATTGAAGTAAAATGATGAATAAGTATAAAGAATAAACTGTTAAATAGCAAATAAAGATACAATGTAATAATAGTTGTAATTTGAAAAATGAGACTTTCTATAACAAAGAGGTAGGGGTAAAATCTGCTCTTTTTGGCCCCTTTTTCGCTATTTTCATATTGATGTTTATTAAAATTGAATAGAAAAAAGATATCGTAAATGTATATAGTGTTGCTCACTATTACCATAATTAATGATAAAATGTTAACAACAAGATTTACTATCAACATCATACTTTAAAGTATATATAGAGCAAGCACGTGTGACAAAGTCATACTTTTCATGTACATGTACATCTAGAATATTGAAAGTAATGTCTCATGTGAGTTTGAACCTGTTACATGCCCTTGGTCTAGGGCCTACAATGGTAGGTATGTATGTCCCTTGTCGCAAATATAAATTTCTATTGTGAAGACATAGACCTAAATTTTCAATCGTTTTGCTCTAAGAGGTAGCGTTTTAGAGAAACCACATGAAATATGTGGGGGGGGGGGGGGTTGTTTACAAGAAGCATGCTGAATGAGAAAATATGATATTTAAAAACTTTTGATCGGGGCCAAAAATTGTCACTTTTGCCCCTACCCCTTTTCAAACATCTTTTTTGCCCCAAAATTCAAACAAATCAACAAAGGCTACCTAAAACTCCTATACATTTTTTTATCTTACAAGGACAAATTATGATATACCCAAGATTACACTTTTGAATATAATAAATAATGTAACATTTCATAGTGATATAGATTTTCCAGAAATCGACGATTTTTAATTCAAAATTCAGGCATTTCCCCCAAAATAGCAAAATAATAAAACCAATCTCTTCTAGCTTGATCATCTAAATGCCACTAAATCATAGGAAACCTTTCCTGCTTTGATTTACTAAAATATATAAATTTTAAAATCGTTTTAAGAAATAAGTGATTTTTGCACAAAAAAGTCTTTTGCCCAAAAATAGCATATAAATTGAATTTCAGTTCTCACATGACATTCCTATCCCTTCATAACAAGAAACAGCATCCTATCAAAGCTAACACGTGTCAATTCGGGCAGATTAAAAGAAATTGTAATTTTTTTCTCAAAATAAGTGGTTTTTGAACAACAAACATAAATTTTCTACCAAGATGCTGATTTTAATGAATTATTACACTCTTTTTACTTTTATTTGATAAGATTACTAATTTTCAATATGAAAATAGCTTTAAGTCTTTAATTTAAGCTAAGATAATAGATCTATAGAATTTGTCCAGAAATCTGTTATTTTTAAATAGAAAACAGGCATTTTGCCCAAAATAAAGTAGAAAATATACCCTTTTTGTTTCAAACATGTACAGTACCGACAACGTTTTCTTACATGCAATAAACGAACGAAAACGATTAACGACCCAGATGTAACGAACGCATAACGCATAACGATAAAGGAAAAACGAACGGTAACGTTTAACGTTGTGGGAATCGTTTCGTTTTAATCGTTATCCGTTATTCGTTTTCCGTTTTCCGTTAATCGTTATTCGTTTTCCGTTATCCGTTATTCGTTAATCGTTTTCTATTATGCGTTATGCGTTATTTGATTTTTTAAATGTTCTTTGTTCGTTATAAACAGAAAGATATATGAAAAGAATCAACGAGATTTATTAAATCAGCAACGTACATGTAAAATGTATATCACTTATGTACGATTTTTGAATTATAGTGCGATTTTATTTATTTATTTATTTATTTGCATGTTAGTTTTTATATTCATGTTCGAATATTTTCATTGGCGGATCCAGTACCGCCTTTTTTGTCGATCCCAATCAGAACTTGCTGAAAATTTGACTGTTTGGATTGAAGGATGGGTCACTTCCAGGAGGAAAGGAAGTCGGACGCCGCCTCTGTACCCCGTGAATCCATATCTCTGTTATTATTAGTGTTTATACATGTATGTACCGTATGGTTAGAAGGTGTGCAAGTGTACAGTGTACGAATGTCATACTTGTTATTATCAATACAGTGTACGTATACGTAAATTACGCAAGGTGTTATCTACCGCCAGGATCACTTCAAAGTCTTTAAAAGATCTGTCCCTTATTTAGACAGAGCATATTGTGAAAAGTAGAATTATCAAATATATTTTGATAGAAAATTTAACTGAAGAAAGAAATAAAAAGATAAAATAGAAAGAAAAATGAAAGCGATTTCCATCATTTTCAACTTATCGAAACTTTGCAATTCAGATTTCTTGTCTCCTCGTTATCTTTTATATCTAAAATCTTTTGCATGTATGCCTATTTTTGTCGGAGTCCGTAGACGTAGATATTTACAGAGTATTTGTGATATACATTATAAAATAATTGTAATTGTATTGCGGAAAGGAACAAAAAAAAGAGAATAAATAATAAATAAATTACAAGGTACAAAATGAAGTTCAATAGCCCAAAAGCATTGGATAATCTTCTATTGTATACATACAGGGGGAGAAAATATGCGATATCCACAGCACAATGTACGAGTGTACAATTTTCGCTTGATTGATCACACAGTTTACCGGTTGACTGTCCATTGTGGTCCTTGTGATAGATAATTATGATTGACAGTTGGTCACTCAGAATCAGATATCAAAAGGCGTGGCATAGATCTCGAGTTGGGAATTTTCTCCGATCAAATGCATGTACATTGCAAGTGTTTATTACAAAAAAGTTCGGGCTAAACTGGTCTTAGTAAAGTTATTTTTATTTTTACATTTCAGCTACGATACGACTTTTTTCTAGTTTATTTTTTCATCTTTTATACTCGATTCTTTTTATTAAAATCCTAGACTTTTTAATCAATATCCGTCAGATGATATATAGTAAAATAAACATCAAAGAAGTACCTAACAGTTATTCAGTCTCAAAGTCGAGAAGGCAAGGCCAGATCGTGAGATAAATAAAAATTATTTATATAGCAAACTCCCAGGTCGAGCTCCCTCTCCCGTATGGATAGTACGGTGTCCCTGAACATTAATTAATTTTACAAAATTTCATAATGCAAAATCTTTCTTTTCATATTAAAGTTTACATTCTTATTTGTATAAATTCAAATTTTCAGGCGATTTAACCCATACATTCGTAGTTATAGCCGTTTGAAAACGTCATTTTTAATTTGGGGTGCGCAGCTTTAATTCATTACACTAGCGCCGCCTACAATGCTTTGCGTTTTTATAATAGAGGTATACATTGTAATGGAGATTTAATTTTACAAACTCGACAACATTATGGTCACAGCACGAAAAGCCGAGTTTCCATGTTTTGGAAACCACGTGGAAACTGCATGGAAACCTGAGGTTGACAGTTTCCCAGTGGTTTCCAAGGCTTGGAAACCTGGATCAGGTTTCCACGTAGTTTCCACCGGGTTTCCATTTTGGAAACTTGGTTGAGTGGTTTCCATTAGGTTTCCATTTTGTAAACTACTAGTCAAAATTAAAGAAGCAATATTATTCATTTATTTTTTACTTTGATTTTGGGGAAGTTGACGGATCCGGCCCATAATCGACATGCGGACGGCCTTCGATATCTCAGGTGCTATGCAAATTCGGTACACTAGCTCCATACGGCGACTTTACATACCAAAACGGCACGGTGGATTATTTTTTTATTTATTTATTTATTTATTTATTTATTTATTTATTTATTTATTTATTTATTTATTTATTTATTTATTTATGTACAACACATTCGTTTGTTATACAAACACAATTGTGATTAATTAATTTTTTTTTTAATTTCTATCGATCTATCTATTTATTTTTATTATTTATCTACTTATTTATCTATCTATTTACGCATCTTTTTTTTTTCTTCTACTAATTATAAACCATAATATATCAACTATACAACGTTTATTAGAAAAGACTGTTTGTTCTAATTAATTTTTTCTAGTATTTATAATAATACATTTAAAAAAAACTCTTTATAAAATTAATATGCAAAATGTTTTTATCCATAAATTCCATAGAGCATTTATCCTCTAAAGCCAGCGGAGTGATATACTGTGGTTTTCATTTCAAGTATATACACAGACACCGGTTATGTAACGTTTGACCCCATGCAAATTGCATGTCAATTGGAATTCAGTTCTATAGTCGGGGCGGTGCGACGCTGTGACAAGTAAACAGTTGAAGCATGCAATCGCGGCATGTTATTAACGTTTGACCCCATGCAAATTGCATGTCAAATGGAATTCAGTTCTAAAGTCGGGGGCGGTGCGACACTGTGACAAGTACACGGTTACTGCATGACGCAGCATGTTAGTTTGTAACGCCGCTAGGAAATATCTTGCATGGAGAGAGAGAGAGAGAGAGAGAATTTTCGTCATGTTTATAATTTTAATAAAATTCGAAAAATCAGCTCGAATGTACTTTACACAAATATACGTACTCAGTCATGCATCTATTAAAAAATCTTAAGTTATACGTACATGACGTATGTACATATATATACCTTTCAACATTGTGTAAAGTTTAATGAGTTAATAAAGCCTAGAAAAGGGTAGACTAGGCAGTGGTGGATCCAGTTCCCCCTTTACTGGGGGTCAATTAAGGGGCTAATTTTGTCGATTTATAAGGAAAATGTCTTATTTTGGAAAATTGTGGTCAGTGCTGGGGGCGGATGCCTATCCCCCCCCCCGAATTTGCCACTGCTAAGAGGACTGAAGTTCATACTGAAGCTCATACTGCCAGCAGCGAGAGAGAGAGAGAGAGAGAGAGAGCGAGAGAGAGAGAGAGCGCGAGAGAGAGAGAGAGAGAGAGAGAGAGGGTCGAGCGGAGTTTTTTAATAATCAGAGCCACACAGAGCGTAAATGACTCGACATCACGGCTCCCAATGTTATTGTCATTTAAATTTTTTTGAACTTTGCTATTTAAATATTCAAGCCATGGATAATTCGTTACTGCACTGAAGAATCACGAATTTCACTTTTTATAGTTCGTTTCAAAGTTTATCGTTGCGGTTCGTTTACCCCGCTTCGATTGAATACTGAGCGATTCTATACATTATCAATTTTGCATACATTTGTACCCATAAGATTTTAATTTTATATTTCTCGATAACAGCAGGAAAACACTGATAATTTCTAATACATTAGCCCCCATCCGATTCAATAGCGCGGGGAGAGGGGGGGGGGGTGCACACGGCGGCAGTGGCTACATCTAAAATTCTCTAACAAGTTAACTGTTTACTGTTTTTATCCTGATTTTTGCCTACCAATCCTCTGGCATGCCCCCCTCCCCTCTCCACTAAAGTCGTCAAAATAAGGAATTACTTGGGCTCAAACACCACGACTCAACCTTTATTTTTATTTTTATTTTTTTTACCGGTCTGTTTCTGATATATATTAAAGTAATTGATAATTGAAAAAAATTCGCTGGCTCACTATATACATTACATATCACGTGAGATAATTTTCCGCTGGGGAGTGGGGTTCCCCAAAGAACCTGCTACAGGACTTTGAGGTATTCCGGCCACGCCCCCTCTAAACTCAAATCCTGTAATCTACAAAATTGTCTCGACCAAAAGGAATGATATTCTGAATTTTTCCAAAATTTTGATGAATTTCAATATATTAAATGAATCCCCCAACCACAGCAAACTAACATATTTTTTTTCATCTCATAGAATCACGATACTTTATATAAATAAATGTAATTTCATTAGATTCTGACCGTTTTAACAAATACATGCATGTACAATAACGGAAATTTTTTCCCTCTCACTCATACGAAGTGTATACATTTTATGTATATGCATTCATCTTCAGGCGCTTAGCTAGAGTACTTTTCAAGTGTAAGCAGCTTCAAGTGGGTCTAGGTAGAAGCCCTTGTGGATATTCAAGGGGCAAAGTATCAGAATCTAATGAATTTTGCTCATTTACAGGGCAGTATTCTACGTCAATGTTTCTTTCATTCTTTTTTTTTTGCAAAACGACGTGGAAGCAACTGCGTTCTAACGGTACGCCTGGTTATGCGCATGGTTTTCTCTCTCTTGTCCATTCTTGTAAACATGTGCAACCATTTGGTTTTTAGGGAGGGGGGTTTTTGTAAATCCAGCTCGGAATATTTTGCAAAAATATTCTTCAGCATGACTGGCAGAAAAATCTAGCATTTTCTGAGGAATGAAAGGAAAAACGTCTTTCTCCAGCTCCTTAAGCATTAGACGTGAAAATAGACTATCTCAGACATTTCACAACTGCCAATGATTCAGTTTTGTCAGGATTCTCTGATACTTCATGTTTCAAATTCTTCAATATATATATACATCACTCTCCAAGTTCAGATTCTTTAATTCAACGAAAAGAAGATCAAACGTGTAGTTCAAGGTCACATATTGAATCAAAATCTATCTTGAGTAATTTCTTGACACAATCTGACAATGCACATACATGTATATACCATATCATCTATCTATCATTTGCCAGAAATCCAAAGTATTAGGAAAGTAGGTCAATTGTATACATGAACATGTAGGTCAAGGCTACTAGATATTCTTACACAAATGTATACTGTGTAGCAGAGTAATGAACTTAAAGTATCAATGTTTTTATTCATGATTACCAGTATGGGGTAAGACACTCTAAACAGTATTGATGAAAGGATGATCAACCAAGTTTGCTATGCTTAACAAGAGAAAATTCATTATTTCATATATGACAATGTTCTCACTAGATTCCTTCATCACAGTGTTCTAAGAATATTTGTGTTCTAGTCTCAAGAAGAATATAAGTATCAGTTGTAAGATTTATTAAGTTTAAATGTAAATTTTATTCAAACTCTGAAAGAAGAATCATTATATTATAATTTATAACTGCAATATATATATAAATGTAATTATAGTACCGGTATCATCAATTTACAACATAATGTTTTTGTACTTGTGAAAGGATATTTTTCTTTCTCTATAACATGTATAATTTATCATAGTATTTCTTTTCGAAATTAATATTTTATATGAGTTTACATGTCTAGTCTATATCAGGGAAGTATTTAACTTTATATACAATGTACATCCCTGTCTATACTGGTATGTACCTAGAATTTAAAGTCATAAATTGTTGCTATGAAAATAATGAAATAAATAAAAAAAATATCCCCATTCAACAGGTGTAGGTCTATTCTCAAGTAAAAAGTTTTCAATGCATTTATAACCTAGTACATACATGTACATGTACCGGTAAGCACATGAAAGTAAACACAAAACATGTTCAAAATTCAAATGTTCTAGACATCAAACAGTGATTTCTCTAGTGTCTATAGTAAACCTTAAGGACGAGGTAGATGTTCAATCTGATACCAAGAAATGAGGAATGAGAAATGAGCCATCATGTATGTACAGAAGATGCTGTCAGTCTCACTCTGAAAGTAAAAGATGTAATGAATTAATATCTTCATTTTGATATTAAATAAGCTCTAAAATGAATGAATTTTGCATACATTTATCATTATGATGTACATGTATATAAAATTACATGACATGTAAAGTTTCTGTAATAGTACTAACATACAAATATAATTACAGGGCTTTCAATCGGTCATTCTCAAATTATGCAAAACAGTATAATTTTCCCTATTTATTGACCAATTTTACCTCATAGAAAATTCTTTAAAAAAAAAAAGAAAGTAAAAAATGCTAAATTTAAAATGAAAAGGCATCCAAATCTATCATATTCAATTTTGAAGAAAATATTGCCAATTTTCCCAATATGAAAGGTCTAATCCAATCCAAACCAGAAGTCTCTGACGAGACTGTAGCTCTCCTGGTTGTTTTTTAATTCACTTAATGACAAGTGAATTCTAATATGGCCACATCCATTTTCTTAGTCACTGGGGGCCAGGAACTCAAACAAAATATCAGGTGCACTACTTGAACACAGACTCATTGTATTGCAAAAAGAATCAAGTCTCCATCATTTATAGTGTCAGAGAAGTTGCGAATACAAGATTACATAGGATCATACAGGAGAAAATGACCACATCCATTTTCTAGGACCCTGGGGGTCAGGGGCTCAAACAAAATGTCAGGTGCACACTGCACAAGTAGACCACTGACCAAGTCTCATGCAAAAAGAGTTACATTTCTGTCTCTTATAATTTCAGAGGAGTTGCAAGCACAAGAATTGTTTACGGACAGACGCCGGACAAGGGGGTACCGCATAAGCTCGACTATGACCAGTATCTCGAGCTAAAAATGTGTTTCGCGTGTAAGAGCCCTACTTTATGTCAAGGCTTAGGACTAAGAAAAATTAAACCCATGTTTTTTTGTGGAACATGAATCCCCTTATTGTCAGATATAATGTAGAAAAGTATTTCATACTCCAAGGTCACGGACTCAAGGTAAAAATTCAGGTATTGACGTGAAGGCCTTACCACAAGGGATACACATGTAAAATATGATAGCCCTATCACTTGCAATTTATGTTATGACCAAGGGCAAGGTTAACATGGTTAAAGTTATTAAAAAATCGATCAGTATCCAAGGTCAAGGTCACAAGGTCAAAATTTTGGAATTAATAGGAAGACCTTATCAAAAGGAATACAAAGCCCTATCACTTAAAAGCATAATATTACTTTAGAAAAATAATCGTGAAGTAGGTCAATCTCCAAGTTCAAGGTCACAAAGACAACAATTTGGCATCATTGGAAATTGTCACGAGGAAAGCACAGGTCTATTAATTTCACTCAACATTCAAAAGTTATGGCCATGGTGTAAGATTTTAAAAAGAAGGTCATTTTTCCAAGGTCAAGGTCACCAGGACACAAATTTTGGTATGCATGAGAAGGTCTTGTTTCAAACAATACATGTACACATGAAATATGAAAGCAAGTAACTTACCATTAAAAAGTATTATCCATTTAAGGTGAATCACAAGGGATACACATGTAAAATACATGTATGAAATAAATACAATGTCATTTGTACTTGTATTATCAGATTTACAAAATTATCATAACATGTATATTAGTATACATGTATATATACAACTTACCCTTCAGTGCTATATTAGCATGTTTACTGCAAGAGGCTGTAATACAATTCCATCTGTCGATCTCACAATTCTTCTATTGATGATGAATTCCTCTACATTATAACACAAATTCTCATTTCATACTGGATCACAGTTTCACAAGGAATATGTGGTCGATGTACACATTGAATATGTTTTTCATGTACATGTAGAAATATGCACTTGAACAATTTTCTTCATTCTCCTTTCACAAGTGAATTATTTTCACACCATGGTCACGCCAACATCATATATGGTAGTACAATTGCAATATCATATTCCACAGTATTTCTTCAACTTTACAAGTCAGTACTAGTAGCACTATAAGCATTCCACTATTCTGATGCACTTTCTTTCATTGGATCTGATGCACACATGCGCATGAAGACTTTCTCAGAGTATATTCCTTCTTCTGTCTGGCAGTTAAGGTTATGTTACTGTAAAGAATAAATAAAATATTCAATTGATTTGAAATTCATCCCCTTTAAATAATTTTGAACCCATTCAAATACTTTTTCACCAACACTACAACACTAGCTAGGCTACAGAACTGATATTTGATACTGATTATAACTAACACTGACATCAAATTTATTCAAATTCATGGTGTGCACTTAAATTTAGAAATTCATGAAGATGTAATGAAAGACAGAAATGGCTTTAAAGAACAAATATTTGTGAGATATTCGATTACAGCGATAATTAATCATGAAACTCATTCACTCGAAAACATGGAGCACTCCCTGGTCGAGTATTTCTGATACGAAGAAGAATTTAAAATCCCATCATATGTGTTCCACGTGATACATAAATCAATTTAAAAACATACCTTAAGATGAGCCATGTGTCTGTACTCTTGAACAGTTGGTTTACTTGCATGAAGAAGCATTTCTACGTGTTCAAATTTCGAACGGAAGTCCACGAGAGAATGTTTTAGACGAGACTACTATAAAATTAGAATAGGAACGGACTTTCTTTTCCGTCGTGTGTAAGGTAAAATCTTGAATCGAGATTCTTCCGATTTTATGCATATAATTTGCATAATAAGGTTCGGAGCCGTGGACATGCAGGTAACGAAACATTCCAAATAAGTCCCATCTCATATATCCCCTAGGTGAATCAAAAATGTAATCATGATACATATATATATATATATATATACATATACATTATAGTAAACATGTACATTGTACATCGTGCAGAACTTAACGAATTGAATGAGAATTAAGCCGGCTCATATATGCATAAAGTGAAAAAAGGCAATAAAAAGACTGAAAGGAAACATATTAGAAATATGGTTATTTCCTACTACATATATCTCATTCAAACTGAATATAAATAATAGAGTATAATTTAAGATCAATGTAAGTATGTTTGTCTGTCATTTTTTTTTTTTTTTTTTTTTTTTTTTTTTGTATTGTGACCCGCTTATAGATCTGCATACTAGTATCTATACAAAATGAAAAAAAAAAACCTAACAATAATAAAGATAAAACGATTTATAACAACAGAAGAAATTCTTTTTTTTAATCGGTTTTGAAAGAAATAAGGAACGGTCCATTTGATATTCGGGGTGGGGGGGGGGGGGGCTTGGGGTTTTTGTCAGAGCAAGATCATTTTCGCCTCGGCCCGGAGCAAAAATTTTTTTTTTCTCGCAGAGTTGGAGCAAGAAATTTTTTTCAGACATATGGTGTGCAATATATTAAGATTATAATGTTTTTGTTTTATTGATAGAACCGGGAATTTTAAGCCAATTTTTTTTTTTTTAGTAATTCTTCAAATTCAGATTACTTGTAAGAACAAGATTTTTTTTCTGACACATCATAAGCAAATTAATTTTTTTTTTCATCAAAATTTAGAGCAACATTATTTTTTTCGAAAAAAAACCCCTAGCCCCCCCCCCCCCCCCCCCCAGGCTATCAAATGGACCGTTCCTAGTGCAATTTAAAAATCAATTAATCTACATTGATTAGCTTTAATTGTCATGGTACAACATGGGAGGATCCAGGATTTTGGAGGATCGAGATTTTTTTCCTGGAGGTCTCGCATCCTCTATATACCTGTATTTTTCAGTTTATTTAAAAAGGTGTAATGCATTATAAGGGGCATCATTTGAAATTGAAAATAAATTAATATGTATTTGATAAAATCTGGCAAGCGTAAGTGAGCCCAGGAATATATTGAAATGCTCACCGTTAAAAACTTAATTAGAATGAAAGATTTTCAATACAAATTCACGTTATTTTTCCAAATATTATGACAACAAAAGGGGAATCGTGTTAATCTTATTTGAAAATTAAAATATTTATATATATGAACTTTATCAAAATTCCAGGGGGAGGGGTCGGATCCACCGACACCCCCCCCCCTGACTCTCTGGATACGCGCTTGTACAAAACAAATAAAAAGTTTCCATACTTCTTTGAATGAAATATCAGAGAGTCAGACAGAGAGCACTGGGCAAGCGGTCTTCCCAGACTGCTTGATGCCAGATAGTGCTCTTTAATTTTTCCAAGGTTAAAAGAGATAAGACTTTCGAAATTTACATGAATTTGTATATGTGAAAATAAAATAATGATATTAAAATCAGAAAAAAAATTAATCGTTCAGGTTACACTACATAGTATCCGCAGTGTCGCATTTGGAATTTGGCTAGGGATGATTTTTTAAATAGGGGACAGATGGGGTCCAGCTTCATTATGTGAGCTTTATTATTGAAATAACTATGATTTTTGATATTTGGAAGAAAGAACTAGCTTGTTGTCTTGAGAAAAGCACATTATTTCCATTGTATACCTCATATGTATGGTATGACCGGATGTGAAAGTAAGAGGTCATGTGACTAGCCTTGGGCAAAGAAATGAATGCTGTATTTAGGTAAGAAAACTTTGACGTCATATTTCTCGAATTGCATCAGGTGAAAATTCAAATAAATAGCACATATTATAGAATAAGAAATACACAACAAATAGACATACAGTTTATTAAGAAAATCATTTGAGAAGGATGTCAAATTTGAGTCACTTTGAGGGGTCATGCCCCATTTCCATCTTCTAATGTACTGCTATAACTTTGAGCAGCATGTCTGACTGACAGGATTTGTTCAGATGAAATCAAGAATAATAGAAGTAATCAGTAATAAGAGTACTTTTTATTGATATGTAGCTTTATATTGTATGAGCAATATAAAATTATTAATATAACGTCAACTATTGCATGCCTTTCATTCAAAACGCTCAATTTTCAATGACCAATAATATGGAGTGCAACCTTATACGCACATATGCTCCTCAATTCAAATTTTCATATTTGGTTGCTATGGTTACCATTTATATCATAAAAAGGTATTACTCTGTTGTTTCTTGAAAATCAAATATAGACATGTTTAATTCAAAAATAAAATTTTTTTGATTGTCATGAAAATTGATGTTGCTCCAGTATTAGCTCATTTGTGCAGGAAAAATGCTGTTAAGTCTGTGACACCATTGTGGATGTGATGCACCTTTGCCATATAGATAAGAGGTTTACATTATGATGAGAGGTATCAAAATATTCTGAAATGTTAAAGTATCTCAAATGACTTAAATTTACCACAATGTGGTTACCATAGCAACCAAAATCTGTTCAAAATATTATAGCTTACATGGGCATTTCTGTTGTTCGCGGTAATGCATTATGGTATATAATTAGCTTCGACGCGACAAAAATATGTCGTTACGACAAAAAAGTTTGTCGTTGCCTTTGCAACATTCTTTTAAGAATGTCATTTTGCCTTTTTTCTATCTTTTAATGTACCATTATAGTACTTAAGCATCATAAATAGCTCCTATTGATCATATATGTATTTCCTATTATGGCCATGTAATGTAACATTGGGGTTAAGGCCTGAAGGTATCATGGGACCTTTGACGGTGTGTCGCGACAAAAGTATAGTGCGTAACACAAAATATCTGGTATCGCAAGATGCGAAAGACCTTTAAAACACATATCGACAAAAAAAATTTCTCGCATAAAGAAAAATGTACTCCTATAGGTTACACTACATAGTATCCGCAGTGTCGCATTTGGAATTTGGCTAGGGATGATTTTTATGCCCCCCTTCGAAGAAGAGGGGACATATAGGTTTGCCGCTGTCGGTCGGTCTGTCGGTCTGTCGGTCTGTCGGTATGTCGGTCTGTCGGTCTGTCGGTCTGTCGGTCGGTCCGCGACATCAGTTTCCGTTCAATATCTCTGGAATGGATTCACATATTGAAATGAAATTTTGTATACAGACACATCAAACAAAAATCTAGGTCAAGTTCATATTTGGGTCCGATCAAAAAAATTTTGACAGAGTTATGCCCCTTGCATTTCGAAAAATACCAAAATTTCGGGGTTTCCGTTCAATATCTCTTGAATGGAGTTACATATTGAAATGAAATTTTGTTTTCAGACACATCAAACAAAAATCTAGGTCAAGTTCATATTTGGGTCCGATCAAAAAAATTTTGACAGAGTTATGCCCCTTGCATTTCGAAAAATACCAAAATTTCAGGGTTTCCGTTCAATATCTCTTGAATGGAGTTACATATTGAAATGAAATTTTGTATACAGACACATCAAACAAAAATCTAGGTCAAGTTCATATTTGGGTCCGATCAAAAAAATTTTGACAGAGTTATGCCCCTTGCATTTCGAAAAATACCAAAATTTCAGGGTTTCCGTTCAATATCTGTGGAATGGATTCTCATATTGAAATGAAATTTTGTATACAGACACATCAAACAAAAATCTAGGTCAAGTTCATATTTGGGTCCGATCAAAAAAATTTGACAGAGTTATGCCCCTTGCATTTCGAAAAATACCAAAATTTCAGGGTTTCCGTTCAATATCTCTTGAATGGAGTTACATATTGAAATGAAATTGTGTATACAGACACATCAAACAAAAATCTAGGTCAAGTTCATATTTGGGTCCGATCAAAAAAATTTTGACAGAGTTATGCCCCTTGCATTTCGAAAAATACCAAAATTTCAGGGTTTCCGTTCAATATATCTTGAATGGAGTTACATATTGAAATGAAATTTTGTATACAGACACATCAAACAAAAATCTAGGTCAAGTTCATATTTGGGTCCGATCAAAAAAATTTTGACAGAGTTATGCCCCTTGCATTTCGAAAAATACCAAAATTTCAGGGTTTCCGTTCAATATCTCTGGAATGGATTCACATATGGAAATGAAATTTTGTATACAGACACATCAAACAAAAATCTAGGTCAAGTTCATATTTGGGTCCGATCAAAAAAATTTTGACAGAGTTATGCCCCTTGCATTTCGAAAAATACCAAAATTTCAGAGTTTCCGTTCAATATCTCTTGAATGGAGTTACATATTGAAATGAAATTTTGTTTTCAGACACATCAAACAAAAATCTAGGTCAAGTTCATATTTGGGTCCGATCAAAAAAAATTTGACAGAGTTATGCCCCTTGCATTTCGAAAAATACCAAAATTTCAGGGTTTCCGTTCAATATCTCTTGAATGGAGTTACATATTGAAATGAAATTTTGTATACAGACACATCAAACAAAAATCTAGGTCAAGTTCATATTTGGGTCCGATCAAAAAAATTTTGACAGAGTTATGCCCCTTGCATTTCGAAAAATACCAAAATTTCAGGGTTTCCGTTCAATATCTCTGGAATGGATTCGCATATCGAAATGAAATTTTGTATACAGACACATCAAACAAAAATCTAGGTCAAGTTCATATTTGGGTCCGATCAAAAAAATTTTGACAGAGTTATGCCCCTTGCATTTCGAAAAATACCAAAATTTCAGGGTTTCCGTTCAATATCTCTTGAGTGGAGTTACATATTGAAATGAAATTTTGTTTTCAGACACATCAAACAAAAATCTAGGTCAAGTTCATATTTTGGTTCAATCAAAAATTTTTATGCCCCCTTTGAAGAAGAGGGGACATATTGCTTTGCCGCTGTCTGACTTTCTGTCTATAGGTCCGTCGGTCGGACCACGACAACAGTTTCCGTTCAATACCTCTGAAGTGGATTCACATATTGAAATGAAATTTTGTGTACAGACACATCAAATGAAAATCAAGTATAAAGTTGTGACGGACTTTAATCACAGAAGGGGTAGGGGGGCATTAATGTTTTACAAACATGACTTTTAACTTGTTTAAATAGGGGACAGATGGGGTCCAGCTTCATTATGTGAGCTTTATTATTGAAATAACTATGATTTTTGATATTTGGAAGAAAGAACTAGCTTGTTGTCTTGAGAAAAGCACATTATTTCCATTGTATACCTCATATGTATGGTATGACCGGATGTGAAAGTAAGAGGTCATGTGACTAGCCTTGGGCAAAGAAATGAATGCTGTATTTAGGTAAGAAAACTTTGACGTCATATTTCTCGAATTGCATCAGGTGAAAATTCAAATAAATAGCACATATTATAGAATAAGAAATACACAACAAATAGACATACAGTTTATTAAGAAAATCATTTGAGAAGGATGTCAAATTTGAGTCACTTTGAGGGGTCATGCCCCATTTCCATGTCATCTTCTAATGTACTGCTATAACTTTGAGCAGCATGTCTGACTGACAGGATTTGTTCAGATGAAATCAAGAATAATAGAAGTAATCAGTAATAAGAGTACTTTTTATTGATATGTAGCTTTATATTGTATGAGCAATATAAAATTATTAATATAACGTCAACTATTGCATGCCTTTCATTCAAAACGCTCAATTTTCAATGACCAATACTATGGAGTGCAACCTTATACGCACATATGCTCCTCAATTCAAATTTTCATATTTGGTTGCTATGGTTACCATTTATATCATAAAAAGGTATTACTCTGTTGTTTCTTGAAAATCAAATATAGACATGTTTAATTCAAAAATAAAATTTTTTTGATTGTCATGAAAATTGATGTTGCTCCAGTATTAGCTCATTTGTGCAGGAAAAATGCTGTTAAGTCTGTGACACCATTGTGGATGTGATGCACCTTTGCCATATAGATAAGAGGTTTACATTATGATGAGAGGTATCAAAATATTCTGAAATGTTAAAGTATCTCAAATGACTTAAATTTACCACAATGTGGTTACCATAGCAACCAAAATCTGTTCAAAATATTATAGCTTACATGGGCATTTCTGTTGTTCGCGGTAATGCATTATGGTATATAATTAGCTTCGACGCGACAAAAATATGTCGTTACGACAAAAAAGTTTGTCGTTGCCTTTGCAACATTCTTTTAAGAATGTCATTTTGCCTTTTTTCTATCTTTTAATGTACCATTATAGTACTTAAGCATCATAAATAGCTCCTATTGATCATATATGTATTTCCTATTATGGCCATGTAATGTAACATTGGGGTTAAGGCCTGAAGGTATCATGGGACCTTTGACGGTGTGTCGCGACAAAAGTATAGTGCGTAACACAAAATATCTGGTATCGCAAGATGCGAAAGACCTTTAAAACACATATCGACAAAAAAAATTTCTCGCATAAAGAAAAATGTACTCCTATAGGTTACACTACATAGTATCCGCAGTGTCGCATTTGGAATTTGGCTAGGGATGATTTTTTAAATAGGGGACAGATGGGGTCCAGCTTCATTATGTGAGCTTTATTATTGAAATAACTATGATTTTTGATATTTGGAAGAAAGAACTAGCTTGTTGTCTTGAGAAAAGCACATTATTTCCATTGTATACCTCATATGTATAGTATGACCGGATGTGAAAGTAAGAGGTCATGTGACTAGCCTTGGGCAAAGAAATGAATGCTGTATTTAGGTAAGAAAACTTTGACGTCATATTTCTCGAATTGCATCAGGTGAAAATTCAAATAAATAGCACATATTATAGAATAAGAAATACACAACAAATAGACATACAGTTTATTAAGAAAATCATTTGAGAAGGATGTCAAATTTGAGTCACTTTGAGGGGTCATGCCCCATTTCCATGTCATCTTCTAATGTACTGCTATAACTTTGAGCAGCATGTCTGACTGACAGGATTTGTTCAGATGAAATCAAGAATAATAGAAGTAATCAGTAATAAGAGTACTTTTTATTGATATGTAGCTTTATATTGTATGAGCAATATAAAATTATTAATATAACGTCAACTATTGCATGCCTTTCATTCAAAACGCTCAATTTTCAATGACCAATACTATGGAGTGCAACCTCAGGATGATTTTGCGGGCTCAGAATTTCAAAATAAATTTTGACCAATCAGAAGCGAGCATTTATTTTTGAGCAGAGGAAACGCTGGAACGGACTGTTCACCAAAATTCTACACATAAACTAAAGAAAACACGCAATAGATTGCAATGGATAGGTAAGATGAGAATATCAATGGTGAAAATTAAGTATTATATAGTATTTACTTCTTTTTAACAGATGTATGTATGTCAATATTGCTGGCTCGGCCCGGCCCACGCGTTGCATTGTTTTCAGAATTTTGTCCAGTGTGTGTTCGAACCAGAAATCTGTAACGTTGCCGTTATTTAACCTTTTCTAACAAGGAATCATTCACATTTCTTAGTTACTGTTAAATTAATTTGATTTGAATGGGCAATTCAAATCCCATTATTTATGGTCAGATGGACAGTGATGAGCTGCCCCCCCCCCCCCCCCTCCTGATAGTCATGTTCAGAGTTATTCTGTTGTCAATTGTATTGTTTTACAGTTCTATTGAATGTGTAATATGAACTCATGGAAAAGCCATCTATGAGGACGAAGTCAAAACACTGTTATTATACCCCCCTCCCCCTCCCCCCGCAAAGGAAGTTTTGGGGGTACATTTTGTATATAGGAAAGGCAGTGGCTCCGGATACGAACGTTCGTATCTTTAGACCTATGTCTCGGCATACGAACATGTTTCTGATTGGTTTGTTACTGTAACGTGACTCGGGTCATGTGTCCATAACAAAATAAAAAAAGTTGATTTTTGTAACCATATCAAGGTATACGAGTTTATTCTGCATTATCTGTAATTAAGCAATCGGGACAAGAGGCTATTTTCTATGCTCTCAATCATAATAGTGATCACTGATCAGTAATAGACGTGCACTTGTCAGCTGTTGTGTGCACGTACTGACGTTCCGTCGCTCCAGTGGAATTTGAAGTTTTTTAAAGTTTTGAGACGATAACAAATACGTACATGTAGCTGAAACTCCGTGCTTTTTACTTCATTAACTTTTCAGAATATGTCACAAAAAAGATACAATTTGAACACTAGATTCATTGAAAAAAAAACGAACCAAATTGAAAGATATATGCAGAAGCTCACTACCATTTGTGTTCGTACGCCGAGACATAGGTCTGAAGATACAAACGTTCGTATCCAGAGCCACTGCCTATAGGAAATTAGGAATCACCCTATCGGTCTGTCTGTCTGTCTGTCTGCCATCCGGTTAAGAAGTTTCGAAAGCAGATTTCTTTTATAATATTAATGGTAGGCCTTTCATATTTCATATACACATTCACAATAAAGAGTACTACATTTTGATACCATGACTTTTGACCCTGTGACCTTGACCTTCAGCCTATACAACATTTTATGTTAAGAAGTTTTGAAAGCAGATTTCTTTTACACTATTAATGGTAGGACTTTCATATTTCATACTCCCAATCACCAGGACTTCTAACCCTGTGACCTTCACCCTATACAACATTTAATGTTAAGGTGTTTTGAAAGCTGATTTCTTTTATACTATTAATGGTAGGACATTCATATCTCATACACACATTCACCATTAAAAGTTCTACATTTTGTAGGGCTGTCACGATACGCTAAGCTCACGATACGATACGTATCACGATATTTACTCGATAGGCAGGGTTCTCATTAAGTTTGGAAGTAGGAGGTGAATCAAGAAAAAGTAGGAGGCGATCAAAGGATGCGTGCACCAGGCGTGAGACCTCAAGGGGGCCCGGGGCATGTTCCCCTGGAAAATTTTTGAAATTTAAAAGGCAATAGAGGGCATTTCCCACCATTTAGACCCTATAAAATATCATTAAATCAAGTATATATTTTTAAAATTTACAAGGCAATGGAGGGCATTTCTTCCAGCCATCTAGACAGTAAATAAAAAACTATAGATATTTTTTTCCTTGAATAGTACTTTTATAACATGTGTTGCAAGTTTTATGAACAATTTTCACCACTAGCATTCTCATGAATAAGAGAAATGCTTGGAATTTCCTGTTATACTGGGAAATAGTTGTTTTCTTTCTATCCAAATAGATTGTAAACTAACTCAATAGCTTTCTGATTCCTACATCATGTACATAAAAATAGATCTTACGTTTAGTCACCCCCCCCCCCCCTTTCGCCCATGGAAGCTTTGAACTATCAGTCATAATATTGGTACTTTGATGTATTTTTTGGCTCTCCTCATTGTGAACAATTCTGATTTTTTTTAAATAAAAAACATTTTCCTCTCGCATTTCTTGAGAGCATTGAGTTTTAATATAGATCGTTTGGTCCACGGATGTTAGATATTAAACGAGTATGTGACGTTTTGAATTCTGCAAAAGGGATCACGCACTCAGCAGTTACTGTCGGCTCACATCTTGTGGATGCATCAATAGACTCAATATTACAACGAGTTGTTGATATTGTTTGTATAATTACTAGTACGTTGTTTACATACAGAAAATATGCCGCGTTGAAATCAATGTTTTCTCACTGTAGTTACAGAAATATTTAACGCGTACCTTGTAAAGTGACAGCTTTTTAAAGGACAACGTAATTTCCTTTAATTAAGTAGACGTTCAATTTTCATACTTAAAGAAACTGACATTGAAATACTACACTTTTTTTACGGAAAGTAGACGGCGATTTTACCCAAAGTAGGAGGCGAGAAATCGCCGGTCGCCGGCTCTTAATGAGAACCTTGGATAGGATTTGTATCACGATTAGGGCTGTAACGGTTCAGAAATCTTTTGGTTCGGTTCGGTTTGAATTATGAACCTCGGTTTTTCGGTTTTCGATTCAGTTTATAGCAGAGCAAGTTTCTTAGTATTATTACCAGTTTGTTAGGTATTTTTCTCTATTGTGTTGATGTGTTATAATCCAGTTAATGTGACAATGTAATCTTGATATCAAAATGATACAAAGTCATACTCTAACTGAATTAGAATTTTCATAATCCAAAAAGTGCACTGGAATTGCTTTTAGATTATATTACTTGCTCTATAAATTTCACAAATACACTCAAAATATGAGACAAGTTTAAAACTGTCCTAGAGATGTACATGTACTGGAAAGATTCCACGAATCATATACTAATATAACCAAATTTTCAATCATGTACCTGTTCTGTAATCTGAGCCGCCCGCTGGCTAACTTGTTAAATTTTGCGGAGTTTCTGAATGCAAGTAGATCAGGTCATACTCGGCCTGCTTATCTTCAGGACGATGTCACGCATATGTTTTTAGTTAATATTTGTGCCGACATTGCCGAAGTAGAACAAGTCGAATACTTAAATTCAATTTTGCAAATTCTGCAAACAGTAATCGTCTTATCGACCACCCTCCGAATTTCAAACAATCAAAATGATCACCTGGGACCTCTGTTTTGACGTCTGGGTCGCCATTACTAAACCTAAAAAGTTTATCGAAGAAGGCGGCCTACGATTGGTCGTTTCGTCAGAGGTGACCAATCAAAACGTTTGTTATTTGAGAGAAAATCAAGTGATAAAAAAAGAAAAAAAACCGAATCGAAATCTGGAAATTCCGAACCGAATCGAACCGTGAGATTTTGAACCGCGGTTAACTGACTTTTCGGTTAATCGTTACAGCCCTAATCACGATACATCATTTTTATTGTAGATATGTAGGCATTTCTGCAATTCGTCAGATATTTTAATAAAACAAGTTCAACAACAACAAATTAAGATCATTCATAACTTGAATGCTTTGAGAATTATTGTATTGACTAGAAAACACAGTGATTGGAAATCTATGGGTCCTGGGTGCAGGTCGCAAAGGCAGATCAATTCCCTGAACTTTCGCTCTCTTATTAAGCTGATTTAATTTAATTTTATGCCCCCGGAATCAAAGATTCGGGGGCATATAGTTTTTGGCCTGTCCGTCTGTTTGTCTGTTTATCTGTTTGTCTGTTTGTCTGTTTGTCCGAAAAACTTTAACATTGGACATAACTTTTGAATGGGAAGTGATAGGGCTTTCATATTTCACATGTGTATTCCTTGTGACAAGACCTTTCCATTGATACCAAAATTTTTGACCTCGTGACCTTGACCTTGACCTTTGACCTACTTTTCAAAAACTTTAACATTGGGCATAACTTTTGAATGGTAAATGATAGGGCTTTCATATTTCACATGTGTATTCCTTGTGACAAGACCTTTCCATTGATACCAAAATTTTTGACCTCGTGACCTTGACCTTGACCTTTGACCTACTTTTCAAAAAACTTTAACATTGGGCATAACTTTTGAATGGTAAGTGATAGGCCTTTCATAATTCACATGTGTATTCCTTGTGACAAGACCTTTCCATTGATACCAAAATTTTTGACCTCGTGACCTTGACCTTGACCTTTGACCTACTTTTCAAAAAACTTTAACATTGGGCATAACTTTTGAATGGTAAGTGATAGGCCTTTCATAATTCACATGTGTATTCCTTGTGACAAGACCTTTCCATTGATACCAAAATTTTTGACCTCGTGACCTTGACCTTGACCTTTGACCTACTTTTCAAAAAACTTTAACATTGGGCATAACTTTTGAATGGTAAGTGATAGGCCTTTCATAATTCACATGTGTATTTCTTGTGACAAGACCTTTCCATTGATACCAAAATTTTTGACCTCGTGACCTTTACCTTGACCTTTGACCTACTTTTCAAAAACTTAAACATTGGGCATAACTTTTGAATGGTAAGTGATAGGGCTTTCATATTTCACATGTGTATTCCTTGTGACAAGACCTTTCCATTGATACCAAAATTTTTGACCTCGTGACCTTGACCTTAACCTTTGACCTACTTTTCAAAAAACTTTAACATTGGGCATAACTTTTGAATGGTAAGTGATAGGGCTCTCATATTTCACATGTGTATTCCTTGTGACAAGACCTTTCCATTGATACCAAAATTTTTGACCTCGTGACCTTGACCTTGACCTTTGACCTATTTTTCAAAAACTTTAACATTGGGCATAACTTTTGAATGGGAAGTGATAGGGCTTTCATATTTCACATGTTCATTCCTTGTGACAAGACCATTCCATTGATACCAAAATTTTTGACCTCGTGACCTTGACCTTGACCTTTGACCTACTTTTCAAAAACTTAAACATTGGGCATAACTTTTGAATGGTAAGTGATAGGGCTTTCATATTTCACATGTGTATTCCTTGTGACAAGACCTTTCCATTGATACCAAAATTTTTGACCTCGTGACCTTGACCTTAACCTTTGACCTACTTTTCAAAAAACTTTAACATTGGGCATAACTTTTGAATGGTAAGTGATAGGGCTCTCATATTTCACATGTGTATTCCTTGTGACAAGACCTTTCCATTGATACCAAAATTTTTGACCTCGTGACCTTGACCTTGACCTTTGACCTATTTTTCAAAAACTTTAACATTGGGCATAACTTTTGAATGGGAAGTGATAGGGCTTTCATATTTCACATGTTCATTCCTTGTGACAAGACCATTCCATTGATACCAAAATTTTTGACCTCGTGACCTTGACCTTGACCTTTGACCTACTTTTCAAAAACTTTAACATTGGGCATAACTTTTGAATGGTAAGTGATATAGCTTTCATATTCCACATGTGTATTCCTTGTGACAAGACCTTTCCATTGATACCAAAAATTGTGACCTCGTGACCTTGACCTTGTCCTTTGACCTACTTTTCAAAAACTTTAACATTGGGCATAACTTTTGAATGGTAAGTGATAGGGCTTTCATATTTCGCATGCGTATTCCTTGTGACAAGACCTTTCCATTGATACCAAAATTTTTGACCTTGTGACCTTGACCTTTGACCTTTTAACCCAGTGACCTCACATACATGTACTTTACAGAAAATAGTGTTCATTCTAACAAAGATGCCACCGGGGGCATTCGTGTTTCACAAACACAGGCTTTATTCAATTTTTCTTTCAGTACACCTGGTGTAGCCTTGACATTACTTTCTTATCCAAGCATGTGCACGCTGCACGATCAGAGGCTATCTACGACATCTGTATATCTGATGCTGAATGTGGAAAAGAATGATGTACATATTCAAAAGATGTAGAGTACTGTAACCAAAAGTTGCCATGGACATGGATCAAGGATTGGTATGACTTAAAGTTAAACATGTATTATTATAATATTAACAATTGTAATACATTATGTATATCATCATGTCCTGTAATTTTGTGAAATATCTTAAATACTTAAATGTCTTTATTTGAAATCAAATCTTGTAAATTGTGTGTTGTTATTTTGGACTTGGAACAAAAAATCATCGGACATTTTGTCTGGCTCGAAACTAGAAACTGTCGGACATTCGAAAAATCCACTGGAGATTGCTGGCAATCCGGCACTTTTCGTAAACTCTGAAGACTTATTTGATAAATTTCAACATATTAAATCTTCATTTTCACTTTCAGGTCAATATTGTACTGTTACCATTGAAGAACTAGAAGGACTGCATGAAAAATTAGCATCCAATGATGTCAATGTAAGCTTCTTACTATATTGAGTTGAGACACTTCATTTATGTCGCCTGCAACATAACAGCGACATAAAGGGATCATTTGTCAGGCATCTGCCTGTCTGTCTGTCTATCTGTCTGGTAGTCACACTTTTACATTTTTGGCTATACATCATACATCTTTCAAATTGGCAGGGATGGTAAAGCATGATGGGACTAAATTTTTACCCAAATCAGATCAGGGTCATTTTCAAGGAAGAGGTCACACATTTTTGGTCAAACAACAAATAACTATTTATAACAGACACAGACAGATAAGTTGTGGGAGAAAAACAATCAAACAAAACCATGAGGGAGGGATGGCTAAATCTCAACCCTCATGTACAAAATTTTGCTTGTCCACGACTCGGCAAGCCTCGTTCTTGACTTGCAGAAATTTGCACACTCGGGTTGAAATTTCACTATCACCGTGGTATAATAGAGAGGTTTAGCAAAGCGAATTTGTACACGTACGTCAAAAAGTTGTTTATGACGTCATAACATTTTGCGCTCCACACACCTGTGTTACACGTTCGGTAAAACATGTAAAGCTGTAAGTACACGTTTATGATTAAATGTACTTGTAGATTTTATAAGCAACTGAATGCAGATAACCTATGAAAACCTATATTCAATTTATTTGGGAACATATGTCCTTTCTGAATATTAGAAGGGATTGCAAATAAAATGTATCACATTTTAAAGAAGAACCCTCAAATTTGACCAAAAATTTTACTCTTGAAATTTAATTTTTATGTTATATAAATCTGATTACTTGGAATAGATAAATCAATTCACTGTCAATGCTGAATGCACCTTACCTTTAGAATCTAGATTGCAAGTTATTGACGAATAAGCAGTTGTAAACAAAATATAAATTATGTCACAAAACGTATATACGATTTACACATAGCAGTACGTGTTGTGACATCTGCTCAACCACATAACTTCAACGTGTAAACAGATAACATGTAAATACACGTACAAGTTCTCGTACACGTACAAGTTTGGGTTCCATGGGGGGATAAATTTGTGCCTTTTTGGAACTTCCACTTTCTTATAATTCACAAATTGTTGACATAAGCATCTTGTGACGTCCCAACCTGCAATATTAGTTCTCTACAACTGTAGTTTGTAATTCTGTTGCCGCTTACTGTATCATTTTTTTTTCATTCATTCCAGGTGAGACAGAAGAAAAAGTAGAGGACAGAAGAAAAAGTAGAGGACAGAAGAAAAAGTTTCGTAACAGTGGTCTGAAACATCATGAACTGGGATTTCCGTCGAGTGTCAATCTCTGCAGAATAACAAATTTTATCTGAAAGAGATCTCTATTGACTTTGTCTGTTTTTGGCAAGGATAAAATTTGTCTATCATTTCTAAACACTTGTTTAAAAATATCTGGGTTTTTTTTTTTCAAAAAATACAGGTACATTTTATTTCTGTAGTGGTTTCAAGGGACACGTCCATCTTTTTCTAAATTTTATTTCCATCTTAGAAAACATGACATATTAATATCAATGAAGAATGGAAGATGCCATTTTTAAATTGAAAGCTCAAAATTGTATATTTATGATTTCATGGAATCTTGTACATCTGATGTTGAATAAGCATGTATTCTGAATAAATATTACACAGTATGATAAGCATGTTTTAGGGTTTTTTATCATGACATACATGTAAAGAGTACATAGAAGAATATACATGTAGCCTTGATGCTGATATAAAGAAATACGAAAAGTACAGGATTCAAAACTTTCAAATCCACTGTATATACTAACACATAAAGAGATATTATTTCCTTTTTCATACAGTTACAGTATATGGAAAACAGTTTACAATTTTACAAGATATGGAAACCAAACGGAAACATCAAGTTTCCAACTAATTTCCAACATGGAAACCAGCTCTTACACAGGCTTACAAGATGTGGAAACCAAAAGGAAACTTGAGGTTTCCAACCCGATTCCAAGTGGTTTCCATCGTGGAAACCAGCTCTTATACAGGTTTACAAGGTATGGAAACCAAAAGGAAACTTGAGGTTTCCAACCCGATTCCAAGTGGTTTCCATTGTGGAAACCGGGCGGTTAGCGCTTTCCAAACACATGGAAACCACTGGTTTCCATTATGGAAACCTGGTGGAAACCATATGGAAACCCCGGGTTTCCATGTGGTTTCCTACAGGTTTCCAAGGTATGGAAACCTGTTTTTTCGTCCTGTGTGACTACTGCATATTTTCAAATATATAAAACTTTTTTATGGCTCATTTTTATTTTCAATCTAGACCTTTCGGAATAAATTTTACGTTTTCAATAAAATTTATTTTCAGCGACACTGTATCTTTAATTTTTTCATAATTTGAGTTTTTGTTAAATCTAATGTAATCAAAGCTGATTAAATAAACGACGTTTCAATCTCCAACATAAACAATGCACGTATGGTCATTGAGTACAGGTACAGTTGTACAACGTCTACAACCACGCATTTTCACAGTCAGAACAAACCGGCCTTTATCGAAAATAAATTCAGTTCTCTCTCTCTCTCTCTCTCTCTCTCTCTCTCTCTCTCTCTCTCTCTCCGGACGCACACATATATACATATAGGCAGAAGATTTTTATTGTTCCGCGAGAGCGAGGAAGACAGGTTAACTCTTGAATATAACGACATTTCCCACTAATTTAGATAGTATATTATTTTATAAAATGTTCGTGTGTTCATTAATTAGTTTCTTTTTTCCCAATTCTTTTTTTTTCTTTTACACGCCTTCCTTCTTTCAAACAAACGAACAAAGGTATGGGGTATTCATGCGCCGAGAGAGTCGGTCATGATTTTTAGCGCTCTGAATAAAATGTGAGAAAACCCGTTTTTACACCTTTTTAAGTGGATTTGAGAGCCGATAGTATTTACCACACAGACTGTATATATGCATTGCTGATATTTTGAGTGTTTTTGGATGATTTTAAGAATCCTCTTTGTGTGGTAAGTGACTTTGTTTATCAGCGATCAGCGATCCTCCATATTGAGAAGTTCTCACTGAGTACACATACTGTAAACATGATGAACGATAACGATAAACGTGGACTTTCCCTGAGTTCATCGGATCTTTCCCCCTCGATATCCCATATACATAAGAAGCAGAACATTGGGGGATTCGATTTGACAAATACAGGTTTTATCCAAGGTCAAAATTTCCTGTCAACCTCGCTCCAATCTAAGATAGCGTCCATAGTTCAGGGCAGCAGCGCTATATCTGGGATCGCGGGAGGGGCAGGAACAAGTCCAGGTCCCGATCCACCTTTTTCCTCGGAAAGCACTTTCACTTCTACGCCCAAGTATATTAACCCGTCTTATGCCCCGAAACTGGTCAACACCAATAAGGACCCTAATGACCCTAATGTCAGCCAGTCTCCAACGTCTTCAGCCCATGCCACTGACATGCTATCAGAAAATGATATCATCCGCATTGCTCTCACGGTCAAAAGCCTCATATCTAGCGAAATCCAGTCCATCACTGCCCACCTCGGCAGCTGTATAGATACCCTGGCGGAAGAAAACAAACAGCTCAAGCATCAAATTGACGAACTTGAGATGTATTCTCGCCGTAGCTGCATCCGCGTCTTCGGTGTTGATGAGGGCAAAACTGATACAGACGCTGCTATAATGGATATTGCGTCCAAAGCTGATGTACGTTTAGACCGCAAAGACCTGATAGTGTCTCATCGTGTAGGAAAACCAAGTAATGGTAAACCTAGAGCTATTATTGCACGCATAGCCAATTATCACACCCGCCACCAGCTTATAACACTTGGACATTTAACTTCGGAATGGACATTTTTCCGAACTTGAGGTCCTAAAAGGACTATTTCTGGGAAAATTTTGAGTTGTTCTATGTGAAGTACTGATCAAAATAAGGTGTTTCATCAACTTTTGATTTACCTAGGTCAACAGGTATGAGAGCTAGAGCCACTTGAAAAAAAAAATCCCACGGGCCTGTCCGTGGGATTTTTTATCCTGTCAAAATCCCGTCAAAAATCCTGTGGGATTTTTGTGAATCCCGTGGGATTTTTTATCCTGACTTTGGATTGACAGGATTTTTTATCCCGTCCCAATCAAAGACGGGAGAAAAAATCCTGTCAATTTAAAGACAGGATAAATAATCCTGTAAAAGGTATTGACAGGATAAATTATCCTGTCAACTGTCATTATGGGAGAAAAAATCCTGTAAGTTGTAAGTCAGGATAAAATATCCTGTCAATAGTTACGGAAGAAAAAAAACCTGTCAATTTTTTCATAACATCAATTGATTTTTTAAACTTAGATCAATAACCAAATACCTTGTATGTTACTTAATGCCAGTATTACAAGAAATTTTGTGTCATATGTTCTACAAGATCTATAAGCCTACACAATATTATTATCTTTCATAAATAAAGCAATCAACAGGACTCTTCTTTAATTTCGAAGTTTTTTATTTCAATGAGTAATTTATCAAGCCATTGACAATCGTTGAATGTGTTCATAAACTAAAAAAAAAACATGTTCAGTAACCATTTTTTAAAGTTTGGAGTAAAGAATTTTCCAAGTTTAAATAATTCAAAAAAAATTCATGCTTTTCTTGAGCGGTTGTCTCATGAATTTAAAATTGTAAATTTTATACCATAGACATAAGTCTAATGCACGGGATGTATTTTGAACATTATGACATGTGAATGTTGTGACATGGTCACCGTACACAGTGCACAATACACCAAGTGATGAAAATGAGGAAACTCGAGCTCAAAGTAACACGGTAAAGATAAATACGAAGGAACAACCCAGCAATCATATTATCTAATGCAAATGAAAAATATGATTGCGAGTAAACATTATTATTGGCTTTGCAGTAATAACACTGTCTTTCTTTCCAGCTTTTTCTCACTCAGTTCAGCTCCGTCGACCGCCTTCTTCTGTAAACAAAGGTTTCAGACAACTCGATTGTTTGTATGGTTCGCTCTGCCTGTATTCACTCGAGAAACACAAATTGAGAGCATGGAGTTTACTGTTATATAGACGTCCCTGACGAGAGCTCGTACAAAATCCATCCAGACAAACAGACAAACAAAACAAAATCTAAAAAAAAAAAATTCCCCGGAACTAAAAAAAGGCTTTCTCCACGCTATCGATTTATTCGACGGAAGACCCTCCTTTTTCTCTAGACTCCAAGAAGGAAGGTAAAATGCCACACGGTCAAAACGTTAGAATGTAAACGTCTTCAAATTGAATAGCATCATTTAAGAACAAATAAATTGGCAACGTGGACCAGACATGCACGTTTCGGGTACTTAACCCTCATCAGTGATCCTAAATCCTAAATCTAAACAATGTAATATGCCAAAAAGTATGAAAGTTACTATGTCGAAAAGGGTACCGAAAGACGTAGCAGGATTGATGGGATATGATGCTACAGGACCCACTTTTTAGAAATTTCAAGAAATTTTTATAACAGAAATTTAGATTGCGTTGAAGAAACGATCAACCGAAATTGATCGAACTTGGCTACATGTGCCCTCGGGGACTCCTGGTCCACCAGCAGTGACACTCACCAAGTGGTATAAATGTAAACGTCTTCAAATTGAATAGCATCATTTAAGAACAAATAAATTGGCAACGTGGACCAGACATGCACGTTTCGGGTACTTAACCCTCATCAGTGATCCTAAATCCTAAATCTAAACAATGTAATATGCCAAAAAGTATGAAAGTTACTATGTCGAAAAGGGTACCGAAAGACGTAGCAGGATTGATGGGATATGATGCTACAGGACCCACTTTTTAGAAATTTCAAGAAATTTTTATAACAGAAATTTAGATTGCGTTGAAGAAACGATCAACCGAAATTGATCGAACTTGGCTACATGTGCCCTCGGGGACTCCTGGTCCACCAGCAGTGACACTCACCAAGTGGTATAAATGTAAACGTCTTCAAATTGAATAGCATCATTTAAGAACAAATAAATTGGCAACGTGGACCAGACATGCACGTTTCGGGTACTTAACCCTCATCAGTGATCCTAAATCCTAAATCTAAACAATGTAATATGCCAAAAAGTATGAAAGTTACTATGTCGAAAAGGGTACCGAAAGACGTAGCAGGATTGATGGGATATGATGCTACAGGACCCACTTTTTAGAAATTTCAAGAAATTTTTATAACAGAAATTTAGATTGCGTTGAAGAAACGATCAACCGAAATTGATCGAACTTGGCTACATGTGCCCTCGGGGACTCCTGGTCCACCAGCAGTGACACTCACCAAGTGGTATAAATGTAAACGTCTTCAAATTGAATAGCATCATTTAAGAACAAATAAATTGGCAACGTGGACCAGACATGCACGTTTCGGGTACTTAACCCTCATCAGTGATCCTAAATCCTAAATCTAAACAATGTAATATGCCAAAAAGTATGAAAGTTACTATGTCGAAAAGGGTACCGAAAGACGTAGCAGGATTGATGGGATATGATGCTACAGGACCCACTTTTTAGAAATTTCAAGAAATTTTTATAACAGAAATTTAGATTGCGTTGAAGAAACGATCAACCGAAATTGATCGAACTTGGCTACATGTGCCCTCGGGGACTCCTGGTCCACCAGCAGTGACACTCACCAAGTGGTATAAATGTAAACGTCTTCAAATTGAATAGCATCATTTAAGAACAAATAAATTGGCAACGTGGACCAGACATGCACGTTTCGGGTACTTAACCATCATCAGTGATCCTAAATCCTAAATCTAAACAATGTAATATGCCAAAAAGTATGAAAGTTACTATGTCGAAAAGGGTACCGAAAGACGTAGCAGGATTGATGGGATATGATGCTACAGGACCCACTTTTTAGAAATTTCAAGAAATTTTTATAACAGAAATTTAGATTGCGTTGAAGAAACGATCAACCGAAATTGATCGAACTTGGCTACATGTGCCCTCGGGGACTCCTGGTCCACCAGCAGTGACACTCACCAAGTGGTATAAATGTAAACGTCTTCAAATTGAATAGCATCATTTAAGAACAAATAAATTGGCAACGTGGACCAGACATGCACGAAGTACGTTTTTTTTTAATTGTCTCTATTTCAGTAGAAAATGACGTCTTTCCCTCCCCTCAGCCCCCTCCCCTTTCCTCCAATCCAAGAACCACTGACTACCTCCATTCACTTTACATGTGTCGAAGGACTTTTTTTTTAAATAATGAATCGGAACCGTTGAAGATGACTGATTGGAGGGATGGGGGTAGGGTTTGTTTTTTAATAATTTATTTCATTTGATTATTTTTTATTTATTTATATATTTGTTTATATTTTTTGTTGAAAATTAGAAGATATGTAGCTCCAGATTTTATTTCAAAATTTTCCCGGGGTGGGGTGGGGGAGGGGGAACAGGAGGGAACGACCTCCCGTGCTATCCTCGACTCGGCGCCTCGATCCTTGAATCGGCGCTTTAGGCAAATACAAATCACCACCTCCCCGCATCGCACTCTGAAATCGCCCCTGTAAGATTTATACTTTCTCTGATTTTTTTTCTGATTTTTATTTTTTAGCCGTAGATTTAGCTATTCAAAATTACTCAGGTCAAAAAAAAAAAAAAAAAAAAAATTACATACTCTATAGCTGGGTGTGGGATCGGATTTATTTTCAGTTTGAATTTGTTATATTCATGATACATGTACATATTTCGAGTAATTTATTTATCAACTTTGAATAAATTTGTAGGGACGAATTTAGGAGGAAGGGGGGGGGGGGTAATGTAAAAACCTTCGGTGTGGAAGTTCAAAAACTGCAATTTTTATGTCGCCTGCAATACAAGAGCTACACAATAATCCTATTTGAAATGTCATTCCATTGTTATATGTATATGAAAAATAGCTCGATCTGGAGGGGAACGAGTACGGGTAGTGGATACACCCCTCATCCAATATCTTTTCTGGTGTACCAGCTCAGAGCTGTTTTAGCTGTACGTATTATTTTACACAAACCTAAAAAAAAAAATTCAGGATGATGATTACGACGACGACGATGATGATAACGACGACGACGACGACGATGATGATGATGATGATGATGATGATGATGATGATGATGATGATGATGATGATGATGATGATTACGACGATGATAATGTTGATGGAGATGATGATGATGATGATGATGATGATGATGATGATGATGATGATGATGATGATGATGATGATGATTAAGACGATGATTAAGACGACGACGACGACGACGACGATGATGATGATGATGATGATGATGATGATGATGATGATGATGATGATGATGATGATGATGATGATGATGATGATGATTACGACGATGATTAAGACGACGACGACGATGATGACGACGACGATGATGATGATGATGATGATGATGATGATGATAATGATGATGATGATGATGATGATGATGATGATGATGATGATGATGATGATGATGATGATGATGATGATGATGATGATGATGATTAAGACGACGACGACGACGACGACGATGATGATGATGATGATGATGATGATGATGATGATGATGATGATGATGATGATGATGATGATGCATTGAAGTTTTCTCTGTTTAACATCAGAAATAACAACAATTTTCAATTATTTCATACACTTTTAAAAAAGTTAATCCGTATGTTGTCGTGGTCAATGGTGAATATAACACATATGATGTCTGGAAACTTGTTTTATAGGCTCTCTCTCTCTCTCTCTCTCTTTCTCTCAAGTGAGTATGTGTATGTCTCTTATGACGAAATTGTATGATATGTATGTTAAGGAGAGGGCGTTTATAATGTTGTATAACTTGAGCGAAGCTCAAGTGAGCTATTGTCATAGCGCTTCGTCCGACGTCCGTCCGTCCGTCGTCCGTCCGGTGTAATTTTTTTTTTTTACATTTTCGACATCTCCTCTGCAACCACAGCACATAATTTCACGAAACTTTTTCAAGGTCCTCTACAAAGTTTATGTTTTTCGTGCCAATCAGTCAATAAATCAATCTCCTACACATGCGTCCGATTTCAGTTCCGCTTTTCTTCCCTTTAAATCTACTGCCGATCGGTCAACAAATATGACCAACGATGGCTCTGATAGGCTGACGCATATATTCGACATCTCCCTACCACCACTGCACAGAATTTCACGAAAACTTACGTATACAGTAAGCAAATTTCAAGGTCCTCCAATATTCATTTTTGTCTGCAACTCAGGTGAGCGATGGGCCCCCTTGGGCCTCTTGTTTTTTTTTTTGGGGGGGGGGCACATATTTATTTTGATCTCGGTGAATTGAGTTAGTATATAACAATGTAAGAAATTAGTTAAAATATTCGGCAGATTGAAATATCTCTTCCAAAGGGAAGGGATAATATAAATAAAAGCACAAACACTCGTTTACACAAATTTTCTGCCCCTTGGCTTCAGTGGCGGGTTCAGGGGGTGCGGAGGGCCCCCCCCCCCCCGGCACTAACCCAAAACATGTCAAAACAGGTATATTATGGCCAATTTTAGATGACAATCGGCATAATTCGCCCTGTGACCTCCCGGTCAATGGTGCGCTGGATCCGCCAATGGGCCTTTATCAAGTGTAAAAACGACAAAGTATTCAAAAAGTGACATCCATCCTTGCTCCTAAAAAGACTAAGTGCATCCATCCTTGCTTGTGGGGTTCAGGTCGGGCCTCCCCCGAGAAAATTTTGAAATAATGAAGCAATTTGGCATCTGAAGCATATTTGAACTGAATTTAGGAGGGATTAGACGCGCATGATTCAGTCAGTGTCAGTAACGATAATTAGTATGTATTTTTTTTTTAAATCGACATTTTCTGATGCTTTATTGTTTTTGCACGGAATGCAGAAGTCAACATGTTCAGGGTTTTCTAAGGAAATTTGCGGATCATGAAAAGTTTTGAAAGGGCTGGGAGGTCAGCCCGTGCGGGGGGGGGGGGGGGGGGGGGGTTCCAGCCGTAAATTCACGTAAAACTAGGATAAAATCAGCATTTCCTGCATATACCTGACGGGACCGTACACCCCCCCCCCCTAACGACACAACCTCCTCGACAAACAAGAAGGTATAATTATTCATTGTAAATTCGATTTTAAAATAAAGAATAACATGCATTTTTGACTCTTTGCAAAATTCTTGGAGGTAGCCGGTCCAAATCTGGCCTTATTTTAATAATGAACTCAAATTTGAAAATATGTTTAAAAAGTATTAAAAAAAATAATAACAGAAAGGATTCCGACTTCAATTTTATAGAAGAATACTTCAAATATTTGGTTAAGAAATATGTGTGTTTTATGACTTGCATACATGACTGTTATTCCCGATTCATGCCTCAGGTTCAGATGAAGAAAATCCTATATGAACATCATTCAATGCAGGTTGTTTCCGAAACGTGTACGTCCACGTACATACGATGAACATGGCAGCAATGCATCCTTCCCGACTTTGTAATCTATTCTAATCGGTAAATTCTGGTGTGTTTTGGGGCTATTTCTGACCAATTTCAAAGATTTTTTAGGAAACAGTAGTTCAATGCTTCAAAAAGCATGTCATAATTAAGTGCCCCTTCGTTGGGCACTGCCGGGGGGGGGGGCATATGCCCCCATGCCCCCCCCCCCCTTCCCCGGCTGAATCCGCCACTGATACCTACACTCATATAACACGTTTGACAAACAACATAAAAATATACATCGAGTTTTGTCCTCGTTACAAAAAACAACACAGATTTTTTTTTTTTTTTTTTTTTTTGCTTGTCAAAAATTCCAGATTTGAGCCTTTTCCCATCACCTTTTCTCATCCGAGCTGGAAAATGAAATGCAAGATGGACGACAGGCAGTTCAGATACATGCACACAAAAAGCCAACCATCGTTCTCTCGATCTCAGACTGTGCCTGCACCACAATGCCGATGGGGATCGTCGCTGAACTTCAACGAAAGCCGTTTGGAGAGGTAGAGATTGACCAATTTCGAGACGACGGAGTTATAAAAAAAAAAAAAAACCTGCGGCAAAACGGAGCCACACACATTTAATTATCTTGATATTAGCTTTTCGTTTAATCACAATATAGGAAACTTAACAAGTCCCGGTTGTCAATCGGTAAATGTGACTAGCTTATTCAACAGATCACAAAGAAGACCTCGAAGTCATGGCATTCGAAAATATAATAGGCCTGAGATACATAGTTTCTCCTTCGATGACTTGGTTCCATTTTTGAATGAGCCTCTAGGCCTGCATTATATTCGTACCAAATTATACTCTGTTCCTTTACGGAAGTTACACGAAATCTACGATTATACGAAGGACCTCGCATATACCGATACACGTTCCCCAGAATACAGACTACAAGGAGTCATCTTGGACATTTCTACTTTTCGTTTATTTCAAGCAGTTAGATCAGATAAATCAGAGGAGAAAACAAACCGCCCTTTCATTAAAGTAAGATTTGCAAACAAAGGTATTGATAACTTGAATCTTGGTCAAATTTTGAATCACAAAACTGTCACAGAAAAAATCCCACCATATTTCAAAAGAAAAGAAACTCCTTGTATTTCCTATAGCTACACACCAACAGTTGCATCTAAAATTTACAATTACAAACGATTCCTGCAGTGTATTGATTTAAGTAATCCCTCACTACATCCACTTCCCTGCGAATGTTCTTCATCGGATTTCAACTACTCTCCTTGTGGACACGTTATTACTGGTGACCTTAGTATAGTCAAGAACGACAAGTTGAGAGAATTGTTAAAAAAGGGTCCCAAATACAGAGAAAGTATGTCCTTTACATGGAACCAAAATGTCAAAATTATCATGGACTCTTGTGAGGAATATGCAAGACGTTGGGCAAAGAAAGAGGATGTACAGCTCGACACCCTTTCCGAATGGATAAAATCAATCAGAGGGTTACTTTTATCTAGAATTAACCGATTAAAATCAACTGTGAACACCAGATTCGTGTCTATATTTAAAGACCCTGATGTTATCACAGAACTTACCTACCTCCAAGAACATTATGTCATCACACCAGCGGACAAAGCCTCAAATAATTACACATTTACTTGCAAAAAGTACTATTTCGACAGTCTAGTTAAAGAGTTGGGTTTAAATTCGACACCTGGAAATCCCACTTACACCCCAACAAACCTTTCTGCCTCTGAAATAATAGATAACCACAAATCAGCTCTTGCTTCCTTTGGCTTCGACACTACCAATTTAGATTTAGATTTACCATACTTATACTGCATACCTAAAATGCATAAGAATCCGTACAAACAACGTTTCATCGCTGGTTCCTCAAAATGTTCTACCAAATCTGTATCGATCTTACTCACCAAAGTTTTATCTGAAATCAAATCTGGGCTACAAAAATATTGTTCGACAGTATATTCTCGCAGTGGTATCAACCAGATGTGGATTTTAAAGAATTCGAAGGAACTTTTAGAACATCTGAAATCCACTCATTTTAGTAGAGTCCATTCGATCAAAGCCTTTGATTTTTCGACACTTTACACTACAATTCCACATTCTAAATTGAAAGAAAGACTCGCAAAAATTATAAGTAATGCGTTTACAAGTAAGAACGGTAATCGCAAATACAAATTTATTGTTGTTAACTATGACAAAACCTACTTTGTAAAAGAAAAGTCAGATTCTGAAAATAAGTACACTGAAACAGACATTATTCAGATGTTAAACTTTCTGATCGACAACATTTTTGTGGTGTTTGGAGGAAAGGTCTTCCAGCAAATTGTCGGAATTCCAATGGGTACCAATTGTGCCCCACTCCTTGCCGACATTTTCCTTTACTCGTACGAAGCTGAATTCATTCAATCTTTGGTCTCTGAAGGGAAAAGATACTTAGCTTCTGATTTCAACTTCACTTACAGATACATAGACGATGTGTTGTCCATCAATAATCCAAAATTCGCGGATTACCTGAGCAGTATCTATCCTTCGGAGCTTGAAGTCAAAGAAACTACAGAGACAAATAATTCAGCATCCTATTTGGACATAATGTTGTCCTACGACACTGATGGTCACATGAACACCTCACTCTATGACAAACGTGACGACTTCAATTTCAGCATTACGAACTTTCCTTTTCTGAGTAGCAACATCCCTTCATCGCCTGCTTATGGCGTGTTCATATCTCAGTTGATACGCTATGCCAGAGCAAGTACCAAATATACGGATTTTGTTCTGAGAGCTAGGCGTCTTTCAGATAAGCTTCTCAGTCAGGGATATGTTTGTGACCGACTAACATCGTCACTGAGGAAGTTCTACGGTCAATATGGGGAACTCGTCATACACTATGATGTCCCACTATCCAGAATGGTGGATGATATTCTGTCATAGACCATTTGAACCATCCAACCAAAGATTGTACTCTATATCTTCCAAAATGGAAGTAACCGGATGTGACAGTTCTACCGAATTGAAGCGACGGGTGTTGCATGCAAGCAGGAGATGCTTACTCTTCCTGGGCACCTGGTCTCACTCTCATATCGGGAGTTCGCTTCTTTTCATATGGTGGAGGTTTTTGTTTTTGTTTGCTTTGGTTCCTGTTTTGTCCTGATTTTGTATGCCTTCGGTTTCTGATTTTCTGAATTATCGATTTTGTACTGTAGACAGGGATATGGTCATTATCCATATTTGTCATTTAATATCCCTGCTAAATCGTAATTTTCATATCTTTAATCATGATTAAAATTAATTTTTTTTTAAATCTCCTTTTTTTCTTTTAGAAACAATAAACCTGAACTGAATCTCGGATACTTACCGAAGTGAATATATAAACGCATCGCGGTAAATTTTAAATTTTAGGGAAGGGGGAGGGTAGGCAGGAAGACTTGCAGGTCGAATTATTCTTTTCGGTGCTTTTCAGTGCAAGAATTTTGTTCACGGCCCACCGGGCGGGATTAGTAATTTCTTATCATTATCCTGGACGTATATTAAATTTAATTATAATGTGTTTTTAATCTATTTATTATCCGGAATCTTTTTATAAAGGTTAGGGGTAAAATATTTTGTTCAAATTCTTTAAACCCCCCCCCCTTAAAAATATGATTGGTGACCAGTGGGTAAAATACCCTTCGCCTTCCCCTTCGATTTGTCAATGGTTGCATCGGTGCGGGTAATACCCCTGGGCTGATCTGTAACCATAGTGACGAAGGCAGTGAACCGTGAAGGTGTTGGTCACCAGCGCGCAGCGATACTTGGACTCTGCGGGATGTATATTCCAAGTTTCGATGTGACAGCTCGAGGGTGTAAACACTGATTGAGCCAGGATATTCGAGGGGCGATCGATTTTGTTGAAATTACATATTATAACTAGCAATCATTTCCTGGGCAAGGGGGGATAGGAGGGGTGATTTCCAGTCTTTCAAGATGGTGAAAGGGGGGGGGGGGTAATACGCATTTTCATGTCAAATCGAGTACAATAAGATTTTTTTGGCAGAAAACATTGGAGGGGGATTAATCCCCATCAACTATAGCAAATGATCAAATTAAAAAATATATATATATGGCTTAAGAGAGAGTTCAATCTCTTTATTCCTGATGTATATAAGATAAAATATTCGTAAATTAAAATAAAATCAAATTATATAGTTAAAATGCAACCCCACCCCTTCTCCATGAAAACATATTTACACATTCCACACTTTGACAAGACAACTAGCTAGAGAGGGGACATTTTTGTCACATCAAAACTGTAAAGATTTTAATCAGATTTGCTTGAGTTGGCGTCAATTTTTCACCAAGTAAATATTGGAAAGTATAGGCGGTTAGGCACGGTCCATTTGATATTTGGGGGGGGGGGCTTGGGTTTTTTGTCGGAGCAAGATTATTTTTTTCGCCTCGGACCGGGGCAAGATTATTTTTTTCTTGCAAAGTTGGAGCAAGGAAATTTTTTTTAACAAAGTGATGTGCAAAAAAATTCAGAATGTTTGTTTGTTGAAATGATTAATATTTATTTACTCAAAACTTTAAATATTGATATATACTTTATTTTTATGCAAGTATTCAATTCAATTCTAAATAGAGAGATAAAACTAGATTTTTACAATACAATTCTAAATGAACAAAATTTATATAAGGTACATGAATATAAGAGGGTCTGTGGGGAAGGTCTTCTAGACAAATTTTTAAATGTTGAATTGTAAATTGGTGAATAATTGAAGTTCTGCGTACAAGAACATAAAATTAGACTGTATGGGATACATGCAACATGTATTAATAGTAATACATAAATATTGCTAACACTTTTGATATCTTCAAATATATGAACTTTGACTTTATTAAATAATGTTTGATAGAAAACTATGGCGAGCGAAGCGAGCCAAAATTTTTTTTGATAGACTGAAAATTTCAAGAATTTTAGCAAAATTTTATGGTAATTCTTTAAATTCAGATTATTTGTAAGAGCAAGATTATTTTTTTCTGTCACACCATAAGCAAATTTATTTTTTTCATCAAAATTCAGAGCAAAATTATTTTTTTCGAAAAAAACCCAAGCCCCCCCCCCCCCCCCCCCCCCCCCGAATATCAAATGGACTGTGCCTTAAAATAATACGTGTCAATTAAAATCAGAAAAAAAATCTTCAAAGTAGAAATCTTTGAAACCGCTATAGTCCCCCCCCAACTCTTTCTCTCTCTCTCTCCGAATTGTTTACATCTATAATCTAGACTTCGGTACGATAGCAAGTCCCTAACCCGTAACCATAGTGATGGGAGCAGCGAACCGTAAAAGTGTTGATTTTGCACCCGCGATAGGTACCTAGACCATGCGGGTTGCATATTCAAAGTCTCGATGTGACAGCTCGATCCGAGGGTAAAGGGAAGGGAGTCCAAATTTTGTTGGAAGGACATAACCTATGCGGAATCAAGAAATTTGTTGTTATTCACGGGGAGGTCGACCGTCAACATCGTCGGGGTATCTCTATGAAATTGAAAACATATTTACGTAAAACGGGAAAAATGATATTTTTGGGGAAAACTGCAGGGATTTTGACTCCTCTTACCACACCTAAACCCCTCTAGATCCACGCTTGTTTTAAGTCCTCGGATAAGGGAATTTTCGTAGTACATGTAACTCTATAATTTTTTTTATTTCAGTACTATGAACAGAACGAAAAACATAAATCTGCTATCAGAGCGTCCTTTTCCCCAATTCTCAAAAGTTTTTTTCTTTACTTGGGAGAATTATTTAATGTGAATTTTCCCCATAAAAGACATTGCATATCTTCCCAATGTCCGTAATCGAGGGCGAATTTCGTAAATCTTACACTCGGTACACCCCAACCCAACCCCGACTTTTTTCTTGATAGCGATAATTTGGTACCGCGATGGAAAGGTAAAGAGCAGACACTTTTGGCGATTTTAACATTTTGCCAAAGCAGTATTATATTCATTAATTTGAACAACAGAAATGTTAAAATGTAAGTTCGATAATTTCATTTCAAAAAATATATATTTATAGGAAAAAGATTCAAATTAAATTAAGTTAAGCAAGATATGATTTATTTTAATGAATTAGAAAAATACAAACACATTAACTTCTTGGAAATAATTTTTTTCTATGATTTAATCAAACTGAACTCCATTGATTGGGCCTTTTGAAAGATGGTTTTGAAATATTGAAGTAATGGAGCTTATTAGAACTGAATTTAGAAAAGATCAGGCGCATGGTACAATTTGAATTTCTTTCCTCTGAGAAATCTTTGAAAAGTTTATTAATTTGACGTAAACAGTAGCTTAATTACTTAAAATAATTTCATAAGCAGTGTTGGATTCAGGAGGGGTGCGGTGGGGGGGGGGGGGGGGTGCGGGGCGGACCGAGTACTGACCCAAAATTTTTCTAAATAAACCCCTATATTTTGGCCCATTTTCAGTTTAAATCGGCAAAATTCGCCCCTTGATCCCCCAGCAAAGGGGGTGCTGCAATTTCATTAAAACCCGTCCAATCACACTCCTATTTTTAGTTTTGTCGTTGTCTACAAAACTAAAAATAGGAGTGTGATTGAACGAGTTTTAATGAGATGGGGGGGGGGGGGGGGCGCTGGATCCGCCACTGATAAGTTTTGTCTTCCTTGGTCACTACCGAAAGGGGAGGGAGGTGTCTAACTCCCCCCCCCCCATTCCCTATATCAGACACTGTCAAAATATGGAGTTTCATTTCAGGATGGAGAGTTAGGCTAGAGCCGAGGAGGTGTGAGGACGCTTTCTGATCTTGTTGTGTCTTTCAAAAAATTTAAAGAAAAATGGACCAATGAAAATGAAAGCATGCACTGACCCAGTAAGCTTTTCATGTGGGATGCTGATAACTGCCTACAGTCATTATTTTTTTGCAGATTTTCAGCATTTTTGTATATAATACAAACTTTATTTTGTAGTACAGTACGGATGATAACTATATATATATATGTGTGTGTTTTTTTCCAACTTTCAATTCTGAATCATTTAAAGTGAGCACTTTTTACTTTTCATCGCAAAAACGACTTGGAAGCACCTCCGTACCCAAGTGTACACGTCTGACCAGAGTTCTCCATATATCAATATATATTACTTGTCTTCACTTGTCTATCAGTGGCGAATTCAAGGGGGAGGGGCGTAGGGGGCCTATTCCCCCCCCCCCTTAAATTTGCAAATCATAGATAAAACGTTAACGATCATTTTTCATCTGAAAATGAGAAAAATTAATACTAGTAAATATGTTTTAGTCAATATAATTGTGAAAGGTATCAAATTCTATTCTTTAATCAATTACAGTCACGAAAATGTATCCTGAAAGGCTATTTGCATGAGCTATCGGGGAGCTTCCCCACCTAGCCCCCCCCCCTATCAGGGCTCTGCCCTGCACCCGCTGGGGACCTAGGCGGTCCCCAGACCCCTTGCCAATTTTTACGCCCCCTCTAATGGATTAACATAGGTATGTAGCTTTTTTTCTATATCCTTGATAATTTTGTATCACGGTACACAATAACAATTGCTCATACATTGAATAAATAAATCTTTAACTAATATTATGGTTTCATTTTTGATCCATCTATAGGGGCTTAACCAAAAATGCTATCATGATACATGTACTAATATATATTACCTCTTTACTTTGGAAAAAAAAATCTTCATAATAGATGCCAATATTTTCCATTACCTTTCTTTGCTATCATGTTTTCATGGATCAATATATAAATTCAAAATAAGTCTCAAACAATTACTAAATGCTTCATTATTATTCATTGGCCGATCTATGCATGGCCAGGTCAGACGTAGTGGGGTTGCAATGCCCTAAACTTTCCTACCCTTCCCCCTTTTGTTCAAACAAAAAAAAAAAACATTCAAAGAGAGAGAGAGAGAGAGAGAGGCATCGCGTATTCATGAGACAAAATAATCATTTATTCCCAAAATTTTCGCTATTATGTCTTAAATGCAGTAACATACAACCCCCCCCCCCTTCTTTAATTAAACTTATTTGACTTAATATTTGCAATTTCGTCTTTTTTTTTCTTGTCGGCTGGACTTCGGAGCCCCTCCCCCCCCTTTCTGAAATCCTAGATCCGCCACTGTTATAGATATGCATGTACCACTTTTCCATTATGTAGGGATTTAAACAAGCCCCAGTATAAATCAGATGCTCATGCATGTATGAACCCCCCCCCCCCCCCTTCTTCAAAAGGAAATGCGTTCTTTTTCGTCATCTCAGCTCACAGAAATGGCTTTAGTGTACGTCTGCAGGAGAAATATTGACCATAAAGCTATTACTCTATCATTTTCTTATATTTTTTTTTTCTGCTAAATAAAAATAAATTCGATCCAAAAAAACAAGCTTGGTATCTTATACGCCGCTTTACGCTGACAATATACAGTGTGTCATTGGAATAAACAGCGGCGAAACTGACGTCACAGACTCGTATACACTCCGCGCCAAGAACAGTATATTACAAGGCTCTATCAGTTTCGCATAGATGATATAAGATACTCGTAATAAATGTTTAACGGTAACCATTTCAACTCATCTTCCTTTTTTTAAAATAATTTATGAATAAATGTTTAAACTATTGGCAATTTGCATACCTGTTTTAAATACTTTATCTTATCATATTCAAGAAACAAGAAAATATACGATCCAGTCTGGCAAAATGCACGTACGTATACCACTCCTTAAAATCGATCCCAGCTCGTGTCTCGTATAGTTAGCAATTTTTTTTACATCCTTATGGCATCTTTATAGACAGAGAGTGTGAGTTACAACTATGGGTTAATCGCTTTTCATATTTTCTTAAAATTGCACCATTTGTTCAGTCAGTGGCTGATTCAGGGGGTGCGGAGGGGCGTCCCCCGGCACTGTCCCAGAAATTCCCCCGAAACCTATATTTTGGCCCATTTTCAGTAGAGGGGGCGCTGGATCCGCAACTGTCAGTAGGCCGAAAGGGGGGGGGGGGGTTCTAGGAATCACCCTGAGGACGGCGATTGGAAGAAAAATAAGCAAGCACTCTGACAAATTGATTTATTCTTATATTTATTAGTTTAAGTTTTATTTTACCTTGTATTTTGTTGTATTTTGACAAGAACTTATAAACTGTTTATAAGTCCTTGATTTTGATGTATGCCAACGTGTTTGGTGATATTTGAATTGTAATAGGAAGACCTCTACATTTATGGTTAAAATATTTCACGCAGCACAAGACACGATATTGTACTCCGTATTTTAGCAGAAATCTTCCCGGGGAAGGCCCCGATCTCCGGCTTGCTCCCGTATCCTTCCCAGCTCAGCACGGGATGTCTCTGAACATTTGGGATGTCCCTATTCTATTCCATCCCTGGATCCGCGTTTGTGTCACAAGGATGAAGTTGTGAATAAATTAAGTGTTAACATTTGTGCTGTTTTAACATGCCCGACTCTAAATAAATATTATTTGATTTGAAGAAATATGTGTGCTTGTTTTATCCTACGACTTCTTGGGTCCTGACCTAGTAGGTGCTCCTCATATCAGGTACAAACTTCGAATCAAGAACGGAGCGAATCAGGTATTCGTTCGAGATGACTGAGGACTTTGTTTACCTTACCGAAGAAGATCGAAGAGTCGAAAAAGTTCCAGAATATTAGAAGAAAGAACCTTTGAAAAAGTTTTCATTAGCCTGTGTACTCGCAATCATATTTTCACTAAAACATTGGAGAATATGGTTGCTGGGTGATCACTCCGTAAATACCCGCGGTATCTTGGCCTGGTTTAGGTCGAGTTTCCTCATTCCTGCATGCTACTAGATCTATATGCATATGTACATCACATAACCTGATTACACAAGTTATGTGTACATTTAAGCACTGTCATTAATAAGATGCAGTATTAGACTGATAAGACAACAACTTAGCAATAGCATGGATAATTCTTTCATATTTCATCCATCAAAATTATTTGTGTAAAATTTGTAAATAGTGACAAATAGTAATGTATCAGCATATTTGTCAGCTTACAAAATTTTGAGTTTTAACTTAAGATGCTTTGGGTTGTTGTACTTTGCTGTATATTGAAACACTTAAAAGCTGAAAATTTACAAGGGTCACTTCTTTAAATGATTAGATATTATATAGAGAACTGTAACACACCAAATTTGATTCTTCTTTACATGCAGTAGTCCACAATATTTTGATATGGGTCAATGCTTTGATTCTTTTATTGGTCGAATCCAAAAATTGACAGGTTTTTTTCTCCCGTAATCATTGACAGGATATTTTGTCCTGACTTACAACTTACAGGATTTTTTCACCTGTAATGACAATTGACAGGATAATTCATCCTGTAAATACCTTTAACAGGATTATTTATCCTGTCTTTAAATTGACGGGATTTTTTTTTCCCGTCTTTGATTGGGACGGGATAAAAAATCCTGTCAATCCAAAGTCAGGATAAAAAATCCCACGGGATTCACAAAATTCCCACGGGATTTTTGACGGGATTTTGACAGGATAAAAAATCCCACGGGCAGGCCCGTGGGATTTTTTTTTTCAAGTGGCTCTAGCTCTCATACCTGTTGACCTAGGTAAATCAAAAGTTGATGAAACACCTTATTTTGATCAGTACTTCACATAGAACAACTCAAAATTTTCCTAAAATTAGTATTTTTAGGACCTCAAGTTCGGAAAAATGTCCATTCCGAAGTTAAATGTCCAAGTGTTTTATCCGAAATAGTAAAAAACTGAAGGACGTCGATGGCATGCGATCCGTCTCCATTAACCAGGAACTCACCAAATCGCGGGCAAAACTGGCTTACCAGTGTAGAGATCTAGTGCGCCGTAAAAAGGCAAAGTCTACTTTTGTATGGGATGGCAAGATATTTGTTATCGATAACTCTGACAACAAACACCTCGTTACTAACCTGGATCACCTGCTGAGGGTCTACAAAGTCCTAGGTTGTGATTTGCCCGATGAGTAAATCAGTAATATGTCGAACACGTGCCCTTGTTTATCAACATAGTATACTGTTTTGTGATTGGTTGTGACTGAAATGACGGCGCAGCCGAGTACCCACGTGACATCGACATGACCCGTCCTGCGGGTCATAATTAGTGTCATTTAAGCTCTCATTTTTACTCTCGTACAGCGTATTTGATTCCCTTCATGCAGTACATTCATTAAATACCTATCGTAAATTATGTACATAAATATCTAAATCCTGTTGTTTACTATCAAAATCTCGTTGGTAATTATATTTTCTATTCTCTAAATATAGGCACCTCTACGTCATCTGTTATGATTAACCTATATTGACCCACTTAAAAGGGGATACGTTTGTTTGTTTATGTTCTAGTTTATTTCACGCCATAATTTGTCCGTGGCAAACGTTGTCAATGTATTTTCTACTTACTCTTTTGATACTGAAGATCATTATAGTATTTTGTAAATACTTTCATGTTTTAGATCACTTTTTGGTTAGTTTTTGCTACCGCACTTTTTCACGTAGTCATTCAATCCCTGTGTTTATCCTTTTACGACATCTTCCCGATTTGATTTACTCTCCATACTTTTGCCCTTTTATATTCAAGTACCTGAAAAAACTTGAGCTGATCCATTTATGCTATTTATTTGATACTCGAACACTTATTATTGTATGTGAATTCTACATGAAATACTTGTTACATGAGCATGACCCTGTCCTGGCACTGTCCTATGACATTAAAGATAGCACTATTACATAATGAATATAACTTTGGCACAGTACAGAGCCAGGATAGGATCATTCAATAATCGATGTTACAATCGAAACAATTCTATTTTTATCGACCTGAGCTTGTTGGTTAAATGTGTTTTTATTACATCTCTTGTCACTATAATATACTTATTGCTACTGATTTGCGGCGATGTTGAAGTAAATCCCGGACCCATTCAGAGTTTTGATACCCACCAATCAGAAAATACCATAGACTCAAACGAATCATCTGTTAGTGACAGTTCATTCGACAAATTGCTTAAAAGTCGTCTTTCAATAATGCATCTAAATATACAAAGTTTGAAACCGAAAATAAATATCATAAATGCAAGCCTACAAAATTTTGACATTTTATGTTTTTCTGAAAGTTGGTTAAATCCTGATATTCCTGATTCTGATATACTACTTGAAGGTTATGGTTTGTCGCTACGACCTTGAACCCCTTGGACTAGAGTGCATTTGGGTAGAGATAAAGATAAATAAAGATAAATACTTAATTGGTACATTTTATAGACCACCTAACTCAGACAATCACATTTGGGATTTAATAGAACATACCCTCGATCTGGCTATAGATACTAGATGCAAAAACATTCTAATCCTGGGTGATTTTAATGAAAATCAATTAAACACTTCAACAGATTCTAAAATTAAGACGATTTGTAATAATCTTAATCTTCAACAACTAATCAAAGATCCAACTTCAATATCTGAAAATTCGTCCACATTGATAGATATTATACTTACTAATAACGCAAATATGATAGCTAGTAGTGGTGTTATAGAACCCTTTCTTGACGTTAATATCCGTTATCATCATCCAATAGTAGCTATATTACATCATGTTAAACATTCATCTAATTCATTTAAAAGGAAAATATGGCTTTGCGACCAGGGTAATTACGATAATTATAGGTCAAGGTTATCTCAGGTAGACTGGGATTCTATCATAGATCAAGCTGAATCACTAGATGACAGTGTAGAAAAGTTTACGTCTAAACTACTGAATATCGCGTCCGAATGTATACCAAATCGTTATATAACTATAAGACAGGGTGACCTCCCCTGGATTACGAATGAAATCAGAAAAAATATGAGGCATAGAGATAGATTAAGGAAGAAGGCAAAGAAAACTAATTCAATATTCTATTGGACAAAATTTAAAAAGCAAAGAAATAAAGTAATTGATCTTCTAAGGTGCGCAAAAATAAATCACCATAAGTCAATATGTAATAAAATTACTGAAAATAATTTTTATGGTAAAGACTGGTGGAAGCTAGTAAATCAAGTGTCTTTCAAAACATCGAAATCAAAAGAACCGGAAATTTTAATTAACGATAATGATGAAGTTATTGTAGATGATCTGAATAAAGCTGAACTTGTTTTTCGCATCACAATCTGTTATAGATGAACCAAGTAATCATTTTTCACTTCATGAGCCCGTTTTAAACGAAAATCAACCTAAACTAAACAATATTAAAATTACAGAGCAAGATGTTACTGACATCCTAAAAATACTTAATACATCTAAAGCTATTGGTAATGATTACATTAATCCCAGACTGTTAAAAGAAGCATCATCAGAATTATCAGGCCCCTTATGTAAATTGTTTAATAAATCTCTCAACACTAAAAAATATCCGTCACAATGGAAACAAGCAAATATTGTCCCAATTTTCAAAAAAGATGACCCCAAAAAAGTAACAAACTACAGACCTATCTCATTACTTTCAGTTATTAGTAAGGTATTCGAAAGATGCGTGTATAAATATCTTAATAATTTCATAAACCAATATAAATTATTATCCGAACATCAATCAGGTTTTAGACAAGGGGACTCGACTATTAATCAACTTTTATATACAACACACCAATTTATAACAGCTTTGGATGAGGGGAAAGAAATTAGGGTGGTATTTTTCGATATAAGTAAAGCGTTCGACAGGGTGTGGCATAAGGGGTTACTTTACAAACTTGAACAATTAGGTATTACAGGGGATCTTTTGGAATGGGTCAAAAACTATCTTTCGGCGAGGAGTCAAAGAGTCGTAATTAACGGAAAAGAATCATCATTTATTGAAATTAATGCAGGAGTACCACAGGGATCCATTTTAGGTCCACTCTTCTTCTTAGTTTTTATTAATGATATTGTGAATGAAATAGGATGTACCATTAAATTATTTGCAGACGATACTTCGCTTTACATTGTTGTTGAAAACCCTACTCTTGCGGCTCTCGAATTAAATGAAAATTTAGAAAAGGTAAACGTATGGTCCAAGAAATGGTTGGTAAAATTCAATCCGAGCAAAACAGTAAGTCTATTGATCTCAAGAAAACATAACAATTCAAATCTCCATCCTGACCTTGTTTTTGATAATACCATTATTTCTGAAATTTCTAGCCATAGACACTTAGGTTTAATATTCAATAATAAATGTCACTGGGGTGAACATATCAATTCTATCTGTCAAAAAGCAAACGTAAAATTGAATATTCTTCGCTCGTTAAAATTTGACCTTGACAGACGGACACTCCAATGCATGTACTTTTCGTTTATACGCCCGGCTTTAGAATACGGTGATATAATTTTTGACAACTGCCCCGACTACTGTAAAGATAAATTGGAAAAAATTAACCTCGAAGCAGCGCGAATCATTACAGGAGCCACTAAACTCGTCAGTACTTCTAAACTTTATATTGAAACGGGATGGGAAAGTTTGCAATCACGTAGAATAAAACATAAGTAAGTCCATTTTTACAAAATTAAAAACGAATTAACTCCCGATTATTTGCACGCTTTGCTACCTCTTCAACATGATCAACAACACTCTTATCATACGAGACACGCTGATAATTTTGTCATACCAAATTGTAGAACTACTCACCTTATGAATAGTTATTTCCCTTCAACAGTTCCTATTTGGAATAGTCTGCCTAACCATATAAAAGAATCTAGTACATTAAACACTTTTAAATCCAATCTCTCTGACTATTATGATCCACTTAAAATTCCTCAATACTACTTCGTTGGCACGCGTAAAGGACAAATACTTCACGCTCGACTGAGAATGACCTGTAGTAGTCTAAAGCATCATCTTTATTTAAAAAACATAGAATCTAATCCTTTCTGCGATTGCGGTGAAGTCGAAACTACCGATCATTTTCTTCTTTCATGCCGAAATTACCAAAACTTAAGAAATGAACTTATTAATAAAATAAACTGCCCTTTAACTTGCAAAATGCTTCTATATGGCGACGAATCAAAAAGTATTGAATTTAACACAAACTTGTTTATCAACGTACAAACGTTTATCATAAATACCCGACGTTTTCTTTAGCAGAATTTTTTCTCATTTAGCATTTATACGGACATATTCTATATCAAATGTAATATCTTACTGTTGTACAATTTACTAGCTGAAACTATAAACTACATCTTATCACTGTATAAATTTGGAATGTAGTAATATACTTATATCATTGATTCAATGCATACAAATACATAATCTTATTTTAATTACGAAATGTACGAATTCTTATTTTTATCACTTTTATAATATTAAAAATGTACTGTAACATTTTTTGAAGCCCATGTAATGGATCAAACAGCAAAATATTATAGTATATGTATGTTAGTAGATGTCTCTTTTCTTTCTCGCTCTTTCCTCTTTTTCCCTCATTTTCTTTCGTCTATTTTCTACTCAACTTTTTTTCCTTCAGTTTGCGCTTAAGTTAATCACGACTCATATGTAAAATGCCGACTATGTAATCATCATATTAGCCTTGGGAAATGAATTTGAATAAGCGTTACGCTTTTTTTCAGATCCCGTTTATTTTTCATCATATGTATTGTTCATTCTATACATGCTTATATTTGAATAAATATGTTTAAACTAAACAAACGAACAAACCAAATATAGTCTCATTTAAACACTTCAATAAAAGCTCCTAAAACTAAATATAGCTTCTTGTATAGTATCTTGCCTATGAAGTCTTCTGATTTTCAGAAAAAACCAAAAGCATCCGATAATGCAAAAAAAATTAAAAAAAAAAAAAAAAAAAAAAAACCAAAACAAAACAAAAAATAAACCACACACACACACACACACACCCTCACACACACAAAACAAAAAATGCTAGCGCCTTGTTCTGGTACTTCAAACGACTCCAATCAAGTCCGTAAAAATTTTGATTTTTCATGAAAGATGAATCGTGTAAATAAATAAAAAAAAACCCCGCATTTTTTCAGAATCGGAATAAAACGGTTAGACAATAATGCCGTTTATATAAATATTCTTTTCAGTTCCATTGCTCTTAGTGCCCTTGTTTATTGACCAAGGTGTAATGTATATGGGTTGCATAGGAAAGCTACATTAGTTGAAAAGAACGTAATATCAGGGACGTATATAAAAGGGATGTGCAACTCCCCGGTTTCCCCCTGAAATCTCGTTTCTTTCATTGATATAGAGAAAAACTACGTGCCGGAGCCGAACGCGGTTTTACATACCCGGATTGCATAAATGACGTGTTCAGATTCGGAATTGAGTTATCCGGATTTTACCATATATAGGTTTATCCACCACTTCGACCTTTAATCGGTTATTGATTTACATTTTTAAAGCAATCTAGAGGTTGTGTATTTCAATTTGAGAGATCAAAGGCGTGTCACAAAGGTAGGCTAGTGGAATACGTAATATTGGCCTACCCAACGTGCAAGGTGTGAACGAATGAAAAGTTAGATCGCACTAGACTTTAGAGGGGATGTCCGACTTCTTGCACTTGAATTTGTCGAACTCTTGATGAAATATTAAGGAAACACAGGAGCTCCTTAATTTTGAGTAGAGAGAGGTGTCATATGGGGTTGTTGGCATCGAAACTATAATGGTGATATAATGGAGATAAATAATGGCGCCGACGAAACCACGACTGAACGGAAAATAATATGGTCACTTACATACATATAGTTTTCGCAGTCTATAAAATGCCGGTTGAATACCATAATCACCTATCATACTATTTTTTTTTTTAGGTTTCGTAGCCATACGATCCATAATTTGTAAGGTAGCCATACGATCCATAATTTGTAAGGTATCAGGATGGATATTATAAGTAAATATTTTACTTCAACTTTAATTAGATATCGATGCTTAACAAGCATAATGAACAATCATGGGCCTATTATAAATGTGTATCCCAAAACTAGCTTATTTTTAATCTTTCTAACTTGAGAGTATAATTATAACGCATTTCATTTTGACTTTTTTTTTTATTTCTGTATTTCATCATCGGGTCGATTGGAAATTTTGACAAGTGAACGAAGCTTTTTTCTTTTCTCTGTTTTATTATTTTTCTTTCAATATTATTATTTTTCTCTTTCATTTTTTTTTAATTCAAAATGACGTGCATTTGGTCGATCCGAGATTTTGACAAGTGTATATACGAAGTTTTTTTTCACTTCCCTTTTTTCACTTGTTTGTCACTTTGATTTTTCACCGAATCTGAACAGAAACATAGCTTTTACTTATCATGATGACATTTAGCTGGGTATTAATTAACCTGTGGTCTCTCGTGTCAGTATTTCGAGGCTGTATATTCCAATTGGAGTGATCGCAGGTATGTCACATGCAGGTAGGCTTGAGGATTGCGTAATATTTTAACCCAGGTGCAAGGTGTGAACAATAGATCGGCGATTACAAAAATTAGATCACGGCTAGCTTTTAGCATGAATAGATGGATTTTTTTATTCGAAGATGCTTTTTTGTCGGGACATATTCATCTTTATTTTGGAAAAAGACAGCTCAACTGTGAGGAGGACTTCTAAAGTATCTGACATACAGGTTATATACATTTTTTTTTGTATATATATATGTAGAAATTAAAAGTAACCGCGAGGGTTGAGATCAAATAAACACAGTTGTAAATAAGTTTTTTAAGATAAGAGGGACGCATACACGTCCCTGGTAATATCCTGTTTGTTTACTTTTTTTCATGACAGTTTCCGATATCAATGTTCAAATGGGCGGATCAACGGAATTTTATCCTAAATTTCAAAGTGAGAACACCACATTTGGCTATTCTGCGGACGAGTTTATAAAGTAATTTTACATGCACTTATGCAAACAATGTTTAGCTGATGTAAGGGTTTTACAAAGCATCCGTAAATATAGGCTCTACGGTTTTTACAATTAAAAATCAGAAAAAATAAAAATCCGAAAATTAAAACTTGTTCTTTGTACAAAAATAACTGAAGAATCCACTTAATTTTTTTCGATTTTTTACAGCCAAAAATACTTTCTATTTATTGAAAGCTAAGGTACCTCGACATGAGGTAGTCGTGTCTCTCGAAAACGCGATGGCTACAAGTCGGGTTTGAAAACAATTTTCTCTGCAAATCTGACCTTAAAAACGATACTTCTTGTCTCAGTTTCAAGTTTAACTTCTAATTGAAACTTGGAATGTGTTAATTCCAGTAAAATCCATGTCAATGTCGTTTAATATTAAGGGAGTTTAGAAATTTTGACCCGTACGAGTGAAGTTGACCCAGTTTACATAAGGGCCACCTGCAATGTGTTCATTTCTTATGATTAAGAGCTTACAGCATCATTCTAAGTTCTGAAAATGAAAATGATCAATAAATAGCAACAACATAGATGGACTTTTCATCAATACAATATTTTCTTAGGCTTTACAAGCCCTGACAAATATCGAGTCGAAGGATTTGTTTACATAATGGCGGAGTGGATTGATTGCGCATGCGCAACTCTAACAACATACAATCGTCAAATCTCGTTCTCAGTTTTAGAGCGAGTTGCATATCCCTTTTATATACGTCCCTGGTAATATGTAATAAATTCTGACAAGCGGAAGCGAGCTAGAGAAATTTTCTGAAATTCTATAATCAAAATGAAAGATTTCTAACACAAATTCATCGCGAATTTACATATTTCATAGAATTTGAATAGCTTTTAATAAACCAAATGCTGTGTCACGGGTTTTTCTGTCTTTATCAACTCCGCCATAGGTTTTCCGAAGAGCTATATATAGGGATGTTCGCCGTGACGTCACGGGTCTCGCGAAAACGAGGCTGGTTGGCAAAAACGGTTGGCAGTGAAGGGAAATATACGTGATACCCGGGGATGAATCGACAATTGATGCTCTAATATGCGCTACTTTCCTATCATTATTTTATTGATAAGTCCTGCTGTGATGCTGACCATTCTAATCACAACAATAAAGAAATCTCGCTGAGTTTATTAGTATATCAGACTGCCGTTCGATTGGGGGGAACTAGAATCAATAAACTGCCGATATTTAATTTTTTCTTCAAATTTTGCTTTTCAAAGAAGCCGGTGTAATTCATAGTGTCCCATTTTTATGCCCCTGTATTAGGTGTAACATACCCGACTAATTACTAGTTGTTTTGACAAGTACACACCTACCCCTTCAAACATGCAACGTTCCTGTATTAGTTGTGATTTAATTAATTAAGGCGGAGCATTTCAACGGGACGGACAGAGGGAAATAGTTTGACCAAAATTAATGTCGAACTGTTTGAAAACGGAAAAAAAATTAATTTAACTCACAGGAAAAGGAGTACTCATTTTCTTTAGCTTTTTTTTATTTGTTTTTTTGTTTTTTTTTTTTTTTGTTTTTGTTTTTTTTTTTTTCTCACGGCTGTCTCAAATTTATAGATTAAGCCGGTCATAGTAATAACAATGAAAACACGCACAAATTCTCTTTTATTATTTCTTCAGTAATTTTCTTACTTAATTTGGATATGGAATTTTTTTTTAATTCACATGCCTTATCTAACTTTTTGCTTGCTGGAGAAAGGGGGGGGGGGGGGGGGGGGGCTCAAGATTAGAATTTTAGAATGCCCAAAGAAGCATTTATTTCTCAACTTCCATGGTAGTTTGGGCAGCCGCACCCCTTAAGATTGAAAATCGTTGGGATAAAAGAGACATTCATGAATTCAAAAATGAAAGATAAGATTACAAAACACAATAAAAATAAATGATAAATGTTTATATGAATTAAAGAGAGGGATCTCGGACCATATAAAATCCTAGCATTTGCACCTCGACTGTTAAAACATCCAATATTTGAAAAGAATTTCAAGAATAGATGTTCGGACTTCCATCTATCTAATTATCAGAATTATTCAAACAAATATCCCGTTGAGAGAGAGAGAGAGAGAGAGAGAGAGAGAGAGAGAGAGAGAGAGAGAGAGAATAAATAAATAAATAAATAAATAAATAAATATATGAATAAATAAATAAATAAATAAATAAATCTTGAGAAATATATATGAGAAATATTGAATAATGATCCACTGATCCAACTTATATATGATAATGATCGATATATAAATGGGTTGTATTTCCTTTTTGCTTCTTTCAACTAAAAGACAAATGTAATGTAAGTATTCACCCCCCCCCCCAAAAAATGGTTTAGATGTTTCATCCGTGTCAAAATATCAAAAACTGAAATATGAAATAGATCGATCACATGCATCAATTGGCTTTCTCTCCTTTGCGGATCATTGGTCCCGCCGCGGCACCTGGGTGAAAAATCTACCTGGACAGCCGACAAAAATCAAGGTAAATGGCAGGTGTCAGATCATTGTCTTGTGTATACGAGATACACTGTATAGGTTGGACTTGATAAATTGATGAATGATGTAAGATGTTCACCTTCACGACTTCAAAAATTAACCCACAAAGAGACTAAATGCTATTTATACATACCGGTGATTAACAGAGAAAAATTAAATTAAAAAAAATTTATCACAAGCAATTATAACAATATATTAATATTATAACAACTTTGAAGTAATCCTAACTAAACTATATTTTTCGATAAAACGTACTGATAAAGATTAATTTATTAATGTGAATAGCATTGGACATTGCTATACATATTATATAAGAGAACCACTTTTGCCAACCAATTTTTATGCGCATGCGCAGTGTGACGTCACTTTTTCGTCACTCGAACATCCCTATTAGGCACGGTCCATATGATATTCTAGGGATAGGGGAAGGAAAGGGGGGGGGGCACTTGGGTTGATTCCGGGCTATATCGTTTTTTTTTCGCCCCAAACCGGGGAAAAAATTTTTCGTAGAAAGAATCTTGATTTTGATATACAAGAATGTCTTAGTTTTATCATAGCACTCAAAATTGTGAATTCGACTTTTTGTAAATGCAAAATTGCAATCATGCAAATAAATATCAGCAATATGTAAGCCAATAAAGAAACCATTCTTCCACTCGTTCCCTTGGAAGCCATGGACGTCCTTCGAGGCAAACTAAACTGAAGGTTTTATATACGCCCCTGACATCTCTTTAGCGAATTAATTGACTAAGAGGCATATCCAAGGTCGGGAGCGGGAGTTTGTATCGGGCCGATTTGAGACACGAAGTTAAGATGGAGGAGGGATTACGGGATGGGGATGCCCCCTCTTTTAATCGGAGTCCGGTGGAGGCCCCAAAGAATGTATAACTTATTGGGGGGGGTTAAAGGTTTTCTTTCTTTCTTTTTTTTCTTGGATTTCTAACAATATTTTTTACTTTGTTTCTTGTCCCATTTACATGTACCACATAATTCATAAAGACAAGATTGCTGTGACTCTTTTACATGCATATCGTCTATATGATGGCATTTATCCCTGTCCCGTACAATATTGTCGAATAAACATCCCGAGAGTGTCACGTTTCCTGGTAAACTACGGGATATAAAATACCCTGAACCTTGTAACTATGGTTACCAGGTACGATTAAATGGGGCCCTCTACGGGGAACGTATTTGCCAATAAGTACATTCTAAATAAAGCGATAAGTTATTAAAACGAATGTACAAAAATGTATGTTGTGTATGTGAATATGTCTAGCAAAGAAACTTTTCTATTTCGGTGCATATTTTTCTAGATTCACATACATATATCAAATTTTGATTAAAAAAGAAAGAAACTAAGTTTTTGATATGTCCATAATTATACATAAAATCAACGATTAATTTGTAAAATGATTTTTTTTTTCGTGCGCACTAGAGGGAGATTTCTTTAAGTTTGTGCCGAAATTTGACCCCATCCCGGCAATGAATTACGCTCGGAGTCTACCCCTCAAACCTTTTGGCAATTTTTTTGGGTCAATACATATCAATAAATCGTCAAATATAGTCTCCTATCACCTGCAAAGGGGACGCTGGATCCACCAGTCTGGTGAGCGTTGTGTTTTATTTATTTATTCTTTTTTCTTGGTCCATGTACATGATTAAAATTGTTTGGTCGCCGGCAGGGATTGGCAAAGCTGCGACCTGCAACATGTGCAACATAGTCTCATTCCTATCAAAAATTGTCCATTACATCTGCAAATTGCTGCGCCCTGGTGCGCTTTATTCTGCGTAATCCATTTTAGAATAAGTATTTATTTATTTATTTATTTATTTATTTATTTATTTATTTATTTATTTATTTTTTAGTCTATTTAAGTTTAGTACTAATATTTACGACTTGACGTAGATCATATTTTATTCAGAAATGTATTGATTTTTCTCCGACATTCTTTAATTTTTATCCTTGTTCTGCGCCTGAGATATAAATCTCCAACTTCCACTTACGTACCTTATCTGTGTATGCGTTCGTCTGAAAAATTATCATGTCATTTTGAAGTGGTCATGCAATCAATGGGTACAAATTGAAGTAATAAAAATGTACAGAAATGTCAATCACAGTCGAGTCCCTCTTCCATAACGCACCGACATAAAATTGGACTTGGCTGATATGTTAAAAAATGGTAAAATTTGGAATTTCAACCCCCTCCCCCCAAATAATGATAATAAATAAAAATAAAACGTGCTGAAGTAAAACTGAATTTCTATTCATTGTTAAACAGATTTGTCCGATGTATTGAAGCTTTTCGAAAATTGATTATTTTTGGAATTGCCCTTTCGTGAGGAAAGATGGCCCATTGTTTTTGAGAATAGCCCATTATTTTTGAACTTAAGTTCAAGTGGAAGGGGCTATAGTCTCATTGAACAAGTTTGCCTTCCCGATCACTGTTCATAAAAAAGAACATGCATGCTTGAAATCAATATATACTTGTAATAATATATTAAGAGCGAAATTCAGTATGCAAAAGATTTACTGGTATATATTATGTATGGATGGCTCTAGAAACTCTTCCACGGGGGGGGGGGGGGGTCCAATCCTGCTTTGAAAAGAATATACATGTACTAAAAAAGCGAAAATAAGTGATTGTAGGAAATTCTTCGAAAATGGGAGCCCTTGTTCTCCCACTTGATCCTAAATCTGTTCAGTGTTAGATTTTGGATTTTTGGTGTGATCGGGTGATGAAGATCCATATCGTCCAAAGAAAAAGAAAAAAAGTGATTTATTATGGTTCGTTTCCTTACGACGCTTACGCTCTTACTTTTTTTGTATCCCTCCATCAATGTTTTCTCATCACTCAACTGTCGATCAACATTAAATAAAATTCGTCACTATTGCATGTTCAAATTTTAATTGGCAATATCCATATGATCATATCATGTCTATTAATATTGACACAAGGATGTCTGTTTATTTTTTATTTATTTTTTTAAACACCACAGATATGATTGTATACAATACATTGACAAGGACATTTTTTGTATATAACTACAGAACATTGAAGGGTATATGTCGGCCGAGCCGTGGTCCTAGCAAGGCTCGAACCAGCAATCTTAGAATTACAAGCCCGACGCCCTATCCGCTAGATCACGGCTCCGCAGGATGTCTGTTTATAAGTCCTTGGTTGACAGTGTTGTAGAAGAACTGATCAAGTCAACAAGTGTTTCACTACATATACATGCTATACTAGAACGTGTTTGTCTTTCGAATGTGAGGTTATATCAGTGGCGGATTCAAGGGGGGGGGGGGGCGTAGGGGACGTACGCTCCCCCTAAAATTTTCCAATCATGGATAAAACGATCATTTTCAATCAAAAAATAGTAAATATTAGTTAATATTATATACATGTACATGTACCTGTTAGTAAATATAATTGTTAAATGCATCAATTTTCACTCTTTAATCAATTACAGTCACGAAAATGGGTCCTAAAATGCAGAATTCCAGAGCTTCCGGGGGGACTTTGTCCCCCCCCCCCCCGTACCCCTACCAGGGCTCTGCCCTGGACCCGCTGCGAACCCCAGACCCCTCGCCAATTCTTTACGCCCCCCCCAAACTAAAAAGCTGGATCCGCCACTGTATATGTTCAAAATTCTTAAACGTACATGCACACTATTTTGCAATAAACATGTGTATAACACTGTCGTAACAAATGTCAAAATATTGCAGTTTTAAAATAAAACTGAAGCGGTATACTTTGATCGGTGAAATCAAAGAGGCGGCATAATTTTTGAAGTGCACGGGCATTGAAGGAATTAACATATAACTGAGGCTAATTAGCGAATTTAAGTTGATTATTTACATGTTAGGTATTTATAACTGATTCATCATATTGATCTTATTGTTTGTACTGACTTCGTTTTCTGCACTTTACCTATATGTAGCTAAGATGCATATTGGCCGGGTTGTGTACGCTATGCAATTTCTTTCAATCAAAAACGAGATACACACATTTTTGTCACACCATACACTATTTTATTTTTTTAATTTCATAGAGCAAAATTCCCCCCCCCCCCCACCCCCCGAAAAAAATTAACTACCCTAAGGCCCCCTCCCGGGAAATAAAATGGACCGTACTTCCGTCATGTTCAGATCATAGTCGAATAAAGTGTTTCTTCTATTCCTAGGTCTACTATTAAAACATATTGCTGACCCAATGTGGAGAAAGGCTTTTACAATGACTGATTGTCATTTGGAAAGCCGGGGTTACATCTTCTATTCGTTTTGGGCTGCCTGTCAATAACCCTTTACTTGTCATTTGTACATGTGATTTTGGGATGTGGGGGGGGGGGGGTATTCCATGTATTAATTTTTATGTATACGGACTAAATAGACTTCGACTAAATGAATAAATAAATAAATAAATAAATACATTACCGACTTTATAAATACATAAATAAATAAATAAATAAATAAATAAATAAATAAATAAATAAATAAATAAATGTACATCTTATTTTAAATCAACACCGTCTGCTATTTAAATCGCTTAGCAACCAAGGGTTGATAAAGCGGCTGTGCTATGTATATTAAATCCATGTATATTATGCAGAACGTGACAGGTGGTAAATAAAGAAGCAAGAAGTGGTAGACAAATATTTATTTACGACGGACATGCGCCCGGTGTTTTATTTATTTTTTTAAGTAAAGTTTTTTTAAGTAGCGTTAATTCCCCTCTGGACACTTTCATTCGTTGATCATTTATTAAATGTCCCTCAGCTTGATCACAAGAACTTTATTTTCAGTATACTAAAATTTCATCAATTAAGAAACATTAGAAATTCTTGAACAGCAATTTGTCATCTTTCTAAGCTATCATGAGTATACGTTATATATGGGAACGGTACTAACGATTAACGGATAACTTAAAACGGATTACGATTAACGAATAACGATTAACGGATAAAGCATAACGCAAAACGAAAAACGGAAAACGATTAACGGATAACGATTAACGATCAAGAGCACCCCTAAACGAACGGAAACGATTAACGATTCAGAGCAAACGAACGCATAACGCAAAACGATTAAGAAAAAACGAACGAAAACGATTAACGCATGTAAGATAACGTTGTCGATACTGTAATTTATGAATGAATCTGAACAATTACAGTTGAAAATACGTTCCTACTATCATTTCAAACTAATGCAATAGATTCAATAAATATTATCCAGAAATCGATTTTTGAATGAAAAGTACCTTTTCTCCCAAAAAACACTTCAGTTATGGATTAAATGTAAGTAAAACATATATAATCTGAAAAATCATGAAGAGGTTCACTAGAAAAAAGCCTTCAATCATTGATTTCATATTGGATAAGGGATTTTTAAATTGATATACAGAAATCAGAGATTTCTGAATGAAAACACAGGTTTTTGTTAAAAACGACTATTTCGAGAATTTTGCAAAAATCTAAGAATATGAAATAAATGTTATTTGAAAGAGAAAACTATCACGATATTACTAAAAACATCACTGAACAAATGTATGAAATAATGCGGAACTGAGAAGCAAGAAGAAATTAAAACGTCCTCAAAATTCTGTGAAATTTGGCAAAAAATCTTTTTTTTAACCCCAAAACACACAATAAATATAGGAATTGAAACTTATAACTTATTTCATCCGAAAGAGCTTAAAAAATACTATATATTAACATTTTCTACTTTTTAAAACCATCATCGAATTAAAAATAAAACAAAATTCCTATTTTCGGTGATTTTTATTTCAAAAAGTCACATTTCCCCCAAAAATAATAATTCCTCACATATTTGAGTCTTAGATTTTTCATATGTTATGCTCTACATAATTATGTGACAAAAAAAGTAAAAACTATTTCTGTTGCAATTTGTTCAAGGTTTGGCTATTTTTTCCTCAAAATTGACTGGACTATGTCTGGCTCATTAATAGTCCAGGATTAGACTATTTTACATAAACAATAGTGCCTTCTTTACTATAGTAGGGGGTTGTCATTGGAACGGTTGAAATACATAGCTTAAATGAGTTTATCTTTAGTATATTCTGATAATCGATTTTGTAGATCCTTAGGAACATTTTGGTATCCATGAAAAACAGAATTCAAGGGGATGCATGAAGTGTTCCGCTGGCTCCCATACTAATATCTTAGAAAAGATAGGTTCATGTTTCTTCAATTAATGAAGGCTTATTTTCCTGAATGAAGCTGTAATTAAGTTAATTTGATCCTGTTTGAACACTTTTGTGTAACTCAAACGGAGGTTTTTATCAAGTCTAATATAAACAAACCTTTTTTCATATTTATATATATCAGCTTACTTAAAGTAGCTCGTCCTTTCACGATTTTGACGAACCGGCTATAAGGTGGATTCTTTTTTCATTTGAGCAATTATTGAATAAAGTTTAATAAGGTAATTAGAATATATATAAAAAAGCAAAATGTAATAAGAAGGAACTTTTTCGCCAGAATAGAAAAAGAAAACAAACAGACAGTGGCAATATACAGCACCACCGTACACAGACCGAACAATACCATCTAAAAACGAAAGGACACTCAATCCACAAAATTTTTTTTGGAGGTGGCGCTGTCAAAGTCGCGCTTTTCAAATCTTTCAAATCAGACATATAACAGATAACTTTGAATCTTAAAACAATATTCTTATTCGACAATTAGCTCTAAGAATACTTTCTTATCCTTAACATTGATATCACCGGCCTGTATAATTTAAATGTAAGGGATGTGATCTCACGTACCTTATCTTTCCCGTTGATATCAGCTCCGGCCTGTATGAGTATATGTGCTATCTCTGTATGCCCTCCTCCTGCTGCATTATGTAACGGAGTACTCTGATCCTGTATCGATGACAGATTACAAAGATACAAACAATTCGAAGAAATGAATAGTTGCTCTAAAGTGTATTAGAATAAACTAACTAATTTCACTTATTCCTTACGATGTAATAATTACATTTGTATATATTTCAATATGATAATAACGTTACCAAAGTGTGAAAGCTAAGATATTGTGAAACATGTAAATGTAATTTATGTGATAATCATTACACAAACCTTATTTTTCACGTTGACATCAGCCCCGGCCTGTATCAGTATCTGTACTATCTCTGTATGTCCATATACTGCTGATTCATGTAACGGAGTATTCTGTTCCTGTACCAATAACAGATAAAGATGCACATAATTCGACACGAATTTTTTTCCATACAAAAAGTATTAATGCAGTGCAATGAATTACTAGGAATTTAAAGGACATACGTTTAATCAAAATAATAGCAAAATCATAATCGAGATGTTTAGAAGAGTAATATTGTGAAACTTTACGGGATGTGACCACACAAATCTTATCCGTCAAGTTCATACCAGCCCGGGACTGTGTAATTAAAACGTGCATGTCTGGTCCATGCTGCAATTTCTTCGGTTCTAAAATGATGCTATTCATGTAAAGCAGTACACTGATATTGCGTCAATAAGGGATAATTTTTGAAATAATTCGACAAAAATACATGTAGAAGTTTACATATCATTAGAATGAACACATGGAATAGACCTTAAATTGTCATTTTTGGAATCTGGGCACGGTTTTTTGTGCTTGACCTTCCTTCACTATATTAAATGATACTACGAATTTGAATATTTAATCCATTTTGTGGGTGTCGCTGCTGGTATTTTCCCCGAGGGCGCATAAAGTCGAGTCCGCACAACCTCTACTGACCGCTTCTTCAAACATATTCTAAAAATTCTGTTTAAAAGCTTGTATTGAAAGGAGTAGGTGCGGAAACCTGCCATTTCGGCCCTATTTTCAAAGTTTTCCATATATCAAAAATATTCTAGTTCATGAAAAATCAAATGTATGACGATTAGAAATCAGCAAAGGCTTTTCTGATTTCACAGTTCTATACTGATAAACATCAAAGAAGTACCTAACCGTTATTCAGTCTCAAAGTCGAAAAGGCAAGGCACAAACGTGAGAATTTCCATCGAAACGGATGCGAACCCCGGATTGAACAACATTCCGAAGTGAGACCAGGTGACCGGGGAAAGTCAGCGTCTCGTGATTGAAAAATACGTCGCTTTATACGTCTAAAAACGTTGAAATAATTGAAAACATCAATAAATGAACGAAATTACGATACAAAATTATGAAATCAAGAGGCACTCCAGGCCTTGCTTATAAATATTTTTATTCCGATGTGCTTCTGATCGGCCTTTTAATCAGCATAAAAATAATTTGGTCGAGGCCTGGAACGTAGATCAATTTTGAAGATTTGTGTGTAAAAAATGTTTCGCGTCATTCAGGGCAAATTACGTCATGTTTATCATGCGCATGACGCTACGAGGGATCATAATTATGACGCGGTATTTTCTCAGACATTGAAGTGATAATTAATAATTCGTTTATCAACAGCATTTTTCGTCGAAATTATGAGGCCCATATGAGGGGAAAACGTACCGAGCCCTTTCTAAACAAGAGCTCTATGGGGCATAACGCTCGCCTGATAACCATGCATATTTTTAACCACACTGAAAATGCATAATTTGAATTATTGTAGTTGTACTTTACCAGGGCAGATCCATATTGAAGCGTTCAAATGAAAGTATCTATAGATACCATTAGGATGTATATCAATTGATGTAAGAAATACAACTCTTGCATATCTAGATAGATAAGTTCCCTATCACTTTTTAGTTCTTGAAAAATCAATAAAATAAAATTGAAGGAAAAAACAATTTGAAAAGAATTTAGAATCCTAAATGTGTCAAATATATAGTAAATTAGTGAACAAAATCACATATTAATAGAATAATTCAAAGAAAACGTTAAAAAACATTTCTGACAAAGTAAAAAAAAACCTAAATAGATCCTCTTTAATGTATACTAAAAAAACTTATTGCACTAATATCTTAATAATTTAATTTCACTCGTATCAAGGATTTTTATTGGTAGTTGGAATCATATTATACCTTCATTAATTGGTTTGCTTAATATCCCAGTTCCGGGAATGCTTGCAGGAACTAATTTTGACCTACAAATACCGTTGTTGCACTTATTTCCCGTTCAAACTGACGTGTAGGTGACGTAAAACTCAGTGTGACGTCAATATCTGCGGGCCAAATTACGGTCAAACTCAACACAAAATAACGACCTGTTTTCTTTGAGTTACCGTGTACAACACATATTTTCCCCATCTTATGAAAGCCGTCCCTCTTTTCTGAGGGTCTGCAACGCAAGACAGTTGGATATAGAAATGGGACTTAGGTAGGAATAGTTTCCCTTCTTAAGTCGTCATTTTTCTGAGCAGGACACTGCCGTGGTTGTTAAAAGCAACCATCTGAGCGAATACTTTCCTCCACTCTTATTGTTTCAAATTGTTTTGTAGTTTAAAGTTGTTTATTAAGTATGAAAAGAAGTTAATCGAAGTTTTTCTAGTATCTGATTAAATTATAAGGAATAACTAACAATATTGCAATTTATTGAGATATAATATGGTTTGAATCGGTGCACACTTTTTTTTTTATAATCAGCTTCGCTTCGCGACAGGAAGAAATAACAAATAGTGGCACTTAAATGTATTAGAATAAACTAATTCCACTTATTTCTTATGAAAGAATAATTGTATCTTTCGGTATGGTAAAAACATTACCATATTTAAATAAAAAGCATAAATGCTAAAATATTGTGAAACCACTCATTCTGCTACGTCTTTTGGTACATTTTTGGACATAATAATTTTCATACTTTTTGGCCATATTACATTGTTTAGACTTAGGATCACAGACGAGGGTTTAGTACCCGAAACGTGCATGTAAATTTATCAGGTTTTGAAAGATGCTATTGAATTTAAAGACGTTTAACATGTAAATGTAAGGGATGAGATCACACGTACCTCATCTTTCCCGTTCACATCAGCCCCGGCATGTATCAGTTTCTGTACTATCTCTATGTGCCCTCCTCCTGCTGCATAATCTAACGGAGTACGCTGATACTGTATCAATGACAGATTACACAGATGCTAATAATTCGAAGAAAATAGATAGTTGCTCTATAGTTTATTAGAATAAACAAATTCTTTTTCAATACGATGTAATGATTATATTTGTATATATTTCAGTATGATAATAATATTACCAAAGTGTGAAAGCTAAAATATTGTGAAACATGTAAATGTAATTGATGTTATTACACAAACCTTATTTTTCACGTTGACATCAGCCCCGGCCTGTATCAGTATCTGTACTGTCTCTGTGTGTCCATGTACTGCTGCTTCATGTAACGGGGCACTGTGACCCTGTACCAATAACAGATAAAGATGCATAAAATTCGACACGAACTCTTTCCATACAAAAATAATGAATACAGTGCAATGAATTAATAGGAATTTAAAGGGCATACGTTTAATCAAAATAATAGCAAAATCATAAACGAGATGTTTGGAAGAGTACTATTGTGAAACTTTACGGGATGTGACCACACAAATTTTATCAGTCACGTTTATATCAGCCCCGGACTGTGTAATTTTTGTTAAGTACCAAAAACGTGCATGTCTGGTCCATGCTGCATATTCTTCATTTCTTAAATGATGCTATTCAATTTGAAGACTTTTCACATTTGATATATCTATGTGTATCCTGAAGCATTAAATCCAAACAAATCTGCTACGTCTTTCGGTATTTTCTTTTTTTTGGGGGGGGGGGCATAATTTTCACACTCTTTGTCCATATTCCATCGTTTGGATTGTGGATCACTGATGAGGTTAAAGTACCCGAAAATACATGTTTGGTCCATTCGGCTTGATATATTCTCTTTGGAATCAATGATATTGATAAGGGTTTTGGGTCAATGTAATTACGCTGGATATGTGGAAATGCTTATTAATATATGAAATATCTGTACAGTGCATTTTGACAGCATCGCATACAGTGCATTCTACGATGCCTTCCGCATTTGCATCTGAGTTAGTTCTTATGAGTATTTCTGTAATGTTTATTCATAAGACAAGTTGTCAAGTCGTGTATCTTTACAGTTGTGTAAAGCGCTAGGTCTGTTTGTGCAAATTTTCCTTTCGCATGAGAAAGGTATATTTAAATTTGTATTTTTTTTTCAAAAATTCATAGACCCTTCATTGTCATTTTTGGAATCTGGGTACGGTTTTTGTGCTTGACGCTCCTTCACTCAATAAAATTTGAATATGTTATCCATTTAGTAAGTGTTGCTGCTGGTGTTTTCCCCGAGGGCGCATAAAGTCGAGTCCGCTCAACCTCTACTGATGGTTTCTTCACACATATTCTAAAAATTATGTTAAAAAGCTTGCATAGAAAGGAGTAGGTGCGGTAACCTGCCATGTCGGCCCTATTTTCAAAGTTTTCCATAGATCCAAAATATTCTACTTAATAAAATGTCAAATTGTTGGTGATTAGAAATCAGCAAAAGTTTTTCTGATTTCACAGTCCTATAACGTCTCAAAACGTAGAAATCATTGAAAACATAAAAAATGAGCGAAATTTCGATACAAATGTAAACGTCTTCATATTGAATAGCATCATTTAAGAACAGGTAAATTGGCAACATGGACCAGACATGCACGTTTCGGGTACTTAACCCTCGTCAGTGATCCTCAAATCTAAACAATGTAATAAGCCAAAAAAGTGTGAAAGTTACTATGTCGAAAAAGCGTACCGAAAGACGTAGCAGAATGGGTGGGATATGATGCTACAGGACCCACGTTTTAGAAATTTCAAGAAATTTTGATCACAGAAATTTTAGAATGCGTTGAAGAAACGATCAACCGAAATAGATCGAACTTGGCTACATGTGCCCTCGGGGACTCCTGGTCCACCATCAGTGACACTCACCAAGTGGTATAAATGTAAACGTCTTCATATTGAATAGCATCATTTAAGAACAGGTAAATTGGCAACATGGACCAGACATGCACGTTTCGGGTACTTAACCCTCGTCAGTGATAAATTATGAAATCAAGAGGCGCTCCAGGCCTTGCACATGGACATTTTTATGCCAATGTATTTCTGATAGGCCTTTTAATCAGCATAAAAAATATCGTGGTCGAGGCCTGGAACGTAGATGAATTTTGAAGATTTGTGTGTAAAAAAAATCAGGGCAAATGATGTCAGAACATGACATACATCATGCGCGTGAGGGATCAAAACTATGACGCAGTATTTTCTCAAATATTGAAGTGATAATCAATAATTCGTTTATCAACAGCATTTTTCGTCGATATTATGAGTCCCATATGAGGGGAAAACGCACCTAGCCCTTTCTAAATAAGAGCCCTATGGGGCACAACGCTCACCTGATAACCATGCAGATTCTAACCACACTGACAATGCATGACATTGATTAAAATTATAGTAGTTGCACTTTACCAGGGCAGATCAAAATTGTAGCGTTCAAATGGAAGTATCTATAGATACTATTAGGAGGTATAGCAATTGATGTAAGAAAATAAGAAATATTTAGAAAAACAAGTTCCCTATCAATTTTAGTTCTTAAAAGAATTAAGATAATAAAATTGAAGGAAAAAAAGATTTGAAAAGAATTTAGAATCCTAAATGTGTAAAATATGAAGTAAATGAGTGCACAAAATCACATATTAATAGAGTAATTCAAAGAAAACGCTACAACTCGTAAATAGATCCTCTTTAATGTATAAGAATAAACTTATTGCACTTATATCTTATGAAAGAATAATTATGTGATCACACATACCACGTCCTTCACGTTGATATCAGCCCCGGCCTGTATCAGTATCTGTACTGTCTCTGTGTGTCCTTGTTCTGCTGCTTTATGTAATGGAGTATCCCGATACTGTATCAATAACAGATAAAGATGCATATAATTCGACATGAACTTTTTCCATACAAAAAGAAGGAATGCAGTGCAATGAATAACTAGGAATTTAAAGGACATACGTTTAATTGTATGCAATGGAGTTGTATTTTTCTACAAAAGTAGAGATGTTTCGTTTAGAAACGAACTTAACGAAGCCGAACGCAAACGAACACATGAGTACGTAAAGACAGATAAAAAAGGAGCATTTAATATATGAACATCTTATACAAAGATTGATAGAATGAACAAGTATTTGAACATATTGAATAAATTGTACCTCCAAGATATCCCCAAGAGTCTTAATGTGAACGCATGAAATATATCAAAATGGTTATACCAGACCAAATAAAGCCATAGGTCAATGTCAATGTGATTATTATTGTTCAATTCAGATTAATTTTCTGTAAAATTCAATACTTATAGTCGCACTTGACATTATATTCTTAAATATAATATCATTACGTTGGCAAAGATCCCTCGAGTCATCATTTCATGGTCAAGTGTTATTTTGTCGTTGAAACGAGAAACTTGCTTTACATTACTCTTTCATTCCTTCAGGTTATTTTGTCGTGGAATCAAAATAAATGAATAATCGGGCAATCATACCTTGGCTTTCATATCATCACCAATACATTGAGTGATCGCCATATCAAAATCGTACTATCGTCATCGTTTCATCACAATCGTAACATCTTATCATTATGTTTGAGCAGTTGTATTATTTCGTTATAGACAGGCGTCTGAAAGCCCTTTTGGGATGCTACGCTGGAGATGATACGAATTTAAGATTTCAAGAATTCAATTGACGATACGATGAAGTTCTGTGGCGATATTGAAATTGCGTCTATATGATATTAGCATGGCGATGCCATGATGATCATTCTTTGGCCAAGATGCGAACACGTTAGAAGAAGTACAATGATGTAATTTAACAATTACGATTGCGATATTTCGATGGAAATAGAATAGCATTATAATGGCGATAATGTGACAATACAATACGGTTAACACGGTGGTTCAATGTACCATTTTGTGATTGCGATGATAAGATTAAGATGATATGATAATGCATGCCTAAAGATAATTCGATTGACGATGGTACGATGTAAAAATGGCGATGTATCGAATGCAATAGAAAAATACAGATTTTGCGATTTCGATATTTCGATAGAGGTAGAATTAAATAACAATGGCTATAATTCGACGATGCAATAGCGATAACGACAAAGATGCGCTTTTGTGATTAGGATGATTAGATATCGATGACACGATGATACGATGCGATTATGCGATACCAATTATTCGATTGTCGATTGAACAATTTAATGATTACTTAAGAAATGAATCTCATTTTTTTTTCTGATGATGCAGGCAAAATTTGGATAGAATACTGCATTAATGCGCGTAGCGCATTTGTTGATATCTTTTTGTACGACTTGTCATGCTAGAAATCAACTTCGCGGGTTTCAAAAGATGCAGTAATATATATTTGATGTATCCTTGTCAGGGTTCATATAACATGAGGCCCAAGTGGAACTATATTGCTTATCTCTCTTTGATTATATATGACCTTTCTGCCTTTTCATTTCCATGAGCAAAGTGATTTTTAATTACTCTTTTAGGAGACAAGGAATAAAATATACTTCTATTATTATCTTGGAATATTTAACAGTAATTTCATATTACTAACCTATGATTTCTGAGATCTTAATTTCAGATACATATTTCTAAAATAAGATCCCAGATTATATGAATAAGGAATTGGGTTATTGAGGTGAAAAAATATATATTTCTGAACTGTGATCTCATATTTCTTAACTGTGATCTCAGATTACTTAATTAAGATCTTACATAACTAAATGTATATTTCCATCGTTTCATCACAATCGTAATATGAACATCTTATCATTATGTTTGAGCAATTGTATACTTTCGTGATAGACAGGCGTCTGAAAGCCCTTTTGGGATTTTACGCTGGCGATGATACGAATTTAAGATTTCAATAATCTAATTGACGATACGATGAAGTTCTGTGGCGATATTGATATTGCATCTATATGGTATTAGCATAGCGCTTCTATGATGATCATACTTTGGCCAAGATGCGAACACGTTAGATGTTAGTACACGTTAGTACAATGATGTAATTTAACAATTGCGATTGCGATATTTCGATGGAAATAGAATAATATTATGACGGCGATAATGCGACATCGAATAGAGAGCGTTTATCACGGTAGTTCATTGTAGGATTTTGTAATTGCGAGGATAAGATTAAGATGGTAAGATAATACATGCCATAAAAATAATTCGATTGACGATGAAACGATGTAAAAATGGCGATGTAACGAATTCAATAGAAAAATTACGATTTTGCGAGTGCGATATTACGATAAAGATAGAATAAAATTACAATGGCGATAATTCGTCGATACGATAGCAATAACGACGGAAGTACGCTTTTGTGATTGAGATTATATGATATCGACGACACGATGATACGATGCGATTATGCGATACCAATTATTCGCTTGTCGATTGTACGATTTAATGATTATGATGTAATGCTGGCAACCTTGCTATTATACTATTGCGATGACGATGAGTCGATCATAAGGTTGCGATTCCACGATGGCAATGAAGCGACAATTTGATTGATGATGACGCGAATCATAAATGCGATATGATGACGATAGTGGAAATTGCGAGTATATGATGGCGAAAACTCGACGATTCGATAGCGAGGACACGATGTAACGACGGATGATAGAACGATTCACCTAGTAGTGCAAAACAAGTAATTTCATTTAGACAAAAGTTGATCCCACGACATAACTTGAGGAAACAAAATAAAAGGGTGGTGCAAACAATTAATTCATTCCCTAGAAATTCAAGAGTCCTCTGTCTTTTTTTTTAAGTATGAAGTAAAAATGTAGGCAAATTTTTCGAGGGAACAAGACTGCATGTAACATCCATTCCACCATAGAACTGGCCTATAATTTGCTTGGTCGTATATACTTTAACGTCAGTCGTTGAAGCTGTTATTCTTTAGGGTTGAATTTTATTTCACGAGCTTTGATAGAAGATCATTTTATCAACCTTGGTATCTTATGTCTACTGTATAACTGCTGATTTATCTGCCTTTACATGCTCGTTCGCATTTGACTTCGTTAAATTCTCTCTTTAGGGAAAGTCTCTAGTAGGAGATACAACAGAAAAAAAATGGTAGGTAATAAATGGAATGATATGAAGTAATATATTATTGATCACACATACATTTGTATCTTATTTCTGATTTAATCCAACCTGAAGGAAAAAAAATGTGGGGATGTCCAAGGGTTTCGTGGTCCTTCCCGTCCCGTTTACCAGAATAAAAGTTATTTTTATACTTCAGTTTTGGTATCAGAAATGAAAATTATGTCGGCAAAAAGTAAAGGGTCCCTGTAAAGTGCGAAACGAAAAAAAAAAAAAACGAAACGAAACGAAACGAAACAAATCGAAACGAAACGAAACAAATCGAAACGAAACGAAACAAATCGAAACGAAACGAAACAGATCGAAACGAAACAAAACGAAACGAAACATCGAAACGAAACGAAACAGATCGAAACGAAACGAAACAAAACATAAAACTTAAAGAAAATGAGAAAAAGAGGAAAAATCGCCGAAAACGAATATTTCAAGACAAGATCAGCATGTAATATTGCCTTAATCCAAGAGTTCCTCATTTGTAACTAGTGCCAAGGGGTTTCGTGAAAGAGTCAAAGTTGACAATTAAAAAAAGTAAATGTCAAATGCCATTCATGTATTTTAAAAGAGGAATAGAAGGAAGAGGATAGAAAACCACGCTATGACACCGTAATGAGATCATAAAACGGGGTGGGGGCACATTTCAGGAAAAAAAAATCTTATCCTTTTTCAAACGAAATGTGCCCCCCAGCCTTTAATTGTTATCATTTTTCTGATAAAATTTTCAAATACACATAACGGAACAGTTCCGTTTCCTCTGCGCTAGACTCCTCCCTGCTAAATAATATTTTTCCGTCTGTGACGAGGTTATTCATCCCAATCACTCTCCTTTAAGGCACGGTCCATTTGATATTCGGGGGGGGGGGGGGGGGGGGGCTTGGGTTTTTTGTCAGAGCAAGATTATTTTTTTCGCCCCGGACCGGGGCAAAATTATTTTTTTCTTGCAAACTTGGAGCAAGGAAATTTTTTTTATAAAAATTGATCTGAATATTAAGAGTGTTTGTGTTTTTTCAATCGCATTTCTTTTTTTTTACTTGAATTACTCCAAACATTATTTTTATGTAAAACTTGTATTCACTTCTAAACTGAGAGAGATGAAAGATTTTTACAATATGCGATTATATAATTTTCAGTAAACAAAATGTATATAAGTTCATGTAACATGTAAGAGGGCCTGATGCAAGTTTTTACATGTAGAAATGAAAAATATTTTAAAAGTTATTTAAATTCTCCTTCCAAGCTTGTATATAAAATTAGACTCTATGGTGATACATATATAACCCACGAATTGGCATCTAGCAGTATCATGAAAATGATATTTTCATCCTACATGTATCTATTTATAGTAATAAATTATAGTAATAATGTATTTAAGCATTTTAATTGTTTCAGTCACATGCATTCTTTTGATATTTTCAAATATGAACTTGCCATTACAGAAGAAAACTATGGCGAGCGAAGCGAGCCAAATTTTTTTTATAGAAAGTAATAACTGCGGCGAGCGAAGCGAGCCGAACAATTTTCAGGAATTTTAAGCGGAATTTATGGCTATTCTTCAAATTCAGATTACTTGTGAAGCAAGATTATTTTTTTCTGTCACACCATAAGCAAATTTCTTTTTCATCAAAATTCAGAGCAAAATTATTTTTTTTTAAACCCAACTTTTTCGAAAACCCAACTTTTTCGAAAAAAAAAAACCCAAGCCCCCCCTCCCCCCAGAATATCAAATGGACCGTGCCTAAAATGCAATTGTGCTATATACCGTATATATTATGTTTTAATAGTCAACTTTGATTCTTTAAAAAATCCTCCAGTCACAAGAACTAACGGCTGAAGGCAATAATGAGGGGTTGGACAGGGACAAAGGGAGGGGAGAGAAAGGGGGCGGGAGGAGGGAAGAAGGGGGTGAGAGGAGGGACAAATAATTGGGAGGGTAACAGTAACCCCAAAAATTAGGAAATTACTTTTAATATTGATAATCTTGCTCTTATGCGTTCATGTACATAATCTCAATTTTAAAAATTACCACGAAATTCATCTATATAAACCTTAAAAAATTTTCCCGATCGCTTCGCTCGCCGCAATTTTTTCAATTCATTTTTCAAATACTTCAGGCTCGCTTCGCTCACCTTAGTTTTTCATCTAAACAGGTCTATTTCTTTTTTCAAGGAAAAAAGGAAATAACCCAAATAACTTCACTATTGCACCAATTTACACTTTAAAGTTTAAACATTTGTCTTGACCGCCCAAGACCCCCTCCCCCCCACGGGGAGGGGGGAGGCGGCAGGAGGAGAGTGGTACCCCCTGACCCTTCAATAAGATTTTGTCTTGAAATATTCGTTTTCGGCGATTTTCCTCTTTTTCTCATTTTCTTTAAGTTTTATGTTTTGTTTCGTTTCGTTTCGATCTGTTTCGTTTCGTTTCGTTTCGATCTGTTTCGTTTCGTTTTGTTTCGTTTCGTTTCGATTTGTTTCGTTTCGATTTGTTTCGTTTCGTTTCGATTTGTTTCGTTTCGTTTCGTTTTTGTTTCGTTTCGCACTTTACAGGTACCCAAAAGTAAAATGTTATTCCAATGTTCTTCTACATTTTGCATCTATGTTTAACGTCTTCAAATTCATAAGCATCATTTCAGAGCAGATATATTTACAGCATGTACCAGGCATGCTTGTATATTAATTTAACATTCTTTGGGAATGTCCTATAATTATATTTGCGTGTAGGGAACTTTTCGATTGAGGAAATATAATTTATTGATAGAATAATACATGTACATGTAGTTATGTTTCGTCATATATTTGACTATTTTATTTTTTTATTTTCTGTACACATCCAGATATATTGATAAACAAAGCAAACATATTTACAAATGTATATGATGTGACCACACATACCTTATCCTTCACGTTGACATCAGCTCCGGCCTGTATCAGTATCTGTACTATCTCTGTGTATCCTCCTGCTGCTGCATGATGTAACTGTGTGCTCTGATATTGTATCAACGACAGATTATAAAAATGCAAATAATTCGAAGAAAAAATTAATAGTTGCTCTTAAATCTATTAGAATAAACTAATTGCACTTATTTCTTATGAAAAAATAATTATGTATTTCAGTATGGTAGTTAACTTACCATATGAAATAAAAATCATAAAGGCTAATATATTGTGAAACATGTAAATGTTAGGGATGAGATCACACATACCGCATCTTTCTCGTTGATATCAGCCCCGGCCTGTATCAATATATGTACTGTCTCTCTGTGTCCTTCTACTGCTGCTTTATGTAACGAAGTATCCTGAACCTGTACCGATAACAGATAAAGATGCACATAATTCGACACGAACTTTTTCAATACAGAAGGAATTAATGCAGCGCAATGAATTACTAGAAATGTTAAGGACAAACGTTTAATCGTATGAAATGGAGTTGTATTATTCTACAAAAGTAGAGATATTTCGTTCAGAAACGAACTTAACAAAGCCGAACGCAAACGAACACATGAGTACGTAAAGGCAGAAAAAGAAGGGAGCATTTAATATGAGAACATCTCATACCAAGATTGATAGAATGAACATGTATTTGGACATATTGAATAAATTTTTCCTCACCGACAACACTGAAAGTGAACGCATGAAATATATTAAAATGGCTATACGAGACCAAATTAAGCCATAGGTCAATGTCTATGTGATTATTATTGTTCAATTCAGATTAATTTACTGTACAAGTTCAATATTTATTGTAGCACTTGACATGAGATTCTTAGAAATAATATCATTACGTTGGCATAGATCCCTCGAGTCTTCACTTCATGGTCAAGTGTTATTTTGTCGTTGAAACGAGAAACTTGTTTTACATTACTCTTGCAATCCATCATGTTATTTTGTCATGGAATCAAAATTAATGAATAATCGGGCAGTCATGCCTTGGCTTTTTTATAATCACCATCAAAACATTGAGTGATTGCCATATCAAAATCGTATTATCCTCATCGTTTCATCACAGTCGTAAGATGAATATCTTATCATAATGTTTGAGCAATTGTATTATTTCGTTATAGATAGGCGTCTGAGAGCCCTTTTGGGATGTAACGCTGCCGATGATACGAATTTAAGATATCAATAATTCAATTGACGAAACGATGAAGTTCTGTGGCGATATTGAAATTGCGTCTATATGATATTAGCATGGCGATGCCATGATGATCATACTTTGGCCAAGATGCGAACACTATAAAAGAAGTACAATGATGAATCTAACAGTTGCTATTGCGATATTTCGATGGAAATATAATAACATTATGATGGCGATAATGCGACAATACATTAGCGTTGATCACGGTAATTCAATGTACGATTTTGTGATTGCGAGGATAAGTTTAAGATTATAAGATAATTCATGCCATAAAAATAATTCGACTGACGATGGTGCGATGTTAAAATGGCGATGTAACGAATGCAGTAGAAAAATCACGATTTTGCGATTGCGATATTTCTATAGAGATAGAATAAAATTATAGTGGCGATAATTCGACGACACAATAGCGATAACGACAAAAGTACGCTTTCGTGATTGGGATTATTAAATATAGATGACACGATGAAACGATGTGATTATAAATGCGATGCTGATTATTCGATTGTCGATTGTACGATTTTATGATAACGATGTAATGATGGCAATGTTGCTATTGTACTATTGCGATGACGATGAGTCGATGTTAAGGTTGCGATGTCACGATGGCAATGGAGCGACAATATGATTGGTGATGACGCGAAGTATGAATTCGATATGTGACTGTAGTAAAATTGCAAGTATATGATGGCGAAAACTCGACGATTCGATAGCGAGGACACGATGTAACGATGGATGATAAAACGATTCACCTAGTAGTGCAAAACAGATAACTTACCTTTAGACAAAAGTTGATCCGACGACATAACTTGAGGAAACAATTAATTTATTTCCTACAAATTGAAAGTATGCTCTGTTTTTTTTAAGTATGAAGTAAAACGTAGGCAAATTCGTTCGAGGGATTAAGACTGCGTGTAACATCTACTAGTATTTCACCATAGAACTGGCCTATAATTTGCTTGATCGCATATACTTTAGCGTCAGTTTTTGAAGTTTTGATTCTTTAGGGTTTAATTTCATTTCATGTGCTTTGATAAAAGACCATTTTATCAATCTTGGTATATAATGTCTACTGAATAATTAGGGGATAAACGTACTGTGTTTTGTGGTTCCGACAGGTATATGTTGGATATACTGTTGGAAACGCAGTTATACCGTTTATCCCTATTCTAATTCATATGACAAATTTTAACTGTTTATACCCCTCAGAGGGTCTCATGTATCGCTTTAGAGGTGACGTTGCTACGGAGGACTAATAACGACCAACAGAAAATATTGCGCTGCAAAATATGAAATACAACTGCTTTGTATTTATAACAATGGCGAAAAATCAAAGTGTAATCAATAATAAACTTACTTGCTATGTTGTTTACATGTGGAGAACGCCATTTACAAGCTCATACCTTGTAGTTTTACGTCACAGTATGACGTCACAGGAGCGAAGAACAAAGGGAAGCATGACGTCATACACGAAAAATGCGCTAAAGCTTTTAACGTGCAAATTTACGTAGGGATACATGTTAAAGTATGTCAAGTGAGTCGGTTTGCGGCATGTATATCGTCGTTATACGTGCTTGTAGAAATCCTGTGAACCAATCAGAATGCGTGAAACAAACAGAATGAATTAGAATGCTGATTTAGCTGCCTTTACATGCTCGTTCGATTTTGACTTCATTAAATTCTCTCTTAAGGGAAAGTATCTAGTAGGGGATACAACAGAAAAAAATTGATAGGTAATAAATGGAATGATATGAAGTAATATATATATTTGTATCTTATTTCTGATTAAATCCAACCGTAAGGAAAAAGGAAAAAATGTGGGGATGTTCAAGGGTTTCGTGGTTTTTCCCCTTGTTCTTATACTTCAATTTTGGTGTCAGAAATAACAAGAGCCCCAGGGGTCACAACGCTCACCTGATACCCATGCACGCTCTAATTGACATACTGACATTGAATACTGATAGTGCCAGTACCAGGATTTTAGCCCACAACCTTTCTAACAAGATTTTTGCCGAAAGACAAGTTTTTTTTCAGACAACCTTTAAAAGTACAAACAAGAGAAAATAGTCACATTTCAAAACAACAACTTTTTTACTGATTTGAAAAGATGGATTATGCGATCCAAAGTCATATGCCCAGCTAGTATAGTTTGATTATGCAACATCAAAAATAAAATCATTTTGTAAAATTCCACATTAATGTGCAACAGAAACAGAATAAAACAATGAAATGATTTCATAAATTAAGTTTATTTAAAATTGAACACCAAAACTTTCATTATTAATAGCTAGTATGCCAGAAAATAATAAAGCCTGTGTTTGTGAAACACGAATGCCCCGCGGTGGCATCTTTGTTGGTATAAACACCATTTTCTGTTAAGTATGTGAGAGGTCAGGGTCAGAGTAATGTTGGTATCAATGGAAAGATCTTGGCACAAAGAATACACATGTACAATATGAAAGCCCTATCACTAACCATTCAAAAGTTATGCCCAATTTTAAAGTTTTCGAAAAGTAGGTCAAAGGTCAAGGTCACAAGGTCAAAAATTTTGGTATCAATGGAAAGGTATTGTCACAAGGAATACACATGTGAAATATGAAAGCTCTATCACCTTCCATTCAAAAGTTATGCCCAATGTAAAGTATTTCGGACAAACAGACAGACGGACAGGCCAAAAACTATATGCCCCCGTATCTTTGATTCCGGAAGCATAAAAAACAAAGACTTTTCGGTTTTGCCTTTATTCATATTAAATTATACAGAAATCTATGAATGAGAGCTTTTGAATAGTATTGATTTCATCTTGATACATGTAACGTACAGTCAAAATCGTGGTAATCCAATTAACACAGACAAGTTGTTAGCGGACAATATTAATTCAAGTGAGTTGTGCAGAAATTGAGCCAATTTATTTTCCAAACAGCAGTGTACGGTGTATCAAACCTCATGACCCAGTGGAGCCACTTGGACAAATTATTTTCGGTAAATATGCTGAAATGCGGCGCTTGGAAATGTATTTTTAGCATATTGAATCAATAGTCGTGATAAATTTAACTTCGAACTTGATCTTGTCTTTTATGCAATCTACAGATAGGTTTGAAAATATGCAAAATTCGGAACATTTTCGATGAGGACGCAGAGTTCCTGTAAAAAAAGTGAAATTTGCGAAAAAAGGACATGCATGACCCCCCCCCCCTTTTTCTTTACATTTTTATGCGTGCCAAAGATTCGCAATCAAAAAAGACCAATTTTACAGACTTCCGGGCATTTCAAGTCAGTCAACATTTTTAGTGTGCACCTTTTTATTTCCTGTAGTTACCCCTACTAAAGGGGCAAGGAGGTATTGAACCAATCAAATCTGTAACACAAGATATATGGCGACTATGTTTACCATAGATACAGAAATAAGACAGAGAAAATAATCATTAAATAGGGAAATTGTTCTGAAATATGCATGTATGAAAAAAAAAGCAATCCAAGGAATGCTTGTGTCGCCTGCGTAGCGGATTTTTTTTTTATTGAAATTAGGTCAAATATCAAGGGCAAGGTCACTAGGTTAAAAATTATGGAATGTTTAGAAAGGTCTTTTCATAAGGAATACAAATGTGAAATATCAAAGCCCTATCACTTACCACTCAAAAGATATAGCAAATCATAGATTTGTTGAAAAGTAGGTCAAATATATAGGGCAAGTGCATGAGGTAAAACATAGGTAATCACAGATTACGAAGCTCACCTCGTGACAACAAAATTCAATTCAAACATATTTCTTAGTACATGTATATTGGCTTTTAAAGGCAAAACCACTCAAGCAGAAAAAGTAGGTCAAGGTCATTTTATGAAAGTTTGATCAAAGATACATCCAATATGCAAGTTTGGTACATGTAGCAGTAATACTTTGCTCAATATTGGCTTTATAGAGCAAAATCATTCAAGCGGAAAAAGTAGGTCAAGGTCATTTTATGAAAGATTGATCAAAGATACATCCAATATGCAATTTTGGTACATGTAGCACTTATACTTTGCTCAATATTGGCTTTTAAAGGCAAAATCACTCAAGCGGAAAAAGTAGGTCGAGGTCATTTTATGAAAGTTTGATCAAAGATACATCTAATATGCAAGTTTGGAACATCTAGGACTTATACTTTGCTCAATATTGGCTTTTAAAGGCAAAATCACTCAAGCGGAAAAAGTAGGTCAAGGTCATTTTATGAAAGTTTGATCAAAGATACATCCAATATGCAAGTTTGGTACATGTAGCACTTATACTCTGCTCAATATTGGCTTTTAAAAGCGAAATCACTCAAGTGGAAAAAGTAGGTCAGATGCTGCATCCGATTCATGGGTCCATCTCGGCATCCAAAGATGAATCACTTGCGCAAGTTTGGTTACTGTAGCATTAGTACTTTGTCAGATACTGAGCTACCCCAAACTTCTTATCCAAATCACTCAAGCGGAAAATGTAGGTCAGATGCTGCATCCGATGCATGGGTTCACCTCAGCATCCAAAGATGAATCACTTGTGCAAGTTTGGTTACTGTAGCATCAGTACTTTTCAGATACTGAGCTACCCAAAACTTCTTAACCAAGTCACTCAAGAGGAAGATGTAGGTCAGATGCTGCATCCAATGCATGGGTTTACCTCAGCATCCAAAACTGAATCACTTGTGCAAGTTTGGTTACTGTAGCATCAGTACTTTGTCAGATACTGAGCTACCCCAAACTTCTTAACCAAGTCACTCAAGCGGAAAATGTAGGTCAGATGCTGCATACGATGCATGGGTTCACCTCAGCATCCAAAGATGAATCACTTGTGCCAGTTTGGTTACTGTAGCATTAGTACTTTGTCAGATACTGAGCTACCCCAAACTTCTTAACTGGACGCGGACGCGGACGCGTGGGGTTATAGCATAAGCTCACTCAACTTCGTCGAGGTGAGCTAAAAATGATGGTATGTGAAGAAAGGTCTTGTCACATGGAATGCACATGTGAAATATCAAAGCCTATCACTCAACAATCAAAAGAAATAGTCAATCTAAGATTTTTTGAAAAGTAGGTCAAATATCTAAGGTCTTGGTCATGAGGTCAAAAGTTATGATATGTGTAGAAAGGCCTTGTCACAAGAAGGAATACACATATGAAATATCAAAGCTCTATCACTTACCAATCAAAAGATAGAGCAAATCTTAATTTTTTTGAGAGTAGGTCAAATATCTAGGTCAAGGTCATGAGGTCAAAATTATGGTATGTGTAGAAAGGTATTGTCAAAAGGAATACACAAGAGAAATATCAAAGCCCTATCACTTGCCAATCAATAGATATAGCCAATCTTGGTTTTTTTAAAGTAGGTCAAATATCTAGGTCAAGGTCATAAGGTTAAAAAATATAGTATGTGAAAAAAGGGCTTGTCACAAGAAATAAACATGTGAAATATCAAAGCCCTATCACTTACCAATCAAAAGATATAGCCAATCTTAGATTTTTTGAAAAGTAGGTCAAATATCTAGGTCAAGGTCACGAGGTCAAAAAATATGGTTTGCGTAGAAAGGTCTTGTCACAAAGATTACACATGTGAAATATCAAAGCCCTATCACTTGCCAATCAAGAGATATAGCCAATATTAGATTTTTAGAAAAGTAGGTCAAATATCTAGATCAAGGTCACAAGGTCAAACATTATATGTGTAGAAAGGTCTAATCACAAGGAATACACATGTGAAATATCAAAGTCCTATCACTAATCAATAAAGAGATATAGCCAATATTAGATTTTTAGAAAAGTAGGTCAAATATCTAGGTCAAGGTCACAAGGTCAAAAATTATGATATGTGTATAAAGGTCTTGTCACAAGGAATACACATGTGAAATATCAAGCCCTATCACTTACCAATCAAAAGTTATGGGGTGTGACACCCAAGTGTGACAGACAGACGGACAGACGGAGGGACGGACAGACGAACAACGGACAAACAGATCCCTAAGTGTCGCTGTGCTTCCAGGCGACACAAAAAGTCAACATCTTAAAAATAAATTCAGATTATATTTGATAGCGTATGTGGCCAAGTTAATTCGAAGTATGAAAATAAGTACACAAAGCCAAACTAGCTGTCTTATTTAAAAAATCATTAAAAATCTAAAAGTTGATATTTTGACAAAATTCTTTCACAGTTTCATTTCTAGCGATAAATATAAAGATAAAAAAAGAAAAAAAAAACTGAAAAAGGGAAAAAAATTGTTGGGGTTCCGCCGGGGTTTGAGGCTACTCCCCATGGGTCCATTTGGCATGGAAAACATACATTATACCTATGTACAATCTTAAAAAATATTCCTTAAAAATCCAAAAGTGGATATCTTGACAAAATTCTTTCACTTGTAGGGTACCATGCATGAGTACCTCATACCTACAAATTGTCATGACAATCTGAAGAGTGGTTATAGAAAAGAAGCAGAAAATGTATGAAAATCACCCCCCCCCCCCTTCCTTTTTACACAAGAAAAAAATTCATAAAAAATCAAAAAAATAAATTTTAAGCATAAAATACATATCAAAGCATTAAGTAAGTTAAATATGATAAATATGTAGTAAATGAGTGTGTTAAATCATACACTTATTGAGTTATTTAAAGAAATAGTGCAAAAATGTGCATTTCTGACAAAGTCCGAAAAGACGTCAAAAACGCGTCAAAAATTTGACTTCGAAGTGGAACCAAAAATAACAACACTTCTTAAGACATCTCTCTAGATCATCCTGATGCTTTCGGTTTGTCGATACATGCTTCGGTTCTGAAGAAGTTTGTCAAAGGAGGGTACCCCCCGTGACCTACTTTTGGCCGTGGTGGCGCCACCTGTTGACAGATCCGGACGAAAAACAACAACACTTGTAGGGGACCATGAGTACTTCATACCTACCAAGTTTCATCAAAATCCCTTCAGCCGTTCTGGAGAAGAAGTTTAAAATGTGAAAAGTTTACGACGACGACGACGACGACGACGACGGACGCCGGACGCCGGACGCCAGACGCAACACTATGACAATAGCTCACTTGAGCCTATGGCTCAGGTGAGCTAAAAATTGTATCGGCAAAAAGTAAAATGTCATTCCAATGTTCTTCTACATTTTTCATGTATGTTTAACGTCTTCAAATGCATTATCATCATTTTAGAGCAAATAAATTTACAGCCTGAACCAGACATGCACGTATATTAAAACATTCTTTGGGATTGTCTAAACATTATATTTGCGGGTAGCGAACATTTCGTTCTAAAATTCTAAAACATTGACATCAGCTCCGGCCTGTATCAGTATCTGTACTATCTCTGTGTATCCCCCTGCTGCTGCATTATGTAACGGAGTACTCTGATACTGTATCAATGACAGAATATAAAAATGCAAAGGATTTAAAAGAAAAAAGAAATAGTTGCTCTTAAATGTATTAGAATAAACTAATTGAAGTTATTTCTTATGAAGAAATTATTATGTCTTTCAGTATGGTAATAACCTTACCATATTTAAAAAAAGCTTGATTGTTAAAATGTTGTGAAACATGTATATGTAATTGATGTTTTTACACAGACCTTATTTTCCACGTTGACATCAGCTCCGTCCTGTATCAGTATCCGTACTGTCTCTGTATGCCCTCCTCCTGCTGCCTTATATAACGGAGTACTCTGCAACTGTATCAATGACAGATTACAAAGATGCAAATAATTCTAAGAAAATAAATATTTGCTCTATAGTGTATAAGAATAAACTTACTGCACTTATTGCTTACGATTTAATAATTATATTTGTATATGTTTTAGTATGATAATAACATTACCAAAAAGTGAAAGCTAAAATATTGTGAAACATGTAAATGTAATTGATGTGATTACACAAACCGTGTTCTTCACGTTGACATCAGCCCCGGCCTGTATCAGTTTATGTACTATCTCTGTGTGTCCTCCAAATGCTGCATGATGTAACGGAGTACTCTGATGCTGTATCAATAACAGATAAAGACGCACATAATTCAATAAATTCCATAAAAAAGAATTAGTGCAATGGAAAGAGTTACTGTGAATTTAAAGGACATGCGTTTAATCAAAATTATAGCAAAATTATAAACGAGATGTTCGGAAGAGTACTATTGTGAAACTTTACGGGATGTGACAACACAAATTCTATCCGTTCAGTTTATATCAGCCCCGGCCTGTGTAATTATTGTTAAGAACCCAAAATGTGCATGTCTGGTCCATGCTGCAAATTCTTCAATTTGAAGACGTTTCACATTTGTAATATCTCTGTGTATCCTCGTCCTGCAGTTTCGTGTAAAGTAGTGATACTGTATTAATAAGGGATAACTTTTCAAATAATTCGACAGATAATAGTAGTTGTACATACTATAAGAACGAGCATGGTGAAATAAATGATTTAGAAGAACATGCACTTTATTATGATTATAATATAACCATGAAAGAGAAGTGTAGATGGATAATCAATGTTAAATTTACGGACGAGAATTAAGTACCCAAAACATACAAATTTGGTTAATATTGCGAATTTGATCTTAAATGATTATATGGATTTCAACCCATTTTTGAATGCCACTGCTGGTTGACCAGGAGTTCCCGAGGGCACATGTAGCCATGCAGCAATGTCCGATAAATTACTGTTGAACCTTTCTTCAAACAAATTAGAAAATCTGTTCACAAAATTTTATAGAAGCAAATGAAATGTTGGACTTGTAGCATCATATCCAAACAAATCTTTAACGTCTTTCGGTATTTTTTTTTTTGGTGGGGGGGCATAATTTTCACACTCTTTGTCCATATTTCATCGTTTGGATTGTGGATCGCTGACGAGTTAATAGCAATTCTCTGTAACCATTTAAACAATTTCGGCACGCATGGTCTCCCATTTTCATGAAATTTCACAGATAAGTAGGGACCAATGAAAAAAGAATAGAATTGACAAAAAATTATTCTAGGTCATCTGGTTACCATGGCAACGGCCTTTAAAGTTGAGAAATTAGCAAAATTGAGCTAATTTGAAGCTCTATAATTTGGTCTATATGTGACATCAATGGAAGATTTTTTATGCATCCTAAAGATTAGGACATAAAAATTTAAATAAGCTCACTAGTAGTGTCTGATATTGTAAAAAAGGCTGGTTACCATGACAACATAATTAGCTAATTTTGATATATTGATTTCAAAATGCTGTTTGTATTTTCCAATTTTCCTTCTTTCTTGATGGGTATATGATAAGGAGATAGGATTTATTTTATAAAATGAGCAAATTCAAGATAAACCCACTTGTTGCTATGTACATAAGCTACCTTGGCAACGGTAACTATGGTATATAATATTACTTATTTTGCAAAAAAAATGCATCATGATGAACAGATAAAAATTGTTGGAAAATATCCAACACAGAGAGCTCTTTCAAAAACCGTGAAAAAGCTATGGGGAACATATGTTACCATGGCAACCATTTTGTATTATTTTCATAAAACAGTAATTATTAATCTCAGGAAGTTCAAATTCTATAACAATAAAGATCAAGTAAGCCTCTATCAAAATACAATAAAAAAGTTTCAAATAATTAATGGTTGCTATAGTAATTTGGCCATAAATTATAAAATTGGCATTTTTTGTTGTTTTTCGAAGCCTTTTCCTCAAAACACGAAACAGGCTTATACAACCTTTTTTACATATACGATAAAGCGAAGTCTAAACTTTATTTTAGATTTAAAAAAATTCAGATTACTTAGCTTTTGATGCCCGTATCTAAGGACTCAAAGTGGGCCTATGTGCAACTTTAAACAATTGTTCCCATAGCAACGGGCTATTTCCTGAATATTTTTTATAACTTTTCTTTCGTGTTGTGAAAGATCTACTTGAATACATTAATCACATTTCATCACTTTGACTTAAAATTCAATGATCTAGTAAACAAAGGACTCTAAATATTGTCCAAAATTGCTTTCATTTTTGCGATTTGAGGTCATGTTGCCATAGCAACGAACAGAAACAATGTGAATGCTTATGTTTTATTTGAATAAAAAACTCAAAAATGTAAGTAATTTATCGTTTAATTTTGAAAATATGCCAAAAATACTATTTCGATAGGGTACCTCTGTTGTTGCTATGGAAACTTATAGATAAGATCATAAACCTAACATTATTATTACTTAACTTGAAAGAGCAATCATAGGGTACTGATAATTCACCAGTGTTTGTTTTAGATTATGCTGCATAGATTATGTATGTGACTTCAAAAATGCCCAAAAATGCATTTTTTCAATATTCAAAGTCTGTTTCCATGGCAACCGGATGGGATGTGATATTAAGAAAATTTTTAACAAATTTTTACTTTTTGGTCAGACCCAACCTTATGTACAAATTTCATCAAAATCTGAGACATGCCGTGCCATGCGTCCTTCATAAAAGTGCAAATGCTTACAGAGAATAGCTATGAAAGTACCAGAAAATACATGTCTGGTCAAGTCGGCTTGATATATTCTGTTTGGAATCAATGAAATTGGTAAGGATTTTGGATCAATGGAATTACATCTATCAATTGAAGCTTTATCGAATTTATTCAAGGTAGCGCTATTTACAATTACTTCCTGGTCATTCGGTGATATAGCAGCGAAAAAAGACTGAACTTGGGATTGACTATGGTCTTTAATTGTAGAGCTACATACTTTGATACTTACGCTTGATATGTCACTGGTGTTAAACCGATGATAGTAACTTTAGTTACTATCATCCGAAAATGGCGGACACAAAAACATGCAGAAATGATTTTTCCCTTTTATTTCACTTCTTCTAGTGTATATAAACAATCTGAATCGATGGAAATGTACATATACAAAGTATTATTATAGGGGAACCTTCAAAAATCTTTCTATTTAGAGCAGAAAATAGGCAGCGAAATTTTTAGCCAAGACGATAGTAACGCAAATTCCTTATGATAGTAACTCAAAGCTCCTGAAATTCATGAGATGATAGTAACGCACCCTCAAAAATGCAGAAGGGACATTTTAATCAGTACGTACTAAGAATCAGGCATGCAAGATGTTTCCTTTTTACGTTAATTCACTTTAATGACTGCCACAGATTATTCTGCAGTAGAAAACGACCTTTTAAAGTCACTAACTAAAATTCTTCCGTTTTCATAATACCTGCGCTCCTTGACCATGTAAAACTACACAAATAAATGATGAATAATCCCAACAAACGAACTTTTCTTTCATACGGAAATTAACGTGGTTTTATATTTGATAGGTTTTAAACGGACAATCAGTGTCTTATGTTTCCGGAAGAAGACATAGTTGATACATGTATATTGATACATTTGCTATTTCTTTTTTATTCACTATGTAGTTAGCGCTGTTTAAAGCAATTCATTTTAGAATTTCGGAAAGTATCAGGGTTTTTTAAAAAAAACTGTTCTTTGTTATCAAGGATTTATTGTAACTTTACACACCTAACTGTGGCCGGCAAAATAGGCAATCAGATGAGGCCACAGTCTGACAGAAGTATAGAAATAGTATTTATACACCGAAACTCATTTACGGAGTGAACCCTTTATCACTCCATTCCAAAAAAGACCTGAAATAAATAAAGTTCTTTCATTTTAAAATGATAGTCAATATTCATTTTTTTAAAAAAATTAAAAATAACCGACTTTGCTACATCTATATCGTTTGAGACATATTAAATGTTTTTTGTTTTTTGTTTTTGTTTTTGTTTTTGGTTTTTGTTTTTGGTTGTTTTTTTTTTCTTATTTTTTTTTTTTTTCGTTTTCTTTTACAGTAAGCTGACAGATGAGTAAGATGAAATGAGAGAGAGAGATCATTTCCCTCTTGGTGAGCACTGAATCGTTTGTCATTTTAAAGACATGGTACATGTATATTTGTAGCTATCTAAGAAGAGTATATTTTCATACAAAGGGATTTAAATCATATAGAATTTTTTTGTGCAATGTTTGTTGGGGAAAAATTGATTAATTACATTCCCTAGATAGGCAAAATACAATCCTGTATTCGCCGATATACGCAAGTAAATCATCTTAAACTCCTATAGGACTGAAATAAGATACTAATATATGTATTAATTAAACTTGAAAATTTTCGGTTCGCCGCGCTTCCAGTTTTACATGTAAATTTTCAAAATTTGACAGGAAATTGAACACAATTTTGAATTTAAAAATATTGAGCATTCAATTTCCCTTTGAAAAAAGTCTGGATCCGCCTATGTTTGATTTCTCGATACCTGTATAGCAGTACTAGTGATAAATAGAATACACGTATAATTGAAACTTCAGTCCCCTTCCCCCCTAAATTTTATTTAGATGTCATCAAAATTGTTTATTACTCCAATAGAATGGATTCATTTGGGATTTTAAATTTAATCTTATTACATGTAACATGTACTAGTATATCACGAAGTCAGAATAAGAGGAGGGCACGAGATATTCTGGCCATCATCTAAATCTCTGCAATCACGCGTTACTTTGAAACAAAATTCTGCTAAAGTTACAGATTTCTCATGAATAATTATTTTGTCTACTATCGTTATCTGTTTAAAATCTCTCCAAATGATTAGTTATTATCTATTTGTGTTCTTCTCTTACACAATGTATGACTGTAGTACTTGCAACGTATATTGCGGGAAGAATAAACATCAGTTTTGCTGCATGACGTCAACAAATCTCGTAACGTCGTAACATACATGAATTCAATTTCAACAATTTCTTTGTTGAAAGGCAATGTTCGAAAAGTATGTAAAATTGTATAATTCATATATAACTGAAACTTCAAGACCTAAACAACGACATAATAGATCAGAATTTTTCAATAAAGTGTTTTACGATTTACATGTAGATGCCTTGAAGCTAAATTCAGGCTTTTGAACCAAATAAATCAATTTATTCTATCACAAAAGGCGATTTTCAACATTGCTGCTCATCGAGTTACTATCATGTTCATTTCCAGTTACTATCATCATGCGTTGTCAGGCATTTTGCGTTACTATCATCATCGATGATTTTTTTGATCTGGCATTTTCTCGAATATAACGTTGAAATAATAAACTCTAATGGTATAATTGGAATGTTATATCGATTCTCTTCAAATTGGCCGCTTCAACTTTTTGTTATACATCGCATAAAAGACAAAATTTGGAAAAAATCGGTTCTGCCTAATTTTGCGTCCGCCATCTTGGGATGATAGTAACTAAAGTTACTATCATCGGTTTAACACCAGTGATATCTGGAAATGATTATCAATATATCAAATATCTGAACAGTGCATTCTGAAAGCGCCACACACAATTTTGACAGCGCCACATACAATGCATTCCAAATGCCTTCCGCATTTGCATCGGAGCTAGTTCTGATGTGTACTTCTGCAATGTTTATTCATAAGACAAGTTGTCAAGTCGGGTATCTATACCGTTGTGTCAAGCTCTGGGTCTGTTTGTGCAAATTTTCCTTTCGCGTGAGAAAGGTATATTTTGCTGTTTTTTTTTCAAAAAATAATATACCCTAAATTGTCATTTTTGGAATCTGGGTACGGTTATGTGCTTGACCATCCTTCACTCAATTAAATGATACTTTGATATTTGAATATGTCATCCATTTTGTGAGTGTCGCTGCTGGTGTTTACTCCGAGGCGTATAAAACCGAGTCCGCTCAACCTCTACTGATGGTTTCTTCAAATATATTCTGGAAATTCTGTTTAAAAGCTTTATTGAAAGGAGTAGGTGCGATAACCTACCGTTTCGGCCCTATTTTCAAAGTTCTCCATATATCCAAAATATTCTTGTTCATAAAATGTCAAATGTACGGTGATTAGAAATCAGCAAAGGTTTTTTTTCTGATTTCACAGTCCTATACTGAATAATACGTCGCTTAAAACGTCTAAAAACGTTGAAATCATTGAAAACTTCAATAAATGAGCGAAATTTCGATACAAAACTATGAAATTAAGAGGCGCTCCAAACCTTGCCCATGAATATTTTCATGCCAATGTATTTCTGATCGGCCTTTTAATGAGTTTAAAAAATATCATGGTCGAGGCCTGGGCGTAGATGATTTTTAAAGATTTGTATGTAAATAGCCTTTGCTTCGCGTCATTCAGGGCAAATGACGTCAGAACATGACGTCATACATCATGTGCGTGACCCTACGAGGGCTCAAAAAGTGATAATCAATGATTCGTTTATCAACAGCATTTTCGTCGAAATTATGAGGCCGATATGAGAGGATAGCGCACTTAGCCCTTTCTGAACAAGAGCCCTATCAGGCACAATGCTAACCTGATAACCCTGCACACTCTAACCAAACTGACGATGCATAATTAAAATTATTTTAGTTGCACTTTACCAGGGCAGATCCAGATAGAGTATTCAAATGAAAGTATCTATAGATACCATCAGGATGTGTAGCAATTGATGTCAGAAAGACATCTCTTGCATATGTAGATATATAAATTTTTAGTACTTTAAAAAACAAGAAAATAAAATTGAAGGAAAAATCTATTTGAAAAGAATTTAGAATCCTAAGTGTGTCAAATATGAAGTAAATGAGTGAACAAGACCACATATTAATAGAGTAATTAAAAGAAAACGTTAAAAACATTTCTAACAAAGAAAAAAAGCATGTCAAAAACGCGTCAAAAGAAGGATCTAAAACAACATCACTTCTTGTTTTCAGATATTTTCGTGCGTGAACAACGACGGTGGGTGCGGCTAGCCAATAGGGTATGCTTACTCCTTCCTGGCACCTGGTACCTCCGCTAGCTTGCTAGAGGTCCGTCGATGCTCAATTTGGTGCTCTATTGTGAGTGCTGTTCAGATAATATTCAAGATCTTCTTTAACTCATGTGTGTCACACTGATGTCCTTTGAAGTGTGGAGCTTGTAAAAAAATGTCCCAGCGGCGAGGTGTTTGACAGTGTTTTGAAAAGTGATCCTGCTACATCTTTCGCTACATCTTTTGACATAATAATTTTCACCCTCTTTGGCCATATTACATTGTTTAGATTGAGGATCACTGACGAGGGTTGATTACCCGAAACTTGCACGTCTGGTCAATGTTGCAAATTTTATAATTTATAAACGATAATATTGAATTTAAAGACGTTTAACATTTGAACTACTTCGTAAGCGTCACTGCTGGTGGACCAGGAGTCCCAGAGGGCACATGTAGCCGAGTTCGATCAACTTCGGTTGATCGTCTGTCTCTTCAACGCATTCAAAATTTTCTGGTACTACAATTCTTGAAATTTCTAAAACGGTGGTTCAACAGCATCATATCCTAAGCATCCTGCTACATCTTTTGCTACATTTTTTGACATAATAATTTTCATCCTGTTTGACCATATTACATCGTTTAGATTGAGGAACACTGACGAGGGTTAAGTACCTAAAACGTGCATGTCTGGTCCATGCTGCAAATGTATCCGTTTATAAATTATGCTATTGAATATGAAGACGTTTAACATTCCTGACAATGTAGCCATAGCACTTCTAGATAGACAAATCCTCAGACAGTGCGTGTCCGTCGTTGCTCAATTTCGTGCTATATTGTTAGTGCTGTTGAGATTATCAATCGGACAACCAGAGCAAACCATACATACAATTTTTGAATAATTTATTGAAAATTACAGAATTGATATTTTAAAAAAATTCTTATGATCAAAGAAAATGAGAAATAAAAAAGGAAAACATATTTTTAGGTCCCGCCGGGATATGAACCCGCTACTCTTTGGTCCATACATACCTATATACAGTCTGAAATAAAAAAATTTAAAATTCTAAATTGCACATTTTCACAAAATTATTTAATAGTTGTATTTCTTACTAAAATATCAAAAAGTATGTAATCAATTTCAGGATAGAAGTTGAATATGTTAAAAATGACAACCCCCTTCCTTTTTTGTAGATAAAAAAAATTCTTTCACATGAGCATTCCTTTAGTTTATCATGGCTGAAATGAACTAAACTGGGGTAACAAATTTAGCCAAGAGAAAAAAGAACAAAAGAAATCTCAATTTTTGCATCAAAATAACTGAGTCGAAAAAGATGTCAAAAACGCGTCAAAAATTAGTTATCGAATTTTAACGAAATGAACAAACTTAAGTAATACATTCTATCTGATCACTCCGATGCCATTATTTTTTCAATCCATGCAGTGGTTCTGGAGAAGCAGATTTTAAAAAGGGGTACCCTCTGGGGCCTATTTGACATCGCCCCGGATCCACCCCTGAAGGGATCCGAATGAAAAAAAGTAGAGGACCTTTAGTACTACATTCATACCAATTGTCATCAAAATCCTCCAAGCGGTTCCGGAGAAGTCAAAAATGTGAAAAAATAACGGACGGACAAACGGATGGACGAACGACAGACGCCGGAAAAACCAGTTTGCCAATAGTTTTTTTGAGCCTCTGCTAGGTGAGCTAAAACTGAATCTTGTAGCATCAAATCCCACCAATTTTTCTTTTGGTATTTACGGACATCATTTTCACAGTCTTTAGCCATGTTTCATTGTTTGAATTGAGGATCACTGACGAGGGTTAAGTAAGCGAAACGTGTATGTGTTGCCCATATTGCCAATAGGTTTTTTTTAGAGAAAGTCAACCCATAACTAAAAAATGAATAGTGTGCAAGTACCTTTTCCATCACATAACAATTTGTTATATTGATGTAGCAAAAGTTGACATCGATGTAACAAAACTGGACAAAAGTACAATTAGGGGAATCTCAGAAAATTGGAATAGAAATTTAATGAATTTAACTTTACGAGATAACCTCGTTGAATATCTTTTTGAAAAGGTCCTTCCGACACGGTCATCTTAAAATTTATTTCAATAAAATCGGACTTTGATGATAAAAAAAAATGTTTGAATTTAATTCTAAGCCCTTGATCGGAGTATTCGTGTTTGATATCAAATGAATTGCAATGAAGTCTTGGGAATAAAGATGTGAAGAAAATGCGAAAAAATTAACATAAAAAATATATATTTTACTGGTGGACCAGGAGTCCCTGAGGGCACATGTAGCCAAGTTCGTTCAACTTCGGTTGATGCATCTTCAATGCATTCGAAATTCTCTGTTGTCAAAATTTCTTACAATTTCAAAAACTTGGGTTTTGTAGCATAGTATCCAACCCATCCTGATACTTTTTTCGGTACATTTTGGGAAATAATAACTTTCACGCGCTTTGGCCAAAATACATTGTTTAGATTGAGGATCACTGACGAGGGTAAAGTACCCGAAACGTGCATGTCTGGTCCTTGCTGCAAATTTATCAGTTTTTAAATGATGCGATTCAATTTGAATTCGTTTAACATTTGTACCACTTGGTTAATGTCACTGCTGGTGGACCAGGAGTCCCTGAGGCCACATGTAGCTGAGTTCGATCAACTTCGGTTGATCGTTTCTTAAACGCATTCGAAATTCTGTGTCGTCAAAATTTCTTGAAATTTCTAAAACATCGGTCCTGTAACATCGTATCCCAACCATCCTGCTAAGTATTTCGTTACATTTTGGGAAATAATAAGTTCCACACTCTTTGGCCATATTGCACTGTTAGATTGAGGATCACTGGCGAGGGTTAAGTATCCGAAATGTGCATGTTTGGCCCGGGTTCCCTCAAGCACGCATACACTCGTTTGAATGTACAATTTGTTGATGTTTCCTTAACATTTGAAGAGTGCCATTTTTCTACTTACTAAAAAAATTAACTGTACATGTCAAATTTGATCAAACTTGTCCTTTTTCCAAAGATAAAGAGGGACGATTGTTCGCTGTTTAAATCATTGCGGCTGCCATAAGTTGTTTTCGTGTTTGGAAGCGGTTGTATCACTGCAACCCCCGAACTTACAGTAAATATAGTGCGATGACATATTCACATAAGTCAAGGAAAACAGTCTGTTTTCCATAAGTAGATGATATAAAATGATAAGAAATGAGTCGTTGAGCGTTGAGTTTTAGTCCATTTTTCGGATGATACCTGCATCAACAGAAAAACAAGTTTTTGATTCATTTTTAAAAATCTTATTCTTGTGTGTTTCAGCTTTTTAATCGCTTTTCATCCCATCAAAATAAATCTTTTACATGTCGTTAAATAAAAAGACAGTGCATCGTACATAGAAAGTACCGAACAACACATAAATTGCAATGTTGTAGGCACTGTACACCATATATCAGTTTTTCTATACGTTCTTCGAAAATATAATTTCTGCAACCCCTTTTCACTACTTTTCATTATATCTTAAATTTATGTCTAGATTTTTGCCATTTACTGACATCTCAATTGTAAAAAAAAACACAGAAATTGACGTTAATTCAGATAATTGGAAGCCGAAAGTAGAAATATGTGATCCAAATACTGAGACAATTCCTTTACATAGTTTGTTTCTAGCATTTGTTCCAAAATTCAACCCTCCAAGATCTTAAAATAGTGAGATGCTTTATTTCGTAATTTCTGGCTCACAAAATTAACGACATAAATAGAAAATCCCAAAGTTAACATGTGTGTTACCATTATTGCAAATTTGAAATACTAACGACATACATTTTTTTGAACTTGGATGTTGGTAAATAAGGATAGATATTTTCACACATTGTTCAATTGGTAATAAATAAATACTTAAATCTTTCCAGATGATGACCAGGAAGGTATATCATATCTTAGTGCGATCATTTCTTCTTTAACGACATGATTTTATTCTTAAACATTGAATTCGTAACATTGTAAATTCTACGGCTAAACAATGTTTATATATCTGGGATAGGTTTGTTGTTTGTTTTACCATATCAGATCAAAAACGAAAAATTAAATAGAATTCTTCATTTGCAAGATGATAAATAATCTACATTTTTAAAACTGATTAGCAAGATAACGCTTGTTAATTGCCATCCACTATGTATTTCGTACTTGCACTTATCATTAGATTGAGATGTTCAATGTGTGTCTATGAAGGTGTGTCATTGTTTCAATCTGTTTGTCTTATTTTCTTTTCGCGTGAGAAAGCTCCGTTTTGTTTTGTTTTTTTTTCATATTTTGTAGAAAGTTCCATACACTATTAGATCTGAAAGACACGTTTTTTGTTTGAAAATAGTACGACAACAAAAAATTACAATGTATGTGAGTATTCTGACAGGTGAGCTAAAAGGGTTGAATGCTAAAACATTGTGAAACATGTAACTGTAATGGTTGTGATTACACATACGTTATCCTTCACGTTCACATCAGCCCCGGCCTGTATCAGTATATCTACTATATGTGTGTATCCTTTTCCTGCTGCATCATGTAATGGAGTACACCCGTGCTGTAAAAATAAGAGATAAAGATGCAAATGGATTCGACAAAAATACATGAGAATTACAATAAACGCATTACATAAACCTAAAAGGAGATATAACATCAAAATTGGTATCAGTGTTTCCAGTCGATGAAGTTCATCGTTCGTATTAACTGACTACATGTATCAGTATATATCCCCAGGGACATTGAAATCCCTGCCGGGTGTCCAAGATATGCTTCAATATTTCCATGTCCATGGTAACATCTGGTGATTGATTATTCTTATCCAATCATCGTTACAAAATGATCTCATATCTTAATGTTTTTAATATTTTGATTGACGAACGCATCAATCATGTATAATGTATCGATTAACGCTACAGGTAAAACGCTCGCGAAAATTATTTCTTACTCCATGATGGTAAGACAAGAAAATATTTGTCAAGCATTATCATGGATATTCCTGCCCGCATTGGAAGAAATATAAGTCATATTTCAGAATGAAATGATGAAAACATTCGCTTAGAAATTTTAATACTCACCCAGTCTATGAAATTAACATCACATCCATTCTTTATACATCGCTTAAGTGCTGCTGTATCTCCACTACTAACAGCATAGAATATATCGTCACTCATTTCAGTGGTCCGTTACCTGAATAACAAATAAAGATTACATATTAAGAATATTATTATTAATACTATGTATCCTTAATTTTCAAACCGAACACTTTTTCAATCTTCATAATCTTATGAAGAATAACATTTCATCAGTGAAAAGTTAATATCTGATTGAATTAATATTTTCACCTTAATTTTTAATTTTTCGACATTTTGGTTTAACATGAAAAGAAGGGAGGAGATCTCCAACAAGACCCCGTTGCAGCATCAACAGTAAGACACCAAAACACCGTTGCAGCATCAACAGTAAAACAACCAATGCGGGCAGGAATATCCATGGTTATGCTTTTTTTGAAGTTACGTTAATGGACCGTGACGAATTTGACGAAAATGAATATTTTTCGTGAAGAGAACGAAATTTCGAATAAAACATTCTTTTTTACTTTAATAACAGAAAAAGATGCTTCCTTCAAACTGGAAAAGAAAAACAGCTAAAATGTTGCAGCATCAACAGTAAAACAACCAATGCGGGCAGGAATATCCATGGTTATGCTTTTTTTGAAGTTACGTTAATGGACCGTGACGAATTTGACGAAAATGAATATTTTTCGTGAAGAGAACGAAATTCCGAATAAAACATTCTTTTTTACTCTAATAACAGAAAAAGATGCTTCCTTCAAACTGGAAAAGAAAAACAGCTAAAATGTGTTTTTTACGACGCATGCCCAAAACAAAATGTTTGTCAGAACGAGCCGAGTCTCCCTTTGACGCCATAGTGATGTATTATTCTCGACAAGGTGTATCATCGGTTTTCTTACGATTTTTGAAGATCATCAAAAATGAAATTAATATTCTTTCTTTCTATTGAAACAACTCTAAAAAATCAGAACATTAAACAAAAATGTAACGTAATGTACACACTCAACGGGAATTTATTACAACCGGAAGTGCTGGCTCTATCGATGTTTTTGTCATATAGATGCCTTGAATTATCGGAAATAACAAAGTAACAAAGAAAAGATTTTTTTTGAAAAGCACAGGATCTGCAAAAAATTCAGTATGGCAAGCAAACGTTGCTTTCAATCTAATCTTAATACAATCAGTAGGGCGGCCAAGCCGGATTTGCACGTGCGGCGTAAACAGGAAAATGTGAGTCCGCGAATGCATGACGCACTCTTTCTCGTCGGGGAAAATATGGACGCCTCCGAATTTTGGTCCTTTTCCGAAAGCTCTAGACAGCACAATTTTTTATTTCAGAAAATGAAATATCGTCGAACTTTTGCTTTTAGCTTTATATTTTACCCTCAATTAGTTCATTTTAGACAAACCTGACATTTTAATTACTAAATCGACGATTGAATTTGGCTAAATTTTCCCGGGAAAAAATGCCCCAAAAAGTGGAAAATAAAAATGAGGTACAAAAAATGGTCCCTCACAGATTTTTATAATATTTTCAAAAAATGACGTTCACATCGGCATCTTTCAAATATCAAAAAATTACAGAACCACTTTTTCATATATTGAAATAATTCCCGTTTGAAATCAGCTGGTGTTAGCTTAGTTTCGGCATGCGCTGAATCACGACCGCATTGAACGTGTGTCACATTGTAAACATGAATGAATATTACTTTATTCGGAGTTTAAAGTATTTTGTGTATGAAAAAGTATAACAGTTGGATGATTTTTATCTTGTGAACTCATTTCTAACCTTGGATTTGCAATTAAGAAGAGATTTATGAAGGTTTCAAGCTGTTTTTGTCCAACCCGACTTCACAAAGGCCGATGTCAAGTGTCGGTGTAATGTAAACTTGATGATGCAAAAACATGGTACGACTTGTGTACTTCACATACATGTACTTTCTTCAGTTCAGCTGTTTGTTTATATAGTGAAATGGATACTAGGCCGATGCCTCGATGACGAAATTAATCTAGGAACCATTGAAAACAACGACTTTTTCCTCAAGCTCAAGGTAAATCAACAAATTTGTAAACAAATATTTTCTCTCTCTCTCGTTCTCTCTCTCTCACACATACATACACAAACTTTAATTAATACTACCAAGATTTGTAATAATTTTCAATCACTGAACTGATCAGCTTATTAAGTGAATTTATGTGCCTTTATTTTGACCAACCAAGCGCAAGCCTATCCCCCCCCTCCTCATTGGGCCCTAAGTCATATTTTTTAAATTACACTTGGGCCCTAAGTCATATTTTTTTTTAATTTAAGAATTACACTTTGTCGTTCACAAGTATACATGTTATTATAAATTTAGTTTTTTTATTTAGAATATAAAGTGAAAATAGAAAAGATATTGATGGGGGGGGGGTTACTCACATTTACTTTCACACATAAACATATAAAATGCAAAATGCAACATGGGTAATTTAAACTATGAATTTCTAGATAGATAATAAATCATAATATGATTTGATTATATTGTAGTTCTAGTCATTAAAAATAATTTTCCATGAATTCCATTGGTTGAGTGTTGAATTTATCAATACTATTCTTTCCAGTGATAAATTTATGATTGCTAAATGAATAACATATACAATAAAGTAGTTATAAAGGATTTATACAATTTAAGTACAATTTATGAATCATATTGAATTTTTCAGTATATGACTATGCATTAGTGAAATTGTATCAAGGTAAACAAACAAATTAATGAATGAGTGAATAAATGAATGAGTTAAAAATAATTGAAAATGTTTTTTTTTTGTTCAGGTCAAACTTGTTAGAAGAAATCTTGCAGTCTGAAAATCACCCAGTGGTTTATTATATGGAAGGCATGCATTTCGACAATCATGTAAAAAGGAATTATTTATTGGAAATTGTGTACTGTAGTATATACTGATATCATATTCTACATCGAATTGGTTTGAAGGTTGTGCATATTGTAATCATATTCTTCTTTGTGAATTGTGAGTGTGCAAAAATACCATACAAATGGATTATTCACAGAAGATGGAAGAGTTCAAGGCCTGTCAACATTTCAGAAAACAATTAACATGATTATTGACTGTGAATCTTATTGGGCAATGGCAAATATAGTGAGATAATGAAATAAATATTTCGTGAATTCTTGCAGAGGATGAATTAGTCAATTAAATTTCTTCTTCATGATGTAAGAATTCAACTGTCATGGATCATGGGCACATTAGATTATAATAGTTATTTCTTTTGTAGTGACTATCTGGAGTATAGAAGTAAATATAGGCTTCCTTGCAAAAAAAATCACATATTTGTATATTTTGTTTTCCAATTATTGAAAGGTCCAGCGCATTAAACACAACAAAATTGGATTTTATACATGTATTTTTCTCGGATACAATGAGTATATGTCAAATTTTGCATGTATTGTCTGGCATGTCAAAGAAAATGTCATTTTTCCCTTGTGCGTGGCAGTTTTGTACTTGATCAGAGGAAATTAGGAAGGTCGCTGGAAAAATATTCGGTCTGTTGAATTCTGGTGATATTTTTTTTACAATTTAAATGTTTGCTCATCAAAAGGTTAAAACAACCTTTTCTTCTAGAATGGTAAATTCGAATTTATATTCTGCTTTGTGAATTTCTGATGTCGAAGCGTTCGGTCGATTGACGATTTCTCCAAAATTGTCGAAACTGTGCAGCATGTCGGGGTACATAAATGAGGTACAAAAAAAATGGTCCCTCACCGATTTTCATAAAATTTGAGAATTGAACACTTGGATATATTCTTCACAACATATCAAAAAACTACAGAACCACTTTTTCATATTTTTGAAAACGATCCCCCTGTTTGCGAGGAAGGGGGCATGGAAGTCGAACGTTAAGAGTACTGCTGTCATTTTGTCAGCTGATTTTCGACAAATTTACAGAATAAAACATCACATCTTGGTTATATTTAGGGACATAAAATCTTAAAGAGTTTGTTAAATCTTTTAAAATCCGATGCCATCAATTTGCATCGCTGTTATTAGTATTTTTCTGGTGTGAAAGTGTTTCGAAAAAATGCTTAGTAACGGCGACGCGAACTTCGTTCGATATTAATGCGCCGTTCTTAGCAATGGTTGCCGTCACGCGCAAATCTGGCTTGGCCGCCCTACTGAATGGAGCATATCAACTCAGGTGTTCGGTTAGAAAATTTGACCAGACAACCTAGTGTCCTACATGTATAACAATTTGTTCGTCTACTTTAGCTTGACATCAAACTTTATTGATCAATGTTAAAAGTATAATAATCTTATTATGCAAAAACATCAGAATCATCTGTATCAATTGGGGTATATAATATGAATTATGGCAAAGCCATTGTGAGGACGCAGATGAATTATGATATCAATGATTTTTTACCATACATCATTGCATGGATATTTTTACGAAGTTAATAATAAACAAAATATGTCATACAATATGTGTTCTTGTTATTCTTTTCAAGCATCTTTTTTTACTTTATCAGTCTTCTGTTTTTTTTTTCTTGAAATCCATAATCATCTACAGGAGAGGAGATATTTTAATAGACAATTTCTGGATCGACAGCATGCAAATAACTCGTAAATGCGGGGAAACAATTCTCAATGTCGGCCGGTTTGATGTCAGAAAACAATCAGTAAACATGAAATCGCAATGCTTAATGACAGATGAGAAGAGATTAAGTGATGTAATCTTAATCTATGTATATATTGTAAGTCCTTGGACCTTAACGAAAATCAAGGAAAAGAGAACTCGGGCAAGAAAATTGTGGGCACAAACCATTAAAATTAAAAAAAAAGAAAAACGAATTTTACTTTTTCTCTGAAGTATTAACTAGATATTGTAAGATTTACATGTATATTGACTATTCAATTCAATTAATTCATTGGGTGATGAAATGTCCGTTGTCGTATCAGGAATATGTACAAATGTATAACCCCCCCCCCCCCACACTTGCTCCCCCTCTTATTTTCACCGGAAAAATTAACATTCAATATGTAGAAGAAAGAAAGCCTCCTTTTCGGTGCCGTCTATAGTGTTATCAGCAATATATCGTTTTATGGGATGGCCTGGAGAAAAAAATCCAGTATAATATTAGTTTCACAGGATTTTCCCTTCTAAATAATGTCACGTTTACCAATGATTTTCCAATATAGTATCTGAAGGCAAAATTCATTCCTTTTCTATAAAAGAGGATGAAAGGGATCGAAAAGAGGAAGGGGCGGGAGGAAGGAGAAGAGGAAGGAGAGAGGGGGAGCATGAGGGGTATGGGAGGGGGAGATAAGGGGGCAGAGAGAGGTATCCCCTGTTTGTTCCCCAACCCCATAAAGGCAAGGATGAAAGGGAGGGGATGAAGGGAGGGAGCCGGGAGATGTTAGGAGGTGGGAGAGGGGAGGAAGGGGATGGGACGGGATAGAGAAATATTCTGAGTAGAAATTCACCCCCTTCCCCCATAATTACAATCAACCCCTCCCCCCTCTTTCCAAAAAATAAAATCTGAAGCCTTCACCCTCCTCCTTTTTCGAATAAGCCTGGATATGCCTATGATTTACCTCCAAGGGGGAAAAATACCCAGCCTTATTTTATGCTTTGAACAGAGCCCCAGTTTGTGTTTACCTATTTGCACTAAGTACTGTTAATGATGACGTAAGTTGTGACGCGTTGTGTACAGTATCGTAGGCAGCAGACATTTAGAAGTTTGTTTTGGGATTTACACTGCATAGATTTCCTGTAGATTCTACATGTAGATCTTATATATGTGGAGAGAAACAGGTATCAAATCATCCTCGAAAACAAAATGAAGTTCGGTAAGTCGCTGATATCGCTGATTTATTTAATTTTTTTTTGTATTTTCGCCCCAGCATTATGAGTTTATCCTTGGATTTGTCTGAGGGAGCTGTCGATGAGAGAAAAGTCCGCGAGACAAAGACAAAGTTTATGCTGACGTCGCATACTGACGTCACATTGTAATTTTCAAAGAGGATATTCGGACTAAACATGATATATGTTGGAAATGATGGTGCAATGTCAGTATTACGTGAAGCAAAGTACAAAACATACATTGGGACACTGGAGGAGTAAGCCAAACGGAGAATATTCAAAGGAGATTGAGAAATCATGGTCATCGATGGGTTTCATTCTGTCGTCAAGTGACATTGTCAAAAAAATAAGCTTGCGCGTCACGCCGATAAAATGGGCAATGGGGAGAATGACGTCATTGACCACGGTTTTGGAACCTATAGGTATAGCATAGAATTCAATTGAAAAACACGATTTTTCCTATATATATACACGTGTTACCTTGATGAGGACTACGTCCGCGCCTGCGGCGCGTACTGCGTCCTCTATAAAATTGATTCGAAAATAAATTATCATTTATCACTGGATAATCAAATTACTTTTTTCCATTAATATTCTTACTTTATAAGATTTTCATCTACTGAAAAACTGTGTTGATACATTGATAAACTTATTTTTTTTTACCGGAAGTTTATTGATAATGCATTTTCCCTTCAAACATGAATCAGTGCGTAGCTTAAAATTACATATATGTTGACGCATGCTTACATTTTCAAGGTTACCCTTTTTTACGTCTTTAATTTAATTGTAAAAAAAGACACTTGTTTGCATAAACATCAAGGGATTCTTGCATTCACAGAAAAATAAATTACAAGATTTATTTCCTTAATAAACATTGCGATGTGTACCTTTGGTCATTAGTTTATAAGGAAAACATGTGCGGATCCAGAGGGGGGACCGGGGTTTTGACCCCCCCTGAGATTTTCGGAGGTGGGGTCAAGCTTTGGCCGATTTCTAATGGAAATGGGTCATAAAAAGCACGAAAGGGCTTTGAAACCTAAAATGTCGGCTCGCTTCGCTCGCCATTTACAAAAACATTAATATTTTTATGCAAAATTCCTTAATTATTTTCAATTTCAATTCTTCATACAAAGTATCTTTTTTAATAATTGTCTTGGGTCTCATATTTTCAACAGTCCCTTACTTCATAGGATGCATTCTCCTTCATCTTTTTCAAGGTTTTGTTATTTTAAGATGTCTGATTATTTGGGAAAATGACACATCTCTTATCTATTTATTCTCATGAAATATAGACAAAATGTGGAATAATAAAAAAAAATTTTGGTTCGCTCCGCTCGCCGATATAAGACGTGAAATATTCAATGTTATAAATAATCATCTTGATCGAATCATATCTAAATAAATATCAGGCTCGCTACGCTCGCAAATTCTTCATAGAAGTAAACGTGAAAGGAAAGCTAACAATACACCCCTACAGAACTGCCCCCTCCCCATCATGTGCACCGATATATATGTACCTACATAATATTGTCAATATCTAGGTAGACTTCCTAAATTTTGGACCCCCTCTGACCGAAAATGATGGACCCGCGCATAGAAAAGGCATTATCAATATTAAGATATTTGTGACGTTATTCTATTGCAATGACTTCGGTACGGCATATACGCATGACAAATATGGATAATGACCATTTCCCTGCTTCTGATTTTCTGAACTACCGATTTTGTGGTGTATACAGAGATATGGTCATTATCCATATTTTCCTCAATAATTGAGCGAAATTTTGACAAACTGAAGTAGGTACGGTAACCTGCCATATTGGCCCTACTTTCAAAGTTGTTCATATATCCATAATGTCCTAGTTTATAGAATTTCAAGTGTATGATGGATCCATATCAGGAAAGCTTATTTTGATTACACAGTGACTGTCCTATACTGAATAATATGTCGCTAAAAACGTCTAAAAACGTTGGAATCATTGCAATTTCAATAAATGAGCGAAATTTCGATAGAAATTGATGAAATTAAGTATCGATCCAGAACTTGCCCATGATTATTTATGTACCAATCAATGGATTTCTTATCGGCATTTAAATTTGCATAAAAATTATCGTGGGCGAGGCCTTGATCAAAAGAGAATTTTAAAGATTTGTACGTAAAATACGATGATTTTCCTGTTTTTCGTCATTCATAGCAAATAACATCATGCGCGTGACGTTACGAGGGCTCAGAGTTATGACGCCATATTTTCACAAACATTCAACATTGCAAAAAGTGATTATTAATAGATCGTTTATCAAAAGCATTTTTCGTCAAAATTATTGGGCCGATTAAGAGGTTAGCGCACCTAGTCCTTTATGAAATTAAGTAATGATCCAGGTCTTGCCCATGATATTTTTTGGACCAATCGATGGATTTTTAATCGGCCTGTTTAATACCCGAAACGTGCATGTCTGGTCCATGCTGTAAATCTATCAGGTTTTAAATGATGCTATTGAATTTAAGGACGTTTAACATTTTAAGTTCTATTAAATATCTTTTTTGTGGGCAATTCCTTGAGCGTAGATGAATTTTGAAGATTTCTGTGAAAAAAAATAGGATGCTTTTCCATTGCAAACAATTATAATTAATAATTCGCTGATCAAAAGCATTTTTGTCGAAATGATAGGGTCGATCTTGCGGGTAAGCGCACCTAGTCCATTCCAGTGAAGAACCTTAAAACTAGGCAGACATTGTCCTTGGGGTCTTTATTAAGCAGGTATACCAACTGAGTGGTTTAAATCATATGTATGTTTTATTGCAATGATTCCAATGCACCAAATGTGAATTTTACAAGTGATGCCGAGTCCGAAAACTATGCATATATGAAGGGCTAACTTCTAAACGTCACTTGCAAATTGATCAGAACATGTAAAGGCTCAACAATACTTGAGTTTGTCACATATGAATGCTCAAAGACGCACGCTTACATCCATCCTCCCTTTCACACACTCCCTCACACACCCCCTCTCCTTCACCTGCACAAGCCCTCCCAATCTCATATACTGGAATAGGACACAGAGCGACATAGCCAAGGATTCATTAACAACTATTTCAAAAAAATAAAATTGTAAACCTCTAAGTTAGAAAAAAAAATAAATGAGCACATGAAGGGCAAGGGGTGATAAGGGGGTTTCTAGGCCCAAAATAATTGCTAGTGCCGAAGATTTGAAAATATTGAAATTGATGCTAAAATTGGTAAAAAAGAAGCTTGTCTTTAATAGATTCAACATGAAAAATGTTTAATTTCAATTTTTCGTTAGAATTATCCCCTTTTGAACGACAAATATGGATAATGACCACATCCCTGTATACAGCACAAAATCGATAATTCAAAAATCAGAAACCGAAGGCATACAAAATCAGGACAAAACAGGAACCAAAGCAAACAAACAAAAACCTCCACCATATGAAAAGAAGCGAACTCCCGATATGGGAGTGAGACCAGGTGCCCAGGAAGAGTAAGCATCTCCTGCTTGCATGCAACACCCGTCGCTTCAATTCGGTAGAACTGTCACATCCGGTTACTTCCATTTTGGAAGATATAGAGTACAATCTTTGGTTGGATGGTTCAAATGGTCTATGACAGAATATCATCCACCATTCTTGAGAGTGGAACATCATAGTGTATGACGAGTTCCCAATATCGACCGTAGAACTTCCTCAGTGACAATGTTAGTCGGTCACAAACATATACCTGACTGAGAAGCTTATCTGAAAGACGCCTAGCTCTCAGAACAAAATCCGTATATTTGGTACTTGCTCTGGCTTAGCGTATCAACTGAGATATGAACACGCCATAAGCAGGCGATGAAGGGATGTTGCTACTCAGAAAAGGAAAGTTTGTAATGCTGAAATTGAAGTCGTCACGTTTGTCATAGAGTGAGGTGTTCATGTGACCATCAGTGTCGTAGGACAACATTATGTCCAAATAGGATGCTGAATTATTTGTCTCTGTGGTTTCTTTGACTTCAAGCTCCGAGGGATAGATACTGCTCAGGTAATCCGCGAATTTTGAATTATTGATGGACAACACATCGTCTATGTATCTGTAAGTGAAGTTAAAGTCAGAAGCTAAGTATCTTTTCCCTTCAGAGACCAAAGATTGAATGAATTCAGCTTCGTACGAGTAAAGGAAAATGTCGGCAAGGAGTGGGGCACAATTGGTCCCCATTGGAATTCCGACAATTTGCTGGAAGACCTTTCCTCCAAACACCACAAAAATGTTGTCGATCAGAAAGTTTAACATCTGAATAATGTCTGTTTCAGTGTACTTATTTTCAGAATCGGACTTTTCTTTTACAAAGTAGGTTTTGTCATAGTTAACAACAATAAATTTGTATTTGCGATTACCGTTCTTACTTGTAAACGCATTACTTATAATTTTTGCGAGTCTTTCTTTCAATTTAGAATGTGGAATTGTAGTGTAAAGTGTCGAAAAATCAAAGGCTTTGATCGAATGGACTCTCCTAAAATGAGTGGATTTCAGATGTTCTAAAAGTTCCTTCGAATTCTTTAAAATCCACATCTGGTTGATACCACTGCGAGAATACACTGTCGAACAATATTTTTGAAGCCCAGATTTGATTTCAGATAAAACTTTGTTGAGTAAGATCGATACAGATTTGGTAGAACATTTTGAGGAACCAGCGATGAAACGTTGTTTGTACGGATTCTTATGCATTTTAGGTATGCAGTACAAGTATGGTAAATCTAAATCTAAATTGGTAGTGTCGAAGCCAAAGGAAGTAAGAGCTGATTTGTGGTTATCTATTATTTCAGAGGCAGAAAGGTTTGTTGGGGTGTAAGTGGGATTTCCAGGTGTCGAATTTAAACCCAACTCTTTAACTAGACTGTCGAAATAGTACTTTTTGCAAGTAAATGTGTAATTATTTGAGGCTTTGTCCGCTGGTGTGATGACATAATGTTCTTGGAGGTAGGTGAGCTCTGAGATAACATCAGGGTCTTTAAATATAGACACGAATCTGGTGTTCACAGTTGATTTTAATCGGTTAATTCTAGATAAAAGTAACCCTCTGATTGATTTTATCCATTCGGAAAGGGTGTCGAGCTGTACATCCTCTTTCTTTGCCCAACGTCTTGCATATTCCTCACAAGAGTCCATGATAATTTTGACATTTTGGTTCCATGTAAAGGACATACTTTCTCTGTATTTGGGACCCTTTTTTAACAATTCTCTCAACTTGTCGTTCTTGACTATACTAAGGTCACCAGTAATAACGTGTCCACAAGGAGAGTAGTTGAAATCCGATGAAGAACATTCGCAGGGAAGTGGATGTAGTGAGGGATTACTTAAATCAATACACTGCAGGAATCGTTTGTAATTGTAAATTTTAGATGCAACTGTTGGTGTGTAGCTATAGGAAATACAAGGAGTTTCTTTTCTTTTGAAATATGGTGAGATTTTTTCTGTGACAGTTTTGTGATTCAAAATTTGACCAAGATTCAAGTTATCAATACCTTTGTTTGCAAATCTTACTTTAATGAAAGGGCGGTTTGTTTTCTCCTCTGATTTATCTGATCTAACTGCTTGAAATAAACGAAAAGTAGAAATGTCCAATATGACTCCTTGTAGTCTGTATTCTGGGGAACGTGTATCGGTAATTGTGAGGTCCTTCGTATAATCGTAGATTTCGTGCAACTTCCGTAAAGGAACAGAGTATAATTTGGTATGAATATAATGCAGGCCTAGAGGCTCATTCAAAAATGGAACCAAGTCATCGAAGGAGAAACTATGTATCTCAGGCCTATTGTATTTTCGAATGCCTTGACTTCGAGGTCTTCTTTGTTGTCTGTTGAATAAGCTAGTCACATTTACCGATTGACAACCGGGACTTGTTAAGTTTCCTATAGCGCTGATGTTATCGTTGCACCCATAGGGCGCTGCAGTGTTAAGATTTTTTATCCAGAAATCTTCTCTGTTGCGACGGAAAGGTGTGCTCAAATTGGGATTGTTTGTGGGGTGATATATTTTCTCCAGGATTCTGACTCTCATAGATAAAACCGAATGATCGACCTGGTCAAAATGTCGGTAAAGGAGTTGACTTCCTTTATTATTTATTTTTGACCGGTGTCCTGACATTCTGGTTCGGAGCTTACCTTTGGTTTCACCCACATAAATCAATCCACAAAGTGAGCACTCTATTCCGTACACAACATTAGATGTCATGCAGTTAAGGTTTTCAAAACTATGCGTGTTAAATGTTTGTTTTGTGAGATTACTTGAGAATGAAGTGTCTGTTATTAGGATGTTACAAGTTTTGCAGTTCTTCGTGCCGCACTTAGAAACTGAGCAATCGCTTGGTGAAAATTGGTGCTCTTTTAGAATATCGACTACTTCAATCTTACAGGGCTTGATTTTAATATACCCATCTGCATGTTTGTACCAAAACTCATGGTTACTACTCACTACAAATGTCTCGTCTCTAATGTCATTTAGACTAATTCTAGGGACACCTAAGTAACCTGTTGCGTAGTGTCCGTAGACGCAACAGGTTGGGGCCTTTTTATAGTGGGCGACGCCCCAGCCACTTTGTAGGTCTCTTGTGTACTATCCATTGAAGCAAAAGACTGCCCGACAAGTGAAGTGCCCTCGGGGACAATTTGTCCACCAGCAGTGACACATGGACAGTGGTAAAAATGACAAATATGGATAATGACCATATCCCTGTATACAGCACAAAATCGATAATTCAAAAATCAGAAACCGAAGGCATACAAAATCAGGACAAAACAGGAACCAAAGCAAACAAACAAAAACCTCCACCATATGAAAAGAAGCGAACTCCCGATATGGGAGTGAGACCAGGTGCCCAGGAAGAGTAAGCATCTCCTGCTTGCATGCAACACCCGTCGCTTCAATTCGGTAGAACTGTCACATCCGGTTACTTCCATTTTGGAAGATATAGAGTACAATCTTTGGTTGGATGGTTCAAATGGTCTATGACATAATATCATCCACCATTCTTGAGAGTGGAACATCATAGTGTATGACGAGTTCCCAATATCGACCGTAGAACTTCCTCAGTGACGATGTTAGTCGGTCACAAACATATCTTATCTGAAAGACGCCTAGCTCTCAGAACAAAATCCGTATATTTGGTACTTGCTCTGGCATAGCGTATCAACTGAGATATGAACACGCCATAAGCAGGCGATGAAGGGATGTTGCTACTCAGAAAAGGAAAGTTTGTAATGCTGAAATTGAAGTCGTCACGTTTGTCATAGAGTGAGGTGTTCATGTGACCATCAGTGTCGTAGGACAACATTATGTCCAAATAGGATGCTGAATTATTTGTCTCTGTGGTTTCTTTGACTTCAAGCTCCGAAGGATAGATACTGCTCAGGTAATCCGCGAATTTTGAATTATTGATGGACAACATATCGTCTATGTATCTGTAAGTGAAGTTAAAGTCAGAAGCTAAGTATCTTTTCCCTTCAGAGACCAAAGATTGAATGAATTCAGCTTCGTACGAGTAAAGGAAAATGTCGGCAAGGAGTGGGGCACAATTGGTCCCCATTGGAATTCCGACAATTTGCTGGAAGACCTTTCCTCCAAACACCATAAAAATGTTGTCGATCAGAATGTTTAACATCTGAATAATGTCTGTTTCAGTGTACTTATTTTCAGAATCGGACTTTTCTTTTACAAAGTAGGTTTTGTCATAGTTAACAACAATAAATTTGTATTTGCGATTACCGTTCTTACTTGTAAACGCATTACTTATAATTTTTGCGAGTCTTTCTTTCAATTTAGAATGTGGAATTGTAGTGTAAAGTGTCGAAAAATCAAAGGCTTTGATCGAATGGACTCTCCTAAAATGAGTGGATTTCAGATGTTCTAAAAGTTCCTTCGAATTCTTTAAAATCCACATCTGGTTGATACCACTGCGAGAATACACTGTCGAACAATATTTTTGAAGCCCAGATTTGATTTCAGATAAAACTTTGTTGAGTAAGATCGATACAGATTTGGTAGAACATTTTGAGGAACCAGCGATGAAACGTTGTTTGTACGGATTCTTATGCATTTTAGGTATGCAGTACAAGTATGGTAAATCTAAATCTAAATTGGTAGTGTCGAAGCCAAAGGAAGTAAGAGCTGATTTGTGGTTATCTATTATTTCAGAGGCAGAAAGGTTTGTTGGGGTGTAAGTGGGGTTTCCAGGTGTCGAATTTAAACCCAACTCTTTAACTAGACTGTCGAAATAGTACTTTTTGCAAGTAAATGTGTAATTATTTGAGGCTTTGTCCGCTGGTGTGATGACATAATGTTCTTGGAGGTAGGTGAGCTCTGAGATAACATCAGGGTCTTTAAATATAGACACGAATCTGGTGTTCACAGTTGATTTTAATCGGTTAATTCTAGATAAAAGTAACCCTCTGATTGATTTTATCCATTCGGAAAGGGTGTCGAGCTGTACATCCTCTTTCTTTGCCCAACGTCTTGCATATTCCTCACAAGAGTCCATGATAATTTTGACATTTTGGTTCCATGTAAAGGACATACTTTCTCTGTATTTGGGACCCTTTTTTAACAATTCTCTCAACTTGTCGTTCTTGACTATACTAAGGTCACCAGTAATAACGTGTCCACAAGGAGAGTAGTTGAAATCCGATGAAGAACATTCGCAGGGAAGTGGATGTAGTGAGGGATTACTTAAATCAATACACTGCAGGAATCGTTTGTAATTGTAAATTTTAGATGCAACTGTTGGTGTGTAGCTATATGAAATACAAGGAGTTTCTTTTCTTTTGAAATATGGTGGGATTTTTTCTGTGACAGTTTTGTGATTCAAAATTTGACCAAGATTCAAGTTATCAATACCTTTGTTTGCAAATCTTACTTTAATGAAAGGGCGGTTTGTTTTCTCCTCTGATTTATCTGATCTAACTGCTTGAAATAAACGAAAAGTAGAAATGTCCAATATGACTCCTTGTAGTCTGTATTCTGGGGAACGTGTATCGGTAATTGTGAGGTCCTTCGTATAATCGTAGATTTCGTGCAACTTCCGTAAAGGAACAGAGTATAATTTGGTACGAATATAATGCAGGCCTAGAGGCTCATTCAAAAATGGAACCAAGTCATCGAAGGAGAAACTATGTATCTCAGGCCTATTGTATTTTCGAATGCCATGACTTCGAGGTCTTCTTTGTTGTCTGTTGAATAAGCTAGTCACATTTACCGATTGACAACCGGGCCTTGATAAGTTTCCTATAGTGGTGATGTTATCGTTGCACCCATAGGGCGCTGCAGTGTTAAGATTTTTTATCCAGAACTCTTCTCTGTTGCGACGGAAAGGTGTGCTCAAATTGGGATTGTTTGTGGGGTGATATATTTTCTCCAGGATTCTGACTCTCATAGATAAAACCGAATGATCGGCCTGGTCAAAATGTCGGTAAAGGAGTTGACTTCCTTTATTATTTATTTTTGACCGGTGTCCTGACATTCTGGTTCGGAGCTTACCTTTGGTTTCACCCACATAAATCAAATCATATTATACCAAATTACCCATAAAACCGGAATCAAATCAAATTATACCAAATCACCCATAAAACCGGAAATGAACAAAAAATCAATATTTTTTCACATGTGATAGCAATATTAGACTTGGCCACATCAAAACAACAAGCTCATATTTTTTCTGTATATCCGTATAAGTATTTTGTAAATGCTGTGTAAGTATAAATCTGTTGTTTTCGTGTGGCCACATTCAAAACGGAAGGAAATCAATGACTGTTACCATGCGAGCGGGTCGTTTTGGAAACAGAAAAACACATTTTAACTTCTATAACACAAGAATTATCTGAGTTAAATCGATACAATTCAATAGATTTTGTTCTGTTGTTAGTGGTGATATTGATTATTTTTTCCCACATGCACGAAATCACATGATATAGACAAAAATGTCTTTAAAATGTTTATTATCCACGTAACGTTGCGGACATGCAGGACGACAGAATGACGTCATACTGAATATATGACGTCATATATGTTCGAGGCTTTGATTTTGCTTGTATTTTGCGAAAAAAAAAATCTTCATATGCATATAATGTAATAATATGAAATAATATAAAATATGATTTGCCGTCCACGAGATGTACTTATTTTTTTGCAAATTCGGGGGGAAAAATATCTGCCGTGTCTCATTTCCGACTGAGAAAAAAACCTTCCTTTTTATTGGACATGTTTTATAGAAAATATGTTGTCAATATTAGCTAAAATACAGCGCGTCATTTCACGGCAACGGACATTCTGCGAGTGTTGTGTACATACATGTATATCGATATTGTTCACGCCTTGTAGTTGTACATAAATCATTTACAGTAGCATATTCTGTATCTTCATAATTTTTTTCCTTCATTTTTTTCAATAATGTTAATTTAAATCATTAAAAGTGCAATCCACGAAATTTGTATACATAAAAAAAAAAAGAATCATCATCTTAATTCGATGAGAATTTATTTTAATATATGTTGATCATTTCAGTCAGCATAAAATCAGTAAGTAATTAAAATTCAGCTCTCTTTAATTCGTAATCTATGTAGTTTACGAAATAAAGAGAGCTGAATCTTAATTAGATTGTAAAATGATGCAAGCAATATAGTAGAAATTATTGAGTGCTGAACTGGAGGGTGTTGTAGGTGGCGCTATGATAAACAATATTGATAGCAAATAAACCTTATAAGCATACTTATGAATTTCTTAATTGATCTCTTTTTTTTATGTAAAATCAACATGATTGTATATTTACAATGTATACAATCATGCGGTGACGGATCTAGGGTCTCGGAGAAAGGGGACCGGATACAAGTTTTAAAGAAAATTGTTCATAGAAAATAGGAAGATAAGAATTATAAATTACTGAATGGTACTGTAGCCAAGGATCAATCCTCACAGGAGCTCGATGCCAACGATCCACAAGAATATCCGCCCCTATTTTCCTTCTTTATCTTTGACTAAAGAGATATGGGAAGGGCGGGTGTCATTGCATGAGGGTGGTTGGCATCGAACTCCTGCGTCTATCCTAAGTCAATGCGTATGTATACACGTATTTGAATTATTCATCTATTTCAATATTTTATTTTTTTATTTATTTTTTTTATAAGGGGTGCATCAAAAGGGTTATTTTGAAATTGAGACATGCGAGGTAATTCTTGAAACTTGCGAGCGGTAGCTAGCCAGCGAATTTTTTACTTGAGAATACAAGAAAAACAAAAGGTTTCTATTAGAAAAGCAAATGTTGACCTCCACACAGAGGGCATCGGAGCCCACTCATACCCCTCTAAATTCGCAATTCAATCAAATTAGCAAAGACATTAGAATGCAAAGGAAGCTGAAAAAGCATCAAATTGTGCCAAACAATTCTGAATCAATGACTTTGTGCGAAGGGGGGGGGGGGGGGGGGGGGTTCGTTTCCCTATTCATCTGGGCTGATCGTCTGGGGATAAATCGGACGAGAAAAAAATAGAGTCGGAAAAGGGGAAGGGTTAAATACGGGTCTGCTGGCCGGATTACCGGAAATACACATACTTTTTGTAAAGGCCTTAATATGTCACTTAAGATTTCAATAAGTTAAAAAGGGTTGTTCCAATTACCACTCATTATATTGTAGTAAAGGCTACCATGTATATATACTAGTATTATATCGTGATATTGATAGTATATCAACACAATTAATAGCCTAAATAGTATTAGAATATAAGAGCTAATTACCTACAGACAACGGTACATTACAATGTGATCGTAACGTTATATGACGTCAAAATCGATGTAAAATATAGCTGACCATCCTGTTTTCAAATTAGTGCAGAATCACAACGGGATGTCCGATTCTCAAAATTGAAATTGATTTATACTCTGTAAATCCTTTATTTTCAATGTTCAATGTTTGTCCCAGTTTTGGAATTGGGCCGATTTTGGCCCTTACCGCCCCTTGACCTTTCAGTGATTGATGAATGAATAGGTATGAAAATAAATTAATAGATATATGAATAAACGGATTTAAAGGAAAATAAATAAGAAATGGGGAAGACATATCTAAGAAGCGAAACTTGATAAACAGGGAATTCAATGTACCACTATGTTGCTGGAGTCATTTATATCTTTTATTGAACCGGGGGGGGGGATTCTTAACTTCCTCTACATCAAACTTTTTTTGTATTTAAAACAGATATTTGCACCCCTCCTCAACCAAAATGCACAATCGAAAGGCTTACAAATGTTTGGAAAAGAAATATGGAAAAACTGACTGTGACAAGACCACAAATGAGTTAAAGAAAATCCAGACGATAATCTCAAAAGCACTCACAATAGAGCACTTAAACGAGCATTGACGGACCCCTAGCAAGCTAGAAGTGGGACAAGGTGCCCGGGAGGAGTAAGCATCCCCTTTTGGCTAGCCGCACCCGCCGTCGATATTCACGCACGAAAATGAAATAGATATAGAAAATACATGCACTGTCTGAAGTTATGTCAATATAGAAAGCACTATGGCGACCATGTTAGGAAAAAATAGTCAAAACACTGACTTTCAAACCCCACGCGGGGAACTTTTTTACGGGCTCCACACGGCAAAGGGCATAAGTGTGACACAAATGATTTAAAGAAGATCCTGACGATAATCTCAACAGCATTCACAATAGAACACCAAAATTGTGGAATTTGTTAAGAAGATGGACACACAGGTAATACTTAATACTAAAAAAAAAATTATGAATCGCAAGCGATATAATTCCCCTACCGACATTAATCCATGTCCTGCAACTCTGCCTTGACCTGTACTTACACCAAAAGATGAATCCCACATCAAAGTAAGTTCAATATGTACACTAGAAAAGGTCTGGAAAACAGAGATTTCATCAAATTTGCTAGAGGCTATATCTTGTGTAAGTACAGGACAATCAAACCAAATCTGTTTCATATTATAATTTATCTTACATACCAAGAATCAGCTCAATATCTACAACGTTACAGCCAAGAGAAGTCCAGAAACTGAGCATTTCATAAAATTTGCTAAGTGCAAGGTCCATAACTCCTGTAAAAATGGGTCAACAGAAAAGAAACTCAAACTTGATCTGTATAACACCAAGATGTATCGACATATAATTTTGTTTTTCAGTATCTGCGAAAACATGGGAAAAACGGAAAACTGAGAATTTTTTAAAATGTATTAGGTCCAAGGAACATAACTCCTGTAAAATAGGTCAATCTAATTGAAACACAAACTTGATCTGTATCACACTGTGATATATTCGCATACCAAAAATATTTTCAAAATCTGCAATACCATGGAAGAAAAGTCCGGAAAACTGAGAATTTCATGAAATTTGCAGAGTCCAGGGGCCATAACTCCTGTAAATATGGGTCAATCAAAACAAAACTCAAACTTGATCTTTATCGCACTAATATGTATTCACATATAAAAAATAATTTAAATATCTGCTTAAACATGGAAGAAAAGTCTGGAAACCTGAAAATTTCATGAAATTTGATATGTCTACTGGTTGGGCACATATTATCGCCACTTTTTAAAATATTTTTTGCTCTAAAATCTCTATTTCTTCGTGAAATTCAATAAAATTTGCACAAAAGGAAGAAGAACCCTTGATACACATTTCGTCAAATTTTCATGAAAATATGAATGACAAATACGGATAATGACCATATCCCTGTATACAGCACAAAATCGATAATTCAGAAAATCAGAAACCGAAGGCTTACAAAATCAGGAACCAAAGCAAACAAACAAAAACCTCTACCATATGAAGAGAAGAGAACTCCCGATATGGGAGTGGGTTCTTGTTTATCGTTGATTATATCGGTGATTTGTGAACGTCAGGGTTGGGCCAAGTTTGAAAGAATATAGGGCACATATTATCGCCACCTACACCTGTTCTTACTGAAAATCTTGCACGTTTTCTACAAAATTGATATTATTTGTATCTTTGAATTTTCTTTTTTTTTTTTCGTCTGTGAAAAATTTATACAAAAAAAATTCAAGAACCAAAGAGATATAGGAAGATGAAGATGAGAGGCGGGGGAAATACATTCAGATTTACTCCCTTTCTATCATAAAATTCAGTATTTGCAGGTTATGAGATTATTTGAAATTTAGTATACCGTTTTATGTGTTATAGATGTAATTTTGTTAAAAAAATTAAATTTCTACATCAACAATATCCGGAGATATAAATGAAGTGGCGATAATATGTGCGCGGCGATAATATATACCCGACCAGTAAGGGTAATAACTCTTGTTAATATAGGTCAATTGGGACAAAACTCAAAATAGATCTGTATCACATTGAGATAAACTAGTTCAATATATGCATTGACAGCAAACAAAGTCTGGAAAACTAAAGTGTGACGGACAGACGGACGGACGGAAAGACAAACGGGGTGGAAACTATAAGTCCCCTCCGGCGAGCCGGTAGGGGACTAATAAGAAGATCAAAACACAATGAATACTTAATACTAAACACCGATAAAGAGGAAATTAACATAAAAAAATAATTCAATAATAAAGAAAACAATTAGAACTATCCCGAGTTGAGACGAGATCATTGCCCGGTAAAAAAGTGAACACCCCTGCTTGCAATCAAAACTCGTCGTGTGTTACATTTGTCTTAACTAATTTCATGTTTCACTCCAGGATACTCTGAATAAATGATACAAGTGTTAGATTTTGTCAAAGTGTTTCTAAAATTGGTATCAAATCCAACGTTCCCCTGTTTAAGCAATGTTACATATAAGCTGTACACCCCCTCCATCATCTCCTATTCCAATAAATTTTATACTTATCTCACATTCTTCTTCGATACAACGCTGTCAAGGACACTGCTGCACCAATTCTCTAGTGACTTTTATCCCCTCATTCTATTGTTTTTTTTTCTTGTTCAATATATAATTAATTACAGAGTAAGGGGAGGATATAACAGAGGCCGCTACTATCTCATTTTTTATCTCAGGGCTGCATTTACACTTTATCTTATCAGCAACTCTTTATATGTAGTAGTTTTATACATAGAATTGCTTATGCTCCTTAAGGAGTTCACGTTCATGTGACGTGCATAGATAAATAATGACAAACACAACTCGGGTACATGGTAAAAATGGCAACGCAATTCTATATAATTAATATGTACGTTCCAGTCGCAAAAAAACCCCAATGCTTTAGAGGGAATCGGATTCGTCTCAAGGATCTAGAAGGAAACAACCCCCCCCCCCCCCCCAAAAAAAAAGAATTATGAAGTACTCTTAAATTTCAATTTTATGCATACTTAGCAAATATCAAATCATTCTGCTATACAACGCTTTCAAAGACGTTCAAGTGCATCACCCTTCAAGCGACTTTAAAAATATATATTCAGCCATTTCTTAGTTCTTTTTTCATCCTTCATATATTACCCTAGGAGAGAACAGTTGCGGATATTTCAGGGGACTAATGAAAACACCGTATTTTTGCTCTATACATTGCTGCTGTGTGGTAAAAAACGATTAAAAGATCTTCATTTTACAAATGAATCGATTTAGATACCAAACTAAAATTCCCCCAGTTTTGGATTTCCTAGATCGTGTCGTAAGGTTAATAATTTTTAACGCACAAAAAGAGACCCAGTGGTACAAGGAACGTCAAATCACAGAGAAACATAAAACATAAATGACTACACATAAACCAACGAGACCAATGTGCAAACGGTGCCGACTTAGGACGCCCATCTGCCATGTCAGTAGCAGACGGTGTTGTTATCCTGAATTATGTGCGAAAAACCCTCCCACTTTTCCTATTACCCAGAGGTCTCGAAGAACGTACAATTGTGGTGTAAATGTTTGGAAAAAAACAGACAGAGACAAGACCACAAGTTCCACAGAACACGGAGGTCAGCTATGACCATCTCTAATGCAATTGCGGAAAGCAAGGTAGATGCATTATAGTTTGTGCTGTTAAAACGGAAAAGAAAAACATATGAAGCAGATTAACCAAAAGAGAGTAATTAACATGGTTGATGCGCAGCACAATTTGATATCTACAGCACCATCTAATATGGATTCTTTAAAATCATCTATTGACAAATCAAACCGAACTTGTCAATTTCCTAAAACTATGAGAGACCTGAAGACAAAGTATCAAAGCACCTTTCAATCTGACAGTTTCGTGAAAATCTCAACATCTTAGCATGCTCATACGAGGGTTGTCCCAGAAAATCGTAGACATCGGCAATAAGAAAGTTCTATAGGGCTACATTTCTATAAACTTTGCACTGATAAATTTGACATACAAATCATCTTCTGTACATGAAAAGTCAATAATTCATCTTCAATAGGAAAATTTTTATAGACGAAATAAGATTTAGGGTGACATTCACCGGCGCATAATATGTAACGTCATGGATTCCAGCGACTGCGGTTAAGAATATGCCTAAAGGAAGCAACTCATAAATTCATCTCATATATTTGATAATAGACTTTGGCACTCATTGAGCAGAAACGAGATACATACTTAATCCACTTGACAGGATTTTCTGCACAGTAAATTTACTTATATGGACCCTCTCTTCTATTTCTTTTACTGTTTGATGTCGGTCTTCATCAATGACGTTTCTGGCCAAATTTACCGTCTGAATATCGTCCCTCTCCGTGTGCCCTTGTTTAGTTTTTTCTCTCAGTTCGTCGGCAAATCTCTTGTTCATACACGTATACTAATACTCTGCTTACATTTCCATACTTTTCTGATGTTTTAATTTCTTACTTTGTCTAAAAAGGGATCAATCCACGATCAACACAATATCTTAGTACCATTAACTGCTCCGCTAATAAATGTGACGTCGCCGTCTTTCGAATGAATGATGAGGGATTGCTATATAAATTCCTTCATAATTAAATTGTTTATTACGTCATTGACGAAAATAAAGCATGTATGTACCCGCTAAAATCAGTTCTTTCTGTTTATTAGACTTTTAGCACTATTTATACATGCACTGATAAGTATTCAACAGGTTTTATTATCAATTTTTTTTGGCGCATGAAAATTTCGGACTGCTCTGGTACGGTCCAACCGCTCTTCTAATAATTTAATTCATTTTCAATATTAACGGCAGATTTCAACACCATTAACATTCTATACTTCCCAGATACTGCAATTTACATCTGGGAAAATCTTGTTCAGATTTAACGCTAAATAAAGGAATTGTGAGCAATGTCTACGTTTTTCTGGGACAACCCTCGTACATAAAGTCCACGTAACTACGTTATTTCTGCTTACCGATGACATGACATTCTGACGTAGCGTAATTACATCACGTCAATATTAGCCATACTATGTAAGAGATCACTGACGTATGGAAGTTTTTAAGTACGTAATGAATATAAATTAAATGGATTCAAATTGATCGTTCTACGGTTTAAATCGGGTTTTCGTAGTGTTCCACCAATGTAAACCGGAAGTGTTCCGAATTTCCCTCTAATCGATGAACTGATAAACATCGAAATTTTGATGGAATCTTACAGCTGTGTTGTAATCTAAAACGTCCTCAAATTCAATAGCATCATTTAAAATCAGAAATTTTCAGCATGGACAAGACTTACATATTTTGTGTACTTAATGTTAAGGTTATACATAATGTGTACAGAACTACACCTGTAACACTGCAAAACAGCATTTGTCCTATTCATTTACACGTGTCGCCTTCAAGAGGATTGAGTCCTATATTAACCTAATTAAGCTTAGGTTACACCGTAAAAAAAGATACGAAATAATTATTTCGGGTGATGTTATTATTAAATTAACGTGTGTACAACTCTCCTACTTTAGCGGATAGACAGAGTTTTTCTAAGATAAACAGCTTTTGTAGAGAATGACAGCATGCGCCATGCCTCCTGTCGCAAGTTCTGTCAGTGTCCATTGTGGAAAAGGTTCAATTTTCAATAGTTATGAGTGAATTAATGTCAAATTTAAAAGCCTTAATGGAAATACAAAAATTGTATTCGAATAGTCCAGAAAATCTCTACAAAATATAGCAAAGAGCTTATTGACGAGGAAAAAGAAAATCGGACAAATAGACGGCACCAAAAACACACCGCAATAGAAAAAAGGACGACGCTGATCGAATGAACAATCTCCATATCTCTATGGAAGAACCAAATTCATTGTAGACAAACATCATAACATCCCAAGGGTAAACATAGAGAACACGTTAACATCAAGAGACAAGAAGGGAAAAGGAACATCAAAGAAGACATCAAAACACTGAGCATAAAAGATCACACATAAACCAACGAGACCAATAGGCAAATATGACAGATATGGATAATGTTTATTTCACAATGTACAGCACAAAATCGATATTAAAAAAATGATAAACCGAAGACATGGGAAATTATCTACAAACAAAGAGGTGGCATATTTGCCGAGTTATCAGCATTAACATGAGAACGTTACTAAAATTCATTTTAGGTGGCACAGACTCAAACTGATTACTAGCACATAAACATTATCATTCAAAATTGCAATTCTATATCACCCAATGTATGTTTGATGCTTTATTTTGTGCTCTATTGTGAGTGCTGTTGAGATTATCGTCAGGATCTTCTTTAACTCATTTGTGTCACACTTATGCCCTTTGCCGTGTGGAGCTCGTAAAAAAGTTCCCCGCGAGGGGTTTGACAGTAAGTGTTTTGAATATATTTTCCTGACATTGTCGCCATAGCACTTTCTATATAGACAACGCCAGACAGTGCATGAGCTTCATATATTGTTTTTATTTTCGTGCTTAAACATCGACGGCGGGTGCGGCTAGCAAACAGGGGATGCTTACTCCTCCCGGGCACCTGGTCCCACATCTGACTTGCTAGGGGTCCGTCGATGCTTTATTTTGTGCTCTATTGTGAGTGCTGTTGAGATTATCGTCAGGATCTTCTTTAACTCTTAAGTATAAAAACTTATTGTGTAAGTTGTTAAGAAGATGGAAACACTGGTAATACTTAAAACTAAAATAAGAAGATCAAAACACAGTGAATACTTAATACTTAACATCGATAAAGAGGAATTGTTGCACGGTCTACCTTGTAGAAGGTAATTAACACTTTTCCAGACAGTGCAATATTTGTCATTGTGAAACAATGATTGAATTAATGATTGAATTAATGATTGAATGATCAACTGAGCCGTTAACTGTCCTTACCTAACCTGACGTCCATTGTTTTCCGTTTTGAAAATACAACACTACAAAAAAGGACAGGAATGTTCGCCTTAGCATCTCTAAAATTGTATTTCATAATAGGAATTAAGAAAAAAAAAATACCGCGATTTACAGGTTGCACTACTTTTTTCAATGTCACGGGCGGTTCTAGATTTCTTCCCCATAACGTTGATTCAGCACGTTAGGGGAAGGGGTTCAGCCTATGATTTTGAAGGAAAATACATAGAAACGGGAAATCAGGAAATCATGTGTTTTTTCTTCTTTTTTTTTTACAAATTCCAGGGGGTGGGGGAGGGGGGGGTCTGCTTTTCAGTCTAGATCCGCTCTTTGTAAAATGTTACAATATCCATAGGATCAGTTACCAGACAAAACTCGCAAGATTTCGATTGAATAATGTATTGACTGGTACCCTGGAATACTTTTGAAAAGAAACAAAGATATAATAGTATCATAATATTCCCGTAGTTTTGAATATATGTTGGAAAACATAATCTAAAATACACTTCCTATGTACTCTAATTACACGGTAGTTTGAAAAATTCAAATATCACTTTCCCTTTATTTTATTAACTTTTATTTCCCTAATTTAACAACAAATACTGGACCGATTTTTTACTGTTGTTTTCTTTGAAATCTACATTTGAAATGCGTGAAATTCTTAACTGTTTACTGACCATGAGTAGTTTTATCCTACTCGGATTGACGACTTATAATTACACAATCAACGGTGATAATTGTTTGATGGCCTAACAATTGCCGTGCAACAAGTGGGTTATTCAACTGCTCCTCGGGCTACGCCCTCGGAGACAGTAGAATAACCCTTACATAAACAAAAAATTAAATAATAAAGAAAACAATTAGAACTATCCCGAGTTGAACGAGATCAGTGCCCGGAGAAAAGTGAACAACCCTGCTTGCAATCAAAACTCGTCGCGTGTTGCATATGTCCTTAATAATTTCATGTTTCGCTCCAGGATACTCTGCAAAAAGTGTTTGCCTTTGTCAAAGTGTTTCTAAAATTGGTATCAAATCCAACGTTCCCTGTTTAAGCAATGTTACATATTAGCTGTACCTCCCCCCTTCCTCCATCATCTCCTATTCCAACAAATTCTATACTTACGACATTTCACATTCTTCTTCGATACAACGCTGTCAAGGACGCTGCTGCACCAATTCTATAGTGATTTTAGAAATATTTATCCCTCATTTTATCGTTCATTTTCTTGTTAAGAATATAACTAATCAAAGAGTAAGGGGAGGATAAAACAGGGTCCCTACTATCTCATGTTTTATCTCTGGTCTGTATTTACACTTGATCTTATCAGCTCCTCTTAACATGTACTAGTTTTATACGTAATATTGCTTATGTTCCTTATGGAGTTCACGTTCATCTGACGTGCATAGATAAATAATGACAAACAAAACTCGGTTACAGGGTAAATGTTTTTCTTCCAAAATGGCAACGCAATTCTATTCAGTGAATATATACGTTCCAATCGCAAAAAAAATCCACAATGCTTTAGAGGGAGTCGGATTTGTCTCGAGTATCTAGAAAATAACGACCTCCCCCCCCCCAAAAAAAAATATAAAAAACTCTTAAATATGTTAAATTTCAATTTTATGCATACTTACCAAATATCAAATCAATCTGCTATACAACGCTTTCAAGGACGTTCAAGTACATCACCCCTCAAGCGACTTTAAAAATATATATTCAGCCATTTCTTAGTTTTTTTTCATCCTCCAGTCCATATATTACTCATTTGGGAGTAGAGTTGCGGATATTTCAGGGGACTAATGAAAACTCGATATTTTTGCTCTATATATTGCTGCTGTGTAGTAAAAACGACTAAAAAATCTTCATTTTACAAATAACCAATTTAGATACGAACCTAAAATTCCCCCAGTTTTGGATTTCCTAGATCATGCCGTAAGGTAAATAATTCTTAGAAGCTGATTGGTTATGGAATGTGTTCTTACCTTCGAGAAAATTTCAAACCTCATTCAATGCACCCAACATGCGTTTCGGATAGCAAATCCCCATCAGTGACTCATCCAGCCAAAACGACAAGCAGGCACAGCCAAAACTCACCTCTGTAGCGCCCTCTGGTTTTATTAAATATAAACCATTGCAATTACTTTGCAGAGAGTACACAGCTCCAAACTGCCAGCAGGGTCGACTCAGCAGCAGAGCAAAAAAAATAAAAAATAAAAAAAAATAAAAAATAAAAAATCGGTGATCAAAATAGCATAGAAGGGATGGTGCGCATATGCCATCCTCCTTTAATTTCGATGTTATCAGGTTTGTATGTGATTTGGTGTTACATGTAGTTGTGTTTTTGTGTCCCTTTCTTTGTGTGCCTGCTCTGAGTTTTACATTACTTTTTTGTGGTTTTGCTATTGCTGCTGCAACCGGATGTTGTTGGAGATCCCCTCCTTTCTTCCAAAAAAGCAGATAAAAGATAGAATGTGCACAATAGTTAACAAGCAACAGTCGAAGTCGCTGAAAACGTCTATATCTGTCCATGAGGGACTCATTCATGAACGCTGGATGAACGTCATGGAGGGTTACTAAACACCTGAAGATAATGTGTACTCCATCATTCCGGTCGACATGTGCAAAGAAACTCTATGGTTCCACAGGATTTAATTTGGAAAATGATCCAAAGTTGATGATCGACAATGATCTCTGAATACTCTGGTATATTGAAGCATAGAATGTGACAGAATGATAACGTTTATAATCCAGAATATATAAGATATAGGATATTAAAGACATATTATTTTTATTTTTCATTGACCTTTAGCTACAGTCACCATAATAATCATGTTCAGATAACCAGTGTTTAAATGTGCTAATGAATAATTGATCTTGCACGCTTCCAACTTTTCTTTATTTATTTATCTTATTTTCATATATATCTTTTTCTTCTTAAATTCATTTATTTAATATCTATTTGTTGTGACAAATACTAAAGCTACTGCTTTATGGCAACAATGTGTCAAAGAAAAGGCTACAATATAAATCTAACTATGGATTAAAACCTACATTACTAGTGGATTTCCCTTGTTGAACGTCTATTAGGGAACTAGAATTATATTCCAATAAATCTGGTAACATGTACCTATTGTTACGTCACGTCCATGTTTTGAACGTAGGGAGGATTTACCATCGTTTGAGTATGTTTAATGCTGAAATTCACTACATAAGAGGTGTTCGTTAAAAAATAGGGTGTCAAAAATGTAAATATAAGAAATGAGTGATTTACTTTTGGTGATCATGTGTGTATAATTTTGGTTGGTTATTTACAAGTTCCTTGAAACGCGAATCTGCACGTGCAAATTTCCGACAATCGCCTCGCAAAATGTGAGTGAAGCAAAGTTCCAAGAATATTATGAAATTTCATCCACACTATTGGACATCCATTTGGTGAGCCGTATTCAGGCTTTCATGTTGTTGTTATAGAACCCCATCCAAGATTAATTTTATTAAATGTCGCGAAGTACTAAAGAAAGCCTTAGATAAATATACCAAACGATGGTGTAAATCAGAAGGAGTCGAATCGCATTCTCTGAACGACTGGAAAACCTCATTTTGGATATAACTGGCATTAGAAAAGACAACTTCTACAAAAATCTTCATGTTTTTGAAAATCCAAGTTCTTAATCTGAAATATTTAGATATTTCAAATCCAAATAACGCAGTTTACATGAAAAATTTGTCTTCGTTTCTGCAGATAGAACAGCCAACAACATCATAATCATTTGAAAACGTCACCATATATCAACTCTAGTTTCGGAAACTTTCGTCTACAAATACTTATATCAAAAGCGATTTTATTGTCCCCAACATTTTGAGCAAACATAATTTCTTCGTTCAACATCCCCATTTCTAAATTTGATGTTCCTACTATATACTGCATACCAAAACTACACAAATCTTTTGACAAATTCATATACATTGATTTTTCTAGCAATTGCTCAACTACAATTTTGTCTAGATATCTGACGTCAGCACTCACGTCCGTAAAGGAACACGTAGGAAAATATTGTAAAACTGTTCAAAAAAGGAATGATGTAAATTTATTTCGGTCTGTCAAGAATTCAGTGGATGTGATTGACAAATGAAATCTAGAAATTTTAAAGCCAATACGATTTCTTCATACGACTTTTCAAATATGTAGACCGTGCTTTCTCACGACAAGATTAATGATCAATTGTCCAAACTCATGAAATGGTGCTTTAATAGAGAGTGGAAAACTTTTATTTGTACATCTGAATCAAAGGGTTTCTTTTCCGCTACAGAATACAAATCATACAAATCATGGACATGTAGTGTCATGTGTAGTGCCTTGTCTTTCCTCTTGGACAACATTTATGTAAGAATTGGTAAGAATCTCACCAAGAAGGATTCATATGGGTACAAATTGTGCGCCTCTTTTTATTTTTATACACGTATGAAAAATGATTCATCCAAAATCTTCAAATTAAAACAAAGTATACATGATGATGTGAAATGTTTCATTGGTCCTTCTTGGTACCTGGATGATATTCTTACTATCGACAATCCTGTTTTTGAGAAGTATAAACTTGTGTTATTTATCCACAAGAATTGACTCTTAACAAGGCAGAAACAGAAACACCACTTTTGGACCTAATTATGAAAAATGTTAATGGATAGATTCATACAAGTGTGTATGATAAACGAGATGATTTTTGATTCAACATAGTAAATTTTCCCTGCTTTGACGGTGATGTTCCTAGATTACCGTCAAACATGTACGGTATCTACATTTCACAGCTCATCCGATATGCTAGAGCATGTATTGATGTTTTGGGTTTTCATAGTAGAAATTTACAAATTACAAAGAAACTTTTAGGTCAAGGTTTCCGCTTTCACAACCTATTAAAGACTTTCTAAGAATTTTTACAAAAGCTATGATCAACTTCTTTTGAAATTCGTACCCATACAAGTAACAGAGTATATTACTTTAGGTATTGCACAACCTCCATTTTATGGTGACATAATTAACAAAATAAGACGGATCAATGGTAGACAGCATAACCATAAAAATGAGTCAAGGTCATAAAACGATTTTTATACCAAGGATATGATCCTAATGTCACCAGACGGACACTAGGATTGGTACTTGACCAATCTACAGTCTTGTAACAGCGCATGCTTAAGATTTGCACACTGACTGACTGTGACGACGGGACTCAATAACGGGCCTGTCAAAACCTCTTTAGAGAAGACAAAACCCCGACCACCTGTCCTCTCTAAATGTAAGTCGGACTCCTCGGATGATAGCATATATGAGCTCGCTGCAGCTGTATTACGCACGTCCTCTTTTTATATCCACTTACATATTCATCTTTGTTGCTGGGGCCCCTGCGTTTTACGGTCTTGTTCGTGTGTGGTCATCTTACAATGAAGAGGTTGTTTTACACCATAATTGTGCGTTCTTCGAGACATCTGGTTAATCGGAAAAGTGGAAGGGTTGTACGCACGTAATCCAGGATAGCCACACCTTCTGCTATTTTTGTGGCAGTTGGCCGTCCTAAGTTGGCACCGGTTGCCCATGGTCTCGTTGGTTCATGTGTAGTCCTTTGTGCTTTATGTTTCTGTGTAGTGCGTTGGCTATCGTTTGCTTATGTGTGGTCTTTAATGTTCAGTGTCAGTGGTATTACTTGTCCCTTTTGCGTCTCTGTGGGTGGCTGCTCTGTGTTTTTGCATTTGGTGTTTGTGTTTCCGTGTTGTTGGATATCCCCTCCTTTCTTTTACAGAGTGTCAAACCTTTTATCGGTGTATGTAGGTTAATGCAACTCTGATTCTGCATTGCCGTTAATATATGAACTTGTAAAATATAATTTATTGTATAAATATAATGTATAATGATTTTAAAAAAGACATGCATATTGGTGTGTATCTTCAAATCAGCAATTTATAAGCTTTTATAACTGAAAGACGAATAAGCGATAATTATCATGATAAGTATGCTTAATCATTTACTATTTTTTTCACTGTAACATAAAAAAGAATATTGCCTTTATTCATTTTGGAAAGCAATAGTTTATGATATTTTGTATAAGTAAATTTGTGCAGTACAAAATTTGTTCATACTAGTGAAAGGTGTGACAGTGCATAATTTCATATAGTTAAATATGCTATTTCGTACAGTTGAAAATGTCTGACATTGTCGCCATAGCACTTCCTAAACAGACATTACATGTACAGCAGACAGTGCATGTCTTTTAGCTACGTTTTTTTTTCATTTTCTAGCATGAACATCGATGGTGGGTGCGGCTAGCCAACAAGGGATGCTTACTTCTCCCGGGCACCTGGTCCAACCTCTGGCTTGCTCGATAATCAATTTTGGTGCTCTATTGTGAGTGCTGATGAGATTATCGTCAGGTTTTTCTTTAACTCATTTATCATTGAATTTTTTAGTGTTTTTAAAGATAACAATGTCTTTCGTTCAAAAAGTCAGTGAGTCAAAGCACACAAAAAGTTAAGTAATTTTCAAGCCTAGCAATTAAGACGTGTACGAAGATTGAAAGAAGTTCCGCGGACCGTTGCACTTTTAAAATGCTGAGCGCAAATTTCTCACTGAAACTGGCATCACATAAGTATTTACCATTTTACTAAAAATTATAGAAATTAATCACTCGATAATACATGTAACATAAGTGTTACAAATTTCAACTTAAGATATATAAAATTAAATCATGTACAATTCTGGTAAATATGCTTTGTTTTGCAGTCGCAGTAATGAATGCCAAGGAAAAGTCTGCAACGAGATGTCTAAAAAATTTTAAAGATCTCCATAGCGATGCAAGACATTTCTCAATGAGTATTCCAGCCGTTGTTTGATATAAAACTAAGCCAGTAGTTTTCTTGAAACGACTGACTGACTAAGAAAAAAAATTGTCCAGCAATGTTATAGCGAAAATAGCGAAACACACACATAAAATTTCAACAAATAATGGAGAACAGGTACAGCAATAGCACCACTAAATCTCAGTAGACAACGAGGTAGAGCAGTATACTTTTTACAAAAGGTTTGAAATCATTTAACAAATAACCTATAAATAGACAAAATGACACCTTTTACAGCACTCAAGAGCAAAGACAATAATGTGCACCCTGTTACAACTTGGTAATAATATGAAAGTTTTCATACTTTTACCATCTTGTGGCACATTTAAAAATAATTCTAATGAACCACGCTGTGTGTAACAGATAGTAAAGTCCAATCACTGGTACTTATATATATAATCAATGCCAAGTAGAGGTGAATTTCAAGAACAGCCAAATGCATTTCAGTAGCGCCCTCTAGTTTTAATTTTCAAATACATTATTTGTGCATTTTCATTGTAAATACTACTCGGCTTTTAATTTCCTGTAGTGTCGATTCAGTAACAAGCTTAACAATATAATGACCTAAATATAATTGGACATCCTTGAGGGATGGAGCTACATGTAGGATATTTACCGCCTTTTATTTTGTGTAAGTTTTGGTATGCTGCAGGATATTATAGAATTCCCAATTCTGTAGCAAAATGCCGTGCACTAGAAAAAGTATGTTTCGGTTAATGAATACTCATCAACGCTAATCTGAGCAGAGATGATTTCTTCTAACCATGAAGTTTTATGTTTTTTTTTTCGAATGAGTGGATCAACATCTTAGAATCAACACAGAAACAAAAATTTGAGAATTGAAGCCTTAGGGCATATCGTGTGTAAAAAGATATCCAGGTATAACGTCGAGTGAATTTGTAACGAGAGAAATGATTTACATTTGCAATAGTTTAACATTAAGGAATTGAAAGAAAATATTTAAGGACGACACATAAAAGAGACCAATACATACTTTTTATATCTATTTTCATATTCATCTGTTTTGCGTGTGCCCCTGCATTTTGCTGTCTTTTGTGTATTATCAAAAAGTAAATGTTATGATTTTTTCGCTGACATGGTCGCCACGGTACTTTCTACACAGAAGTGCAGGTTTATCAATTTTCGTGTATAAACATCGACGACGGGTGAGGCTAGCCAAACAGGGGATGCTTACACCTTTAGTTTGATATTGGTCCGTCGCTGTTCAATGTGGTGATCTATTGTGAGTGCTGTCGAGATTATTGTAAGGATCTTTCTATCTCATTTTCGTATATTATCATATTACAGAGAGGAGGTTATTTTACACTACAATTGTGTGTTCTTCGGGGTCTTTTGTTTCTTGAACAAGAATTTGTCCAAAAAAGGGCTGATTTTTCTTCGTTTTGACGTAGATATATATTTTTTTCCAAAACCGCATAATGGACCCACCCTGGCGGCTTGGAACACCACTCTCCCAACCCTCGGGAAAAAACCGTTCTCTAGATCCATCGATGATTTCTATGAAAATATCTAAGTAGATCGATCTGCACCAGGGTTGGTGTTTGAAAATATGAAGACGATTGATTTTTTTTTCAAATATTTACTAAAATCAAATTAAATCATATCGTTTAAAACCATTCAGCCAAACCGGGGATGCTTACGCCTTTAGCTTGAAAGGGGTCCGTCGCTGTTCAATGTAGTGATCTATTGTGAGTGCTGTCGAGATTAATGTAAGGATCTTCTTTATCTCATTTTTGTGTATTGTCATACATGTATTACATAGAGGAGGGTATTTTACACTACATTTGTGCGTTCCTCGGGGTCGTTTGTTAACTAGAAAAGTTGGGGGCTTATGTATACATTATCTAAATAACAACACCATTTGCTACTAACGTAGCAGCTGACCATACTAATTCGGCACAGATTGCCTTTAGATTCACTTTGATTTATGTGTGGTATTTTGTGGCTATTGTTTTGATGTTGAGTGTGTTGTTCCTTGTCCCGTTTGTTTCTCTTGTTGTGTATGTTTTCTCCGTTTTCTCATTTGGCGTATTTTGATATTTTGTTGTCGGAGCTTCAACCGGGTATTGTTGGCGATCCCCTCCTTTCTCTTGAAAATCGACTTTGCATGGACATGGCTAAACGTGTATTCATGTATACAAATCATGGTGTTTATCTGGAAGGGTGCGAATAACGCTCTCAATTATCAGATTTGTCGAGGTCTATAAGTTTCAATGTCAACTTGATTTCAATTTACGACGGATTTTTATCTTCACACACTCATGATTTTCATTCTAGTGTTATTCTCTATTGCACTCGTTTAATATTATAAGAATGATAGTAAACACAGTTTCTATTATTATTCCATAGAAAAAGCTTCTCTATCCTAATTTTAAAGATACGATTTTGGAATCCTAACATTTTCAAAGTGCTGGTCAGTAAGGGTCCGAAAATCACCCTGATTATGATCTCATGACATATTTCAAAGGTAATCCGACCTCCCAATTGATTAGGCATTAGTTTTTCAGCAGAAACTGTAGGGCATATCTAAGATGATGGCTTTGTCTTTCAATTGATTTACAAAATTTTGTTTGTAAGCTCCCCTGTGTTTTCACATCTTGTCCATCTTACTATTCTGCATCGAAGCTACATGCTATCATAAAATCGTACATGTTCTGGACAATCAGGGTTGTTCACTCGAAAACAGGAGAACAACATTATATGCCGTGTATATAGGTAATGACTTTAAAAGATCAGCTTCGAGTATCCCTCGTTTCGTTATATATTCTAATGGTATGTATGCCAGATCTATTTGATGGTAACGGCGGCATACGGAACAGATCAAAAGTCAAGGCCGCGTTGGAGAGGAAAGTAACTGAAATTTCATCTTATCTGAAGAGGCTTCGCTAGTTTATTTTCATAGTCATTTGTATACGTTACTTTGATTATACTTTAAACATATACTACTACGGCTGTGTTTGATACAAGATATTTTGATTTTGTCGATATACAATATACAGAGGCGAAGAAAGGAGGGGATCTCCAACAACACCTAGTTGTAGCAATTGTTGTTCAGGAGTCAAAGATCAAGGACATACGTCATTCTTTGTAACTCTACATTAACAAGTCAATTGTTAACCCTTGAATAGACGCAGGACCAGGTGCCCGGAAGGTTTAGATACAAATGTTAGACTTCTTCAAATTCAAAGATCCATTAATGTACAGATACATTTGCGGCATAGACCACACATGCACTTTTTGGGTACGTAACCCTTGTCAGTGATCATCCATCTAAACAGTGAAATATGGCCACAGACTATGAAAATCATGTCCAAAAATTACCGAAACACGTAGCAGGGTGTTTGGAATAATTAGTAATCAAGCGACGGGTGTTGCATGCAAGCAGGAGATGCTTACTCTTCCTGGGCACCTGGTCTCACTCTCATATCGGGAGTTCGCTTCTTTTCATATGGTGGAGGTTTTTGTTTCTGTTTGCTTTGGTTCCTGTTTTATACTGAATTTGTATGCCTTCGGTTTCTGATTTTCTGAATTATCGATTTTGTACTGTAGACAGGGATATGGTCATTATCCATATTTGTCATCTAGTAACCTGATAGAGGGTATTACCAGGTCATATACGTTTCATTTAAAGATTAGAAGAATTGTTTGCTTTTTATGGATGATATCCAAATACCTGTTATTTTTGACTGAAAAATTCAAGTTTTGTCCCAACAATAACAGAAAAATACGAATATCATGTTTTGTAAGCATGTATTATATGAGAAAAAGCATAATACACTAGAAAACAGGTTAAGATATTCGATTTTATAAGTAGTCTACAAGTAGTATACAAAACTCAGCTTATCTTACTTTAAAAAGCCATTTTTGTATAAAAAAACAAAACATCCATTTCGAAGGCATTGAACTAAAGTATCGAGTCAGATGTTAAGTCAATGGAGAGAGAAGACTTTGGAGATATTTCTTATATCATATAAAGTATAGAGTTTAGAAGCAAAAACCAAATGAAAAGTGTTTTTTTTTTTATAAATGTTTCAAGCATTTTTATTTCAATTCATTAATATTCATGAATATGAAAATGTGTTATTTTGCATATGATCACTTGACTAATAGAGCAGAGCAATCATTCCTCGTTATATTGATACTAGTTACAGATGCTTAGCACAATATTTGGCCAAGATATTACTATTCTACATAACCAATAGTGCTTTCGTTACTTTAGTAGGGGATTGCCATGGAAATGGTCGAAAAACACATAGCCTAAATGATTTTATTGATGAGTACATTCCGAAACCGATTCTGTAGACCCTAAGGAACATTTTGGTACATTGTACCCGTAAAAAAGTACTCAAGGGGTGCATGGTGGGTCCCACTGGCTCCCCGATGACTAGGTTATATACAAGGCGAGGCGAAGTCGATAACCTATATTATTCTATTGAAGAAGCATTTGGACGCTGATGTTGTTTAGATTGTGATTTGAACGCGAAAGATACCATTGTGATGCCATTGATGAGCTTGTATAAAAGAATAGGGGCCCCGTATAAAATATACTAACGTCTTCGCGTGATCGGTTTCCCAAGCTTACTTGTCAGTGGTGAGGGAAAATGTTGCTACAGGATGACATTTTCAGAATTGAGGAGACAATTTTATGAGAGAACTTTATAATATGAACAGATACATTTTCAGCTTGGACAAGACATTCACGTTTCGGATACTTAACCCTCTTCAGTGATCCTTAATCTAAACGAGACATAAGGTCAATTTTCAATGGCCAACAATGGCAATTCAAAATATTACTTTAGTTAATATCTTTTTTCATTGTTGGATATTTTTTTTTCATGCTTGGAATACAATATATTTCTTATACTATTGATTCATTGAAGCAAATCAATGAAAACTTGTCCGCCTATACTTTGTGTAAAATTACATTAAATGTTTTTAAAGTATTTCATAATTGAAATCGGACTTATCTTTGTTGTTATTCAGAAATACAACATTCTTCTGTGATAAATAATTATAATAGTATAAGACATTTTCATTTCAAATGAAAACTCAGTTTTTTTTTATGTAAACTATGATCGAATCATAATATGACTTCATCACATGATAAACAAAAAGGAGTATTGCAAAAAATGATGCTCTGTTATCCAGCAGAAATAATCAGGTACAACATATCAGTCGGTAACATAATATAAAGTAACATTATTTCTGAATATTTTTATATGTTTTTAGAGGTCGGGAAACTCTACCATGTGAAGATTCAAAGTTTTGGGTGGCGTATATGTCCTGAATAAAGATTACTTCACCTGTACCTTAAATATATTTCAAAAGTGTTGAACCGTTGTCCAAATATTAATCATATATTCTTTCATTACTATTGTGTAAATATATTTCGAAGACAATACATTGTTATGGGTTGCTAAAACACTGCTATACCTAAAGGAGGGTAGAAATGAAAATAGTGATATGATAAAATTCAAAGCATTATTTTGAAAATAACCCTTTCGAACAAAACACCAGCTGATCAGTTTTGATGAGCCATCTGTTACCTTCCCTTGAGTAAGGGTAGTATACATGTTAGAAAAGTCGTAGGATGAGAAAGATTCAGCTTTAAAATAAAAAGATTTACTCGGTATATAAAATCCCATAGGGAATGCAGCTAAAGTTCTGTAAATTTATTGCTCTTTTGTCAACGTTTCGGCCGAAGCCTTCTTCAGGACGATCAACTATAACTCGACTACATCTTTAAAATACTATCCACATAACTGTAATTGTTCAATAAGAAGTCCAACGTTAAATTTTGTTTACTGCGCTTCTATGACGTCATTGACGTCATCGCGCCAAATCACCAATGTCACTTTGACGTCGTTAGTTTTTTCCTGTAATTGGCGTATTATGCATGATGTAAACGCTTTTGAAAAGGTCAATAATCGGGCCAAAGTATTCCCATGGGTGATTTTGTGTTTAATCCGGATGGCTTCACGGTATTAAGTCTCTCAATCCAGAATCCGGATTTTACGATAGTACTTAGAGGCATCGGAACATTTCTCCAAAATTACGATTTTGAAGTCCGATATTGAATGGTTTTCTTCATTGAAATGTTGTGAAACCGGCTTTGGGCGTTTGTGTCTGACATCTGCTAGATGTTCCTTTAGTCTCTCTCCAAGTGACCTCTCTGTCTCTCCAACATAAACAATGCGCTCGCATTTGTCGCATCGTATACCGTAGACGACGTTCCAAATTTTGCAAGACTGGTGGTCCTGAATCCTTAGTCCGTGTCCCTCGAGTGCATGGTCCCTTGTCATTATCTTACAAATTTGACATTTATTCAGCTGACATCTTGAGTCTGTGCTGTCTTGTCTGTCTTTGAATATCTTATTATGTTTTCCATGCACGAGAATATCCGCTAAGTTTCTGTCTCTTCGGAAGGCGACAATAGGTGGCGACTTGAACAACGTTTTCATCCTTTCTGATTTATGAAGTGTTTCTAAGTGTTGTCGCGTAATTTTCTGCACGTCTGGTAGATGATTAGTGTACGTTATTACCAAGGGAACACGTTTTAGTTTGTTCTTTGGTTTCTGTTTCCTATAATGAAGCAGGTTCTGTCTGTCTAGTTGGTCTACCTTACCTAGTTGTCCTTCGAGAAATTTTGAACTGTATCCTCTTTTACGGAGTTGTAACTTGAGTTCCGCTCTGTGCCTGAGGTAGTCTTGTTTTCTACTGCATATTCTTTTTATGCGCAAAGCAAGTCCGTACGGTAGTGACTTTTTCACGCTGTTTGGGTGGTTCGATTTGCGCTGCACATAAATGTGTTTATCGGTTGGTTTGGTGTAGAGGTCAGTTTCAATTCTTCCGTTATCAATAAGAACTAGTGTGTCAAGGAACTCAATTTTTTCCGGACTTGATCGTAATTCCACTTTGATATTTGGATGAATGCTGTTTGCATATTTGTAAAAATCTTGGAGAGCTTTTTCACCATGTTCCCAGATTCCAAATCCGTCATCAATGAATCTTTTATACATAAATGGTTGTAATGGATATTTCGCTAGCTCCTCATCCTATGTACGCATGTATGCACAAGCAAAATTTCGACCAAGCCTAGAACCAATGGCAACCCCTTCTTTTTGATGGTAGCTCCTGTTGTTAAAGTTGAATATATTGTTTTCAAGTACCGTTTCTATCATTTGCATCACAGCGCTTGTGTCAGCCTTTTTTCTTTTTCTGCTGTCTAGTGCAACTTTGCAAGCCTGCAAACCTTCTTTCTTTGGTATTGACGGGTACAATTTGACCACATCGAAGCAGAAGAGGATCGGATCCTTCGGAACATCATCTTTACTTGATTCGAGGTGGTTTAGGAAGTCTGTAGTGTCTTTTATATAGCTAGGTGTTTTCAATACGTATTCATTCAGCTCTCTTTCCGCGAGTTGGGCCATTTTTTCTGTTGGAGTAGAGATTCCATTCACAATTGTACGAAGGGGTTTTTCTTTCTTATGAAGTTTTGGATTCCCTTTCAGTTGTCCAGGCCTACTGTATCTCGGGATTAGGTACTTTCTGATATCCGCGTTTATCAGGCCTTCCTTGTACATCTCATCTACTTTCTTCTTCACCATTTTCTCTGACAATGCATACCTTTCATTATCTGTCTGTACATAAGAAATGCTTCCCGACATCTCCTTTTCTTAACCTTCGATATATTGATATGTGTTCATTACAACAATTCCAGATCCCTTGTCTGCCGGTCTTACTATTATGCTATTGTCGGATAGCAAACTTTGTAGCGCACTTTCTTCTGATTTTGAAAGATTCATGTCTATCTGTCCTTTAACACCATCGACAACGTCTTTTTTAACCGCTTCAATGTACGCATCAAACCATTTGTCACGACCTGGATTCGGTGTGAAATTGCTTTTTTCTTCTCATTCCATACTTCAGTTTCCTCCTCCTGTCTTTGAGACTCTTCGCCTTCCTCTTCCTTGTCCATAAAATATTCCCTCAAGCGCATTCTTCTTTCCCATTCAGCCAGATCACTTTGGATCTTCCACACGTTTACCTTCTTTCTTGTTGGAATAAATGAAAATCTTTTGCTTAACAATCCAAGTTCTGCCTTGCTTTGTTTTCTAGAGGATAAATTTGTAACAACATGATTGTTGGAAGCGTTTCCTGTCTTGTTTTTCTTCAGACCTCCTGCTTGTACTAAGTTCTCATTTATAGGGTCTGTGGTCACTTTGCCTTCCGTTGTAGGCTTTTCATTTACTCCTTTTGCATCACAATTTTTCATCTCAAACCAGTCATAAGACATGCCTCTCGGTGTTTTGAACTCAGTGTCCCCATGTTCATTTGTCATGAGAAGATCGAAATGATCGTTTTCTAATTGCACATGTACGACCTTATCACTCGGATTTTCAATTAGAGGTTCAAACTTTTGGACTCTTGAGTTAACATGTACATTAATTGTCATTCCATATTTACCTGCTGTCGCAAAAATTTCTGCCTCCGTTGCCCATGACGTAACTCGCCCGTCTGTCATTAATTGCTGCTCTAGATGTTCATCCATGTCTCCGTCCACAAACTGCCTATACACCTCTTTGTTTGCACTTAAATGATTTATTACCTCACGCCTGATGTCTCCGTGTCTGTCTTCATCATTGTACATCCATTTCGCTATACATCTATAGAAGCAATTACCATCTCCTCGTACATTCGCTACTTTATACTCTTTTAGTACCCGTTCCGCATTGAGAGAGCTTTCGTTTATGAGGTGTTTAAGTTTATTCGACTTCCTCTGATACAGTCTCCGTTGCAGATCGGCATGCTTTGCGGTATCGAAATTGTCGATTATACCTGTTACTTCCTTAAGTTTTTTAACATTACGTTGGTTCGTTTCAATAGAAAGTTCCATTAATTTAAGAGATGCATCGGCTTTCACTTTCTCACATTTTTCCAGGATGTCTTTTTCTCCCGCGGCAATAAGCCTCCATTTTAACCGAAAACCTTTGGGGATAATCTCCTTTTTCAAGCATATCGACAAGAAATCTATATTTGAAGAATGTCTTATAATTTTCTCTTCATACCTTGATTGGTATCTTTCTTCCTTTGAGTCGTAGTCCATCATCGTAGGAACATCAGAGTAAATTCGGTATATAAAATTCCACAGGGAATGTAGCTAAAGTTCTGTAAATTTATTGCTCTTTTGTCAACGTTTCGGCCGAAGCCTTCTTCAGGACGATCAACTACAACTCGACTACATCTTTAAAATACTATCCACATAACTGTAATTGTTCAATAAGAAGTCCAACGTTAAATTTTGTTTACTGCGCTTCTATGACGTCATTGACGTCATCGCGCCAAATCACCAATGTCACTTTGACGTCGTTAGTTTTTTCCTGTTATTGGCGTATTATGCATGATGTAAACGCTTTTGAAAAGGTCAATAATCGGGCCAAAGTATTCCCATGGGTGATTTTGTGTTTAATCCGGATGGCTTCACGGTATTAAGTCTCTCAATCCAGAACACTTCTCGGATTTTACGATAGTACTTAGAGGCATCGGAACATTTCTCCAAAATTACGATTTTGAAGTCCGATATTGAATGGTTTTCTTCATTGAAATGTTGTGAAACCGGCTTTGGGCGTTTGTGTCTGACATCTGCTAGATGTTCCTTTAGTCTCTCTCCAAGTGACCTCTCTGTCTCTCCAACATAAACAATGCGCTCGCATTTGTCGCATCGTATACCGTAGACGACGTTCCAAATTTTGCAAGACTGGTGGTCCTGAATCCTTAGTCCGTGTCCCTCGAGTGCATGGTCCCTTGTCATTATCTTACAAATTTGACATTTATTCAGCTGACATCTTGAGTCTGTGCTGTCTTGTCTGTCTTTGAATATCTTATTATGTTTTCCATGCACGAGAATATCCGCTAAGTTTCTGTCTCTTCGGAAGGCGACAATAGGTGGCGACTTGAACAACGTTTTCATCCTTTCTGATTTATGAAGTATTTCTAAGTGTTGTCGCGTAATTTTCTGCACGTCTGGTAGATGATTAGTGTACGTTATTACCAAGGGAACACGTTCTAGTTTGTTCTTTGGTTTCTGTTTCCTATAATGAAGCAGGTTCTGTCTGTCTAGTTGGTCTACCTTACCTAGTTGTCCTTCGAGAAATTTTGAACTGTATCCTCTTTTACGGAGTTGTAACTTGAGTTCCGCTCTGTGCCTGAGGTAGTCTTGTTTTCTACTGCATATTCTTTTTATGCGCAAAGCAAGTCCGTACGGTAGTGACTTTTTCACGCTGTTTGGGTGGTTCGATTTGCGCTGCACATAAATGTGTTTATCGGTTGGTTTGGTGTAGAGGTCAGTTTCAATTCCTCCGTTATCAATAAGAACTAGTGTGTCAAGGAACTCAATTTTTTCCGGACTTGATCGTAATTCCACTTTGATATTTGGATGAATGCTGTTTGCATATTTGTAAAAATCTTGGAGAGCTTTTTCACCATGTTCCCAGATTCCAAATCCGTCATCAATGAATCTTTTATACATAAATGGCTATAATGGATATTTCGCTAGCTCCTCATCCCATGTACGCATGTATGCACAAGCAAAATTTCGACCAAGCCTAGAACCAATGGCAACCCCTTCTTTTTGATGGTAGCTCCTGTTGTTAAAGTTGAATATATTGTTTTCAAGTACCGTTTCTATCATTTGCATCACAGCGCTTGTGTCAACCTTTTTTCTTTTTCTGCTGTCTAGTGCAACTTTGCAAGCCTGCAAACCTTCTTTCTTTGGTATTGACGGGTACAATTTGACCACATCGAAGCAGAAGAGGATCGGATCCTTCGGAACATCATCTTTACTTGATTCGAGGTGGTTTAGGAAGTCTGTAGTGTCTTTTATATAGCTAGGTGTTTTCAATACGTATTCATTCAGCTCTCTTTCCGCGAGTTGGGCCATTTTTTCTGTTGGAGTAGAGATTCCATTCACAATTGTACGACATTTCCTTTTCTAAACCTTCGATACAATGTATATTGATCTGTGTTCATTACAACAATTCCAGATCCCTTGTCTGCCGGTCTTACTATTATGCTATTGTCGGATAGCAAACTTTGTAGCGCACTTTCTTCTGATCCTGAAACATCCTGGAAAATTGTGAGAAAGTGAAAGCCGATGCATCTTTTAAATTAATGGAACTTTCTATTGAAACGAACCAACGTAATGTTAAAAAACTTAAGGAAGTAACAGGTATAATCGACAATTTCGATACCGCAAAGCATGCCGATCTGCAACGGAGACTGTATCAGAGGAAGTCGAATAAACTTAAACACCTCATAAACGAAAGCTCTCTCAATGCGGAACGGGTACTAAAAGAGTATAAAGTAGCGAATGTACGAGGAGATGGTAATTGCTTCTATAGATGTATAGCGAAATGGATGTACAATGATGAAGACAGACACGGAGACATCAGGCGTGAGGTAATTAATCATTTAAGTGCAAACAAAGAGGCGTATAGGCAGTTTGTGGACGGAGACATGGATGAACATCTAGAGCAGCAATTAATGACAGACGGGCGAGTTACGTCATGGGCAACGGAGGCAGAAATTTTTGCGACAGCAGGTAAATATGGAATGACAATTAATGTACATGTTAACTCAAGAGTCCAAAAGTTTGAACCTCTAATTGAAAATCCGAGTGATAAGGTCGTACATGTGCAATTAGAAAACGATCATTTCGATCTTCTCATGACAAATGAACATGGGGACACTGAGTTCAAAACACCGAGAGGCATGTCTTATGACTGGTTTGAGATGAAAAATTGTGATGCAAAAGGAGTAAATGAAAAGCCTACAACGGAAGGCAAAGTGACCACAGACCCTATAAATGAGAACTTAGTACAAGCAGGAGGTCTGAAGAAAAACAAGACAGGAAACGCTTCCAACAATCATGTTGTTACAAATTTATCCTCTAGAAAACAAAGCAAGGCAGAACTTGGATTGTTAAGCAAGGGATTTTCATTTATTCCAACAAGAAAGAAGGTAAACGTGTGGAAGATCCAAAGTGATCTGGCTGAATGGGAAAGAAGAATGCGCTTGAGGGAATATTTTATGGAAAAGGAAGAGGAAGGCGAAGAGTATCAAAGACAGGAGGAGGAAAATGAAGTATGGAATGAGAAGAAAAAAAGCAATTTCACACCGAATCCAGGTCGTGACAAATGGCTTGATGCGTACATTGAAGCGGTTAAAAAAGACGTTGTCGATGGTGGTAAAGGACAGATAGACATGAATCTTTCAAAATCAGAAGAAAGTGCGCTACAAAGTTTGCTATCCGACAATAGCATAATAGTAAGACCGGCAGACAAGGGATCTGGAATTGTTGTAATGAACACAGATCAATATATCGAAGGTTTAGAAAAGGAGATGTCGGGAAGCATTTCTTATGTACAGACAGATAATGAAAGGTATGCATTGTCAGAGAAAATGGTGAAGAAGAAAGTAGATGAGATGTACAAGGAAGGCCTGATAAACGCGGATATCAGAAAGTACCTAATCCCGAGATACAGTAGGCCTGGACAACTGAAAGGGAATCCAAAACTTCATAAGAAAGAAAAACCCCTTCGTACAATTGTGAATGGAATCTCTACTCCAACAGAAAAAATGGCCCAACTCGCGGAAAGAGAGCTGAATGAATACGTATTGAAAACACCTAGCTATATAAAAGACACTACAGACTTCCTAAACCACCTCGAATCAAGTAAAGATGATGTTCCGAAGGATCCGATCCTCTTCTGCTTCGATGTGGTCAAATTGTACCCGTCAATACCAAAGAAAGAAGGTTTGCAGGCTTGCAAAGTTGCACTAGACAGCAGAAAAAGAAAAAAAGGTTGACACAAGCGCTGTGATGCAAATGATAGAAACGGTACTTGAAAACAATATATTCAACTTTAACAACAGGAGCTACCATCAAAAAGAAGGGGTTGCCATTGGTTCTAGGCTTGGTCGAAATTTTGCTTGTGCATACATGCGTACATGGGATGAGGAGCTAGCGAAATATCCATTACAGCCATTTATGTATAAAAGATTCATTGATGACGGATTTGGAATCTGGGAACATGGTGAAAAAGCTCTCCAAGATTTTTACAAATATGCAAACAGCATTCATCCAAATATCAAAGTGGAATTACGATCAAGTCCGGAAAAAATTGAGTTCCTTGACACACTAGTTCTTATTGATAACGGAGGAATTGAAACTGACCTCTACACCAAACCAACCGATAAACACATTTATGTGCAGCGCAAATCGAACCACCCAAACAGCGTGAAAAAGTCACTACCGTACGGACTTGCTTTGCGCATAAAAAGAATATGCAGTAGAAAACAAGACTACCTCAGGCACAGAGCGGAACTCAAGTTACAACTCCGTAAAAGAGGATACAGTTCAAAATTTCTAGAAGGACAACTAGGTAAGGTAGACCAACTAGACAGACAGAACCTGCTTCATTATAGGAAACAGAAACCAAAGAACAAACTAGAACGTGTTCCCTTGGTAATAACGTACACTAATCATCTACCAGACGTGCAGAAAATTACGCGACAACACTTAGAAATACTTCATAAATCAGAAAGGATGAAAACGTTGTTCAAGTCGCCACCTATTGTCGCCTTCCGAAGAGACAGAAACTTAGCGGATATTCTCGTGCATGGAAAACATAATAAGATATTCAAAGACAGACAAGACAGCACAGACTCAAGATGTCAGCTGAATAAATGTCAAATTTGTAAGATAATGACAAGGGACCATGCACTCGAGGGACACGGACTAAGGATTCAGGACCACCAGTCTTGCAAAATTTGGAACGTCGTCTACGGTATACGATGCGACAAATGCGAGCGCATTGTTTATGTTGGAGAGACAGAGAGGTCACTTGGAGAGAGACTAAAGGAACATCTAGCAGATGTCAGACACAAACGCCCAAAGCCGGTTTCACAACATTTCAATGAAGAAAACCATTCAATATCGGACTTCAAAATCGTAATTTTGGAGAAATGTTCCGATGCTTCTAAGTACTATCGTAAAATCCGAGAAGTGTTCTGGATTGAGAGACTTAATACCGTGAAGCCATCCGGATTAAACACAAAATCACCCATGGGAATACTTTGGCCCGATTATTGACCTTTTCAAAAGCGTTTACATCATGCATAATACGCTAATAACAGGAAAAAACTAACGACGTCAAAGTGACATTGGTGATTTGGCGCGATGACGTCAATGACGTCATAGAAGCGCAGTAAACAAAATTTAACGTTTGACTTCTTATTGAACAATTACAGTTATGTGCATAGTATTTTAAAGATGTAGTCGAGTTGTAGTTGATCGTCCTGAAGAAGGCTTCGGCCGAAACGTTGACAAAAGAGCAATAAATTTACAAAAAGATTTACATTTGTCGATTACATCACCAGGATTCTTTATTGAAGAAAACTAATTGATATCGCTTTCATTTAGAAGCAAAAATCAAATGAAAAGTGTTTTTTTTTTTATAAATTTTTCAAGCATTTTTATTTCAATTCATTAATATTCATGAATATGAAAATGTGTTATTTTGCATATGATCACTTGACTAATAGAGCAGAGCAATCATTCCTCGTTGTTTTGCCTCGGACTAGTTTGACCCAATGGGAATGCTTGAATTTGGTCATGTGACTGCCCGACAAATTCTTGTGGAAAGTCAGTTTCAAAAATTTGTAAGGCAATGGCCGACAATTAGCAAAACCAGACGGAGGATAATAATATAAATCACGTGCTGCTGTTCTTGATATCAACATTTTTGTACCTAAAATGGTCCTCGACAAAACAAATCAGTTATTAGGTTTGTTACTGACCTTACACGAAAATCTGTCGGGTTGATAAAGCCCATAGAAGGCTCGGCGCAAGCGCCTCGCCTTCTATGGGCTTTATCAACCCGACAGATTTCCGTGTAAGGTCAGTAACAAACCTAATAACTAATATTATATTGATACTAGTTACAGATGCTTAGCACAATATTTGGCCAAGATATTACTATTCTACATAACCAATAGTGCTTTCGTTACTTTAGTAGGGGATTGCCATGGAAATGGTCGAAAAACACATAGCCTAAATGATTTTATTGATGAGTACATTCCGAAACCGATTCTGTAGACCCTAAGGAACATTTTGGTACCTGTAATAAAGTACTCAAGGGGTGCATGGTGGGTCCCACTGGCTCCCCGATGACTAGGTTATATACAAGGCGAGGCGAAGTCGTAAAGTTAGTTCATCGATAACGTATATTATTCTATTGAAGAAGCATTTGGACGCTGATGTTGTTTAGATTGTGATTTGAACGCGAAAGATACCATTGTGATGCCATTGATGAGCTTGTATAAAAGAATAGGGGCCCGTATAAAATATACTAACGTCTTCGCGTGATCGGTTTCCCAAGCTTACTTGTCAGTGGTGAGGGAAAATGTTGCTACAGGATGACATTTTCAGAATTGAGGAGACAATTTTATGAGAGAACTTTATAATAAGAACAGATACATTTTCAGCTTGGACAAGACATTCACGTTTCGGATACTTAACCCTCTTCAGTGATCCTTAATCTAAACAAGACATAAGGTCAATTTTCAATGGCCAACAATGGCAATTCAAAATATAATTTAATATCTTTTTTCATTGTGTTATGGGTCAGAATACCCCAAAACGCCAGCAAAAATCAGACAAAGACAGAATATAAATTTACAAGTTTAATTATGTACAAAATATATATATTTACAATGATTACAACTTACAATACAATGTCCGGATCAAAGTGTCCGTTACGGTCCACAAAGTCTATCGAATGTTTTGTTTCCGGTAATCACAAACGTTCTCGAAAGATCGGTGTCCAAACGTTGTTAAATGGATTAAAGTCTCAACAAATAAAGTGTCCCAGTATATCAGAATAGATGAATGAATCGATCGTGTCTACGAATGTGCACGAATGCCCCTCAACACATTTCCTCAGAGGTATTTATACTTAATACAAATGAATTTACCAGAAGCTTCTAGAACAATGACTCATTACAAATGATTAACAATAGAGTAAATTCTAGAAATCACAGTCATGTGATGATAATGATGTAACAAAGAACATACTGGAATATTCTCTAATGAAATAAACATGACATAGTAAAATCTAGAAAGAATTATTATGAAATCATAATACAACATGACTAAGTACATGTGTACCTACACATAAAGTAAAACTAAAATAACACATGACCCACAACACCTCCCCCCTTAAAAAAGTTTGAATGTCAATGAAAACTTAGGTGGTAAATTCTGCAAAAAATCACTCATGAAACTCTCGATAGTGCATCTGCAATCACATTGTCTTTGCCCTTGATATGGTTAATAATGATATTGTACTCTTGCAACAATAAACTCCACCTTGTAAGTCTTTGATTTTTGTTTGACATTTTGTGCAAAAATGTGAGAGGGTTGTGGTCAGTAAACACAAGAATGGGATGTAAAGTAACATTCAAATAAACATCAAAATGTTGTAAAGCTAACAATAATGCAAGACACTCTTTTTCAATAGTAGAGTAATTCTTTTGACATTTTGTCAATTTCTTTGAAAAATAACAAACAACTCTATCTACACCATCATCATTTTCTTGAAACAAAGCAGCAGCGATTCCTACGTCACTGGCATCAACAGTAAGCTTAAACTGCTTATCAAAATTTGGAGCTGACAGGACAGGACTATTCATAAGAACACATTTGATTTTCTTAAAAGATTCGTCACAGTCATTGGTCCATGCAAAATTCACTCTCTTTTGTAACAGATTGGTAAGTGGACCAACAACTGACGAGAAATTTGGACAAAATGTTCTGTAAAATCCTGCCATTCCTAAAAATCTCATTATCTCTTTCTGATTGGTAGGAATCGGGAACTTTGAAATAGCTTCCACCTTGGCCATGATAGGAGTAACAAAACCTTGACCTACTTTGTGACCCAAATATTCTACAGTCGCATGACAAAATTCACTTTTCGCAAGGTTCACTGTGAGGTTTGCTTTCGCCAGTATGTCGAAGAAGGTACGCATGATTCGGAGATGATCTTCCCAGGTGTCACTGTAGATGATGACGTCATCGCCTCACATCCTTCGAGGTGATTTAGGAGCGAATGAATCATCCTCTGGAATGTGGCTGGTGCGTTTTTCATACCAAAGGGCATTACTTTATATTGGTATAGCCCATATGGAGTCGCAAATGCCGATATTTCTCTGGCTCTCTCTGTAAGCGGGACCTGCCAATAGCCTTTAAGCAAGTCAAATTTACTGACAAATTTTGCACTGCCAATTTTATCGATACAGTCATCGATTCGTGGGATCGGATAAGAGTCAGTTTTGGTGACTGAATTGACTTTTCTAAAGTCCGTACACAATCGGTAAGTTCCGTCTGGCTTCGGAACAAGAATACATGGGGAACTCCAATCACTATTGCTGGGTTCAATAATGTCATTTTCAAGCATGTATTGAATTTCTTTCCGCATGTATTGAAGTTTTATTGGGTTTAACCGATAGGGATGCTGTTTGATAGGTGACGTATCACCTACAATGACGTCATGATGAGATGCATTCGTCTTTTTTGGAATGTCCGGAAAGATGGTCGTATATTCCCGCATTAATTGGTGCACTTCCTCTTTTTGATGCACGGTCAGATGTCCGAGTTTCACTTCCGGATTTGTTAGAATTTCAGAATTCTTCAAACGGACACTTTGAGCGAAGTCTTTTTCGACAGTCTCTTCATTACATTCAGGTTCAACATAATTTTCTAATGTATTTACATTGGCCAAAGTGGAAACTGGTTTTACAAAATTTCGGTCACTTCTATCAAAATACTCTTTCAACATGTTAACATGACACACTCTTTTTTCTTTTCGCCGACCTGGTGTCTTAACCACATAGTTAACATCACTAATTTTACTCTCAATCTCATAAGGACCGAAATATCTATCTTGCAAAGGATGACCAGGGATTGGCAAAAATACAAGAACTCTATCGCCTGGTTTAAAAACTCTGTTTCTAGCATCTTTGTCATACCATGTTTTCATTTTCATTTGTGAGGTTTTGAGATTTTCTTGAGCCAATTTGCAAGCATTATATAATTTCTCTTTGAACTTAGACACGTAGTCTAGGAGATTCAAATCGCTAGTCTCAGTCAACCATTTTTCCTTCAATAACTTCAATGGCCCCCTGACCGTATGCCCAACAACTAGCTCAAAGGGACTGAACCCCAGGGACTCCTGAACCGCTTCTCGTGCCGCAAACAACACGAGGTGAACCCCTTCATCCCAGTCTTTTCCATACTGGTGACAATATGTTTTCATCATAGTTTTAAGGGTTTGATGAAAGCGTTCAAGTGCCCCCTGGGACTCAGGATGGTACGCAGAAGACTTATACTGCCTGATACCTAGCTCATGCATAACCTGCTGAAACAACCCTGACATAAAATTCGAACCCTGATCTGACTGAATAGCCTTGGGAGCACCTACGAAACTGAAAAACTTTGTAAGGGCCTTAACTATGGTCTTTGCCTTAATATTCCTAAGAGGTATGGCCTCAGGAAACCTACTCGAAGTACACATAATTGTCAGTAAGTACTGAATCCCTGACCTAGTCCTAGGCAAAGGACCTACACAATCAACTAACACCCTACTAAAAGTTTCCTCAAAGGCTGGAATGGGTTGGAGGTGAGCAGGTGGTATAACTTGATTGGGTTTACCTACCATCTGACAACTATGACAAGACTTACAAAACGCAGACACGTCTTTTCTCAACTTAGGCCAGTAAAAGTGATTTAAAATCCTATCATAAGTCTTATTGACACCTAAATGACCTTCCATGGGTGTGTCGTGAGCTAAACTCATGATGTCTCCGCGATACGCTACTGGAACCACTATCTGGTGAACGACCCGCTACACTTCATTAGGGGGTGCATCGGGTGGTCTCCATTTCCGCATGAGGATGCCATCTTGTATGTAGAAGCACTCTCCGACTTTGTCCGCTTCTTCTCGGGGAAGGGCCCGCTTGCTTAGTCGGATGATCTCCGGATCTTTAGTTTGCTCGGAGAGGAGCTGCTCACGGCTTAAGGCATCTGTATCTCTGTCTTATGGCGGATGGTAATCATCACTAGGTACTGTCGGAGATTTGTCAACATGAAGTGGTACTGACGTCTCAGGTACGTTGTCATCAATGGTAGACATGAATGTGTCAGAAAGGTCTATATCTTCGGAGGGATGGTCCTCGTTAAGTGCAGAAGTACGCTCAGCCTCTTTCAGTCTCTTCCTGGCCATCGCCCTGGTAACAGCGCAGGCTGGGTACAAGTCGTCGTCTTCATCATCGGACACGACATCGGACGTGATTTTCTCACAAACAATCGGATCGGCTACAACATTGCCGCCAGCTAAATCGTTGCCAAGCAACAAGGAAACGCCTTGAACGGGAAGAATAGGTCGAACACCTACGATAACAGGTCCAGTAATTAAGTCTGACTTCAAATAAATTTTATGAAGGGGAACATCAATGACACCTAGCTCCACACCCTGTAAGAAAGCTGACCTACCAGTAAAAGTGTGCTCAGACAAAGGCAATGAACCCTCTAACAATAAAGTCTGGGCAGCACCAGTATCTCTCAAAATCTGAACAGGCAACGCTTCGCCAGAATCACTGAGTGAAACAAATCCCTGTGACAAAAAGGGCTTATAGTGATCCTCCACAAAATCATCAGAACTGGACTTAGAATCCTGAATCTCAGGAGTGTCAGAACAAATCGAATCTAAGGCTTTCCTATCATTTCTAACAGACGCACAGGCCTGTGACTTAAGTTCTTTTTTCTTCTTAAGCTTCAAACACTCACCAATAACATAACCCTTTTTCTTACAATAATTGCATGTAGGAAGCGACCCCACCCCTGGGGATGCCTCAGAACGCTCGGACCTAGGTCCGGACGTAGAACCACCTTGAGATGGTGACTGAGAACTAATGGACGACTGAGACTCTTGTAAATTTTTCTTTGGAAAATCTGAAGTTTTTGCGCTATCGCTAGATTGAGTTTTTGACACAAAATTTTTCTTATGAGTGAGAGCATACGTATCAGACAAAACAGCGGCTTCTTCAAGAGTTTTAACATTTTTGTCTTCCAAATGAGTTCTTAAATCTTGATGTACACACTCTTTGAACTCTTCTATCAGAATGATCTGACGCAAATTGTCAAATGAATTGGGAATTTTCTTAGATCGAAACCACTGATCAAATAAATCTTCTTTTTCTCGAGCAAATTCAACATATGTTTGATTTTCAAACTTTTTGTACTTTCTAAACTTTTGTCTGTACGCCTCAGGTACTAACTGATATGCTCTCAAAATCGTGTCCTTGACCTTGTCATAGTCTGAACTCTCAGCAATACTGAGCGCCGAGTACATTTCAGCCGCTTTGCCAATAAGTACGCTTTGTAACAAAGTTGGCCAAAAATCACGTGGCCACTTCAGATTGGCCGCGATTTTCTCAAAATGTGGAAAATATTTGTCCACGGACTTTTCTTGAAATTTTGGAACTAATCGGATGTTTTTGGCGGCGTCGAATTCAGACTTGACAAGCGAAGAAACAGGATTTTCCTTAGCGCTTTTCTCTAACTTTAACTTTTCTAACTCAAACTAGAGTTCTTTTTCGTGCATACGTTCCTGTTTCTCTCTTTCTTCCTTTTCTCTTTCAAATTGTCTTATTTTTTCTTTTTTTTTCAAATTGTCTTTCTTTTTCTTCTCTTTCAAATTGTAATTGTAATTTCATTTTCTCTAATTCAAACTCATATTTTGACATTTTGGTTTCGCTTGAAACAGGTTCAACAGGAAAATCGTTTGACGAAAAGATTTCCTCAGCTAAAAGCTCTTTAGCCACAATATTTCTAATTTCTTGTTTTCTCATAGAAGATTTTACATCTAACTTCAAGTGAAGACCTAAACCAATCAAATCATCTTTTTTCAGTGATTCGAACACATCTACAGTCGGCGATTTCAAAAATTCAATGACCAAAAATACCATGATTGATTTCTGCTGGCAAACGTTTTACTAAAAAAAAAATTCCTTTTTTTAACGAACTTTACGTAAAGTGCAAATATGCAGAGATTACTATCCCGGACGAGCCCCCAATTCTGTTATGGGTCAGAATACCCCAAAACGTCAGCAAAAATCAGACAAAGACAGAATATAAATTTACAAGTTTAATTATGTACAAAATATATATATTTACAATGATTACAACTTACAATACAATGTCCGGATCAAAGTGTCCGTTACGGTCCACAAAGTCTATCGAATGTTTGGTTTCCGGTAATCACAAACGTTCTCGAAAGATCGGTGTCCAAACATTGTTAAATGGATTAAAGTCTCAACAAATAAAGTGTCCCAGTATATCAGAATAGATGAATGAATCGTGTCTACGAATGTGCACGAATGCCCCTCAACACAGTTCCTCAGAGGTATTTATACTTAATACAAATGAATTTACCAGAAGGTTCTAGAACAATGACTCATTACAAATGATTAACAATAGAGTAAATTCTAGAAATCACAGTCATGTGATGATAATGATGTAACAAAGAACATACTGGAATATTCTCTAATGAAATAAACATGACATAGTAAAATCTAGAAAGAATTATTATGAAATCATAATACAACATGACTAAGTACATGTGTACCTACACATAAAGTAAAACTAAAATAACACATGACCCACAACAACTGTTGGATATTTTTTCTTCATGCTTGGAATACAATATATTTCTTATACTATTGATTCATTGAAGCAAATCAATGAAAACTTGTCCGCCTATACTTTGTATAAAATTACATTAAATGTTTTTAAAGTATTTCATAATTGAAATCGGACTTATCTTTGTTGTTATTCAGAAATACAACATTCTTCTGTGATAAATGATTATGATAGTATAAGACATTTTCATTTGAAATGAAAACTCAGTTTTTTTATGTAAACTATGATTGAATCATAATATGACTTCATCACATGATAAACAAAAAAGGAGTAATGCAAAAAATGATGCTCTGTTATCCAGCAGAAATAATCAGGTACAACATATCAGTCGGTAACATAATATAAAGTAACATTATTTCTGAATATTTTATATGTTTTTAGAGGTCGGGAAACTCTACCATGTGAAGATTCAAAGTTTTGGGTGGCGTATATGTCCTGAATAAAGATTACTTCACCTGTACCTTAAACATATTTCAAAAGTGTGGAACCGTTGTCCAAATATTAATCATATATTCTTTCATTACTATTGTGTAAATATATTTCGAAGACAATACATTGTTATGGGTTGCTAAAACACTGCTATACCTAAAGGAGGGTAGAAATGAAAATAGTGATATGATAAAATTCAAAACATTATTTTGAAAATAACCCTTTCGAACAAAACACCAGCTGATCAGTTTTGATGAGCAATCTGTTACCTTCCCTTGAGTAAAAGAAGTATATATGTTAGAAAAGTCGTAGGATGAGAAAGATTCAGCTTTGAAATAAAAAGATTTACATTTGTCGATTACATCACCAGGATTCTTTATTGAAGAAAACTAATTGATATCGCTTTCATTTAGAAGCAAAAATCAAATGAAAAGTGTTTTTTTTATAAATGTTTCAAGCATTTTTATTTCAATTCATTAATATTCATGAATATGAAAATGTGTTATTTTGCATATGATCACTTGACTAATAGAGCAGAGCAATCATTCCTCGTGATATTGATACTAGTTACAGATGCTTAGCACAATATTTGGCCAAGATATTACTATTCTACATAACCAATAGTGCTTTCGTTACTTTAGTAGGGGATTGTCATGGAAATGGTCGAAAAACACATAGCCTAAATGATTTTATTGATGAGTACATTCCGAAACCGATTCTGTAGACCCTAAGGAACATTTTGGTACCTGTAATAAAGTACTCAAGGGGTGCATGGTGGGTCCCACTGGCTCCCCGATGACTAGGTTATATACAAGGCGAGGCGAAGTCGTAAAGTTACTTCATCGATAACCTATATTATTCTATTGAAGAAGCATTTGGACGCTGATGTTGTTTAGATTGTGATTTGAACGCGAAAGATACCATTGTGATGCCATTGATGAGCTTGTATAAAAGAATAGGGGCCCCGTATAAAATATACTAACGTCCTCGCGTGATCGGTTTCCCAAGCTTACTTGTCAGTGGTGAGGGAAAATGTTGCTACAGGATGACATTTTCAGAATTGAGGAGACAATTTTATGAGAGAACTTTATAATATGAACAGATACATTTTCAGCTTGGACAAGACATTCACGTTTCGGATACTTAACCCTCTTCAGTGATCCTTAATCTAAACGAGACATAAGGTCAATTTTCAATGGCCAACGATGGCAATTCAAAATATTACTTTAGTTAATATCTTTGTTCATTGTTGGATATTTTTTCTTCATGCTTGGAATACAATATATTTCTTATACTATTGATTCATTGAAGCAAATCAATGAAAACTTGTCCGCCTATACTTTGTGTAAAATTACATTAAATGTTTTTAAAGTATTTCATAATTGAAATCGGACTTATCTTTGTTGTTATTCAGAAATACAACATTCTTCTGTGATAAATAATTATAATAGTATAAGACATTTTCATTTCAAATGAAAACTCAGTTTTTTATGTAAACTATGATTGAATCATAATATGATTTCATCACATGATAAACAGGTACATCATATCAGTCGGTAACATAATATAAAGTAACATTATTTCTGAATATTTTTATATGTTTTTACAGGTCGGGGACCTCTACCATGTGAAAAAAAAGAAGGGAGGAGATCTCCAACAAGACCCCTTTGCAGCATCAACAGTAAAACACCAAAACACCCGATGCAAAATCACAAAAGACGAGTACAGCATGAGACGGAAAAGAGACATACGACATGTAAACATCAAACACAAAAGACTACACATAAACCGACGAGACCAATGGGAAACCGGTGCCGACTTTGGACGGCCATCTGTCACGCAAGTAGGAAATGGTGTGGTTATCCTGGATTACGTGCGCACAACCCTCTCACTTCTCCAATTACCCAGAGGTCTCGAAGAACGTACAATTGTGGTGTAAAACAACCTCCTCACTGTAAGATGACATCACACAAACAAGACCGCGAAACGCAGAGGCCCCAGAGACACAGATGAATATGTAAATGGATATAAAAAGAGGGCATGCGTAATACAGTCCGTGCTCTGCCGGCTGTAGCGAGCTCATGTATGTAATCACCCGAGGAGTCCGACTGACATTCAGAGAGGACAGGTGGTCGGGGCCCTGTCTTCTCTAAAGAGGTTTGGACAGGGCCCGTCATGGAGTCCCGTCGTCACAGTCAGTCAGAGTGCAAGTCTCAAGGATGCGCTTGTACAAGACTGTAGATTGGTCAAGTACCAAGCATAGTGTCCGTCTGGTGACATTAGGATCATATCCACGATATAAAAGGCGTTTGATGATTCTGACGCATTATCGATGGTTATGCTGCCTACCTTTGATCCTTTTTATTTTGTTTATCATATCACCATAAAAGACAGGTTGTGTAATACCCATAGTAATGTACTCCGTTGCATGTATAGATCCGAATTTTAAAAGAAGTTGACTGTAATTCTTGTAAAATTTCCAGAAAGTCTTAACTAGTTTATGAAAGCGGAAACCTTGACCTAAAAGTTTTTTGGTAATTTGTAAATTTCTACTGTGAAAATCCAAAATATCAGTACATGCTCTAGCGTACCGGATGAGCTGTGATATGTAAATGCAATATGACGGTAATCTTGGAACATCACCGTCAAGCCAAGGGAAATTTACAATGTTGAATCCAAAATCATCCCTTTTGTCATATACACTTGTATGAATCTTTCCGTTTACAATTTTGATATTTAGGTCCAAAAAAGGTGAAGATTCAAAATTTTGGGTGCCGTATATGTCCTGAATAAAGATTACTTCACCTGTACCTTAAACATATTTCAAAAGTGTTGAACCGTTGTCCAAATATTAATCATATATTCTTTCATTACTATTGTGTAAATATATTTCGAAGACAATACATTGTTATGGGTTGCTAAAACACTGCTATACCTAAAGGAGGGTAGAAATGAAAATAGTGATATGATAAAATTCAAAACATTATTTTGAAAATAACCCTTTCGAACAAAACACCAGCTGATCAGTTTTGATGAGCAATCTGTTACCTTCCCTTGAGTAAAAGAAGTATACATGTTAGAAAAGTCGTAGGATGAGAAAGATTCAGCTTTAAAATAAAAAGATTTACATTTGTCGATTACATCACCAGGATTCTTTATTGAAGAACACTAATTGATATCGCTTTCATTTAGAAGCAAAAATCAAATGAAAAGTGGTTTTTTTTATAAATGTTTCAAGCATTTTTATTTCAATTCATTAATATTCATGAATATGAAAATGTGTTATTTTGCATATGATCACTTGACTAATAGAGCAGAGCAATCATTCCTCGTGATATTGATACTAGTTACAGATGCTTAGATCAATATTTGGCCAAGATATTACTACATAACCAATAGTGCTTTCGTTACTTTAGTAGGGATTGCCATGGAAATGGTCGAAAACACATAACCTAAATGATTTTATTGATGAGTACATTCCGAAACCGATTCTGTAGACCCTAAGGAACATTTTGGTACCCGTAAAAAGTACTCAAGGGGTGCATGGTGGGTCCCACTGGCTCCCCGATGACTAGGTTATATACAAGGCGAGGCGAAGTCGTAAAGTTATTTCATTGATAACCTATATTATTCTATTGAAGAAGCATTTGGACGCTGATGTTGTTTAGATTGTGATTTGAACGCGAAAGATACCATTGTGATGCCATTGATGAGCTTGTATAAAAGAATAGGGGCCCCGTATAAAATATACTAACGTCTTCGCGTGATCTGTTTCCCAAGCTTACTTGTCAGTGGTGAGGGAAAATGTTGCTACAGGATGACATTTTCAGAATTGAGTAGACAATTTTATGAGAGAACTTTATAATATGAACAGATACATTTTCAGCTTGGACAAGACATTCACGTTTCGGATACTTAACCCTCTTCAGTGATCCTTAATCTAAACAAGACATAAGGTCAATTTTCAATGGCCAACAATGGCAATTCAAAATATTACTTAATATCTTTTTTCATTGTTGGATATTTTTTCTTCATGCTTGGAATACAATATATTTCTTATACTATTGATTCATTGAAGCAAATCAATGAAAACTTGTCCGCCTATACTTTGTGTAAAATTATATTAAATGTTTTTAAAGTATTTCATAATCATCTTTGTTGTTATTCAGAAATACAACATTCTTCTGTGATAAATAATTATAATAGTATAAGACATTTTCATTTGAAATGAAAACTCAGTTTTTTTATGTAAACTATGATTGAATCATAATATGACTTCATCACATGATAAACAAAAAGGAGTATTGCAAAAAATGATGCTCTGTTATCCAGCAGAAATAATCAGGTACAACATATCAGTCGGTAACATAATATAAAGTAACATTATTTCTGAATATTTTTATATGTTTTTACAGGTCGGGGAACTCTACCATGTGAAGATTCAAAATTTTGGGTGCCGTTATGTCCTGAATAAAGATTACTTCACCTGTACCTTAAACATATTTCAAAAGTGTTGAACCGTTGTCCAAATATTAATCATATATTCTTTCATTACTATTGTGTAAATATATTTCGAAGACAATACATTGTTATGGGTTGCTAAAACACTGCTATACCTAAAGGAGGGTAGAAATGAAAATAATGATATGATAAAATTCAAAACATTATTTTGAAAATAACCCTTTCGAACAAAACACCAGCTGATCAGTTTTGATGAGCAATCTGTTACCTTCCCTTTAGTAAGGGTAGTATACATGTTAGAAAAGTCGTAGGATGAGAAAGATTCAGCTTTAAAATAAAAAGATTTACATTTGTCGATTACATTACCAGGATTCTTTATTGAAGAAAACTAATTGATATCGCTTTCATTTAATGCAGTTTCACAATTTTTTGATACATGATCTTTAATTCCTGTTAACACAAATGTCAATTGCTATAAGAAACTGTAGTATTACAATTGTCTAAAATTTTTAAGGAGATTTGAGAGGTATGGGCAGACCGTAGATAGTTGGTACGTCTGATTTCGAAGAAGAGGGTTGCAATGAAGGAATTCTGACCTAAAAATGTTGAAAATAAATTATCTGACCCTCTTTGTTGCAGAAATAAATATTCTGGCCCACAAATGTGTTCAGAATCAAAACATTTTCCACTCGCTTCGCTCGTCTTTCAATAAAATGTTAAACATTTTCAAATTCAATAGCATCATTTATACACGGATATATTTTCAGCATGGACCAGACATGCAAGTTTTGGGTACTCAACCCTCGTCAGTGATCCTCAATCTAAACAATGAAATATGGCCAAAACAAATTTCAGCTTGTTTCGCAAGCAACAAATTTTACAACGTAAACTAGATGGGTATTGTTAATACTGCGAGCAATGGTCCCTTCGGGTAAATGTTAGTAAACCCAAAGTAATGCAGGTGTCAAAGGGATAAAACGCACTTAAAACTAACTTCACGTTCAACAGCAAACTTCTAGAAAATACAAAATCTTATAATTATAAGGTCCTGAAGCATCATATCCCACATATTCTGCTACGTCTTTCGGTTCATTTTTGGACATAATGATTTTCACTTTTTGGCAATATTTGTTTAGACTGAGGATCACTGACAAGGGTTAAGTACCCAAAACGTGCATGTCTGGTCCATGCTGCAAATTTATCTGGTTTTAAATGATGCCATCGAATTTGAAGACGTTTAACATTTAAAGTACTTGGTGAATGTCACTGCTGGTGGACCTGGCGTCCCTGAGGCGAAGCAAAATCCAATCGACTTCAGTTGATCGTCTGTCTCTTTAACGCATTTAAGTTGTCTGTTACAAAATATCTCAGAGTTTCTGAAACGTGGGTACTGAAGCATCATATCCAACCCATTCTGATATGCCTTTCGATACAATTTTGGCCATATTACATTGTTTAGACTGAGGATCACCGTTGAGGGTTAAGTACCCGAAACGTGTATGTCTGGTCCTTGCTTAAAATTTATTTGGTTTTAAATGATGCTATCGATTTTGAAGACGTTTAACATTTGGGGCACTACATTTTTTTCTTCTGGCATTTTCACTACTGTTAAAGATAACATGTCTGACAGAGGTATAAGGGTTTTGTTTGGATTGAAATCTGCAATAGATCGCAAAACAATAACTCCATCTATTTGTCTTAAATGATTTGATCATACTGTAAAGCTAGTCTGTCTGTACGGGTCAGAAATTTCGGGAGGCTTTGAGAAAGAAATGCAGAGTCCGTATGAAATTATCGATACATACCTCACTCGATTTTAGAAAGAATCAACTTATCGTTTTATAAGCGGCTATTAGGGGTCAACAAAAGTACATCAAACTTAGCCACGCTTGGGGAATTCGGTAGATACCCGATTTATTTAGACCTTATCTTAAGAACATTAAATTACTGGCAAAACCTTCAAAAACGACGTAAATCTTCTCTAATTGTTCTTAGATAAATATTTACTTACATGTGACGAGCTTAGCCAACATAATTCAAAGTCATGGCTGATATCGATTAAAAATATTCTGGGGAATTTTGATAGCGAGTATTAAGGAAACTTAAACTACAAGATTGATATCAATCGATTTCGGAAGAATATGAAACGTAAATTTGAAGAGTATTGGAGAGCCAATATTAATGGTCTTTACGAGAAAAGTGGAATTGAAAATAAGTCGCAAAATTTAACTTTCAGTTCGAGAGAGAACAATATTTAGACATGCTGCCTTTTTCAAAAAGAAATCAGTGTACAAAATTTCGCGTTAGCTCTAATGACAAATTAACGCGTATATCAAATTTCTGTCGGTACATTTCGCATCCGTAACTACTTTGAACATTCTAGATCCTTTGGTATCTTCAATTTCATCCGTTTTGATAATTTTACACATTGCGCAATCACATTTTTTTCTCACATGCTTTTAAAGCGGTCGATGTTTTCCTGTGTACAAGTGTGTCACATTGGATTTTATCGCGTCTAAACGCCAGAATAGAAATTTCCGGGGAAATCTCGCGCATTCGTTCGGATCGGAAAAGTGTATTCTGGTGCTTCCGTAAAATATTACGCACATCCGGCAAGTGTTTAGAGTAAGTTAAAACTAGGGGAAATCTTTTTGATTTCGCGTTGTTACTATCCTTACGACGTTATAGATCCTCTCTATTCAGCTTATCGGCTTTACTTAGTTGTAGTTCGATTAATTTACTACTGTATCCGCGTTTCCGTAATTGAACATTCCTTACTATATCTTTTATAATCCTTGTCCCTCTCGCAAATCCGTTTTAACCTTAATCCTAGACCATGTGCTAGGCCTAATCCGACCTAAGGAATATATGCTTATCGGTCAGTTTCGAAAATAAATCCGTATAAATATGGCTCTTTTTCTTCTTAACCAGGGTGTCGAGATATTCTATACAGTCCTTATTCCATCGTAGTTCAATTTTGATGTTTTCGTGTATTTTGTTCGCGTATTCGGCAAATTTCTGTAATGAATCTAAGTCTCCGTTCCAAATTCCAAATCCATCGTCGATATACCATTTGTAGAAAAGAGGGGCTTTTTCGTATTGTAAAAGTTCTTCGTCCCACTTGAGCATATATGCGCACGCGAAATTCCTACCTAGTCTCGATCCTTCAACCTGTTTGTAATTTTTCTCCCCGAAACTGAATCCATTAAAGTCAAAAAACATTTCTACCATTTCGATCGCGTTTTCAGTCGGAATCAAAGGATTTGCTCTGCTATCCAATGCTTCTCTACACGCTGCGAGTCCATCTTTCCTCGGAATTGATGGGTAAACTTTACATACGTCAAAACAAAACAATAAAGCGTTATCTGGAATCTCGAAATTTATGTCTTTTAAATTTGAAATAAAATCCGTTGTGTCCCGAATATAAGTAGGGCTTTAAATCACGAACTGGTTCAATTCGTATTCCGCAACTTCTGCAAGTCTCTCGGTCGGCGTGTTTATTCCGCTCATTATTACAAAGACTTTGTAACTTTTCGCGGGTAACGCGAAATACATGCATGTGCCGCGAATACAATGACGTCATAGACTAACATAAACATTTGCAATGAACGCCAGAGAAGCAAAGATGGATTTTACTTAGAATTGTTATAGATCGTCGTTTTTTACACTTAATAAAGGCCAAGGGGCCGAAAATGTGTGTATTTGAGTGTTTGTGTTTTTATTTATTAATATACAGTAACTTTTGTATCAATGTTTGCTGTGTGGCTACTGTCATGAGAAAATCCCCCAAAATTAGTTCAGCTCTGGTTATTGAAGTAAATACAAAAGCCAAGACAGCAAACACAAAAAAGCAAGGACAACACACAAATTTGTCAGGACGTTTAACTTTTTTATATTTTGAGTTTCTGCTTTGTATTGCCGTTTTATTGCTCATGAAAAATATGGTTCGTACTGTTGAATTGGCAAAGGATGTTCATGTAAAAATATTTGAACCCATTCTGCTTAAACGATGAGAACATAGAATTGTATCAGAAGAGTCAAACTCTCTTCATTTCATAAACAGCAGACAACTCTACGCATTGATTCAGTCTGGTAATGCATGAACAATGTGAAATGCAAAAAAACACGTATCTTGTTAATACGTTTCACGATGATCTACATGTCCGTTATTTGTTAAAAAATATATGATATTTTGCCGATATCGCTCGAAACGAACACCAGAAATTCAGGACAAACAAGAAAAATCCAAAGACAGTTAACACAAAAAAATTAAATCGACCTCAGGACAACTTACATGGTGTGATTATCCCGGACAGTCAATTATTGGGATGAAAATTGCTGATATAAGGAATTTTGTGCATAAATGAAGTATTAATGAGACAGGAAACATAGATGTTAATTTCTAATCTTGAAATCTGATAACATCGTCACTGAGGAAGTTCTACGGTCGATATGGGGAAATCGTCATACACTTTGATGTCCCACTCTCCAGAATGGTGGACGATATTCTGTCATAGACCATTTGAACAATCCATCCAAATATTGTACTCTATGTCTTCCGAAAATGAAGTTACTGGATGTGACAGTTCTACCGAATTGAAGCGGCGGGTGTTGCATGGAAGCTTACTCTTCCTGGGCAAATGGTCTCACTCTTATATCGGGAGTCCGCTTCTTTTCATGCGGTGGAGGTTTTTCTATGTTTGCTTTGGTTTCTGTTTTATCCTGATTTTGTTTGGCTTCGGGTTCTGATTTTCTGAATTATCGATTATGTGCTGTATACAGGGATATGGTTTATATCCATATTTGACATTTTTACCATGTCCATGTGTCACTGCTGGTTGACAAATTGATCCCGAGGGCACTTGTCGAGCAGTCTTTTGCTTCAATGGATAGTACTAAGGAGACCTACAAAGTGGCTGGGGCGTCGCCCACTATACGCAAAGACACATACGCAAAAGGTAATTTAGGTGTCCCTAGAATTAGTACACATGACATTAGAGACGAAACATTTGTAGTAAGTAGAAACCATGAGTTTTGGCACAAACATGCAGATGGGTATAATTAAATCAAGCCCTGTAAGATTGAAGTGGTCGATATATTAAAAGAGCACCAATTTTCACCAAGCGATTGCTCAATTTCTAAGTGCGGCATGAAGAACTGCAAAACGTGTAACATCCTAATAACAGACACTTCATTCTCAAGTAATTTCACAAAACAAACATTTAACACGCATAGTTTTGAACACTTAAACTGTATGACATCTAATGATGTGTACGGAATAGAGTTTGATTTATGTGGGTGAAACTTAAGGTCAGCTCCGAAAAAAGAATGTCAGGACATCGGTCAAAAATCAATAATGAAAGAAGTCAACTTCTTTACCGACATTTTGACCAGGCCGATCATTCTGATTTATCTTTGAGAGTCAGAATCCTAGTAAAATATATCACGCCACAAACAATCCCAATTTGAGCACACCTTTCCGTCGCAACAGAGAAGAGGTCTGCACAAAATAATTTAACACTGAAGCGCCCTATCAGCAGCATAGGAAACTTAACAAGTCCGGTTGTCAATCGGTCAATGTGAAAAGCTTATTCAAAAGACCACAAAGAAGACCTCGAAGTCATGACATTCGTAAATATAATCGGCCTGAGATACATAGTTTCTCCTTCGATGACTTGGTTCCATTTTTGAATGAGACTCTGGGCCTGCATTATATTCGTACCAAAGTATACTCTGTTCCTTTACGGAAGTTACACGAAATCAACAAACATACAAAGGACACAGACTACAAGGAGTCATCTTGGACATTTCTACTTTTCGTTTATTTCAAGCAGTTTGATCAGATAAATCAGAGGAGAAACAATCCGTATGAACTTATCAGTATCTCTATATAAAATCTCCATAGGAAAAATGCCTATAAATTCGAATATTTGACCAAGCGGTCAATATTTACATCAATGTTTGCCCTAGGGCAATATTTCAAAAAATATTGACCGATAAACGGTACATCGTTTGTGACGTCACGTCATTGATGACGCTATTAGCTCTACCTATTTTTCCGCGCTCTTTTTCTTATAGAAGAAAATGAACGTAAACATGCCGGGTTAATCTGTTCGTTGCTGCAGTATTGATGTAAGGTATAACAAAACAATTATTGACTGGAAATTCGGGCAATATATGATTTGTTGGACCTTCAGACAAAATATAGCCCTCGGCCTTCGGCCTCGGGCAATATTCTACCTTCAGGTCCAACAAATCATATATTGCCCTCATTCCCAGTCAATAATTGTATAATGTCATAACACCAGTGGACAAAGCCTCAAATAATTACACATTTACTTGAAAAAAAGTACTATTTCGACAGTCTAGTTCAAGAGTTGAGTTTAAATTCGACACTTTGAAATCCCACTAACACTCCAACAAACCTTTCTGCCTCTGAAATAATAGATAACCACAAATCAGCTCCTTCTTCCCTTGGCTTCAACATTAACAATTTAGATTTAGATTTGCCATACATGCCATACTTATACTGCATACCTTAAATGCATAAGAATCCGTACAAAGAACGTTTCATAGCTGGTTTCTCAAGATGCTCTACCAAATCTGTATCGATCTTACTCACCAAAGATTTATCTGAAATCAAATCTGGGCTTCAAAAATATTGTTCAACAGTATATTCTCGCAGTGGTATCAACCAGATGTTGATTTTAAAGAATTCGAAGGAACTTTTAGAACATCTGAAATTTACTCATTTTAGTAGAGTCCATTCGATCAAAGCCTTTGATTTTTCGACACTTTACACTACAATTTCACATTCTAAATTGAAAGAGAGACTCGCAAAAATTATAAGTAATTCGTTTAAAAGTAAGAACGGTAATCACAAATACAAATTTATTGTTGTTAACAATGACAAAACCTACTTTGTAACAGAAAAGTCCGATTCTGTAAATAAGTACACTGGGACTGATATTATTCAGATGTTTAACTTTCTGATCGACAACATTTTTGTTGTGTTTGGAGGAAAGATCTTCCAGCAAATTGTCGGAATTCCAATGGGGACCAATTGTGCCGACATTTTCCTTTACTCGTACGAAGCTGAATTCATTCAATTTTTGGTCTCTGAAGGGAAAAAATACTTAGCTTCTGACTTCAACTTCACTTTTAGATACATAGACGATGTGTTGTCCATTAATAATCCAAATTTCGCGGGTTACCTGACAGTAACTATCATTCGGAGCTTGAAGTCAAAGAAACTACAGAGACAAATAATTCAGCATCCTATTTGGACAAAATGTTGTCCTACGACACTGATGGTCACATGAACACCTCACTCTATGACAAACGTGACGACTTCAATTTCAGCATTACAAACTTTCCTTTTCTAAGTAACAACATCCCTTCATCGCCTGCTTATGGCGTGTTCATATCTCAGTTGATACGCTATGTCAGAGCAAGTACCAAATATACGGATTTTGTTCTGAGAGCTAGGTGTCTTTCAGGTAAGCTGCTCAGTTAGGGATACGTTTGTGACCGACCACCGTCGTCACTGAGGAAGTTCTACGGTCGATATGGGATACTCGTCATACACTATGATGCCCCACTCTCCAGAATGGTGGATGATATTCTGTCATAGACCATTTGAACCATTAACACTGCTGGTGGACCAAGAGTCCCCGAGGGCACATGTAGCCAAGTTCGATCAATTTCGGTTGATCGTTTCTTCAACGCATTCTAAAATTTCTGTTATCAAAATTTCTTGAAATTTCTAAAACGTGGGTCCTGTAGCATCATATCCCACCCATCCTGCTACGTCTTTCGGTACGCTTTTTCGACATAGTATCTTTCATACTTTTTTGGCATAATACATTGTTTAGATTTGAGGATCACTGACGAGGGTTAAGTACCCGAAACGTGCATGTCTGGTCCATGCTGGCAATTTACCTGTTCTTAAATGATGCTATTCAATTTGAAGACGTTTAACATTTATACCACTTGGTGAGTGTCACTGCTGGTGGACCAAGAGTCCCCGAGGGCACATGTAGCCAAGTTCGATCAATTTCGGTTGATCGTTTCTTCAACGCATTCTAAAATTTCTGTTATCAAAATTTCTTGAAATTTCTAAAACGTGGGTCCTGTAGCATCATATCCCACCCATCCTGCTACGTCTTTCGGTACGCTTTTTCGACATAGTAACTTTCATACTTTTTTGGCATATTACATTGTTTAGATTTGAGGATCACTGACGAGGGTTAAGTACCCGAAACGTGCATGTCTGGTCCATTCTGGCAATTTACCTGTTCTTAAATGATGCTATTCAATTTGAAGACGTTTAACATTCATCCAAAGATTGCAGCCCCGACCACCTGTCCTCTCTGAATGTCAGTCGGACTCCTCGGGTGATTACATACATGAGCTCGCTACAGCAGGCAGAGCACGGACTGTATTACGCATGCCCTCTTTTTATATCCATTTACACATTCATCTGAGTCTCTGGGGCCTCTCGTTTCGCGGTCTTGTTTGTGTAGAATAAACAGAATGCATGCCAGCCTTTAACATATCAGCTCATTACAGTTTGGTCAGATGATCAAAAGAATGAGCTTGGTAGGTGATCCTTAGAATACAAATTTTGAAAGATTTCGTGAAAAAAAATGTAAAAGTTGAAAAACTATATCATAATGATATAATTAATCATCATCAATATGTACAATTTTTGGTCCAAAGATTTATTAAAATGACTTCAAGTTGTCCTTTTTTTCCTTATCAGATATGGTGAAATCCTTTGCATGTAATGTATAAAGTAAAAAATGAATGCACTAAGTAACCAAACTTGTTGCTGGATCAGATGAAAAAGTCCATTTTGGGAGTTGCATCAGCATTCTTGACTCTAAAAATTTTTGCTGAAATTTACTGCATACTTTTAAGAAGTTAAATTCCCGGTTGATGGAATGCAAGAGGATAAATTACTTTAGCAAAGGTCACCTAAATGGGAATATTTCACTCATAGACGAAAAAAACAACATACTTGCATTTATGTGAATCCAAATCTTAATTTCGACTCGAATCGTGTTACATAATAACAATAAACTTTTAAATGATTATTACAAATTAAGGCACAAAGAAGGTATTCACACAGAATTTAATAATAGAACAAAACATGAGGAAACAATTGATTACCTAACTCAGGTGACTGAGATGAGTGAATTTTTGCAAATTGATACTGAATCTATCATCGGGTGTGGTCATTGACAAGGAAATCCAACCTGAGCGTCCGGAATTTGGTTGTACCATGAGAAAGCTTGAGTAGTCATGGACTGAAAGCAATTCTCGGACACCAGGGTTAATAATAATTTTCATTATTGTTAAGCTAATATCACCTGGTCAGAAGTAAGTTCTTCTCATAACAATGTGAAATTATCTCATCCTAGTCAGGCAACTTTTCTCAATAACCAGGATTATGAAATAAGATGGATAATGTCTTCTATAATCCTGATTAACATGAGAGCTTTTTAATGTGTGTTTGACCTTTGGATCTGCTGCAGTTGTTTGATTCTTACAAGATAAAGCAAATAAAGACATTATACATTTATTTTGTCTTTTGCAGCTTAATATACATGTATCAGATTACATTTACTTTTTTAACAACATCTTTAAATTCTAAAATTGTTGAAGGGTTCTTGAGTTACTGGTAAAAATAAATGCTGATGGCCTCTTTTATCAAATGATATTTTCCATTCTCGCACATGCGATAAACTGAATCCCTTTTTCAGCAGTGCTGGAAAATTTGATCCGGCACCACTGATCCGGCACTGTTGATTGTTGCGTTATGACGTCATAAACAACCTGGTACACCTTATTTCACGTACACATTCATTTAACATGATGTTCAGTAATACTGTTGTGTAAACAAAAGGATTTTGAAGGTTTCAATGTGCGAGAAAAATAACTGGCCAACGCCAGTTGAGTTGAAGAACTAAGTGTTAATTTTCATTAATCCACATTTTGGTTTGGATAAGTTGAAGGCATTTGTGTTACATGTACCTTGAAAATAAGATGGCCGAAAAGATTAACTGACAGATGGAGTAACTGACAAAATAAAATGTCAGTGAATGTATCATTACAGTTTCAGTGAATAAATTCAACTGATTTAGTTATTTGTATATATAAAAGTAAAAATTGTAATCCCTCTCCAAGTCCTGAAAACAAATAAACAGTCATAATTATCTTATTAACATGTATATGAATCAATTCAATAACAAATAAAAATATATATGATATATATATATATATATAACATATTACATATGTACATGTTCTGAAGACAAATGATACACATGTGAATCATAACAAAATAAAAGCTATCTTTTGAATACGTTTGAATAATTTCATGTTTCAGGAAAATGTTAAAACACAACAATCTTGTCTTTTGGAATAAATGAGAATCCTACCTTCAAAATTAAGTTGTGGTTAAAAGTTTTCGAAAAGAGGATAAAATGATTAAGTAGCTGTCCTTATAAAAATCATGCAATGGGCGCTACACTTAGGGTTTCAGAATTATGTGATACTTTATCATAAGTTAGTATTAAGTGCAAATATGGTGTTTATTTCATATGAAACCTGTCAATTCACGGTTGCTATGGAAACACTACGATCAAAATATGCATAGCAACCAATGAAAAATGATATTGAAATCTTGAAAAATGACGATTTTTAGCAGCATTCTTTTACATTTTAGATGGCTTTTGTGATTATTGATTCATATCAGATAAATTAGTCGTAAGTTCCTTGATAAAATGAAATGATAATATCTTGTCAAAAATAATTCCAAATCGACAAATTTTTGGGACAAAATTGGCAAAAATTCAAAAATTCTATTTTTATAAAAAAATAAGCGAAAACATACTTTTTCCAATTCAATATTTTCAATTACCAATTCAATACATCAAATACATTATGATTACAAAATAATATAGGCATCAAATTTATCTATTATAGTTTAAATTTTATCGGATCAAATATTAGACTCATGTTACTAAGCAACCAAAATCGCTGAAAAATTGTGAATATCAAAAATCATTCTTATTCCCATACAGATTTTAAAATACAATGATACCACCAAATGAAAGTGGATAAGGGTGTGGATCACCTTAAATAATTTTTTTTACAATTTCATAAAATTTATTTGATGCTGTTGCCATAGTAACCGAACAAATTATTTCAAAAATTAGAATAAATGGACGTATTATTGAAAATGTATTATTATTCTGTGATTATAAGTAGTAATTTGCATTACATACTCAATATAAATTATCACATAAATTGAAATCATTTTTGAAATCTTTTATTATTATTTTAGAGTTAAGCAAAATGATTTAAGGGAAGATCCAGCCACTGTTATCATGTGTATGAATAGCTCAGAGATAGAATAAAACATCATTTTACTAATATCCTATGCATTTTCTGAAATTGACTGAACCTTTGAGATATGCATTTATTTATTTCTTAATCTATTTTACACATTTGTGTTCCTTAAGAAAAGATATTTGTAATTTTTTAAATATTTATTTCATGACAACAAGGGTACTTTCCTTAACCACACATAGCAACCATAATTTGGAAAATACTTATTATCAATATAACTTGAGTGAATACTTCTCCGTGGCTTCAATAGGCTGAAAGAGCAGAAAATGAACTATTCTGAACATATAATGTAATTTACTAAATTTATCAATCTATCCCAACGATCTGTAATGTAACTGTCACTCAATAAGATGTTACAATTCTCATCTTAAAAAGGCATAGTAACGTTATATAAAACACCAAGTTCAGCATTTTTATTTAGATATCACGCAATTTCATGAGAAGAACATGACTGCAAAAGGTGTGAAGGAAATCCTTTTCATACATGTTTTGAATCGATTTTAAAGTTACTATTGATATCAAAATAGATTATTCGTTCCCCGTAATTAGAGATTCGGGGTAGCTGTCCGTTTGTTTGTTTGTCCGTTTATAAAAAAAAAAACTTTAACCTTGGGCATAACCTTTGAAGGAAAAATGATAAGACGTACATGCTTCCTGTAACATTTCGTAACAAACTTCTCCATGAGTTGAAAAAATTGGCTTTGTGACCTTAAAACCAATTCAATTTCTCAGTATTAATTGTTTTTTTGATTTCCACAGAGATGTATGAAGCATGTACTACGTTTTTTTTTCTTTTTCGTTCCTGCTACGGAAGAGCTACGTAGATGTTACGTTGTTTGAGTATGTGTTTCATAGAAGGAGTGCCAATCGCTCTACCTCTGTTTAAAAGATGTAGTTGCTGTGTTTAAATTGAACAACATTAGAGGGCCCGACATATCCCCAATATGTAACACAAACCAACGCCGTGTACGCAGTAGAAACGCATTAACCGTACGTGTTGGTAGGATGCATCAGTTCGTAATGCCTTTTACGCTGTATAAACGCCATGCTTATGCCTCGGACATCTGCAAAGACAGCTTTTCATTTCTCTCGTGAAAATAATTCTGCAAAACTTTTCAAAACTTTAAACATATCCATTGGTACAGAACACAGACCTTGACCTTTGAAGTATGACCAGCTGCTTGACTTAAAAAATGCAGACGGTGACATTCGTGTTTCACAGGCTATATTTACATATGTTACAGAAAGAATATTTGAACAGCGATATTCTACTCTACAATTATCTCTTACAAATGCATTCTCTATTCTATGTTTTTTTTATTTTAACTCAGCTCCTCAAACATGGTATTTGGCTACAAAAAGGCCTTCGACCTGTAAAGCAGCAGCTGTTGAATAATCCTGCCGGAAGGAACGAAATAAATTTTGCCCTCTAGATACAAGTATGAGTTTAATTGTGCACTTTCAAGGAACATCCAAGTCCCCTTTCCCGAATATGTTGAGAGTTGCTTGTAAACTTTTTATAATACCTATCTTCAACATTTGTCATGTCAAATTTTTCAAATTCATCTTGGAGATTGGTAATTTTTGACTGTGAATGTGCGACTTTTGCATAATGTATTTTTTAAGAAGCTGCCCACATTTTCCGACTCGTCCTGATACATGTTATATTATTTCAAAACCATGTTTTGGTTTGGTTTTCATTTGGTGATTGATTTGAGTTTTATTGTTTTGCTTCACTGGAGGTTCTAAAGAGGGTCAAGAGGACCCGACCCCCTACCTTTTTGCCGTCAACCATTTTACATCAATGTGAGTATTAATGAAATTTCTTTTTTTCAACGTCAATTATAAATCATTTTGCTGATGCATTTTTGCAACAACAAAAAAAATCAGCACAGGGGGCACACCTTCCCAGATGCTTGATAGTTCTTAGTAAAAAGAAGGGAGGAGATCTCCAACAAGACCCCGTTGCAGCATCAACAGTAAAACACCAAAACACCCGATTCAAAAACACAAAAGACGAGTACAGCACGAGACGGAGAAGAGACACACGACATTTAAACATCAAACACAAAAGACTACACATAAACCGACGAGACAAATGGGTAACCGGTGCCGACTTTGGACGGCCATCTGTCACGCAAGTAGCAAATGGTGTGGTTATCCTGGATTACGTGCGCACAACCCTCTCACTTGTCCAATTACCCAGATGTCTCGAAGAACGTACAATTGTGGTGTAAAACAACCTCTTCACTGTCAGATGACATCACACAAACAAGACCGCGAAACGCAGAGGCCCCAGAGACACAGATGAATATGTAAATGGATATAAAAAGAGATCCTGCGTGATGCAGTCCGTGCTCTGCCGGCTGTAGCGAGCTCATGTATGTAATCACCCGAGGAGTCCGACTGACATTCAGAGAGGACAGGTGGTCGGGGCCCTGTCTTCTCTATAGAGGTTTGGACAGGGCCCGTCATGGAGTCCCGTCGTCACAGTCAGTCAGAGTGCAAGTCTCAAGGATGCGCTTGTACAAGACTGTAGATTGGTCAAGTACCAAGCCTAGTGTCCGTCTGGTGACATTAGGATCATATCCACGGTATAGAAGGCGTTTGATGATTCTGACACATTTTCGATGGTTATGCTGCCTACCTTTGATCCTTTTTATTTTGTTTATCATATCACCATAAAAGACAGGTTGTGTAATACCCATAGTAATGTACTCTGTTGCATGTATAGATCCGAATTTTAAAAGAAATTGACTGTAATTTTTGTAAAATTTCCAGAAAGTCTTAACTAGTTTATGAAAGCGGAAACCTTGACCTAAAAGTTTTTTGGTAATTTGTAAATTTCTACTGTGAAAATCCAAAATATCAGTACATGCTCTAGCGTACCGGATGAGCTGTGATATGTAAATGCCGTATGACGGTAATCTTGGAACATCACCGTCAAGCCAAGGGAAATTTACTATGTTGAATCCAAAATCATCCCTTTTGTCATATACACTTGTATAAATCTTTCCGTTTACAATTTTGATATTTAGGTCCAAAAAGGGTGTTTCTGTATTTGAAAGGTTTGCCTTGTTAAGGGTTAATTCTTGTGGATAAATTTCATTCTAATATAATTCAAAAGCAGGATTGTCAATAGTTAGAATATCATCCAGATACCTAGAAGTGTTATTGAAACATTTCAACTCATCAAATTTTCTTTGCTTTTGAAGATTTTTTATAACTTCTTTTTCATAAGTGTATAAAAATAAATCTGCAACAAGAGGCGCACAGTTAGTACCCATAGGAATTCCTACAACCTGCTTGTATAGATCCTCACCAAATCTAACATAAATATTGTCCAAGAGGAAGGACAAGGCATTACACAGGTCACAACATGTCCATGATTTGTATGATTTGTAGTCTGTCGAGGAAAAGATACCCTTCGATTCAGATGTACAAATGTAAGTTTTTCGCTCTCGATCAAAACACCATTTAATGCGATTAGATAATCGATAATTAATTTTGTCATGAGGAAGTGTGGTGTACATATTAGAGAAGTCGTATGAAGAAATCGTATTGGCTTGGAAATTTCCAGATTTCATTTTTTTCAATCACATCCCCTGAATTCTTAATAGACCAAAATAGATTTACATCGTTCCTGATTAGAACCGTTTCACAATATCTAGTTACGTGTTCTTTAATAGCAGTAAGTGCTGACGTCAGATTTCTAGACAAAATTGTAGTGGAGCAGTTACTAGAATTAGCAATAAATCGAAATTTGTAAGGAGACTTGTGCAGTTTCGGTATGTAATATAGTGTTGGGAGATCCAATTTAGAAATAGAGATATTGAATGAAGACAGTTCACTGTTATGCTTGCCTAAAATGTTAGATGCACTTTCATTGCTTTTGATATATGTATTAGTAGACGAAAGTTCCGAAATCAAAGTTGATATGTAGTAACATTTTCAAATGATAATGGTGTTGTTGGCTGCTTTATCAGCTGGTGCAAAGACATATTTTTCATGTAATTTACTTAGTTTGGATTTGAAATATCTTTCTGATTTGGAATGTGGATTTTGAAAAAGATGAGGGTTTTTATGGAAGTTATCTATTCGAATATCCGTTATATCTAAAATGAGGTTTTTCCAGTCATTCAGAGCATGCAGTTCGACTCCATCTGATTTACACCATCTTTTCGTATAATTATCTAAGGCTTCCGTAAGCACTTCACGGCATTTGACAAAATCTATTTTGGATGGGATTCTATACTTAGGTCCTTTTTTAAGAAGACCACGGAGCTGGCTGTCTTGGATAATTGAAAAGTCACCTGTAACAACATGGCCAGCTGGTTTGTAGAGATATTTAGAAGTTGCACATTCTCAAGAAGCAGGACACGATTCAAGTATGTCAGGATCCGTTGTAACTTTATTATAGTTAAAAACAAAGTTTCGAATAGGTTTCTTGTACTTATAACAAATAAGAGGTGGCTCTAAATTTTCAAAATATTGAGGAATGGTACTTTGTACGCGATGATCCCGAAAAATATTAGAGATGTTTAGAAGATCAAAACCTTTGTTAATAAACGGGATTTTTATGAATCGTCTTTTCGGTGAGGTGTTTTTTACAATAGGATAATAAATAAGTTTATACTGTGCGAATGATACAATGATATTAAGTCTGAATCAGTCCGTGTTTCTTAAGAATGCAACCTCTGCTTCATCCAAGATAGATTTCAAGTGCATAACTGGTATTGACGACAGAGCATGTAACAGCTCATGTCTTCCGCCATTGCGTGCTATAGTAAGTAAATCGTTGAGAGAGCGGTATATTCTGGATCGTTTTCTTTTTTGTCTATTTCGTCTTTTCCCGTGTGACCTGTATTTCCTTTTAGTGTTTGGGCGAATTGAAAAGATGTTGATATTGGTAGAAGCTGAGGAAATGTTTCCTTGTCCATAAATTTGATCGTTTAAACCAAGAGGGTACGCAGTCTGAAGTTTGGTGAAACAGGCAAGTTCAGCTTGTAGTCGGCGTTTTTTAATGTCGGTCTTACTTTCATTTTTACGTTTTGGAAAAGTCTGAACTGGGGTGATGGTGATATCCGAAATAGAATGATTATATTTAACAAAGTGATTATAAAGAAAGTTTCTGTGTTTTTGTTGACGTGAGGTTCTGATCTTATAAGAATGGTTCCTAAAACGAGATTTTAAAGGTTGGCCTGTCTCACCTACATATTGTGCGCCACATCCCCTGGCATTTCAAGTCATTACGTAAATAAGATCTTGCGACGATCAATCGATGTCTTGGTCTACCTCGATTTTGAATTTCTGCCCATTTACACTAGATGTTATTATGGAGTCGCAGATGATGAGGTGACACAACAAGTAACTCATAGTACTATCAAGTAATCGGGATGCGCGATTGATCCCTGTGCTTCACACTGTACACATGTTTTTGAGACAAACATAAACTTACGAATAAGAGAGCCAGCGTCGTTGAATTTCGTATCCTGTATTCAAACTTAGCAAAAAAAAGATCGCTAGCTCTTTGAAAAATTACTTTATCCGCCTATGTGTCATACATAAATTTTGTTTTTTCAATACACGCATGCTTTGGATGTTCCTTTGGGGCAGGGAGGGGGGATGGGGGGTCAGGTTATAAAGTGATGCATCCGATTGTGTATCCGTCCGTCCATTCAAAGGAAAACATTACAGAGAATAAATTATTTTCTCAAGCCATTCAAGTCTGAATAATGGGTTACAGTGCTCTTTAACATTACTTTTCATCATTCATTTCTTGGAGGTTCATACTTTGCATATTTGTGCCCCCAAGAAATGCTGGAGTCACTGAGGTGAGGAATCATAGGAATCTATAATATTTAAAACTTTTTGCCCTATCCAGGTTTACAAAGGAAAAAAAAACGAGAAAAATGCGTCAGTGCATATATGATAATGACGCAAAATATGACGTTGTTACCTATGACGTCATTTTCCCGTATTTGCCTTTTTCCCTTTATGTATTAATCTGAGGTATGTAACCGAGATGAATATGCATTTATACAACTTTAAAAGCATTTGGGATGATATTAAACCGATTTTAGTTTGAAATCAATTACTTTGCGCAAATAGATTATGTCAGGAGTTTGAATTTGCTTCAGCACGAAATATCCAGATACACAACTTATGTACTTTTCATACTGAAAAGTTCCATAATTCCCCTAAAATAAAGAATATTTCTGGTCTTTGTTTTCTTCTTCTGATTGAGATCCAAGAAATTAGTTGTAATGAAAAATGACCAGAACTCTTTCTCTTTCAAACTTTTTCTAGATCAGTTATGAGCTGTTATGTTAATTTATTTTATTAAGTTTTTTCCCTTTATGTTACTATGGCGGGCTATGGGAAAATTCTTAATCCGTTATAATTTTCTATAGGTCATAGCAGGAAAACTAAACATATTTGAAAGCTAATATTTTGTAAAAATCATTTTTGTCTTATAAACTTTCAGTTTTAAACAAAGATAACTATTTCCGTTACTGGTGATGGATCACTTTTTTTCATTTTGCATGGTTTTTATTTGGACAGCTACTTAAAAGGTCACAAATTTGAATATCAAAATGGAAATTTTAAGGAATACATAATTATGATAAATTTGAAAGCATTATAAGCTAATACTGAGACGTTTGGCTATAGAAAAAATTTCAATATCAAAATTTTGAACTCACAAGAAAAACAAAGACATGCAATTATTGATGGCCTACTAGTACTTTATAACACATGTACTTTTGAATTGCCAAAATTGAAAAGAATTAAGTTGTGAGTAAACATTAAGTCAAAGCTCAAAAACAAACATATATACGTCAAACGAAAAAAAAAAAAAGAAAAAGAAAACAAAGAATCCCATCAATAAAACAAAGGGGACATGAAAATGTGACTTTGTTTGCATTAATACAAAATATAAGCTACAATGGAAAGAAAGAGAAGACAACTCTGTTCGGTGAATATATCTCCATTGCATTGTAGGATTCTTTCATGACATACATGAATATTAACATTGAAACATTGCCATAAGTATACAGTGACTTATTGACATACATGTATATACTGAATGCAGATTTTACAAAAGGTATAGACATCAAAAGTAAGTCCTTATACAATAATATGTGTATGAAATGTTTGTACAATAAATCCTTTCATAGGGAGAAAAGATCTTCAAAAAGTCCAAGACTGATGTTAATTTAAATGTTCCGAATTAAGAATCTTTCCTTCACAATTTCCATCATGTTAGTAAATAATAAACATGTAAAGATACATAAAATCAAAATTACAACATTTTGAAAATTTTAAAATCTTATCACAGTCTGAAAATTTTAAAATCTTATCACAGTAAAAAATATGAATTATTTTCATTTTAACATGGATTATACATGATCAAATTCAATAAATCCTTTCATTAAAGTAACAGCTAGAGTAATGTATTAACTTGTTGCTTGTGAATTTGACGGAAGCCACTTGCATTCTCCCACTAATTTCAGTACCTTTACTCTTTACATTTATATATTTACTCAGGTTCTGAACTGGCGTCGGCTTTGTTTGGTGATGGGACACTATCTACAGTATCTCCAGAGGGTGTGCTAGGTACGTAAAAGGTGTCGGTCAGTAGATTGTGGGTCTGAAAAAAGCAAATAATTCATGTTGTACCAGAGACATATATAACTGTAGGACATCAGGCCGGTATCCTTAGAGGGTTGCTGATTCATTAGCCTCACTAGGATCGCTGGTCAGCCGACATATACAGATTTATGTTCTGTGTTTATATACATGAATGCCCTTGTCTGTGTAATGTTTACATGTCTGTGGTGTTGAAAAAATAGACCGGCAATAATAGGTAAATACTACAGTGAAAAGGAGCATACATCTCTTTAGGCCATGTAAAATTTAATCTTTGTATGTATTAGTTACAAATCATGGATTGTTTTCTTCGCATTTGTACATCTATAGCACAAAATGCAAAATGCAAGAACAAGAAAACTGTCCTTCTTGAAAAAAAAAAAAAAACAATTTCACATAAAGTATAAATGCATCACAAAAAATCAGCGATACCTTTCTTGCTTTCACTGCACGTTGATGGCGTAATAATGTATTATTTCTGATAAGAGTTGTCTTCCTTGTAATATAAAGCCGAAACGATGAGAAAAGAAATCAGAAACAAAGCACGAACTTGTTGAAAGAGATAGGGAATTCTGGTTATTGAAATGAGAATTTTTGGAAAATACCAGCAATGATAAACTTAAAGTCACAAAACTACGTATGTGCAACCGCTCTTTTATCGGTATCAAATATACGGTAGACTGTCAGTAATTTTGACATGCATGCATTGTCTTTTTAGTTTCTATAGAACCAAATGGGTTAATTAATTAAAGATACTGCTCCAGGTTTAAGTCATGAGAAAAAAAAGTGTAATTTAAAGTATACCACTTTTAGTAGTTATAAACAGTTTCTGTTGTTTATAGAACTCATTGAGCACATAGAAATGAATAATTTATAATTATACTATCAGGAGTTCGACTTACTGATACATGACCGGCAATCGATTGTTTAATGAGACTGATGTCCCTTTCTCTATAACCGTTCACAAACGTTTGTGTTGTCTTCTTTTAAAAATCAGGCTACCTTTAATGCATGTAATGCAACATGTAATAGCAATAAAGTATCAATTATCGGTCCACCGATCTCCTTATAATTTTTTTTTTAGAATTAAAATTTTTATTTAGTTCGACTTATCAGGGTGAATATTCAATGAAAAATGAGTTATGGGACCTCAAATTTAGTTCGACTTAACGAAAAGTTCGAGTTATCGGAATTCGAGTTATCAGGAGTAAAAATGCATAGAAACCAATGGAATAGAAAAGGGACTTTTAGAAATAGTTCGAGTTAAACGAAAGTAAACTGTATTTAGCTTTAAATCATATAAAAAACCATCATTATTTAAATTCCTTAACAATAAAATGATTCAATATTTATCTGCTGACTTTAAATTTTGAAAAGAGGTTTCTCTCAGGACCTTCACTCCTTTGATTTTTTTAAAGTAACAAACCAATTAACAAAACGTTGTTTTGACAAATACACACATGTAAATCAACCGCTCAGGGTACATGTACGTGGGTGTCGTTTACCCATTACCTGCCAGGTGTGAAAATCATCGGAGCGTGATATCACCATGCGGTCATTTCAAAGAAAGGAGGGGGTCTCCAACAACACTAAGTAGCAGCATCCACAGCAAAATCCAAAACACCCATGCAAAAAACACAGAACAGATACCCACAGAAAGAGACGCAAAAGGGACAAGGAACACCAACTCACAACATAGAAACATGAAACATAAAAGACTACACATAAACCAACGAGACCAATGGGCAACCGGTGCCGACTTAGGACGGCCATCTGCCACGTAAATAGCAGACGGTGTGGTTATCCTGGATTACGTGCGCACAACCCTCCCACTATTCCGATTTCCCAGAGGTCTCGAAGAACGCACAATAATGGTGTAAAACAACCTCCTCACTGTTAGATGACCACACACAAACAAGACCGTAAAACACAGGGGTCCAGGCAACACATATGAATATGTAAATGGATATAAAAAGAGGACGTGCGTAATACAGTCTGTGCTCTGCCGGCTGTAGCGAGCTCATATATGTTATCACCCGAGGAATCCGACTGACATTCAGAGAGGACAGGTGGTCGGGGCCTTGTCTTCTCTAAGGAGGTTTGGACAGGGCCCGTCATGGAGTCCCGTCGTCACAGTCAGTCAGAGTGCAAGTCTTAAGAATGCGCTTCAACTTTAGATAGGGAGAGAATCTCTTCACAATGAATTTAAGTTAAAAATTTTAGAATTTAATGTTATGACTTGATATAATCAGGGACGTATATAAAAATATAAACGTCCCTGATTTAATGATGTAATTAAATAATTATGTGAACTACCTGCTACAAATGTACCTTGCACGTACTCAGCTTGCATGTGTCGTGTACGTTCTCATTGCACCGAGATTTCAAGGATTAATTTTTAAAGAGATTTATTTTTTTCTTAACCTTTTATTTATTTTATCGTTTTTTTTTTCTTTTCCTTTTTCATAATGCCATATTGAAGGCTATTTTATCATATATTTATACATTTCAATTAAAAGCTCGTAGTTTAAAAAAAAAAGAAAAAATAATGGTCATAGTCAAAAAGCAGGGGCGGATCCAGAACCTCATCTGATGGGAAGGACTTACGCTTTTTATTTGGGTGAATTGCGAGGCCAGAATTGCCGAGTAGGGGGTGTGTATTGGAGGGGTGTACAGTACCTCCTATTTGCGTGGGCTCGGAAGGGGGCCCTTGCCCGATAAAGTTTTGAAAAAAAGTTGCTTCTGGAGCGTACTTGAACTCAAGATTGGACCGAGCGCATGATTCAGACGCGTACGTCTATATCTTTAAAAAAAGGAACCCCTATCAATGTTAACATTTTACCTCTTCTTCTGCATGGCATGCCGAAATCGTCAACAATTCTTTAGGGAAGAGGAGGGTGATTAGATTTTTTTTCTGGGGGGGATCATGCCGAGCATCCTGTTTATGATTTTATAAAAAAAATTATACGTACAAAACAAAAGTAATCATACATGTACAATGCACTCCTACTCTCGCTCTAGATCCGCGCTATCATTCAAACAATGTCTCCAGATCTATAACATGTTAATATTTTTATGAAAAAAATTATGTCAACAATGTGCCTAATTCCTCTCATGACCAGGGCTTCACATACCAGGATCGTTAATCAAGCACAGCATGTTTTATCGGGAATGCGCCCCCAATAAAAATTGAAAGAATATAGTTTTTGTCCGTCGAGAAAAGTTTTCAATTGTTTGATAAGACGTAATTCCTTCCCGATATGGTACCCAGCGATCGATATGTTGGAATCCGCGAGAAATTTTAGTCACATCATGAAACCAAAGAAGGATTTTTGTAAATGGATGAAAGAACAAGGAAAAACGAGATAAAATCGAAATCAAGATGAAGAATCTATGAAAAAAGAAGAAAAACAGGGAAGTAAGAACTTCTTTTTCAGAGCATGGAATTGGAACTCTCGCAAATAAAAATAAAATGCGTATCAAAATCAATTTGTAATTTGTAATGGCAGAGGAGGAAGGGAGCATAGAGTATAAAAGTTTGCCCCGTATACACTAATGACCGAAAATAAAAAAAAATAATAAGAAAAAAACCCAAATATATTCATAAGGGGGAATTCCCTTACGTGTTTCCTGTAGTTATTGTTGAAAAGAATATAAATAAAACACACTATCACTCTAAATTATTTTGTATACATTTTATATCTGACCATTCCAGACACTGTCACTTTTGGACGTAAATACTTGAACGCATGACTGACCCCACACAGGTAGACTACTATGCCTACCTGAACGACACCTGTCATAATCGATCAATAACGGTGTATATACATGTAAAGTACAAGGGGTCCATAATGAGAACTAACATCTAAATGAATAAAATGACTTATTTTAAGATAATTGTTAAATAACTTCTATAACCCCTTGAAACGGACCTATTTTACACGAAAAATTTAGCTGTTTTAAAATGATTAAATTTCATACAGAGACTCAATATATCTAGACATATTAAAACATTAATAATAGCATATAATTCGATAATTAGTGTGATAAAAGAAAAGGCTGAAAATAAACGTCTAAAAATATTGTATTATTTAGATTTAAAGCCTACATTGACCGCATTAAGAGCCCCGCCCATATATATTTCCAAAACGAGGCTGGAGGCGAACATTGAAAGCGAATTGAAGGCGGAATTTGAAAGAGAAACGTAAGCGGAATCGTAGGAGAAACGCAACAGAACATGAAGAGAATCGAAGGGGGAATTAAAGGAGAAATCCTTCTCTTTCGAGTTCGCTTTCAGGGTTCTCGTTTATTTCACCTTACAAATTCCTCTTCTCTTTCTCCTCGCAAATTTCTCCTTTATTTTTCCTTGTACTTTTCGCCTTAAAATTTCTTCTTCTATTTTTTCGTCTTCATTTTCCCTCACAAAATTTCTCCTTCGTCTGACAAAATTTCCTCCTTGAGGGGTAGACAGTTAACGTAATCGGGACTGTAGCTAGGATAGAGATGCTTATGGCGTGTTCATATCTCAGTTGATACGCTTTGCCAGAGCAAGTACCAAATATACGGATTTTGTTCAGAGGGTAAGGCGTCTTTCAGATAAGCTTCTCAGTCAGGGATATGTTTGTGACCGACTAACATCGTCACTGAGGAAGTTCTACGGTCGATATGGGGAACTCGTCATACACTATGATGTCCCACTCTCCAGAATGGTGGATGATATTTTGTCATAGACCATTTGAAGCATCCAACCAAAGATTGTACTCTATGTCTTCCAAAATGGAAGCAACCGGATGTGACAGTTACCGAAATGAAGCGGCGGGTGTTGCATGCAAGCAGGAGATGCTTACTCTTCCTTGGCACCTGGTCTCACTCTCATATCGGGAGTTCGCTTCTTTTCATATGGTGGAGGTTTTTGTTTGTTTGCTTTGGTTTCTGTTTTATCTTGATTTTGTATGCCTTCGGTTTCTGATTTTCTGAATTATCGATTTTGTACTGTAAACAGGGATATGGTCATCATCCATATTTGTCATGCAAGGTCCAGAACTTTATTGAATAATGGTGCATGTCATCATTAACGCTATACATAAATATAGTAGATAGCTCAACTCAAAATAAATTACACCGACTGTTGTCAAGAAAACACCAAACACTTTTTATTGCATTCTTGCCGATTGGAAAAAAAGTTATGCAGGCCAAGCAAAGAAGTCGCCATGATGGTCAAAATAGCCAAAATAGCCAATCACCTTGAGTTTACCTACTTACTCTAGAATTCCCAGCGTCAAACAATGTAAACGTCTTCAAATTGAATAGCATCATTTAAGAACAATTAAATTGGCAACGTGGACCAGACATGCACGTTTCGGGTACTTAACCCTCATCAGTGATCCTTAATCCTGAATCTAAACAATGTAATATGCCAAAAAGGTATGAAAGTTACTATATCGAAAAAGGGTACCGAAAGACGTAGCAGGATGGGTGGGATATGATGCTACAGGACCCACTTTTTAGAAATTTCAAGAAATTTTGATAACAGAAATTTAGATTGCGTTGAAGAAACGATCAACCGAAATTGATCGAACTTGGCTACATGTGCCCTCGGGGACTCCTGGTCCACCAGCAGTGACACTCACCAAGTGGTATAAATGTAAACGTCTTCAAATTGAATAGCATCATTTAAGAACAAATAAATTGGCAACGTGGACCAGACATGCACGTTTCGGGTACTTAACCCTCATCCGTGATCCTTAATCCTGACTCTAAACAATGTAATATGCCAAAAAGGTATGAAAGTTACTATATCGAAAAAGGGTACCGAAAGACGTAGCAGGATGGGTGGGATATGATGCTACAGGACCCACTTTTTAGAAATTTCAAGAAATTTTGATAACAGAAATTTAGATTGCGTTGAAGAAACGATCAACCGAAATTGATCGAACTTGGCTACATGTGCCCTCGGGGACTCCTGGTCCACCAGCAGTGACACTCACCAAGTGGTATAAATGTAAACGTCTTCAAATTGAATAGCATCATTTAAGAACAAATAAATTGGCAACGTGGACCAGACATGCACGTTTCGGGTACTTAACCCTCATCAGTGATCCTTAATCCTGAATCTAAACAATGTAATATGCCAAAAAGGTATGAAAGTTACTATATCGAAAAAGGGTACCGAAAGACGTAGCAGGATGGGTGGGATATGATGCTACAGGACCCACTTTTTAGAAATTTCAAGAAATTTTGATAACAGAAATTTAGATTGCGTTGAAGAAACGATCAACCGAAATTGATCGAACTTGTCTTATACATGTTTCAATATGATCAATAGGGAAACTTCATTTTTGTCTTTTCAGTGCCATTTTACTCAAACAAATGCTATGTTTATCTTTGCATTACATTTTGAAGAATCTTAGTCTGTTAAAGTTGAAACCATCCAATCTTATTTGTTATACCCTTAGATATTTTTCCCTTAATAGTCTATACAAGAAAAAAGTAAAATATAATGACTGTAAGAAACAGCCGGTCCAAACGTTAAAATCGACTTTTGGACCGGTCACGTGACAAACTGTTGACCGGCAAGATATTTTAGTGTTGTTATGGCAACAAGCTTCTTGTTTATTTCGGTTACTTTATTTATTTCCTCACTTAAAGACGCTGAATAATGTTAATTTGATCATTTTCGGTAATTCGTTGTATTTGAAAAAAAGAACGTTCCCCATGCGGGGCCATGCGGGGCCCCTTGAAAGGATCAAGTATCAGAGTTATCGTCCCTAATCATCTGCATCGTTTCAAAATGGCGAGTTTCTCCTGTGAGTGTGACGGAGGAAGATATAACAAAAATATTGGAGGACAGAAATATTAAAAACATTAAGAATGCAATAAGAACTTCACAGATTATTCTAGTTGAATATTTATGCTCCATCTCAATGTATCGTTGATCTCTGATTATACAGCCGAGAAATTGACGGAAGTATAAAAAAACAGTTGTAGAACGGAATCTCAATATTCTTTTTTATATCGAAAAAGGTATAACAAAACAGTTGTTGACAGGGGTCTCGGTCAACAGCTGATTTGTTGTTTGTTGGACCCTTGGATGAACTGTTGACCTAGGCCTACGGCCTCAGTCAACAGTTCATAATCGGGTCCAACAAATTAGCTGCTGACCTCAACCCCAGTCAACAACTGTATAATGTTACTCTTACTCGTCACTTCTCCATCTGCAGGCTCTACATTTAACAACAAACATAGAGGGTTCTTAGCAGTTTCTACGTGCAAAGGGAAAAGATGCGGTATGTGTCCGCTCATCAATTGCAATTCCACAATTAAATCAAGTGTTAACGGGCAGACTTTTAAAATTGAGATTGAAAACGACATCGATTGATCGTACAAAGATGCCATTTATGTTATTACATGAAACACTAGGGGATGTGGCGCCCAATATGTTGGAGAAACAGGTCAGGCCTTAAAATTTCGTTTTAGAAGACATTTGTATCAGATAAGAAACTCAAATCACAAAAAACAAAGAAATTTCCTTTATAATCACTTCGTTAAATACAATCATTCCATTTCGGATATAACTATAACACCGGTTCAGTCTTTTTCTAAACTTAAAAATCTTAGTAAAACGGAAATTAAAAAACGCTGACTACAAGCTGAACTTGCCTGGATCACAAAACTCCAAACTGCGTACCCCCTTGGTTTAAACGATCAAATTTATGGACAAGGAAACATTTCCTCGACGTCAACTAATATTAATGTATTTTCAATCCGCCCAAACACTAAACGAAAGCATAGGTCTCACGGAAGACGACGAAACCGAAAACTCAGAATAAAATCTAGATTTTACCGTACCCTCAACGATCTTCTGATCATTGCACGCAACGGCGGCAGACATGAACTGCTTCATGCTCTTTTATCAGTTCCAGCAGTTCAATTGAAATCCATCTTGGATGAAGCACTGGTTGCTTTCTTATGAAATACTGATTGATTCAGACTTAATATCATTGTTGCAATTGCACAGAATAAACTTTATCCAGTTGTTTAAAACATCCCACCTAAAAACGATTCATAAAAATTTCATTTATTAACAAAGGATTCGATCTTCTTAACATCTCTAATATTTTTCGGGATCATCGTGTCAGAATAAGATCTAGATTTTACCGTACCTTCAACGATCTTCTGATCATTGCACGCAACGGCGGCAGACATGAACTGCTTTATGCTCTTTTATCAGTTCCAGCAGTTCAATTGAAATCCATCTTGGATGAAGCCAGGTTGCATTCTTATGAGATACTGATTGATTCAGACTTAATATCATTGTTGCAATTGCACAGAATAAACTTTATCCAGTTGATAAAAACATCCCACCTAAAAACGATTCATAAAAAATTTCATTTATTAACAAAGGATTCGATCTTCTTAACATCTCTAATATTTTTCGGGATCATCGTGCACAATGTACTATTCCTCAATATTTTGAAAATTTAGAACCTCCTCTTATTTGTTACAAATATAAGAGACCTATTCGAAATTTCGTTTTTAACTACAACAAAGATACATCAGATCCTAAAATACTTGAATCATGTCCTGCTTCTTGAGAATGTGCAACATCTGAATATCTATGTAAACCAGCTGGTCATATTATTACAGGTGACTTTTTAATTATCCAAGACAGGCAGCTCCGTGGTCATCTCAAAAAAGGACCTAAGTATAGAATGCCACCCAAGATAGATTTTATTAAATGTCGCGAAGTACTAAAGGAAGCCTTAGATAACTATACCAAACGATGGTGTAAATCGGAAGGAGTCGAATCACATTCTCTGAATGACTGGAAAAACCTCATTTTGGACATTACTGACATTCGAATAGACACCTTCCACAAAAATCCTCATCTTTTTGAAAATCCAAGATCTAAATCTGAAAGATATTTTAAATCCAAATTACGTAATTTACATGAAAAATTTGTCTTCGCTCCTGCAGATAAAGCAGCCAACAACTTATCATAAATATATCATATCATATGAAAACTTTTCTATATATCAACTTTAGTTTCGGAACTTTCGTCTACAAATACTTATATTAAAAGCAATGAAAGAGTCCCTAACATTTTGAGCAAACATAACAGTGAAATTTCTGCATTCAACATCCCTATTTCTAAATTGGATCTTCCTACAATATACTGCATACCAAAACTGCACAAATCTCCTTACAAATTGAGATACATTGCTAATTCTAGCAACTGCTCAACTACACATGTACAAGTTTGTCTAGACATCTGACGTCAGCCCTCACGGCGGTAAAGGAACACGTTGCAAAATATTGTGAAACTGTTCTTAACAGGAATGATGTAAATTTATTTTGGTCTATAAAAAATTCCGGGGTTGTGATTGACAAGATAAAATCTAGAAATTTTCAAGTCAATACGATTGCTACATACGATTTTTCAAATATGTACACCACGCTTCCTCACGACAAGATTAATGATCAATTGTCCAAACTCATTAAATGGTGCTATAATCGAGAGGGGAAAACTTATATTTGTACATCTGAATCAAAGGGTTTCTTTTCCGCTACAGAATACAAATCATACAAATCATGGACATGTAGCGACCTGTGTAGTACCTTGTCCTTCCTCTTGGACAACATTTATGTAAGATTTTGTGAGAATCTCTACTAGCAGGTTGTAGGGATTCCTATTGGTACAAATTGTGCGCCTCTTGTTGCAGATTTATTCTTATACACATATGAAAAAGAATTTATTCAAAATCTTCAAAAGCAAAGAAAACATGATGATGTGAAATACTTCATTGGTACTTCTAGGTACCTGGATGATATTCTTACTATCGATAATCCTGTTTTTGAAAAGTATAAAGATGTTATTTATCCACAAGAATTGACTCTAAACAAGGCAAACTTCACAGACACTGAAACACAATTTTTGGACCTAAATATCAAAATTGTCAATGGAGAAATTCATACAAGTGTATGTGACAAACGAGATGATTTTGGATTCAACATAGTAAATTTCCCCTGGCTTGACGATGATGTCCCTAGATTACCGTCATACATATGGTATCTACATTTCACAGCTCATCCGGTATGCTAGAGCATGTACTGATGTTTTGGATTTTCATAACAGAAATCTACAAATTACAAAGAAACTTTTAAGTCAAGGTTTTCGCTTTCACAAACTAGTAAAGACTGTCTGGAAATTTTACAAAAATTATGATCAACTTCTTTTGAAATTCGGACCCATACAAGCAACGGAGTATATTACTTTAGGTATTTCACAACCCGCATTTTATTGTGACATAATTAACAAAATAAGAAGGATCAAAGGTAGACAGCATATGTATCGAAAATGCATACCGTGGATATGATCCTAATGTCACCAGACGGACACTAAGCTTGGTACTTGACCAATACATGCAATATACAGTCTTGTACGAGCGCATTCTTAAGACTTGCACACTGACTGACTGTGACGACGGGACTCCATGATGGGCCCTGTCCAAACCTTCTAGAGAAGACAGAACCCCGACCACCTGTCTTCTCTGAATGTCAGTTGGATTCCTCGGGTGATAACATATATGAGCTCGCTACAACCGGCAGAGCACACTGTATTACGCACGTCCTCTTTTTATATCCATTAACATATTCATCTGTGTTGCTTGGACCCCTGTGTTTTACGGTCTTGTTTGTGTGTGGTCATCTAACAGTGAGGAGGTTGTTTTACACCATAATTGTGCGTTCTTCGAGACCTCTGGGAAATCTGAATAGTGGGAGGGTTGTGCGCACGTAATCCAGGATAACCACACCGTCTGCTATTTACGTGGCAGATGGCCGTCCTAAGTCGGCACCGGTTGCCCATTGGTCTCGTTGGTTTATGTGTAGTCTTTTATGTTTCTTGTTTCTATGTTGTGAGTTGGTGTTCCTTGTCCCTTTTGTGTCTCTTTCTGTGAGTATCTGTTCTGTGTTTTTTTGCATGGGTGTTTTGGGATTTTGCTGTGGGTGCTGCAACCTAGCATTGTTGGAGATCCCCTCCTGTCTTTTTCTTATTCATTTTTCATCATATGGTAAGTCTTATGAAATACTAGCTTGTGATATTTCTTTTTAGAAAATTACAATATTCACACATTGATTTATTACATTTACTTATTGCTTCTTTCGCATTAGTCTTAGTTTTCAACTAAGGTCGCAATCTTAAAATAAGCATGTATAAGCCCAAGTCGCAGTAAGATCCCTGCGAAGGAATACTACTTCCCTCAAATTACTAATACGATGAGTTGTATATACATTTTGTTAGGAAAAAAAGATTAGATAAATGTTCTTGCATTGAAGTTGAAATTTGGCCACCATTTGGCGTTTTCAGCCTTAAATAAACCCATATCAGTCTACATAATGACACAAGACATGGATTGTGTAGCCCTTAGAACCACTGAATAGATGTACCACACTTGATATATTGAATAATTATTACATTTTACTCAGTAATTGGGGACTATTTGGCGGACATTTTCAATTTCCAACGATCAAAAAAGTTGCCCATCAAGTATGTATGAACTCGAAACAACCAAAAAACTGCAAAATAAATGTATTCAAGGATCATTGCAACCACAGATAAGAGGTGTTGTACGAACTTTTGATTGAAATCTACATATTGTACATTTTTATACCGTAATGAGGTTGAAATTTGACAGCAATCTTGACGTTTTTGCATAAAACGAGCTCAAAATGTCAAGATGACATTGGAAATGAGTTTGTTGACACTCAAAACCCCTGATTTGATGTGCCATACTAAATATATAAAGAATAAATTAAATTTCATGTATTGTTGGAAGGCAGTTGGTGACCATTTTTAAATTTCTCCGATAAGCAGAGTTGTCCCAGAAGCGTGTATCAGCTGAAAACAACAAAAACGACAAATTAATGTGTTCTAGGACAATTGCAACCACAAATAAGATGTATTACACGAACGTTTTATTGAAATATTCACATTGTACCATAACGAGGTTTGAATTTGGCAGCCATCTTGGATTTTAAGTTCTGAATGACCTCAAATTGTAAAAATAACATCGGACATGGGTTTGTTGACCCTCAAAACCCCTGATTTGATGTGCCACACTTGGTATTTAAAGAAAGAATTTAATTTTATCTTTGATGGAAGGCATATGGCAGCCATTTTGAATTTCCGCTGATAAAAAGAGATGCCCAAGGTTTCCAGAGTGGCAACCAAATTTGAATTGTTCAGTACTATCCCATAGATAAGAATCATAAAAAAAAGTTCATAAGAAAGGACATTTCTAGGTCGGTCACATGTTATATAAGGCTGTCAAATGGACTAACAGCAGAAGATGACGGAATGTTGCTACTCATGAAAGCGAAGTTTGTTATTTGAAGCTTAAATCATCACGTTTTTCATACAGTGAGTTGTTCAAATGCCGTTTGCTTCAAGAGATAGAAGTAAATCCAAGTACGTAGTGGATTTGTCACTTTCGGATGTTTCCTTGATCTCTAGTTCATGAGGATACATTTAATGTAGATGATCCTTAAAGTTCGGATTATTTATACGAGTCTCGTCATCTATGTATCTGGAAGTAAAATTGAAGTGAAATGCTAGGTGCTTCACCCAGTCAAGAGCAAGGTCTGGATAAAGTCAGCTTCGTATGATTGTAAGATAAACCTGAAAGCAATGGAAATAAGGTCCTAAAGCAAGATCAATTGCCCATTTGTAAGATATATGTTTCGGATAATTACTCCCAATCAATCATATTTATTGAATGTCTAAATTATATTCTGACATCGCAAAATGTATTTCAGTGGAATCATCTGGCTTCATTTTTAAACGCCAAGTGTCAAAAGGTTCGGTTCGAGTTTCGGAAAAAAGATAACCTATTTTGAGCAGAGTTATGGCCCCTAAAAATTGAGATTTTCTACAATTTTACAGTTTTCCGTCGATGCTTAATTTTGTGTTCTATTGTGTGTGCTGTTGAGATTATCGTTAGGATTTTCTTTAACTCATTTGTGTCACACTTATAACCTTTGCCGTGTGGAGCTCGTAAAAAATCCCCGCGAGGGGTTGGACAGTAAGTGTTTTGAATATTTTCCCTGACATGGTCGCCATAAGACTTTATATATAGACATCACTACAGACAGTGTATGCATTTTATATATTCTATTTGTTTTCATTTTCATGCGTGGACATGGCCGGCGGGTGCGGCTAGCCAACAGGGGCACCTGGTCCCACCTCTAGCTTTCTAGAGGCCCGTCGATGCTCAAAACTGTGCTCTATTGTGAGTGCTGTTAAGATTATCGTCATGATTTTCTTTAACTCATTCTTTTCGCTGCCTTTGCTGCTATTAAGTTGAAACTTAATGTATGCCTTTTTTTTAAAAAAAAAAAATACAGATCCAATTCGAGGTTTGGAAGAAATGACTTGTTTCTAGCAGAGTTATGACCTTTAAGGTCAGGGTGGCGACTTTTTATAGAAATGAGGTAGAAGAAAGATGGATATGTCCACATGTAGAGGAATATCTCCTTGACCTTTTCAGACCAAAAAAAAAAAAAGATCAAAATTTGCCCGTCTCGTTTTTTTTTTTGGCTATAAACGTCATTTTTGTTTGGTTATTTTAACATTTTCGTCATTTTAGAGAATACCACATCATAACTTTACATACCCCCACAATGCATGAAATTTCAAAAAGTAACATATACTCCTATTTTTCTGGATTCTTACAGCATGTGTATGAATTCAGCCTATTTTAAGAATGTCTAATAAAATAAACAGTTCTAAGGAGTGTATTTCCTTATAAATACGATTTGGCGGGTTGTCATGGCAACAACTTGTTATTTTTCTAGCTAGAAGATGTACAAAATTCTTTTTCTATGTATAAAGCTATGGTATTGCCTTATCCTAAAGCAGTCAAACCAAAATGCACCCGAATTACTTTTTGAGCAAAATTACATTCTATAAATAGACCAATAATTAATGCAAAAAATCAACATTTTGAGCCCAAAACATAGTGATTTACTCGATGTTCGAATGTCTAATTTTCTCATTTTTAAAGAGAATAATGATTATTATACATGTATATTTTGATATTTGACTCTTTAGAAGCAGACATCATGCTAAAATGATAATTTTTTCCTATTTCCAGTGATTTTGTAAGGAAAAAATATGCATTCCCCCCCCAAAAAAAAAACACCCATTCAGCAATGAAATTTTAAGGACTATTATTTCTTATGAAATAATGTAACAAAATGAGCTTATATCATCTATTGTCCATGTCGGTTTCAAATATTACTCGATAAGGAAATAGAGTTACCTCCCTGTAGTCGCAACCCTAACCTTAAACATAGATATTTTCAACAATTTTACAATTCTCCGTACTTTTTTTCTTAGCCTTTGGAGCTATTGAAGTGAAACTTGGCAAATATTAAAAAAAAAATGAATTACAGATCCAATTTCAGTTTGTTAGCAATTGACTTATTTTGCAGAGTTTAAAATTGATCTGTTTTTAGCAGAGTTATGGTATCTGAACATACACATTTTTAACAATTTAAAAAGTTTTCAGGACTTTTTTGCAGCCTTTCCAGCTATTTGTATACAATTATAATAAAGAATTACAGATCCAGTTCGAGCTTCGAAAAAAATTAACGAAGTCTTAGGTGTGTTATGACCCTTGAACATAGAAAGGAGTATGTATGGTCTACATAGTAGAGTGGACCCCTAATATCGACTTCTCCAAAATTAAATTTTGTTGTCATTTTTAGAAAGTTAAATATCTATATTTTGAGAAATCTAGTTACAAAAACTACTCCTCGTTTTGTAAAACATTGTAAATTTTGCTGAAATATCATGAAAACCGGTGATTTTGTCGATTTTTCAGAGCACAATTCTTGATATTTTCATTGAGATAACATCGACAACAATTTTACTGTTTTCTGGACTTTTTTTCGCAGCCTTGCATCTAATAATATGAAACTTGATATATAGCTTAGTAATAAACAATTCTAGATCTAGTTCGAGTTTCGGAAGAATTGACTTGTTTTTAGCAGAGTTATGACCTTTTCAACAATTTTACAAGTTTCCGGACCTTTTTTTTCACGGATTCAAAATTATAAACCCACAACCATGGATTGCTCTTAGCTCAAGTACCTTCAAAACTACCATGTGGGTCAACTTCAGCAAGTCAAAGAATCATATTTTATACGGTCAGGGGTCAAATGTCAATGTCAATTTATGGCTTGAATTAGCAGGGTTTTTCAGTTGAAAAAAAAATGGCCATACATCAAATTACCATATTTCATTCACAATTCGTACAGCCCCGACCAGTCAAAACTTGAAAGCCGAGATGACGAAATTTTGAAAGCTTAATTGTTCCGTTAACTATTCGTCAGCTATTATTTAAAAGCTACTGATTTGAAAAAAAAATTGAAAGCTACCAATAAGATTTCGAAAAGTAGATGACGAAAGTTTCGTTAACTAATCTTTGTTAATCTTTGTTAAAAGCCATCGCTGAAGAAAATTTTGAAAGCTATCGTTGACGAAAATTTTGAAAGCTTTCGCTGATGAAAATTTTGAAAGCTTGTAGAACGCTCGGGCACCATATTGTTTTTGCAATGGCTGCGGTTCGCCTCGGTCGAATTCATCTGGCAGTGCACAGTTATGAGGATGAAAGAAGCCGTCTCATTATTGGAGTTGTGAAAAATCTTTTAAAGCTTCAGACAGTCACATAGAAGCCCGGGTATTACCTAATATATCGACAGTTGACAGTATGTTATTTATTAAATTTAGTCGATCTCGGAAACACAAAGATCTTAAAATCTATATAATAATAAGTAGTGAATAAATAAAACAAAATACAATATTTCATTTAATTCGAGAAAATATATTTTTCTTAAAGAAATCTGAATAAACATCATTATTACTTTTATTATTCAAGCATTTTATTACGATGATTGCTTTGATTTCGGCCATCTTGTTTTTCTATGCTTAAAATAGCTTACGAAAATAATGTAATAAGAAAATTTGAAATGTAAATTTTTGCAGTTTCCATGATTTTCATAGGAATGCTCGATGGGGAGTGGTATTCTCTCTTAATTATTCATGGAAATATTACGTTCTTCATTCCTAATATTTTCAATCATCAAGAGAACGACATGAACCACGATATCAGATCAATTACGACTAATGACGTTACGTTATTTTTCCCTGTACAAAAATGTCTTCTACATGTGTATCTCTGTTGTGAAAAATCGTAGAAAATCAAAATTTGTATCAAATGAAAGTTTAAAAAATGCTCTTATTTGTGTTTTTCATTTAAAATAATGATCTTAGGAGTTACGATAGTGGTAATGATGTTTTTAAATTTACGTCTGGATCAACCATACTTGTAAGTTATTCATTTCACTTAATTCTGTTTTCATATTTCTAGGATAATCTTTTTTTTTTGTAACAATATAGAAATTACCGATATTGAAATTGACTACAACATCCCCTCTTTAAACTCTAATTGCTCAGGCACTATATTCGTTGAAACATATATTCACATTACCTAACGTTATATTTGTTTGATTATCGGTTTCTATGAAGTGAGATGAAGTTTTCGATGAAGTGAAATGAAAGTTTTTTTTTAAATGCTTTAATTGTTTTTCTGATTTAAAATAATCATGTTAGGAGCTACCTCAGTTGTAATTATGTTTTTAAATTTACGTCCGGATCAACCATATTTGTAAGTTATTACATGTTATTACATGTAGCCAAGTTCGATCAACTTCGGTTGATCGTCTGTCTCTTCAACGCATTTGAAATTTTCTGTTACAAAATCTCTTGAAATTTCTAAAACCTGGGTCCTGTATCATCATATCCCACCCACTCTGCCATGTCTTTTGGTACATTTTTGGACTTAATAATTTTCACATTTTATGGCCATATTGCATTGTTTAGACTGAGGATCACTGACGAGGGTTAAGTATCCGGAACGTGCATGTCTGTTCCATGCTGCGAATTTATTTGGTTTTAAATAATGCTGTCGAAATTGAAGGCGTTTGGCATTCATTTCATTTCATTCTATTTTCATATTTCTAGGATATGTATTATGAATAATATCTTTTTCAATGATAATGAAATTGCCGATTTTGATATAGATATTGACTACAGCATCCCCTCTTTAAACTCTAGTTGCTGAAGCACTATATTCTTTAATGTTGAACATTATATTTTAATGTTAATCACTATATTGCTTAAGCATTATATTCTTTAATGCTAAGCACTATATTCTTTAATGTTAAACGTCTTCAAATTAAAAAGCATCATTTAAGAACAGATAAAATTTCAGCGTGGACCAGACATGCACGTATATTCACATTACCTTACGTTATATTTGTATGATTTTCGGTTTTCTATGAAGTGAGAAATGTTTCAAATAATCATCAAAGAAGTACCAATCAATTACCCAGTCTTAAATTCGAGAAAGCAAGGCATTTACATTGGAACGGTTGCAAACCTCGGAATGAATAACATTCCGAAGTGAGACCAGGTGCATGGGGAGAGTTAGCATCTCCTGATTGCGTGAAGCTGAAATCGCCATGCTTGTCATAAAGTGACGTGTCCGTTTGCGCCGAAAGATCCAAGTACGAAGCAAGCAGCGGGGAGCTATTTGTACTCATGGGGTCGCCAACCATTTACTGGAATACTGTTCCTCTAAACACCACAAAAATATTGTCAATCTCAAACTCGAGCATACGGATTATATCCTTTTCGGTATACGTTTTGTTTGAATAAGAGTGTTCCCCTTGTCAAAATATGTATCCTCCTGCCATATGACAAGGTATTTGTAAATAATGTTCTCATTATTTAAAAGAAAGATGTTGCGAATGATATAGTTTATTCTTTTGTGATGTTTTGGCGTTGGATATGGTATTGTAGAGAGTTTAAAAGTCGAAAGACTGTATAGACATTTTCGCTCAATATTTTTATCCATTGTTAGAAATTTGAATTTCTATTACCAAAAAAATTCTTACTAACGTAGCGGATGACCATCCTTACTACTGTTGAAAATGATTCCATTGGCTTATATTTATATTGCCGTGTTTAGTATTTGATTGTTTTTGGATATTTCGTGTTCTTTGTCATATTTGCTTTTCTTGTATTTCATGTATTTCCGTGCTTAAATTTCCTGCAGGAGACTCCCTCGTTTTCTAAACCATGGACCTCTCCGAATAACCCATTATATCCGCATCACAATTACATCTAAAATGCAAATAATCCCATCGTTGTAATGCAATTGTATATCAATTAAATAAACTGGACAACAAAAGTTAGAGATAATTCTCGTTCAATTAGTGTTGTTCAGATTTCATCAAAATACTGAAACTAAACAAGGGACAATATCGCAAAAATAAAATGATCAAACAGAATATTAATGTCTGGCCATTGCTTTCATTTTTAATAGGAAATTTTTGTTTTGAATCCTCCCCATTTCCAATTTTGAATAAATGCTTAAGGTTAGGGTTGCGACTACAGGGAGATAACTCTTTTGTCATATTACGTAATATTTGAAACCGACATGAACGATAAATGTTATAAGCTCATTTTGTTGCATTATTTCATGAAAAATAATACTCCTTGAAATTTTCATTGTATAATGGGTATTTTTGGGAAAATGCATATTTTTCAATGAAAAATCACCAAAAATAGGGAAAAAAATTGTCACTTTCGCACGAGTTCTGATTCTAAAGATTCAAACTTCAGAATATATACTATTCATAATACTCTTTAATAATGAGAGAATTACAAATTCGAATTTCGAGTAAATCTCTATGTCTTTTGGTCAAAATTTTGATTTTTTGCACAAATTATTGTGCTTTATATAGAAAAAGTCATCTTGCTCATAAACGAATTCGGGTACATATTGGTTTGACTGCTTTAGGATAAAGCAATATCTTTACATAGAAAAAAGTGTGTACCTGGCGAAAAAAAATCCTATTACTAAAAGTAACGAGTTGTTGCCATGGCAACCAGCAAAATCGTATTTATTAGAAAATACACTCCTTAGAAATATTCATTTTATCAGAATTTTTCAAAATAGGCTTTAATTCATACACAAACTATAAGAATCAATAAAAATAAGGGTATATACTTTTTGAAATTTCATGCATTGCAGAGGCATGTAAAGTTATAATGGGGTATTCTCTAAAATGACGAAAATGTTAAGATAGCCAAAAATGGACGTTTATAGCCCAAAACGAGACGGGCCAATTATGATGTTTTGGTCTGAATTGTTCGAGGAGATGTTCCTCTACGTGTGGACACATCCATCTTTCTTCTACCTCATTTTTATTAAAAGTCGCCACCCTTACCTTAATTTTTTTCTCTTTTCCTCTTTTTTAATACCCCTTACTTAATAGACCTCCCAGATTCATTCAAATCATAATTATCATTTCATTTTGAAAAATTGTTCATACTAACACCCCTCATTTTAATGTACAACTTTTCACATTCATTTTCTTACATTTTTAAATTGGAAGGGTTATGTAAGATTTTCGAGAATAGTGATGAGCTCAGTTTGAATACCGGATTTTCAAAACAATGCCATTGTATACTTTGGATCAGACATGCAATTTCTACTGAATAATAATAAGTTATTCATTCAGTGTAGATTTTGGGTCAAAATTCTATTTTTCTGAAATTTGCATATTTACAAAAATTGTTCCGCGATAGGCACTTGGCTTTTTTGTAGCCCAGAGATGTACAAATACTGACAGCTTACTTAAAAATTGATGTTAAAGAAAGGAGGGGATTTCCAACCACTCTTGGTTGCAGCACCCATAGCAAAACCCCGAAACATCCAATGCAAAAACACAGAGCAGACACCCACAGAGACGCAAAAGGGACAAGGTAAACCAACCGACATCATAGAAACACTGAACACAAAAGACCACACATAAAAAACGAGAGCCAACGGACAACACAAAAACATCAAACACAAAGGACTACACATAAACCAACGAGATCAATGGGCAACCGGTGCCGACTCAGGACGGCCATCCGCAATATAAATAGCAGAAGGTGTGGTTATCCTGGATTACGTGCGCACAATCCTCCAACTTTTCCGAGTACCCAAAAGTCTTGGAGAACGCAAAAGTATGGTGTAAAACAACCTCCTCAGTTACGACCATAGAATTTTGCAAATAAAACAAAGTCCCTATTGCAATGATATTCCAATGTAAACTCTGAATAAATATCCTTAACTTTTTTGTGCAGTATATATACGTAGTACCACATATTCCAACAGAAATAAGAACTATCATCGCGACCTCTGGGTGACTGAAAATATCACAAATGAAGAACTTACCATTTTCATGAATAATTTTTGATTGATCAAAACATATATTGTCAAAATAATTGATTATCAAGTGCAAAATCAAAGTTTTGTTCTATAAACGGCGACCATCATGAAAAAGAGGTCATTATAATTTTTCTAGATGGATACATAGCTAATATTGTAAAGAATCACCTAAAGAATGTTTGTGTCAAGTTTCATGCTTTCCTGAAAATTTGCAAAATTATTTCACCATACAGAATACAACATTTTTATAAATGAATGATCTGTGATAAACCACATCGAAATTCCTTCCTGTATTAAATAAAGGTCGTCATACACTTTGATTTCCCATTGCCCAGAAAGGTAGATGATATTCTGTCTTTGAGCAATTGAACCGTCCAACCTCATATTTATTTGTGTGAGGGTACCGTTCTTCAATATAGTTAAGTTAAAGTGTTACAGTGGATATGACCCTTCTGTCACTTGACTTGATACTGACCTAGTCTTGTACCAGCACATTCTTTAGAAATACACTCTGAAAGACTGTGACGAAAATATTCCATGACAGGCCCTGTCCAAAGTCATTTAAGTAGACAGGGGCCTGACCACCTGTCCTCTCTCAATCTCAGTCGGACTCTTCGGATGTTCACATACATGAGCTTCTTACAGCCAGCAGAACACGGCCTGTATTTCGTATACCTTCTATTTTCATATCCATTTGAGTTTCACATAGCCCCTGCGTCATGCTGTCTGTTTTTATGTTCATCTTTTGCTAAGAAGGATATTTTAAACCTCTTCAAAATTAAAAGCATCATTAAATAGCAGATAAATTTTCAGCATGGACTAAACATGCACGTTTCGGGTACATATACCTCGTCATTGATCCTCAATCTAAACAATGTTTTATTGCCAAAGAGTGTGAAAATTGTTAGGTAAAAATATTTTCCGAAAGAACTAGCAGGATGGGTGGGATATGATGCTACAGGACCCACGTTTTAGAAATTTTGATAAACGAAATTTTCGAATGCGTTGAAGAGGAAAACGATCACCTGAAGTTGATCGAACTTGGCTGCATGTGCTCTCGGGAACTCCAGTTCCACCAGCAATGACACTAACCAAGGGGTTCAAATGATAAACGTGTGGTATTTTGTGTGTCATATTTCTATGATGTGAGTCGGTATTGTCCCTTTTGCGGTTCTTTCTGTCGGTATCTACTCTGAGTTTTGCTGAAAATGCTGCAACCGAGATCCCCTCCTTTCTTTTATAGAAATTGATTTCAGGTACGGAAGCAAAGACAATGACGCAACGTGATTATTGTATGTTATTTGTAGCCAGTTGTTAGGTAACCTAATATTTACAAGACTAAATGCCTACTGTAAATTGTTGAGACATCATTTCGGACTAAAATCTTTTATAACGTCCTCTGAAAGGTGACTAAACAAATTCATTCATTTCAGATGAATGTACCATTTTGTCTAATTGTATCTGAAATAAAAATACAAAAAAGTCACAAGAATCAGAAGACTCGGCAATGGAAAAAGAAACTATTTATTTTCCTGATTTGAGAGAACATATAAGATATTAAAAAAATATCCACGATTTTTTTGTATGAAAAAGGAATCTTCATCCCAAACTTCAAAACAACCAAATGGCAGAGGCCGTATGTTTCCCACATTATTCCTCTCCACAGAAATGTCTATTCTAAAGGAATGATTGCGATAATGATACTAGATTTAATTTCATAAAAAAGTCCCATGTTTATCCCCATACATTGACGTTCCTTATTTATCTCTTTTATTCTGTCATAACTCCATATGAAAAATACGGGAAAAATTCCCTTTTATATATTTTCAAGCATTTTGATTTCAAATCATATTCATTCTTTAATATACAAATAATATTTCATATATGATTACTTGACCCTTAGTGGATCTATCCTTGGTATTCTCTTTTCGGATATCTGGCTCATGAATAGTCCAGGATTAGACTATTTTACATAAGCATTAGTGCCTTCTTTACTATAGTAGGGGGTAGTCATTGGAACGGTTAAAATACATAGCTTAAATGAGTTTATCTTTACTACATTCTGATAATCGATTTTGTAGATCCTAAGAAACATTTTGATATCCATGAAAAACAGAATTCAAGGTGGTGCATGAAGTGTCCCACTGTCTCCCATACTAATATTTAAGAAAAGATAGGTTCATGTTTCTTCAATTCATGAAGGCTTAAATTCCTGAGAGAAGCTGTATTTAAGTTAATTTGATCCTGTTGGAACACTTTTGTGTAACTCAAACGGAGGCTTTTATCAAGTCTAATATAAACAAACCTTTTCATATATTTTCATATAAGCTTACTTAAAGTAGCTCGATTTTGACGAACCGGCTATAATGTGGATTCTTTTTTTATTTGAGCAATTCTTGAATAAAGTTTAATAAGGTAATTAGAATGAATATATAAAAGCAAAATGTAAAAAAGAAGGAACTTTTTCGCCAGAAATGAAATAGATGACAAACAGACAGTGGCAATATACTGCACCACCGTAAATAGACCGAACAACACCATCTAAAAACGAAAGGACACACAACCAACAAAAGATTTTTTTGTAGGTGGCTGTGTCAAAATCGTGCTTTTCATATCTTTCAAATTAGACATATAACAGAGAACTTTGAATCTTAGAACAATATTCTTATTCGACAATCAGCTCTAAGAATACTACCTTATCCTTTACATTGATATCACTCACCGGCCTGTATAAGTATCTTAATTATTTCAGCGTGTCTTCGTTGTACTGCAATATGTAATGGTGTGCTATTATTCTGTAAAAGTAGAGGTGTTTCGTTTAAAAACGAACTTAACGAAGCCGAACGCAAACGAACATAAGAGTACGTAAAGGCAGATAAAAAAGGGAGCATTTAATAAATGAACATCCTATACAAAGATTGATAGAATGAACATGTATTTGAACATATTGAATAAACTTTACCTCATAGAAAACCCCGGTAGTCTTAATTCAAACGCATGAAATAGATTAAAATGGTTATACAAGACCAAATCAAGTCATATGTCAATGTCAATGTGATTATTATTGTTCAGTTCAGATAAATTGTCTGTACAATAATGTCAAAGGGTTCCAACTCTATACCTTCTTGAAGAAAATTCCAAACCAATTTCCATGCACCAGACACGTGTTTCGAATATTAAATTCTCATCAGTGATGCTTCCAGCGGAGCCACCAAAAATAATTTCAGTAGCGCCCTCTTTAATTTTTTGAAGTTAGATTCGTGCATTTACATAACAGAGAGTGCGCGACTCAAAATTTCCTGTAGGGTTGATTCAGTAGCATATCCAAATATAATCCATGTTCAAATTAGCATTGGAGGGATAGTGCTAAGATGTAAAACTCCTTTAATTTCGATGATATTTATCGGTGAAATGGCTAGTTTCCGAAATAGCAATAAATATCTATGATGTCACATTGATAAATGGCAAAAACAAAGCTTCTTTCAGGTGACAGGGCTGGAAAGAAGTAATAAATACACTTGATAAACATCAGGTCACGGGGAACGATTTAAACTGCTCCAAAAGTTCAATATGTAGTGTAGCACTTGACATTAGATCCATAGTAATAATATTATTACGCTGGCATCGATCCCTGAAGTTTTCATTTCGTGGTGAAGTGTTATTTTTGTCTTTGACACGAGGCACTTGTTTTACGGTACTCTTTCCTTCCATCAGTATATTTTGTCGTGGAATCAATACTACATGTACATTTGTAATGAATGTTCGGGCAATCAAAACATCGCCATATCAAAATCATACTATCCTCATCGTTTCATCGCAATCGTAATATGAACATCTTATCATTGTGTTTGAGCGATGGTATTTTCTCTCTATAGACATCGTAATATCGCGTCATGGTCATCGGGACATTTTCATTATATCATATTGTTATTATTCTCCAAAAATGATATCATCACCATTATACCGACGAATACCGTCACGGTGATTATAACATCATGATATCGTCTTCAGATCGCAGTAGTTAAAGCTTGCGTCTGAATCAGTAGGGCGGCCAAGAGCGATTTGCACGTGCTGCAACCGTTGCTAAGGCTTGCGCATGAATATGCATTCGAGCTAGCGTCGACGTTACTAGGCACGTTTTGTCCGAATGTTAGTCGCATCTAAAGGCTGATTTCAATGATATCGTGCTATGAATTAATTGATATTGACCTTGGTTATTTTCTATAAGATTAAATATTTCTTGAACAGGTAAAAAGTACATCATTGGTATCGTCTATTTGGTGAAATCTGACTGATTAACTTACGATCTCTCTACGGCCACAAGATTTTTAGACACCTGTACATGTCATGAAAAGATGTCATGATCACAGAAAAAATCGGAAAAACAATTTTTTAATTTTTTCATATATTGCAGAGAAATTATTCCTCACTCAAATTTCGTGAAATTCTGTAAGGGACCATTTTTGTACCTAATTCTTCTAAACAGATCCCTTTTTTATCGTCAAAGTTTCGAGACCTACGATCAACTGATCGCCTCAATAATTGATTTCGTTTCCAAAGGGAATTGCCTTTATATTCTACGTATAACCTGGATGGTTTCAATAAGCATATGCTCATTTGAACTGCTAATTTGAAAAATAATGACTGCTTATATTCACATTCCAAATCTTCGAAAGCTCAATTTCCGAATTTCCTCTCATCACAAAAGAAGCACCATTGTCAGTTGTAAATCTACAGTACACTAATTTGCAAAGAATTTCTTTCATATTTGGATAATTTTCAACTATTTATATGAAATTACAAATTCTAATTTCATTTTGTATGCCATAAACACATGTAATAAGCACAAACAGTACTTTTAAAAAAAAATATTTATTATCCTTAATTTTCTGAAGCATTTTCAAGTTATATGAAGTTTTACACATATTTGAATCAAAATGAAAATGAATATAAAACTGGACATTTACAGTGATCCTGCTGAACATGTTTAACATTAATAATATTTGAACAGACGGTTCACTATTCGTCACTAAATTTTTTATATCCTTCCCCCCACCCAAATAAAATCAATGAACTTTCTCTGCACAATCTGTTTTCTCAATTCAGAATATACCTAATGTTATTTGCACATGGAATTCTGGAAACTGTAATGTTTTTCCAACACTTTGAAATAAATACTCTTCTTTGTTACACAAACACAAGGGGACCCCTGTGTTATTGTTAAAAATGCACTTTTCTTTCATGTGACATGTCTATATAATCCAGTATCTGACGTCCATGGCATGAACAGAATTGTTATTGAAAAAGACATATACAGTGCATGGATGAATGAATGAATGAATGCATAAATGAATGAAAGGACATATTGAAGCAAGAAGGAATGCGTAAATGAATGAATGATAGCTAATGAATGAATGATTTTTTTTTCTATTTCAGAGATAATTAATTACAAAATGTGTTTTAAGAATGAATGCTTTAATCTCAAAATGAATCCATCAATCAATGCACTGCATTGCAATTTTTTTTGAAGCTTCATTTATTGTTAATAATTATAAATTGCCTTTTAATTTGAAGAAGAACATAGATCAATGTTTCCAATAAAAGCCAAAAAGGTTAAACTTTTCCATACATGAAAATGTCCAAAATGATAAATTGACATATAAAATCAATTTGTAAAAAAATGAGTTTCTTTTGTTTTTCTGAAGCATTTTCTTTGATGATTTGTCATAATTGCATAATTTCACGTTTTAATTTTATGTTGCAGTGCACTGCCATAGATAATTTTACAGACATGTGCATTTGATGTACAATACTGTACACATGGAGATACTTATTTTCAATCTACATTATGATTTAAATGTAAGTGCTACAGTTCATACCTATGTAGTGATGAAACATAACAAGAACCCCAAGGGAGCACAACGCTCACCTGATACTCATGCACGCTGTAATTGACATAATGACATTGAATACTGATAGTGCAAGTACCAGGATTGTAGCCCACATCCTTTCTAAAAAGTTTCTTTTCAGACAACCTTTAAAAGTACAAAAAAAGAAAAAAAGTCACATTTAAAAACAATAACTTTTTTACTGATTTGAAAAGACGGATAAAGTGTTTCAAAGTCATATGCCCAGCTAGTATAGTTCAATTATGCAACATCAAAAATAAAATCATTTTGTAAAATTCCACATTAATGTGCAACAGAAAAAGAATAAAACAATAAAATGATTTCACGAATTAAACTTATATAAAATTGAACACCAAACCTTTCATTATTGATAGCTAGCATGCCAGAAATTACAAAGCCTGTGTTTGTGAAACGAGAATGCCCCCGGAGGCATCTTTGTTAGTATAAACGGCGTTTTCTGTTAAGTATGTGAGAGGTCAAGGTCAGCGTAATATTGGTATCAATGGAAAGATCTTGTCACAAGGAATACACATGTAAACTATGAAAGCCCGATCGCTAACCATTCAAAAGTTATGCCCAATGTTAAAGTTTTGAGAAGTAAGTCAAAGGTGAAGGTAATGGTCACGAGGTCAAAAATTTTGGTATCAATGGAAAGGTATTGTCACAAGAAATACACATATGAAATATGAAGCCTCTATCACCAGCTTCCATTCAAAAGTTATGCCCAATGTTAAAGTTTTTCGGAAAACAGATAGACAAACAGACAGACGGACAGGCCAAAAATTATATGCTCCCGAATCTTTTATTCCAGGGGCATAAAAAACAAAGATTTTTCGGTTTTGCCTTTATTCATATTTAAGTATACTGAAATCTATAAATGCTTTTGAATAGTATTGATTTCATCTCAAATACATTAAACGAACAGTTAAAATCGTTTTAATCCAATATTTATCAATTCAAGTGAGTTGTGCAGAAATTGGGCTCATTTGTTTTCCAAAAAGCAGTGCACGGTGCATCAAACCTCATGACCCAGTGAAGCCATTTGAACAAATAATTTTCAGTAAATATGCTGCAATGCGGCGCTTCTTGCCTATGCATATTCCAACAGGCGAGGAGGAGCGTCGCATTTCAGCATACGCTGTTCACCAAGTCAAGTGGTTTCGCTAGGTTTCGCAGTTTGAAACAAATTAAAAGGCCCATGAAATTGTTAAAGCAGCACATTTCGACTTCGGGATGTAAAGGGGTTATAATTATAATAATAATAATTAACCATAATAATAATAATAATAATAATACGTTTTTAGGCCCGCTTATGTATCGGACAAATAATAACGATTTAGCATGTTTATATAGTAAAAAGGAATTGATCGAAATCGGGACCCGATTCCGATTATTAACATGCACATAAGCGACCCTAACCTGTTTTGATAACCCCTTATTACAGCTAGTATGAATATAGCTTGTGCAGAAAATAATTATTTTCCATCTTTAAAAATTAGTAGCAAATGATTAAAAGCACTGAAACTTTGAATTAGCATGTTGAAATCTAGAAATTCATTTTCAACTATGTAGAGGAAATTCGCGGACCCAAGCGAGTCAGGCGAGCTGAATCTCCAAGGAAAACAAGATGGACGCCGAGGTTGCATTTTCCGCGCGACGCTGAAAATGGAGCTGAATATAACCTTCTATATGCTGATTTAATTCATTTCAATTAGGTAAGCTAATTAAATTGAAGTTATTTATTTGATTTCATTGGAGCTTAACAGAAATTGTAAGCCGAAGGAGACGGTACAAGACATACCGGGTCAAACACAATGATCGTCTGCAGGCTGACAGGTGCTAGGTGCGAGTAAAAGTTTTCACAGTCATCGCGAAAACTCGCTAAACCAACTGCCCTGGCTACCAAAAATTTCCTCGGGCTACTAATATTTGCTCAGGGGCCCCCAACTGCACGGGGGCACATACAATTTTTGATGGGAAACACTTGTGTGGCCCAAAGGGCCGAGTTGGGATTTTTGTAGAAAACACGAGACTACCCCCACCTGGGATCGAACTCGCAACGTTTTAATGTTAAGTGGGACGCTCTACTGAATGAGCCAAAAAGATGTCCCACTGGCCCAGTCTAGTAAAAGTGCCAGTTTACTACACTACTCTCCCCTTTCAATTTTGGGACTCCCTACCCCTCCTCGACAACACTCCTACCCACCATCTCTCCATGGGATTTATGTTGGGCGCCATTGTAGAATACAGGAGATTACCCCCAACTGGGATCGAACTCGCAACCTTCTGATTTTAAGTCTGACGCTCTACCGAATGAGCCAAAGAGACGTCCCACTGGCCCAGTCTAATACAAGCGCCAGTTTACTACAGTATTTTTTTTTTAATTTTCGATATTTTCTCATGCTGTATTGTTATTGCACGGAATGCAGAAGTCAACATGTTCAGAAATTGATTGAAGCGTTTGACAGTTATTATCATGCTTATTGATCCTTCCTATTGCGGGAAAAAATGCAAAATTTTGTGACGTCACAATGCTTTTACTTCGTACAAGCAAGCTTCAAATCTCGGTCAAACATCGAAATTGCATTGTGACGTCATGGAATTTTTCAAATTTTTCCTGCGTTCGAAAGGGTCAATTTATAATAAGTCTGCATCGATCATGTATAAGCTCAGCTGTATGAATGGCATCCTCAGAAAAATGTGCGTTTGCTAAATATAACACAACCAAGTTACTCACTCGCAATACCGCAACTTGATTTTTTTATGACCCTTTATAATTGATTCTTTTATCAAGAAATTAATTTTGTGGTTCGATTTCCGTGTTTTCTTTATCACATTATTAGCCCATTATATCTGCTATTTTCTCTTGATAAATTGACCAAAATTATTTTTTCCAAAAAGGTGACCTGAAATTATTCAGTCTCTTCAAAAACTTTTTTCAGCCACAAGCCTGAAGATAAATTTTACTAGTTTTTTGGATAGTTTCTTAAAGAATTTCTACTAGCCCAGAAAGAAAATTGGTAACCTCGGGCGTCACAGAGTTCTTGAAATCTTTCCATATTGAAATGTCGGATATTTTAGAGTTTTTAACAGTCCAAATGATGAATAGAAAATGAGATTTTTATCGGTTCAAATAATTTTTAGACACAATGTGTCACAGTGAGTTTTTATCGGACCAAATCATTTTTTATCGGCAAATCCGATTAAACCGATACATTTTATGAACTGAGACTGGAGTTGGGCTACTGAGTTATTGGAAAGACTGCTTGAAATTATCAAGATATTTTATGATGAATATATTATGTAACTATATATTCAGAACATGTAAATTGTTATGATTATTAGGCATTGAAATCAGTATAAGCTTGATTGAAATTTGAGAAAAATTATGGAATGACCGATAAATGCATATTGCATCTGCCAGAATAAAGCTATTGCTTAAGAAATAACAACTAGCTAGCCATTGTTTGTTGTCCAGTAATTCCCCCAGTTGCATGAACCAAACAAATTATCACCGCGAAGCAGCAAGGCCAGGATTAATCTACTTCTGCGTCCTGCATTACTGACACATAAAAATTTCCCCAGGACCCATTGATTCCAGATCGTGCGTCCCACCGTACGCGTTATTCATTTTTGTACAATCGATGTGTCCCCTTTAGTTCTTCGTTCTCGACATTGAAAGTTTTCTGTAAAATTACTGCCTCGTGTTTATATTTTGTCTGGTCATTTAAACCTTACAGAAGGTTGATCATGTCCATGGTATAGTAAGAGACATAATGTTGCGCATCAAAATGTTTGGATATAAAAGTTATATGCAGTCCAATGCGAGTCAACTTCTTATCATTCGGATTCAGAGGTACATGTAACGCAAAAATTCTTCCATGCCGTGGTAAACTTTGCAGGATAATATGAATCAACAAATTGTTTAATTCACACCTAAGTGTAGTAAGTACCGTCTTCGTACACCATATATAATTGGTTTGTACAATACACATGTACGAAGCCTCACATGCGTGAATAAAGTCATTAAATAAACAACAAATTACTTCATTTGGCAAATTTTACTTTTAGATGGAATTTTGTGAAATACATTAAAATTGTTTTATTTCTATTTTTCTGGAATATAATGATCTCGCGGACATAAGACGCCGCAAGCCATTCATATCACTTCTATTCTCGAGCTTAAGACGCAGCGAAGAAAAGACCCTTTATCATACGCCCGTCATTTGACGGGACGTATTATGATATGGCGAAGTCCGTCCGTCTGTCCGTCCGCTTACGGAACGCAATTAATTGAATATGTGTCAACAGATTTTTATGATATTTGTACATTGTGATCAGACTATGGAGAGGAAGCCGCCTTTCGATTTTTAGGTTCATCCAATTTGTCGTTACGGAGTTATGGGACTTAAAATTTTAACATACTGTGAAAATATACTAAAATAGTTAAAAATTCTTTAAAAATCTATTTTGGTCGAAATGTTTTGTATACTTCAAGTAGAAAGGATGTTCTTTGACATATGTAACGGGTTTTTAATTTTTTTGTCGCAAAACCGATATATTATGTGTAATGGGATGGAGGGGTTATATGCACTCATGTTAAGCTAACGGCAAAATATATAGGCGCATGAACGCAATAACTTGAATATGCTTCAACAGTTTCACGATATTCATACATTATGATAGGACTGTGGAGAGGAAGCCGCCTTTTGATTTTCAAGTTCATCCAATTTGTCGTTACAGAGTTATAGGACTTAGATTACTAAAATAAAGTGAAAATATACTAAATTAGTTTAAAATTCTAAAAAAATCTATTTCTGGTCGAAATGTTTTGAAATTTTGTATACTTCAAGTAGAAAGGATGTTCATTGATTTAAGTAATGGTTTTTAATTTTTTTGTCGCATGACCGAGATATTTTGTGTACTGGGAGGGGGGGTTATACGCTCATACGTGTTAAGCTAAGGGCAAAATATAGGCGCATAGAACGCAATAACTCGATACGCATCAATGGATTTTCACGATATTCATACATTATGATTGGACTGTGGAGAGGAAGCCGCCTTTCGATTTTCAGGTTCATCAAATTTGTTGTTACAGAGTGATGGGACTTAGACTTTTAAAATACAGTGAAAATATACTATAATAGTTAAAGATTCTTTAAAAATCCATTTCGGGTCAAAATGTTTTGAAATTTTGTATACTTCAAGTAGAAAGGATGTTCTTTGACATATCTTATGGGTTTTTAATTTTTTTGTTGCATAACGTGAGATATGTGTAATGTGTGATGGGAGGGGGGGGGTATATGCATAAACATGTTAAGCTAAGGGCAAAATATAGGCGCATGGAACGCAATAACTTGAATATGCGTCAATGGATTTTCACGATGTTTATACATTATGATTGGACTGAGGAGAGGAAGCCGCCTTTTGATTTTCAGGTTCATCCAATTTGTTGTTACAAAGTTATGGGACTTAGATTTATAAAATACAATGGAAATATACAAAAAATTGTTCAAAAATTCTTTAAAAAATCTATTTCTGGTCAAAATGTTTTGAAATTTTGTATACTTCAAGTAGAAAGGATGTTCTTTGACATATGTAACGGGTTTTAATTTTTTTGACGCATAACTGGGAAATTATGTGTATTTGGGTGGAAGGGGATTACATGCACAAACATGTTAAGCTAAGGGCAAAATATAGGTGCATGGAACGCAATAAATTGAATATGCATCAACAGATTTTCATGATATTTGTTCATTGTGTTCAGACTTTGAAGAGGAAGCTGCCATTCGATTTTAATGTACACCGATTTGTCCTTATGGAGTTATGGGACTTAGATATTTTGATGTTGTGAAAAAATCCCAACAGGCGTATCTTGCTGCGTGAGCATATGCTTTATAGTACTTGGGACCCATAAAAGTCTGCTGACCCATTGGTCAAATTTCATTGGGTCCAAAGGACCCATTTAGATCAAATTGTAGATTAATCTCTGGCGAGTTGATAATTTGATTGGTTCATGTGACAAGGGGAATTACTAGACAACAAATCACAGCTTGCTACTATTCCCGGAACGTCGAAAATATTTTAATGACTATGTCTAAATTGGGTGTGAAAGGGGCCTTCTAAGGGGTATCCAATTAACCAATTAGTGCTGGTTACCTGTAATTTACCTGTGTTTTACCTGTATAAGATTTGATTCAAATGAGGAAAATTCTAAGTAATTTTCTTTGAGGAAAAGTTTATCAGAATTTAGACTTGCAAAGGAGTTTAAAAACAACTTTATTCAAATAAATAAATGTTACGTTCATTTTCAAAAGATATCTTGATATATGATTATATGACTGTCAGATGCATTCAGATTTTAAGAAAGAAAGAAAAGAAAGAATAAAGAAAAAAAAAACAAAGAAAGAAAGAAAGAGAGAAAGAAAGAAAAAGAAAGAGAGAAAGAAAGAAAGAAAGAATAAATAATCGACAGACAATAAGGATAAATCAACAGAATAAGGATAAATATGAAATCTAAAAGCAAATTGAAAATTCATCCAAAATCTATATGGTCGAAGAAGAAGGAATTATATCACGGATTTTCATATATCTGTTGCCATAAAATGTAGAAATTATGTATAAACGGGAAGGGGGTTGCTATCTTTTTTTTTAATTGAGGCAATTATTTAATATACAATTATACAGTTGATCTTGACCAGCCAATAAAATATCAGCAATAAGTTAGCCAATTGAATCTCGAGTTTTGAACATACTCAAAGATCAGCAACATATCCAATGAAAAACAAGCATCTGAACTGTGTACAATGTAATAAATAGGGACAAAAGACTGTAATTCAACATTCAAGTCAAACCATGGCTAATGCACAGCTTACCACCAAGTTCATCACCAACAGGAGAGGCGGTCAGAACCTTGCTCACAATGGCTACATCTACAGAGTCAACAGGAGAACTGATCAGAAGATATTCTGGAAATGCACGGTAACCAGCTGTCCTGCTTACATCTACACAGAGAACAACGTACCAACTGGCTTTAGCAGTCGTCCGCACAACCATCCATCAGACCATGCAGGAGTCGTCGCCAGACAGATCATGGACCTCGTCAAGACACTCGTTCGCAGAGCAGCCATCCTCCCACTCATTCCCTTGGACGCCATAGACGACGTTTGGTTCGAGGCCCTAGAGGACAGAGATGATGCTGACATCACCGACCTAACGCAGCGATTCACGGACTACGTGACCGAACAGTGGGTTGAAGGCGACAGACTGGTTTGGAACCACTTCGGGAACCAAGGACCACGCACCACCAACAACCTTGAGGGATGGCATAGTAAACTCAAGAGGATCGTCCAGCATGCGCACCCGAATATCTACACCACCATCCAGACCTTCAAAGACTTACAGAACGCCAATGAGATCAACCGTATCCAGCGCGCCGTCGGAGGCTCCATCAGACCCAAAGCGAAGAAGTACTTGACCATTGACCATCGCCTATCAACATTGAAAGACCGGTATCAACGAGGACTTATTGACGTCATGGACTACGCGGACTCCGCTTCCCAGCTTATTCATCTTGGATAGTGAATGTGATTTCAACTGACATTGTGGGACATATTTGAACTGTGTGTGTAATAATATTATTCCATGTTCAATGTATTATGTATCTATTTTCGTTAATTTGTTCTGTTAGCATGTTTTGTATCTGTGTCTCATATACATGAAGTTTTATAATTTTTTTCTTTATAAATTGTGCTAGTTAGTGATACTTATTAGTTATAAGTTATATATGTTTATTGTACTGCGGATTATGTTGTTTCATGTCATCATCATCTTATTATGTGCAAATAAATAAATATCTGATATGAAATATGGAAACTATTCTTTCTTCTTCATCAATTATCTTTGCTACAGGCGACCTTGACATGTAACATTCGTAGAAATCTCATCAATTTTACAACATTCACCTTATATGGTAGACATCTCCACTTTACAAGTATGACTCAAACATATACACGCTTTTATATGCATCTGTTTATACTCTAGAATTACAACGAATTTTGACCAATGTAAATTAAAGAAAAATGTACTGTTTATCGGAAAAAGTTATACATATATACCTTTCTACATTACGACGTTTTGCACAGGTAACATGCACTAATTGGTTAATTGGTTACCCCTTAGAAGGCCCCTTTCACACTCAATTAAGACATAGTCATTAAAATATTTTCGACGTTCCGGGAACACACCGTCCTGTTCACTAAATCCAGAGCACCCTGTTTTGGCGATTTATTCTGTCATCTGAAGAATTTTGCTATAGATGATAGTTTTCGAGAATTTACCTCCTTTAGTCGTAACTGGAAATAATCCTCAACTTACCTTTTCAACTGCCTTCAAGCCGCAATATAAAAAAAAATGTCTACGGGAAACTATCATGTTAATTTCAAGCCGCCGCCATATTGTTCTCCGTGTCAACAATGGTAAACAGTGACGTCAAAGCTCCCGACGTCACGCATTATCAGCGATTTTACTATAGAAAATCCCCGTAGACTTTTAATTTTCCGTCCTATTTCTAACATAATTGACGTACAGCCAAAACAATGGTATTTTCTGTTACGACTAAAGGGGTACTATAAAATTGATATCTTTTTGGAAGATGACAGTATCATATTTTAGAGAAAACCGGGAAAACAGGGTGCTCTGGATTTAGTGAACAGGACAGTAGTTGTTATTTCTATTCAAATATTGTTCTGCACAAACTTAATTTAATAGCACGTGAAGGGGCAGAGCTTTGCGAACTGGAAGTACACCAGGCGAGTATTATAGTACATATTGGGAGAAAACCTCAAGCCATGTTAGAATTCTATATAGATTTGACAAAGTGACAAATAATATTTTACCAGGAACGGACAAACAATATCAAAAATCGATTGATTATCATGACTCGTATATGTTTACAACATCAACAGTATTTGCGATAGATAATATTTTGAATGTCCGGTAACTGTAGAGCTACTAATCAAAATTAAACTGTGTAAACGTTCAAATAATGAATTAAAAATCAGCATGTTTTATTGCTAACTTGCAGCCACAAATGTACAAGTACATGTGCTTTAACGTTACCCAGATACATTATATATTTTTGACCTATTTTAAGAGGAGTTATGCCCCTTGGTGACTTGCAAAATTCAGTTTGTTTTTTTTTTCTTTCAGTTTAACGGACTTTTTTCTGCACCAAATAGATATATTCAGTTGAAATTTGATTCACAGCTTAGTCTTGGATAGTTACAGTGCAAGTTCAACTTTCCCCACGCTTAACCTATTTTTCGAGAAGTTATGCCTCTTGATGACTTGCAAAATTCATTTCTTGTCAGTTTGCCAGATTTTTCTGCAACAAACAGAGATTTTCAAGTGAAATTTGATACACAGCTTGGATAGTTAAAGAGCAAGTTCAACTTTGGTTACTCTTGACCTATTTTCCAAGGAGTTATGCCCCTTGATGACTTGCAAAATTCATGACTTGCAAATTTCAGTTTTCCTTACTTTTGTTCTGCAACAAATAAGATATTCAGGTGAAATTTGTACGTACCTGTACCTTTGTCTTGGATAGTTACAGAGTAAGTTTGACTTGGGGTCCCGCATTACCTTTTTTTAAGGAGTTATGCTCCTTAAACCAAAAAAAAAAAAAAACAAACAAACAAACAAACACAAAAAAACAAAATAAATAAGTTTTCCAGATATCTTTCTGCAACAAATAGCTTGGTCTTGGAAAGTTACAGAGCAAGTTTGACTCAAATTATTCATGTTTGATTGAAGAGTTTTTAGAAGGCAGAATTGTAGGACATAAATTTATGCTGCGGGTAGGGAACTTAAATCGCTCAGCGATCATAACATTTTTGAATATGCCTGATATTAATTTATAGACTGCAGTGATCATGGTGATCAGACTGTAGAGAGGATGCTGCCTTTCTATTTTCATGTTCACCTAATATGGTGTTACAGAGATATGGCTCTTAAATTTGTTTGGGCTGTGAAAATCATTTCTGACAGGCATAATTTACTGTGTTAGCATAGGCTTCATTCGAAATGATGGAGACATTTATTGGTTCATAAGGCATGTGTCATATACCTGTGCTTCATATGACTTAATGATATGTGCACACTTTTAAAATCAATGAGTCGGTATTGACCTATACATCAAGTATTCCCTTCTGAGTTGACTTTCTGAATTCGTCCCTTCTTTTATCAAATACATATTTTTTCTATTTTCAGTATACTTGGAAACAGAATGACATTTGATGCACTTCCACTCACAATTTCCAAATGTGACTCAACAGATGCAACCTGTTGTCGAATTTTTCTTTCATGTCAAGTGAAATAATGAAGGGCAACATTTGTCCGATTGATGAAAATTCTCAAAATCAGCATTTGTTACCTATTTGATATGATAGATAATTTCATCAAATTTAATGTGACTGTGCTGCTAAATGAAGGTAAGTGAAGTTCAAGGCAAGGCCATAACAAATTATACATGTTGTTCATGTTGTCTGATTTCCTTCACTATTCTTGGCTAAGTGGAAAACAAAACATTCTTAACAGGTATATCATTATCTGAACATATTCACTCAGAATCGGTTTGAAATTCATTTCACTTCATTGCACATTGATTTAAATGTGACAGTTTTGAAAAACGAAATCTGCTTTACGACTAAGTTTTATGACACGCCAATATTTAGACATAAATATCACAGTATCTGGATGTTTTTATCTCTGTCCACCTCCTCTTCTGTGTGCCACAGCTGATAACATACATGTACTAACCAAACACCTAGCCCTATAGAAATTTCTTCAATTTACCATGTTCATTGACTGTATAATGACCAGATAGAAAACCTTTCACTTATGGACATGATGGAGGAGCATGAAGTCACCATACTGTCTGTCTGTCTGTCTGTCTGTCTGTCTAAGCTCATATCTTCTGAACCCTATACATCAGAATTTGTTCATATTTGATATTAATGTTCATTAGGATAGATCCTCTTGGGCAAAGGTACTTAAGGTCAATTATCAAAGGTCAAGGTTATTACAGGCTAGAAAAGTATATTTTTTGTGAAAGTATATTTCTTGTGCAATAAAAACTTTTAAATTCATTAAAAATCAGTGTGTTGTCCAAATGATCTGAAATTTTGAATAATGATAGAAAAATGTATACTAGAAATCTCTTTTGAGATTTTTCATTGAGTTGATGAGAAAATTTGTGCCAAAGGGGGAGGAGATGGTTGTTACACATATCTTCAGGTGAATGTATATATATAGGCTGCTTATGAGTATTTCATCATGTACCCCACAATTTTTTATTGGGAAAGGTCACAGATTAGATTTTGATTGACTCTGACCTCATATTCCATGATGCCGGTGCATTACTTTGAAAATACTGAAATAACATACATGTATTACCTATGTAGTATATATGTACTAATATTACATGTACCGCAAGTTAATCGGTTCCATAATTAATAATATGGTGATTTGAGATAGAAAAGTTTAAACCATGATCACCATGGATCATACGATGGAAAAGTATAAACCACTAAAATGGAATGTAGGCATTTTAGGGGATGTCATTGTTTCCAGGTTTCAGATACTTTTTGGCTAGATTTTTTAAAATCACCATATTATTATTATGGAACCGATTAGCTTGTAATAATAATAATAATAATAATAATAATTAACCATAATAATAATAATAATAATACGTTTTTAGGCCCGCTTATGTATCGACAAATAATAACGATTTAGCATGATTATATAGTAAAAAGGAATTAATCGAAATCGGGGCCCGATTCCGATTATTAACATGCACATAAGCGACCCTAACCTGTTATGATAATCCCTTATTACAGCTAGTATGAATATAGCTTGTGCAGAAAATAATTATTTTCCATCTTTAAAAATTAGTAGCATTTGATTATAAGCACTGAAACTTTGATTTAGCATGTTGAAATCTAGAAATTCATTTTCAACTATGTAGAGGAAATTCGCGGACCCAAGCGAGCCAGGCGAGCTAAATCTCCAAGGAAAACAAGATGGACGCCGAGGTTGCATTTTCCGCGCGACGCTGAAAATGGAGCTGAATATAATCTTCTATATGCTGATTTAATTCATTTCAATTAGGTAAGCTACTTAAAGGGAAGTTATTTATTTGATTTCAATGGAGTTTAACAGAAATTGTAAGCCGATGTAGACGGTGCAAGACATACCGGGTCAAACTCGATGATCGTCTGCAGGCTGACAGGTGCGAGTAAAAGTTTTCACAGTCATCGCGAAAACTCACTAGCCCAACTGCCCTGGCTACTAAAAACTTCCTCGGGCTACTAATATTTGCTCAGGGGCCCCCAAATGCACGGGGAGCACATACAATTTTTGATGGGAACAATTGCGAGGCCCAAAGGGCCGAGTTGGGAGTTTTGTAGAAAACACGAGACTACCCCCACCTGGGATCGAACTCGCAACGTTTTGATGTTAAGTCGGACGCTCTACTGAAGGAGCCAAAGATATGTCCCACTGGTCCAGTCTAGTACAATTTAGTGCCAGTTTACTACACTACTCTCCCCTTTCAATTTTGGGCTTCCCTATACCCCTCCTCGTCAACCCTCCTACCCACCATCTCTCCATGGGATTTATGTAGGGCGCCATTGTAGAAAACACGAGACTACCCCCACCTGGGATCGAACTCGCAACCTTCTGATGTTAAGTCTGACGCTCTACCGAATGAGCCAAAGAGACGTCCCACTGGCCCAGTCTAGTACAAGCGCCAGTTTACTACAGTATTTTTGAACATTTTCGATATTTTCTCATGCTGTATTGTTATTGCACGGCATGCAGAAATCAACATGTTCAGAAATTGATTTAAGCGATTGACAATTATATTGATTAACAGGTTGTTTTTTTTTATTTTGGCGAAGGTGCCTCACAGCCTGTCCTGTCTTAATTAGCCTTTTTCGCATAACTGCGGTCCAGTTATTTTGGAGGGCAAAATAACTACTTTTCCCGCAATATGACGTCAAGGACAATCAATCTTTAACTGTGACGTAATATAAAGTTGGTACTTGCCGTCCACAAAATGCTAGTCACCAAGTTACGTGAAAAAGGCTTATTGATCCTTCCGATTGCGGGAAAAATGCAAAATTTTGTGATGTCACAATGCTTTTACTTCGTCAAAGAAGCTTCGAATCTTGGTCAAACATCGAAATTGCATTGTGACGTCATGGAATTTTTCACATTTTTCCTGCATTCGAAAGGGTCAATTTATAATAAGTCTGCATCGATCATGTATACGCTCAGTCTGTATGAATGGCATCCTCAGAAAAATGTGCGTTTGCTAAATATAACACAACCAAGTTACTCACTCGCAATACCGCAACTTGATTTTTTTATGACCATTTATAATTGATTTTTTTATAAAGAAATTAATTTTGTGGTTCGATTTCCGTGTTTTCTTTATCACATTATTAGCCAATTATCTGCTATTTTCTCTTGATAAATTGACCAAAATTATTTTTTTCAAATAAGTGACCTGAAATTATTCGGTCTCTCCAAAAACTTTTTTCAGCCACAAGCCCGAAGATAAATTTTACTAGTTTTTTGTATAGTTTCTTAAAGAATTTCTACTAGCCAAGAAAAAAATTGGTAGCCTCGGGCATCACAGAGTTCTTGAAATCTTCCCATATTGAAATGTCGGATATTTTAGAGTTTTTAACGGTCCAAATGATGAATAGAAAATGAGGTTTTTTAATCGGTTCAAATAATTTTTGGCCGGATTGCAAAGCAATTCCGGTCTATAGATTGACGATGTCCGTCTGTTCGTCCGTCTGCCGTCAACATTTTGGTTAAAGTTTCTGGTTGAGGCAAAATCTAAGGAACTATATGCAGTAGAAACTTTATATTATACATGAAGGTTGCCCATGACAAGACCTTTCAATTTATGCTGTAACATTTGACCTAGTGACCTTGACCTTGGACTTTGACCTAGTTAAAGATTTTGGTTAAAGTTTCTGGTTTAAGCAAAATCTAAGGAACTGTATGCAGTAGAAACCTTATATTATACATGTATGATGCCCATGACGAGATCTTTTAATTTATGCCATAACATTGGATTTAGTGACCTTGACCTTTGACTTTGACCTAGTTAAAGATTTTGGTTAAAGTTTCTGGTTTAAGCAAAATCTAAGGAACTGTATGCAGAAGAAACCTTATATTGTACATTAGGTTGCCCATGATGAGACCTTTCAATTTATGCTGTAACATTGGACCTCTTGACCTTGGACTTTGACCTAGTTAAAGAATTTGGTTAAAGTTTCTGGTTTAAGCAAAATCTAAGGAACTGTATGCAGTAGAATCCTTATATTATACATTTAGGTTGCCCATGATGAGACCTTTCAAATTATGCCGTAACATTGGACCTAGTGACTTTGACCTTGGACTTTGACCTAGTTAAAGATGTTGGTTAAAGTTTCTGGTTTAAGCAAAATCTAAGGAACTGTATGCAGTAGAAACTGTACATTATACATGTAGGTTGCCCATGATGAGACCTTTCAAATTATGCCGTAACATTGGACCTAGTGACCTTGACCTTGGACTTTGACCTAGTTAAAGATTTTGGTTAAAGTTCTTGGTTTAAGCAAAATCTAAGGAACTGTACATGTATGCAGTAGAAACCTTATATTATACATTTAGGTTGCCCATGACGAGACCTTTCAATTTATGCCGTAACATTGGACCTAGTGACCTTGACCTTGGACTTTGACCTAGTTAAAGACTTTGGTTAAAGTTCCTGGTTTAAGCAAAATCTAAGGAACTGTATACAGTAGAAACTTTATATTATACATGTAGGTTGCCTCTGACAAGACCTCTCAATGTATGCTGTAATATTTGACTTAATGACCTTTACCCAGTTGGTGACAAAAACTTACTTTGCAATCCGGCCATACCGTCTTTAGCGGTGTTTTATTAGACACAATATGAGTATTTATCACATGATACACCCATTATGCAGTTTCATAAAGCCATTTCATAAATATATGATATGATAACATGTTACATATCGCTCTGCTTGAATGCGATTGGTCAAGTTTGACACCTAATAACATAAACCTTGACAAATGCGACCTTTCAAATATCGGTCAACTGTTAAATTCAGACCCGGAGTCAATATCAATGATTAAAATTGTTGTTGTTGAATTAATTCTTGCATCAAAATAATATTCAAAATTGAAATACTTTTCTCTTACGCACAGAATATCTATACGATGGGGACACTACTTCTCATGGCGTAGCAGACGACTTCTAGATGACGGCTTGATTCGCCTCTGTAGTTCTCGGAGACGTTGATTTCACGTTAGAAATACACATTTTTTGGCAATATCATGTGATAAAAAGAATCTCAAATGAATTTTCATTTGCAGACATACGATGTATTATGAAACTCGTTGTGCGTTTTATATCCACTCGCCTCATAATACATCGTATGAAATGAAAATTCATTTGAGATCCTATATTTATCGGACCAAATCATTTTTTATCGGCAAATCCGATTAAACTGATACATTTTATGAACTCTGGAGTTAGGCTACTGAGTTACTGGAAAGACTGCTTGAAATTATCAAGATGAACATGTAAATTGTTATGATTATTAGGCATTGAAATCAGTACAGGCTTGATTGAAATTCGAGAAAAATTATGGAATGGCTGATAAATGCATATTGCATCTGCCAAAATGAAGCTATTGCTTAAGAAATAACAACTAGCTAGCCATGGTTTGTTGTCCAGTAATTCCCCCAGTTGCATGAACCAAACAAATTATCACCGAGCCACAAAGCAGCAAGGCCAGGGATTAATCTACTTCTGCGTCCTGCATTACTGACGCATAAAAGTTCCCCAGGACCCATTGATTCCAGATCGTGCGTCCCACCGTATGCATTATTCATTTTTGTACAATGTGTCCCCTTTAGTTCATCGTTATCGACATTGAAAGTTTTATGTAAAATTACTGTTTCGTGTTTATATTTTGTCTGGTCATTTAAACCTTAAAGAAGGTTGATCATGTCCATGGTATTGTAAGAGACATTGTTGCGCATCAAAATGTTTGGATATAAAAGTTATATGCAGTCCGATGCGAGTCTAACTTCTTATCATTCGGATTCAGAGGTACATGTAACGCAAACATTCTTCCATGCCGTGGTAAACTTTGCAGGATAATATGAATCAACAAATTGAAATTGTTTGATTAACACCTAACTGTAGTAAGTACTGTCTTTATTATTCTCGAGCTTAAGACGCAGCGAAGAAAAGACCCTTTATTATACGCCCGTCATTTGACGGGACGTATTATGGTATGGCGAAGTCCGTCTGTCTGTCCGTCTGCTTAAGGAATGCAATTAATTGAATATGCGTCAACAGATCTTTATGATATTTGTACATTGTGATCAGACTATGGAGAGGAAGCCGCCTTTCGATTTTAAGGTTCATCCAATTTGTCGTTACGGAGTTATGGGACCTAGAATTTTAACATACTGTGAAAATATACTAAAATAGTTAAAAATTCTTTAAAAATCTATTTTGGTCGAAATGTTTTGAAATTTTGTATACTTCAAGTAGAAAGGATGTTCTTTGACATATGTAACGGGTTTTTAATTTTTTTGTCGCATAACGGAGATATTATGTGTAATGGGAGGGAGGGGTTATATGCACTAATGTTAAGCTAAGGGCAAAATATATAGGCGCATGGACGCAATAACTTGAATATGCATCAATGGATTTTCACGATATTCAGACATTATGATTAGACTGTGGAGAGGAAGCCACCTTTTGATTTTCAGGTTCATCCAATTTGTCGTTACAGAGTTATGGGACTTAGATTACTAAAATAAAGTGAAAATATACTAAATTAGTTTAAAATTCTTTAAAAATCTATTTCTGGTCGAAATGTTTTGAAATTTTGTATACTTCAAGTAGAAAGGATGTTCATTGATATATGTAATGGGTTTTTAATTTTTTTAACGCATGACCGAGATATTATGTGTACTGGGAGGGGGGTTATACGCACATACATGTTAAGCTAAGGGCAAAATATAGGCGCATGGAACGCAATAACTCGAATATGCATCAATGGATTTTCACGATATTCAGACATTATGATTGGACTGTAGAGAGGAAGCTGCCTTTCGATTTTCAGTTTCATCAGATTTGTTGTTACAGAGTTATGGGACTTAGATTTTTAAAATACAGTGAAAATATACTAAAATAGTTAAAAATTCTTTAAAAATCTATTTCATGTCAAACTTTTTTGAAATTTTGTATACTTAAAGTAGAAAGGATGTTCTTTGACATATCTTATGGGTTTTTAATTTTTTTGTCGCAGAACGCGAGATGTTATGTGTAATGTGTAATGGGAGGGGGGGTATATGCATAAACATGTTAAGCTAAGGCTAAATATAGGCCCATGGAATGCAATAACTTGAATATGCGTCAATGTATTTTCACGATGTTCATACATTATGATTGGACTGAGGAGAGGAAGCCACCTTTTGATTTTCAGGTTCATCCAATTTGTTGTTACAGAGTTCTGGGACTTAGATTTATAAAATACAATGAAAATATACAACAAATTGTTCAAAAATTCTTTAAAAAATCTATTTCTGGTCAAAATGTTTTGAAATTTTGTATACTTCAAGTAGAAAGGATGTTCTTTGACATAATTTTTTTGTCGCATAACAGGGAAATTATGTGTAATGGGGGGTGGGGGATTTTATGCACATGCATGTTAAGCTAAGGGCAAAATATAGGTGTATGGAACGCAATAAATTGAATATGTATCAACAGATTTTCATGATATTTGTACATTGTGATCAGACTTTGAAGAGGAAGCCCCCTTTCGATTTTAATGTACACCGATTTGTCCTTATGGAGTTATGGGACTTAGATATTTTGATGTTGTGCAAAAAATCCCAACAGGCGTATCTTGCTGCGTGAGCATAGGCTTTATAGTACTTGGGACCCATAAAATTCTGCTGACCCATTGGTCAAATTTCATTGGGTCCAAAGGACCCATTTAGATCAAATTGTAGATTAACCTCTGGCGAGTTGATGATTTGATTGGTTCATGTGACAAGGGGAATTACTAGACAACAAATCACAGCTTGCTAGTTGTTATTTCTATTCAAATATTGTTCTGCACAAACTTTATAGCACGTGAAGGGGCAGAGCTTAGCGAACTGGAAGTACACCGGGCGAGTATTATAGTACATATTTGGAGAAAATCTCAAGCCATGTTAGAATTCTGTATAGATCGGACAAAGTGACGAATAATATTTTACCAGGAATGGACAAACAATATCAACAATCGATTGATTATCATGACTCGTATATGTTTACAACATCAACAGTATTTTTTTTTAACCAATTTAAGTCCGCGATAGATAATATTTTGAATGTCCGGTAACTGTAGAGCTACTAATCAAAATTAAACTGTGTAGACGTTCAAATAATGAATTAAAAATCAGCATGTTTTATTTCTAACTTGCAGTCACAAATGTACAAGTACATGTACATGTACTTAAATGTTACCCAGATACATTACATATTTTTCACCTATTTTAAGAGGAGTTATGCCCCTTGGTGACTTGCAAAATTCAGTTGTTTTTTTTTCTTTTAGTTTAACAGACTTTTTTCTGCAACAAATAGAGATATTCATTTGAAATTTGATACAAAGCTTAGTCTTGGATAGTTTCATTGCAAGTTCAACTTTCCTCATGCTTGACCTATTTTTCGAGAAGTTATGCCTCTTGATGACTAATGCAAAATTCAGTTCTTGTCAGTTTTCCAGATTTTTCTGCAACAGAGATTTTCAAGTGAAATTTGATACAAAGCTTGGATAGTTACTGAGCAAGTTTAACTTTGGTTACTCTTGACCTATTTTCCAAGGAGTTATTCCCCTTGATGACTTGCAAAATTTATGACTTGCAAATTTTAGTTTTCCTGACTTTTGTTCTGCAACAAATAAGATATTCAGGTGAAATATGTACGTACCTTTGTCTTGGATAGTTACAGAGTACGTTTGACTTTGGGTTACACATTACCTTTTTCGAGAAGTTGTGCTCCTTAAACCAAAAAAAAAAAAAATAAAAAAAAAAAAAAATAAGTAAATAAGTTTTCCATATATCTTTCTGCAACACATAGCTTGGCCTTGGATAGTTACAGAGCAAGTTTGACTCGAATTATTCATGTTTAATTGAAGAGTTTTTAGAAGGCAGAGTTGCAGGACATAAATTTATGCCGCAGGTAGGGGACTTAAATCGCTCAGCGATCATAACATTTTTGAATATGCCTGATATTAATTTATACACTGCAGTGATCAGAATGTAGAGAGGATGCTGCCTTTCTATTTTCATGTTCACCTAATATGTTGTTACAGAGATATGGCTCTTAAATTTGTTTGGTTTGTGAAAATCAATTCTGACAGGCATAATTTACTGTGTTAGCATAGGCTTTATTCGAAATGATGGAGACATTTATTGGTTCATAAGGCATGTGACATGTACCTGTGCTTCATATGACTTAATAATATGTGCACACTTTTAAAATCAATGAGTGCGTATTAACCTATACATCAAATATTCCCTTCTGAGTTGACTTTCTGAATTCATCCTAAGCTTCTTTTATCATATACATATTTTTTCTATTTTCAGTATACTTGACATTTGATGCACTTCCACTCACAATTTCCAAATGTGACTCAACAGATGCAACCTGCTGTCGAATTTTTCTTTCATGTCAAGTGAAATAATGAAGGGCAACATTTGTCTGATTGATGAAAATTCTCAAAATCAGCATTTGTTACCTATTTGATATGATAGATAATTTCATCAAATTTAATGTGACTGTGCTGCTAAATGAAGGTAAGTGAAGTTCAAGGCCAGGCCATAACAAACTATACATGTTGTTCATGTTGTCTGATTTCCTTCACAATTCTTGGCTAAGTGGAAAACAAAACATTCTTAACAGGTATTCCATTATCTGTACATATTCATTCAGAATCGGTTTGAAATTCATTTCACTTCATTGCACATTGATTCAAATGTGACAGTTTTGAAAAACGAAATCTGATTTGTCACTAAGTATTATGACACGCCAATATTTAGACATAAATATCACAGTATCTGGATGTTTGTATCTCTGTCCACCTCCTCTTCTGTGTGCCACAGCTGATAAGATACTGACCAAACACCTAGCCCTATAGAAATTTCAATGTTCATTGACTGTATGATGACCAGATAGAAAACCTTTCACATATGGACATAATGGACGAGCATAAAGTCACCATACTGTCTGTCTGTCTGTCTGTCTGCCTAAGATCATATCTTCTAAACCCTACATCAGAATTTGTTCATATTTAATATTAATGTTCATTAGGATAGATCCTCTGGGGCAAAGCTACTTAAGGTCAATTATCAAAGGTCAATGTTATTACAGGCTAAAAAAGTATATTTTTTGTGAAAGTATATTTCTTGTGCAATAAAAACTTTTAGATTCATTAAAAATCATTGTGTTGTCCAAATGATCTGAAATTTTGAATAATGATAGAAAAATGTATACTAGAAATCTCTTTTGAGATTTTTCATTGAGTTGATGAGAAATTTTGTGCCAAAGGGGGATGGGATGGTTGTTACACATATCTTCAGGTGAATGTATATATATAGGCTGCTTATGAGTATTTCATTATGTATCCCACAATTGTTTATTTGGAAAAGTCACAGATTAGATTTTGCTTGACTCTAACCTCATATTCCATTTGGATGATGCATGCATTACTTTGAAAATAATGAAATAACATACATGTATTACCTATGTAGTATATATGTACTAATATTACAGGTACCGCAAGTTAATCGGTTCCATAATTAATAATATGGTGATTTGAGATAGAAAAGTTTAACCATGATCACCATGGATCATACGATGGAAAAGTATAAACCACTAAAATGTAATATAGGCATTTTAGGGGATGTCATTGTTTCCAGGTTTCAGATACTTTTTGACTAGATTTTTTGAAATCACCATATTATTATTATGGAACCGATTAACTTGTAATAATAATAATAATAATAATACTTTATTTATAGAGGGATAGCCCAATTGGCATATAGCTATTCTTCTTTGGGGCCCTCTCGCAGACATGTTTACACATTGACATCAATCAAGTAAATCATAAAACGACAAAACCAAAGTATATAAAATAAAACTAAAACATTATAGAAGAGAGATCTGACTGAAATGAAGGAATATATATAAAATATACATGAATCATATAAATGTATTAATTACTCAATTTGTAACTGATAGACGTTGTGAGATGATGTTGTCATACAAGGCGTGTTTGAATTTTATTAAACTCGTCTCCGTTTTAAGTGAACATGGTAATTTATTCCACAACATAACCCCCGAGTACTGTAAAGACTTTTCATATGTTTTAGTTGTTAACGTCTTCATATTGAATAGCATCATTTAAGAACAGGTAAATTGGCAACATGGACCAGACATGCACGTTTCGGGTACTTAACCCTCGTCAGTGATCCTCAAATCTAAACAATGTAATAAGCCAAAAATGTGTGAAAGTTACTATGTCGAAAAAGCGTACCGAAAGACGTAGCAGAATGGGTGGGATATGATGCTACAGGACCCACGTTTTAGAAATTTCAAGAAATTTTGATAACAGATATTTTAGAATGCGTTGAAGAAACGATCAACCGAAATTGATCGAACTTGGCTACATGTGCCCTCGGGGACTCCTGGTCCACCAGCAGTGACACTCACCAAGTGGTATAAATGTTAACGTCTTCATATTGAATAGCATCATTTAAGAACAGGTAAATTGGCAACATGGACCAGACATGCACGTTTCGGGTACTTAAGTGTTATGTTTAGGTAAGACCAGATCATTATTGGTGATTGAACGAAGGCTATAAATATCAGAAGATTGGAATTTGAATAAATCCGAAATGTAAGCTGGGGTGATTTTATGGATTGCCTTGAAGATTACTATTATCTTATTAAAGTCAATCATTTCAAAGACAGTAAGCCATCCAAGCTCTTGAAACAATGGCATTGAGGGGTGGTCATAAGCTTTGTTCAGAATAATCCTAGCTGCTCGTTTTTGGAGTTTGAGAATTCGTTCTAATTGCCCTTTTGATGCGGAGCCCCAGATTGTCAGGCAATAATCTATCACAGGAAGAATATATGAATTGTAGTAAATTTTTCGAGTATTTATCGAAAGTAGATTAATTTTCCTAGATAGGTTGCGACAAACATAGTTTACATGGGCTGAATAATTGAGAGATTTGTCAATGTGAACACCAAGTAATTTTTCTTCATTCTTAACTTCTAATGTTTGGTTTGTAATCTGGAGTTCGAGATTGTTTTCTAGATGACTAAACTTTTGAGCTGACCCTATTAACATACACTTAGTTTTATCTGCATTTATCACCATTTTATTCTCCGAGCACCAATCTATTACCCTGTCAATATCTCCTTGTAAGTTATCATTTATTGTATTCACATCTTTATTTGAATTATGCAGAGTCGTGTCGTCAGCAAATATATCAACATAAGAGTTTTCAATATAAAGAGGCAAATCATTAATGAAAATTATGAATAGTAGGGGACCAAGTACTGACCCCTGTGGAACACCGGCTTTAATGTGTAAGGGATCGGAAATGTTGTCATTGATAGAAACGCGCTGATATCGACAACTCAGATAAGATTCCATAAGTTTTAATGCAAGAGGATCGAATTTATAAATCTCTAATTTTTTAAGAAGAACTTTGTGATCTACAAAGTCGAACGCTTTTGAAAAATCAAGAAATACGGTACCAGTAAAATTTCCACTATCCATTTCGCTAAGCCATTGTTCTGATAATTTGGTAAGAGTTGTCATACACGAATGTCTAGGCCTAAATCCAGATTGTTCATTCTGTAAAAGGTCAAAATCGTTTAAATAATTCCTTATCTGATTCGCTATGTGTCTTTCATAAATTTTTGATAGAGTAGGTAATATGGAAATCGGGCGGTAATTACCAGGATGCGTTTTGTCTCCTTTTTTATAAATTGGTGTCACTCTCGCTAATTTAAATTCATCCGGAAAAACACCCTTATGGATACTCATGTTTATTAATTTTGCAACAGGTAATGCTAATATTTGGGCAGATAACTTCAGAATCCGTGGTCCTAAGCAGTCAAGGCCAGGCGATTTGTTTGCGTTTAAAGTCCTTAATAAATTAAAAACTTCATCTTCCGTGATATACAAAATTCTGAACTCTGTTTCAAATCCAAGTTTTTGATTTACATGAGCAGACAGTTTTTCGTAAGAAAAGGTTTTCCAATCAGTTTCTGCTTTGATATTAGAGAGGACATCAGAAAAGAAACTATTTAGCACGTTGACTATATCATTAGGGTCTTCATATTTTAAATCATCTATCGATAACACATTAATTACTTCGTTAATGTTTTCATTTTTAACTTCTTTGATAGATTGCCATATATCTTTGCAACTTAAATTTTCCTCAATCGAAGCTTTATAGAAATTTATCTTTGATTCTTTAATTAGCATTGTGACTTTGTTTCGCCATATACGAAAATTTTGAAAATCTTTATTTTTATGAAACCGATCTCGCATATGCCTTGCTTCTTTAATCTCAGATGTAAGCCACCTTGGGTTATGGCACGATTTTACTCTTTTATTTTTTACAGGTGCATGAGTATCTAATACTGTGAAAATTTGATCATAAAATAATTGTAATGCATGGTTTATATCATCGGTTTGAAGCAAAGTATCGAAATTAATTCCCGCCAATTCATCAAGAAATTGAACCTCATTAAATTTCTTATAGTCACGATATGATATAAGAGTATGTATATTCCGGTTCTCTGTACATGCATATTATGTTTATTGCTTCTCGTAAAACAAATTGGATAATGATCCGACATCGCTACTAGGGGCACGTTGATTTCAAACATCTTATCAGGTCTATTTGTATATACGTGATCAATTAACGTGCTAGATCTATCTGTGACACGGGTGGAAGAAGTGACCATTTGCGTAAAATCAAATAGCTCGAGGGCGTTTGACCAATATTGCGGGGGGTCCTTTGTTAGGTCAATATTGAAATCACCCATAAGTATAATTTCCTCGTTAAGACCGGAAGCAATATTAATCTCATACACAAACTTGTCAATCCACTCTGTAGGTGCCGATGGGGGCGATATGCAGTGCAGAGTAGAATCGGCTTACTATGCGGGATATTAACCTCGATCCATAATGGTCTCTATACTCCCTACCTCTAAATCTAATCTACGTTTATAGTTATTTACATTTGATATGTACATTAATAGACCTCCTCCTTTCCTTCCGATACGATCTTTTCTTTCAAAAGTGAAATTTTCAATATTAAGAAGTTCATTCGGAAAGTTTTCATTCAAGAATGTTTCGCAAATTCCTAGTATATTAACTGATTGTCTTTCGTGTAGTAAAAGTCGTACTTCCTCTATTTTAGGAGGTAAATGACAAATGTTAATATTAGCTACCCTTAATCCACGTTTTATTAATCCAAAGTTGGAAGAGTTACTTGATTTGATTTTATTTTCATCACATACGTATTTCTTGTCAGAATTTCTTTTATTCTTACATTTTTCTGTGCTTTTACGCGAGATTTTAGGAGATTTATCAGCATGCAAATTTTTGTTTGAATTGTGTGCTTTCAAAATAGAACACGAAGAAATAAATTCATCATTTTCACATGCACATTTAGAAACATTACAATTTTGACAAAGATTAGAAAGAACTGAAATGAGTTTTGAGTGTTTATAGCTAAATGTCCGGCATCTCCTCCGTTGTCACTTTCCTAGTACGTATTGTACCGACAGAGCTTCGCTTTATGACCGAATTGACGACAGTTCCAACATTCAACTTGATCTCCATGTCGACATCGTCGAGATGTATGCCCTCTCTCTCCACAAAAGTCACATGTAGTATCGCGAGCTCGGTGGTCCCTGGACTTCAGTATAAGTACAAAACTGTCATACAGTTTAAGCAGTACGGCTGTTCCACGGTCCGACAAATGTTTACGATCCCACCAGTATAGATATGAATTCGGATCATATATGCGCTCATCACGCGGTATAACATTAATATTATACTCCCAACATACATCCCGAATGATATCATTCACAACACTCACATCTACATCAGCTCTGCTAAAAACTGTAGAAAAGAATATTTCAGCATCTGCATTTGCCTCTTGAATATCGGTAATGATTGCGATCAGATCGTTCTCTATACTGTCGTAGTCTCTGTTGTTTGCGGCGTCATTTCCTCCAGCTTGAATTATGATTGTAGAGAAACTCTGTAGATCCTGTCTCTGTAGTGCTCGGCGTATCTGTTGAGGCTGGGCTCCTCTGTTTGTACTAACTCGGACATTACGCTTCAAACCCTTTAATTTGATTCTTTGTAGGACAGAACTCCCGATCAATAAAGTGCAACCTTGGGTGGTACCCAGCGACCTATTAGTTTCTGTATTCGTCATTTTATTACTTGTAATACATATATCTTAACATCGATTGTTCCATGTTATGGTCATTCATCGGTGTACCAAGTATCATATTCGATACCTCCCCCGTTCGAGAGATACGGCCGTTCAAAATTTCAGTTGTATAGCCGCGCCTCCTCATGAATATTAATGAGCAGGAGAGCTCCGAGGAGAACTATGTACCGATTTAGCAGGCTATTTTGATGATTATTCTAAACAAAGAGAGGGGAAATAGACATCGTATGTTTCTTTCACATGTCAATTCAAACGGTAACAATAAAATATTGTGTATCAAACGATTTAGGACCGATTTCATCTAATCTGACTTACTTGTCCAGCAAAATATCAGCTACTTCGTGGTGTGTGACGAGATTTAATTCATTTTTCACCGAATTTTGTATATCCATTTGGTCTCTTATAAATACCTTCCATATTGCGCTTTCACACTCTGTCTTCCTTTTATTTCTTTCTGTATCCAAATCTTCGTATCAGTACGTTTTTCCCTCTTTTCCGTTGAGAGTGTACGCTACTCGCCATGTTTGTTTTGATTTGTACAACACGACGAGCCGTATCGCGCACGCGTGAGGGCTGGTCTATCCCAAACATGGGCAATTTTTGTGGCGCCACAAAAATTCGTTTTTAATTTCATTTATTTTGATAACTTCAAGGACCTTTGGTTAACAATTTTGGTATTAACGGAAAGTTTATAACTTCTACTATCCAGGAAAAATAGGGAATTGCCCTATATCCTTTTTTATAAAGCATATTTTCGTCCGAAGGCGGAACGTGCTGCTTTCAGCTTGTCCAATAGCAGACCTATGACGTCGTTACAGATTTACTGTTAACTAATTGTTTTACCTCATCATAGGTCTGTTACACGGACACGTTGTTAGCGGAGAGAGTTCATGAAATGTATCGGTTGCATCGGATTTGCCAACAAAAAGTTATTTGGTCCGATAAAAACTCATGTATCTATTATTTGAACAGATAACAATTCCCAAATGTCTTACCACAGGAACCTGTCGTTTTATGAGAAAAAATGTTTTATTATTCACAACCTCAGGCCTCTGTGTTCCTCTTAGAAATATTATACATACAAGATGTCGAACACAGTGGCTTAAGGTTGTGAAATTTTTTTTTTTTTCTCGTTTAAAACAACAGCTTCCTGTGGTCCAACATTTCATTGGAAGATTTCAGGAACTCTGAACTGAATTATTTATTTTCAAGAATTTCAGATATTGTATGTCCTATGCATTCTCAAAATCCAGAGGAAGAGATTACTCATTAGACGTTTCTTCAAGAAATCAGTCCGTAAATTACTTCATCTACATGTAAGACACTCGCTTTCACATTAAGAGAGTCTAAGACAGCGGAAATTCGAGCAAACTTTATACATGATAAGAAGTATATTCAAGTGAAAATTCTTTAACTTGTAGGGTACCATGCACGAATACCTCATACTTACAAATTGTCATGAAAATCTGAAGAGTGGTTATAGAAAAGAAGCAGAAAATGTATGAAAATCACCCCCCCCCCCTTCCCATTTACGTAAGAAAAAAATTGATAAAAAATAAAAAAAAAAACCCAAAATTTAAGCATAAAATACATATCAAAGCATTAAGTAAGTTAAATATGATAAATATGCAGTAAATGAGTGTGTAAAATCATACACTTATTGAGTTATTTAAAGAAATAGTGCAAAAATGTGCATTTCTGACTAAGTCCGAAAAGACGAACAATCTTAAAAAATATTCCTATAATGGATATCTTGACAAAATTCTTTCACTTGTAGGGTACCATGTATGAGTACCTTATACCTACAAATTGTCATGACAATCGGAAGAGTGGTTATAGAAAAGAAGCAGAAAATGTATGAAACTCAACCCCCCCCTTTTTTTTACATAAGAAAAAAATTCATAAAAAATCAAAAAAAATAATATCTAAGCAAAAAATACATATCAAAGCATTAAGTAAGTTAAATATGATAAATATGCGGTAAATGAGTGTATAAAATTATACACTTATTGAGTTATTTAAAGAAATAGTAATAAAATGTGCATTTCTGACTAAGTCCGAAAAGACGTCAAAAACGCGTCAAAAATTTTACTTCGAAGTGGAACCAAAAATAACAGCACTTCTTAAGACATATCTCTAGATCATCCAGATGCTTTCGGTTTGTCGATGCATGCTTCGGTTCTTAAGAAGAAGTTTGTCAAAGGAGGGTACCCCCGTGACCTACTTTTTGCTGTGGTTGCGCCACCTATTGACGGATCCGGACGAAAAACAACAACACTTGAAGGGGACCATAATTACTTCATACCTACCAAGTTTAATCAAAATTCCTTCAGCCGTTCTGGAGAAGAAGTTTAAAATGTGAAAAGTTTACGACGACGGAAGACGACGACGACAACGGACGACGGACGACAGACGCAACACTATGACAATAGCTCACTTGAGCCGTTGGCTTAGGTGAGCTAAAAAGCATGTTCAACGACAACGTACACTGCTTATAGCTGACTACAGTAAGCTGTGAAAGTAAATCAAAAGGAACGGATTATTAAAACTGTATATCCATACTTTATAGATATTATTAATTGCAAGCCTCTCGGCCTACAAATCCTGTACTTCGCGTTGTGTATATTACTTAGTCATTTTGTATCTTTGAATAAAAAGTCCTGGTTATAAATTTTACAGTTTATTAACGTACGAAAGTAACATGTAGATTATAGCAGTATGAGAAAGAATCGTTCTAACATACAAAATTATGCGCACGGTATATATTAGTAGCCTGGGATATTTCACAATCATATGGAAATCGCCATCGAAATTCATGACTAAATTGGAATTCAGACGTATACAAAGTTGCCTAAACTTAGAACAAATCCTCGCCATTTCGTCTATTGCACCCAAACCTGTGACATGCGAAAAACTATAGCTTCCGTTGCTGTCAATTGACCTATGGACACCTCGTATTGTACTCCGGTTTCCTCCTGCTCCTTGGACCCCCTCACGCCAACATCTGAGCCAACGTGAGACATTAATATAAGTTGTGTAACTTGTTTGTTAAACGTTGTAAAATAAATAAAGTTTAAAAAAAAAACCTCGTATTGACAGACGTAGGGTTACACACTGGTGGGAATGACAATCATTTCTATTACATCAGTTTAGCACGTGATCGTAAAGTTAACGTTTGAAATTAGAGAATCTTCTCCTATACGATTGGAAATATCCCAAAAACAAAATAATTGGAAATCAATTAAAGATCAAAATACTCAATTTGCATAATTATTGTGGGGGAGAGGTCATATGGTTACATAATCGGCAATCAATAAGTAGAGACCCACGAAGAGAGAGAGAGAGAGAGAGAGAGAGATGTACGCACCTGCAAAGTTTACATATTGCTGGCTGCTGCTGAATTCTATCGTTATTTGATGAAAGTGGTAGAACGATCGATGACTGAATATATAAGGTTTCCTGTAATTCCACATTACAAAGCGAAACAGACTGTGGTGTCAACAGACATTCCATGATGTAATGTACACAAGTACGTCACGTCGATCACTCATGACATCAGTGTGATCACAGTACAGCTAAACATCGTTGAATCAAATATGTTAGTAATCCTCTTCAAATCGTACATTTGATATTATTCAATGAATAAATATTCTGTTACTAAATTTATCACACTTTTTTTCTAACAGAAATATATGATATCCATGAAATAAAGAATAACATGCACATGTAAACAACACGTGCCTTGACATGTGTACACGATTTACGCTAGTATGCGCATGTCGAGCAGGGTGCGAGATCAGCTGTTTTCGGAGGTCGATAACTTCAAAATATGGAAAAACATATCTTAAATTTGTTTGATATGTGAAAGATACCGATGTAAATTTCAATTAAAAAAAAATCATCCTAATCTGTGAGGGACCATTTTTAGCTCACCTGAGCCAAAGGCTCTAGTGAGCTATTGTCATAGCGATCCGTCCGGCGTCCGTCGTCCGTCGTCTGTCGTGTGTCGTGTGTCGTGTGTCGTCTGTCGTCTGTCGTGTGTCGTCTGTCTGTCGTAAACTTTTCACATTTTCGACTTCTTCTCAAGAATGGCTAAAGGGATTTTGATGAAACTTGGTAGGTATAAAGTACTAATGGTCCCCTACAAGTGTTGTTGTTTTTCGTCCGGATCCCTCAACAGGTGGCGCCACCACAGCCAAAAGTAGGTCACGGGGGTACCCTCCTTTGACAAACTTCTTCTTCAGAACCGAAGCATGTATCGACAAACCGAAAGCATCAGGATGATCTAGAGAGATGTCTTAAGAAGTGTTGTTATTTTTGGTTCCACTTCGAAGTCAAATTTTTGACGCGTTTTTGACGTCTTTTCGGACTTAGTCAGAAATGCACATTTTTGCACTTTTCCTTTAAATAACTCAATAAGTGTATGATTTTACACACTCATTTACTACATATTTATCATATTTAACTTACTTAATGCTTTGATATGTATTTTATGCTTAAATTTTATTTTTTTGATTTTTTATGAATTTTTTTCTTATGTAAAAAGGAAGGGGAGGGGGGGGGGGGTGATTTTCATACATTTTCTGCTTCTTTTCTATAACCACTCTTCAGATTGTCATGACAATTTGTAGGTATGAGGTACTCATGCATGGTACCCTACAAGTGAAAGAATTTTGTCCAGATATCCACTTTTGGATTTTTAAGGAATATTTTTTAAGATTGTACATAGGTATAATGTATGTTTTCCATGCCCAATGGACCCATGGGGAGTGGCTTCAAACCCCGGCGGAACCCCAAAAAAAATTTTTTCCCTTTTTAGCTCACCTGAGCGAAGCTCAAATGAGCTATTGTCATAGTGCACCGTCCGGCGTCCGTCCGTCCGGCGTCTGGCGTCCGTCGTCCGTCGTCGTCGTAAACTTTTCACATTTTCGACTTCTTCTCCAGAACGGCTGAACAGATTTTGATGAAACTTGGTAGTTATGAAGTACTAATGGTCCCCTACAAGTGTTGTTGTTTTTCGTCCTGATCCCTCATTAGGTGGCGCCACCAGAGGCAAAAGTAGGTCCCAGAGGGTACCCTCCTTTGACAAACTTCTTCTTCAGAACAGAAGCATGTATCGACAAACCGAAAGCATCTGAATGATCTAGAGAGATGTCTTAAGAAGTGTTGTTATTTTTGGTTCAACTCCGAAGTCAAATTTTTGACGCGTTTTTGATGTCTTTTTGGACTTCGTCAGAAATGCTCATTTTTGCACTATTTCTTTCAGTTACTCCATAAATGTATGATTTTATGCACTCATTTAATGCATCTTTATCTTTTTCAGTTACTTAATGTTTTGATATGTATTTTATGCTCAAATTTTATTTTCATGAATTTTTATAAATTATTTTCTTATGTAAAAAGGGAGGGGGGGGGGGTTGATCTTGATACATTTTCTGCTTCTTTTCCAGTACCGCTTGGCAGATTTTCATGAAACTTGGAAGGTATGAAGTACTAATGGTCCCCTACAAGTGTTGTTGTTTTTCGTCCAGATCTCTCAATAGGTGGCGCCACCAGAGGCAAAAGTAGGTCCCAGAGGGTACCCTCCTTTGACAAACTTCATCAGAACGGAAGCATGTATCGACAAACCGAAAGCATCTGAATTATCTAGAGAGCTGTCTTAAGAAGTGTTGTTATTTTTTGTGACTTTATTTTTATAAACTTCATACCAAGTTCTAATCTTGTCATTTCATTTGGTACATCACTTTGTTTTCCTCAGTTGCAGATCAAATATGCAAGTTGTTCTTTCTGGTCAAGTAATGTGATAAAATAACCTTCACAAATTTTTCATGACAGGCATATTTTGTACTGTTTGCAGTACTCTAAAGCGGGGGACATTAAATCTCATTCATCTGTCCGTCCGTCCGTCCGTCTGTCTGTGTCACAAAATCTTTAACCTTGGCTATAACTTTTTAACCAGAAGAGATACAGTTCTCATATTTCACATGTGAGTTCCTTGTGACAAGACCTTTACACTGACACAAAAATGTTTGACCTCGTGACCATGACCTAGATATTTGAGCTACATAAAGGACTCAGATTTTTCTGAGTCAAACACCCCAAGCGGGGGACCACGATTCTCTGAATCTGCTTGTTTTCTTATTGAATTGGAAGAGGTGGGGGAGGGTATTTTCAACTTCTTCTTCAAAACCGCTGGGGCATTTTAAAGAAACTTGGTAGGTGTGATATGCTAATGGTTCCCTACAAGTAATAATGTTTTTCATCAAGATCCGTCAACAAGTGTCGCCACCCGGGGCAAAGTAGGTCACAGGGTTCTTTGACAAACTACTTCTTCAGAGTCCAAGCATATATCAACAAACCGAAGGCATCAGAATGATCTAGAGGGATCTCTTAAGAAGTATTCCTGTTTTTAGTTCCACTCTGAAGTCAAATTTTTTATGTCTTTTCGGACTTTGTCAGAAATGGACATTTTCATACTATTTCCTGAACTAACACATTGAAAGCATGTCTTTGAGACCTAATTTGCTGTTATATTAATCACACTTGATGCCATTAATATAATGCTTTCATATAGATTCTGTGCCAAAATATTTTTTTGGATTTTTTTTTTACATGACTTTAAGGATGGACCACACTAACAATCACCATTACAATGTGCATGTATTCAGTCATTCAGCAGAAGTGACATGGTTCTCAGGGGAGCGATATAGGCCCACTTGGGCCTCTTGTTTTGTTTGGTTTCCAGACATTTTATCATTTTTTCCCAGGAAAACCGAGCCAAGTTTTATGATGATTTTCCTAATGAAAAAAATGAATTGCCTCTCATGAACACTAATTTATCTTATAAATCTAATCTTTTTCATCAAAGAAATTGATTAATTTTCGTAAGAAAAACCAAACATTACGAGAAATGACTATTTCAAAGTGATGAAAATCCGGATTTTTTTTTGTTCGACGAGAAAGAATGCGTCACCGGTTTGCGGACTCACATTTTCCTGTTTACCTCCGCAAGTGCAAATCGCTCTTGGCCGCCCTACTGGAATGGAATGGAGCGATGGCAATTGAGGATACAATGATGTACTTTGGTGATATTGTGATTGCGTCTATAGGAAACAAAGGAGGGGATCTCCAGAATGCAGCACCCACAGCAAAACCCCAAAACATTTAATGCAAAAAACACACCAGACAAACACAGAAAGAGACGCGAAAGGGACAAGGAATGTCAACGCACAACACAGAAACATCAAACACAATGGACCAAGGAGACCGATGGGCAACCGTTGCTGACTTAGGATGACCATATATTAGCATGATATTAGTATGGCGAGGCCATGATCATAGTTAGGCCAAGGAGCGAAAACGATAGAAGTTCGATGATGCAATTGCGATTGCAATATTTCTATGGAGATAGAATAACATTATGATTACGTTAATGCAACAATACAATAACGATGGCCACGGTTATACAATTAACGATTTTGTAATTGTGAGGATAGGATTTCGATGATAAGATAAAACGATGCCATAAAATAATTCCATTGACGATGGTACGAAGTTAAAATGGCGATCATACGAATGCGATAAAAAGAGTTCGAATATGCGATTGCGATATTTCGATATAGGTTGAACAACATTTCAATGGCGATTATTCGACGTTACAATAGCGACAACGTCATAAGTGCGTTTTTGTGATTGCGATTATTTGATATCGATGACACGACGATACGATACGATTATGTGATACCAATTATTCGATTGTCGATTGTACGATTTAATGATTACGATGTAATGGCGGCAATGTTACGATTACGATTAAACTATTGCAATGACGATGAGTCGATGATAAGGTTGCGATGTCACGGTGGCAATATGATTGGTGATGACGGGAAGTTTAAATTCGATATTATGACGATAGTAAAATGATGATGCGACAGCGAGAACACGATGTAACGATGGCTACCATACAATGACGATAAAACAATTACCCTAGTAGCACAAAACAACTTTTCCTAAGACAGAAGTCGTTCCCACGACATACTTTGTGGCTATAAAATACAAAATGAAGAGTAGTGCAAACAATTAATTCTCTCCCTACAAATTCAAGTGTCCTCTGACTTTTATAGTATGAAGGAAAAACGTAGGCAACTTCGTTTGAGGAAGACTGCATATAACATCTAGTCATCATTTCATGGTCAAGTGTTATTTTGTCATTGAAACGAGAAACTTGTTTTACATTACTCTTTAATTCCATCATGATATTTTGTCGTTGAATCACACTTATCTAATAATCGGGCAATCATGCCTTGGCTTTTTTTATAATCCCTATGAAAACATTGAGTGATCGCCTTATCAAAATCGTACTATCGTCATCGTTTCATCACAGTCGTTATATGTATATCTTATCATTATTTTTGAGAAATTGTATAATTTCATTTTAGACAGGCGTCTGAAAGCCATTTTGGGATGTGACGCTGGCGATGATACGAATTTAAGATTTGAATAATTCAATTGACGATACGATGAAGTTCTGTGGCGATATTGAAATCGCGTCTATATGATATAAGCATGGCCAAGATGCGATCACGATAGAACAAGTTCAATGATGTAATTTAATCTTTGCGATTGCGATATTTCGATAGAAATAGAATAGCAATGATCACGGTAGTTCAATGTACGATTTTGTGAATGCGAGGATAAGATTAAGATGATAAATGCCATAAAAATAATTCGATGGACTATGGTACGATGTAAAAATCGCGATGTAACGATAGAAAAATAACGATTTTGCGATTGCGATATTTCGATAGAGATAGAATAAATTTACAATGGCGATGATTCGACGATATATTAGCGATAACGATAGTACGATTTTATGATTGGGATTATTAGATATCGATAGCACGATGATATGATGCAATTATGCAATACAAATATTGTACGATTTAATGATTAAGATGTAATGATGTCAATGTTGCTATTATACTATTGCGATGACAATGAGTCGATGTTAAGGTTGCGATGTCACGATGGCAATGAAGCGACAATATGATTGGTGATGACGCGAAGTATAAATTTGATTTGATGACGATAGTGAAATTGCGAGTATATGATGGCGAAAACTCGACGATTGGATAGCAAGGTCACGATGTAACGATAGATGATAAAACGAATCACCTAGAAGTGCAAAACAAGTAACTTTACATTCGACAAAAGTCGTTCTCACGATATAACTTGAGGAAACAAAGTACAAAATAAAAGGGTAGTGCGAACAATTAATTCATTTCCTACAAATTCAAGTGTCCTCATCAGTTTTTTAAGTATGAAGTAAAGATGTAGGCAAATTCGTTCTAAGGAACAAGACTGCATGTAACATCTTTTCCACCATAGAACTGGCCTTTAACTTGCTTGGTTGCATATACTCTGACGTCAGTCGTTAAAGTTGTGATTCTTTAGGGTTTAATATCATTTCATGTTCTTTGATGAAAGACCATTTCATCAATCTTAGTATATAATGTCTACTGAATAATTGCTGATTTATCTGCCCTTACATGCTCGTTCAGTTCGCTCTTAAACGAAAAGACTCTAGTAAGAGATAAAACAGAATAAAAAAAATTGATAGGTAATAATTGGAATGATATGAAGTAACATATAATTGATCACACAAACATTTCTATCTTATTTCTGATTAAATCCAACCTAACGAAAAAATTGTGGGGATGTCCAAGGGTTTCGTGGTCCTTCCCCGTTAACCAGAATAATAGTTGTTCTTATACTTCAATTTTGGCGAACATTTCGTTCTGACATTTTCAATTGAGGAAATATCACTTATTGATAGAATAATACATGTACACGTAGAAATGTTTTGTCATATATTTGACGATTTTACTTTTTTTTTCTTTTGACGTGTACACATCCAAATATATTGATAAACAAAACAAAAATATTTACAAATGTATATGATGTGAACACACATACCTTATCCTTCACGTTGACATCAGCCCCTGCCTGTATCAGTATCTGTACTATCCTTGTGTGTCCTCCATTTGCTGCATTATGTAACGGAGTTCTCTGATCCTGTATCAATGACAGATTATAAAAATGCAAATATTTCGAGAAAAATAAATAGTTGCACTTCAATGTATTAGAATAAACTAATTGCACTTATTTCTTATGAAGAATAATTATATCTTTCAGTATGGTAATAACCTTACCGTATCTAAAAAAAAGCTTGAAAGCTACAATATTGTGAAACATGTAAATGTAATTGGTATTATTACACAAAGGCATATAAAAAAGGGAGCATTTTATATATGAACATCATATATAATTATTGATAGAATAAACATGTATTTGAACATATTGATTAAATTGTACCTCCAAGAAATCCCCAATAGTCTTATTGTGAACGCATGAAATATATTACAATGGCTATACAATACCAAATTAAGCCATAGGTCAATGTCAAGTGATTATAATTGTTCAGTTAAGATTTATTATCTATACAATTTCAATACCTATTGTCGCACTTGCCATTAGATTCTTAGAAATAGTATTCACGGCTCCGAACCTTATTATGTAAATTATATGCATACAATCGGAAGAATCTCGAGTAAAGATTTTACCTTAATCACGACGGAAATGAAAATCCGTTCCTACTCTAATTTTATGGAAGTCTCGTAAAACGTTTTGTCTCGTGGACTTCCGTTGAAAATTTGAAGACGCAGAAATGCCTCTTTTATGCAAGTAAACCAACTGTTAAAGTATACAGACACATGGCTCATGTTAGGTTATATTTTAAATTGATTTATATGTATCAAGTGGAACACATATGATGAGATTTTAAATTCTTCTTATTATGAGAAATATTCGACCAGGGAATGCTCCATGTTTTTGTGTGAATGAGTTTTATGATTATTTATTGATGTAAGCAAATTTTTTCAAATATTTGGTCCTTTAAGTCATTTCTGTTTTTCACAACATCTTCATGAACTTATCAATTTAAGTCAACACCATAAATTTGAATAAATTTTATGTCACTGTTAGTTATAATCCGTATCAAATATTAATGTCACCTAGTATTGGTGAAAAAAAAAACATTGAATGGTTTTAAAATTATTTTAAGGGGATGAATTTCAAATCAATTGAATGTTAAATTATTCTTTTTAACCATAACTGTCTTACGTCTTACGTAACCATAACTGCCATACAAAGGAAGGAATTTTCTCTGAGAAAAGTCTTCATGTACATGTGTGTATCAGATCCAATGAAAGAAAGTGCATCAGAATAGTAGAATGTTAAGTGCTACCGTACTTGTAAAGTTATGAAAATACTGTGGAATATAATAACCATCTGTAAATATCACAATTGTACTATGATGTTGGCCACCATGGTTTGAAAATGATTAACTAGTGAAAGTAGAATAAATAAAGTTGTTCAAGTGCATATACACAAAATAAAACATATTCAATGTACGCGGGTATGTTAAGGCGTCCCATGGAATATTACGTCAAAAATTTGCCGCGAAATAACGTAACATCATTTGACGTCATATATTCCGTGTCGTCAAGTACTGTAGCAACACAGTATTTCAATTAATTTTTATGATATTTTGTAAATTCAAAGGATGAAAATTATCAGTTATAAAAATTATTGTACTAACTCAATCGCTTACACTCCGTCTATTCAACATACATTTGAGAAGACCAACAATCTACTCAGTGCACTTTTTGACCCCCTTGCGTTTTTAGGGAATTCTGTGTTACTGAGAAGCTTGAGAAGCGATGGAAGGTGCGATGCGACAGTTTACACAGCGGGTGATAAGAAAAAATGAGAAAACGGTGGGTATTTATTAAAATTACATGACAACAGAGATGCTGCACAAAGAAAATATCCTAATATACTCAATCATATATATTATCAAAGACTAAGCTATTCAAAAAGGTACGAAATCATTCTTTTATGTACCTTGTTTACAGTACACTGGCGGCGTACACATGTGTCATATGATGCATGTGTCGTATATGTATTATTGCAGCAATGCTGTGAAAAAGTATGGTTGTAACGCTATTGTTATTACATGTACTTTATTTTCCATATTATCAGTGTCTGCTACGATAAATAATTTAGATACAAGCAAATCCATGACAAAGGTAAATTTTACGAGGAGAAAAAAATGGGGGAAGGGGGATGGGGGTGGGGCTGATGTTGGACATGCATGTGTACTGTTTAAGTATGTAACAATGAAACTTCTAAGTATTGTACAGTTTATATCACTTTTTTTATTCATTTGTATTTCAGGCTGATGAAAATTACATACTTAATCATCTCATTAAAATAAAAACAATGTGTTGGCACTGGATCAGTGGTGGATGCTGCATTAGCCCAGAATCATAATTGAAAGAACTTTTCAATTACCAGGTATATATATTAATTCAATTTTCTTAGAGACTTGAATATAAACATTTCTTCCCATATAGATTTATACACATATTCCATTCTTTATTGTTGAAATTTGATATAAATCTAGATCTATCTGTGAATATTGTCAGAAAAAATCTATAACTGATAACATTATTACATTATTTGTGTCATTTTAATTTCTTTTAAGTTCTAAAAATTGACCTGTGAAGTAGTTTAACAGTACACTAAACACCTTAAAAGGTTCTATAAGAAATTTTAATACCAAAGAATTATTCATTCTGACACTTAAATTTGAATTTTACTCTAATTTCAGAGATTTGCCTTTGGAAGTAATATAACTTTACCCGAATGCCAGCAAGAAGATGTCAAGTGTCTCACTCTTGTCAAATGTTAAAAAAGGGTCAATAAAGATCTTTTATTGTAAAGAAGTACATATATTTGTATTATATTTAATCCTAAACTATGAAATCAAATATTTGGAGTCTTTCTCATTCTGATGTCGTTAAACATAGGGATATCATTCTGTTTTCTTTTAAATATGGGCTCTAGCCGCAGTACCAGTAGCTAAGCTTGGGCAAAACAAAGTGAATCATTTCATGATACAAGGAAAATGAGTTCAGAAGCTGAGGACATTCGAATGGCAATGAAGGAGGTAGAATGCGAAAAAAAGATTAACTTCCGGCAGCTCGCAAAAAAACACCTCTTGAGGGAGGACACTTTTTACTGAAATGAGAAATTTTAGAGGAAAAGTGTATGCTTTAGCAAATATGGCAGCTACGCCACAGTCTTTGTTATACAAGAATGACATGTTACTCTTACAAAGTTACAGTACTAATGCATCATGGTTTTCACAGAGATATTCAATTCTTGTGATAAAGGATGCCATTTTTGATGTACATGTACAAAGGAGTTTACTTCTATCACCTGTTAAATACAGAGCTGCTGAGTTATTCATTTTGTTTATTTTTGTGTCCTCTGTATCATGTTCAAGACTGCACATGCAGGGTGATATGGCCTATCATTCATGAATGAAATACTGCGCTTTTATAAGTTCAAGGGAGTCGATGAAGGAGTTTGATTGATGTGACATCATTTAGATTCGCGTATATAACTGGAGGTTGGGTTGGTCTAAATATAACCAAGGATTTCATCGTAAATTGAGGGGAAAAAAGCTGATAGATGGAACGCCCCCCCCCCCCTCCTCTCGCGATTTAGAAAAAAATTAACAGCTGATTATGCTCATGCGAAAAATCCAAATAATACGTTGTGAGAAAATAATGAATATTATTGGCAGACAAAGTAAAAAACATTGTCGATGATGGCGAGATACAGGTTTCAATTAAGTATACATGTAAATACAGATTTATCTCGACAGTGTGGAGGTTTCTCCTTTCGGTGCCCCTGACTTTTGAATGAATTAATGTTTTTCCGAGAGGAGAGGGAAAAGCAGTTACACGCCACTTGCATACATTGTGGAGAGCATGGCCGGTCATGATTATGCGAGATTGATACATAATTATAGTAGTACTGATCATATCTATTTCCTCGAATCTGGATGCGGTTTTTTTTTCTTTTTTCGGTCTCTTCATCTGTCGTATTTCTACCGTATGTAACATGTAATTAATGAAGGCATTACGAAATCAATATGTTTCAAGTAAAGACCCTAACCTAGGATTCCATTTACAACTTGTATGTTTCAGTGCTATCACCCCCCCCGGCCAACTAAAAATATATTAGCTAGTAATACACCCCCCCCCCCTCTCTCTCTCTCTTTCTCTCTCTCTCTCTCTGAACCCCTGCATAACGTCCGATCTGCACTCGATTATGGACCTGTATTATCGGCAGCATAATTTAAAGTGTAACAATGAAAATAAAAAGGCTTCCTGGGCGACGAAAAGTAATTTCAGAAGTCTCTCGACGCTGCATCTGACCCCTCCTCCAAGCATTCTGACAGAAAGAAAAAAAATGAAACGAATGGATAGTAAGTACAAATGTAAGAGAAAGACAGTATAGCTTTGTAGTGCCCGCATAAAAGCTATAAATATAGTGATAAAATAACAAAACCGTTAATTAAAATGATGCAAAATTAAATTGAATGAATTTGCTTGAAAATCAACAGAAACTTGAAAAAAAAAACATTGTCACAGATAAATATTGCAATTGCTGTTGAACAAACGAAAAAAAAAGGCGGAGGGGCGCACAAAGGGTTCTTGAATGAAGAATAAAATCTACTGCATTATGTCATGACTTCCATTGGATTTGCACATTACTTAATGTCTTCATCAAAATATTAAAATTAATATTGACATTATACACTTCAAATTCTTCAAGAAAAATTAATAGCAATTCTCTGTAAGGACCAACATCGATCGGCACGGCATGACATGGATTTTGATGATTTTCGGTATAATGGGTATATATTAAATACTGACGACAAAAATGACACTTTTTGGCCAATGTGATCTGTGGTTGCCATGGTAACGAGGTCATTCTATTTATAGTACTGTTGGAACCATGAAATAAGCCATCTCCGGAGACTTTGTTGCCATGGATACCACTGTAACAGCTTGTTCATCTTTATATATTCTATTCTTCCTTACTTCCATTCTTACTTAGTACACTTAGTTATGTGATATTTATTACCGGAAGCTTATTGTATTAAGTCAAAATAAGTCAAAATGAAGCGAAAAATAGAGGTGAAAATAAGGGCCAATTTAGTGTGTTTTCGACCATTTTCAATCTTAAATACCACAAAAGGCACCAATAGGAGACCAATCATTTTCATCAAAGGAAACATATGTTTATTGACAAATAAAATGAACCAAAAATTTGAGTGGGTATTTTAAGAGTTTTACCTAAATTCTGTCGCCAAAGACCGCGATAATTCGACGATACAATAGCGATAACGATAGAAGTACATTTTTGTGATTGGGATTATTAGATATCGATGACACGATGATACGATTCGATTATGCGATACCAATAATTCGATTGTCGATTGTACGATTTAATGATTACAATGTAATCATAGCAATGTTGCTATTATACTATTGCGATGACGATGAGTTAATATTAAGGTTGCGAAGTCACGATGGCAATGAAGCGACAATATGATTGTTGATGACGGGAAGTATAAATTCGATATGACGACGATAGTAAAATTGCGAGTATATGATGGCGAAAACCCGACGATTCGATAACGAGGACACGATGTCAGAATGGATGATAAAACGATTCACCTAGTAGTGCAAAACAAGATACTTTCCTCTAGACAAAAGTTGATTCCACGACATAACTTGAGGAAACCAAATAGAAGTGTAGTGTAAACAATTAATTCATTCCCTGCAATTTCAAGTGTCCTCTTTTTTTAAGTATTTAGTAAAATGTAGGCACATTTCTTCGAGGGAACCAGACTGCATGTAACATATTTTCCAACATAGAACTGGCCTATAATTTCCTTGGTCGCATATACATGTATTTAATGTCAGTCGGTGAAATTTTGATTCTTTAGGGTTTGATTTCATTTCATGTGCTTTGATAAAAGACCATTTTATTCATCTTGGTATATAATATCTACTGAATAATTGCTGATTTATCTGCCTTTACATGCTCGTTCGCGTTTGACTTCGTTAAGTTCTCTCTTTAAGGAAAAGTCTCTAGTAGGAGATACAGCAGAAAGGCATATTACATTGTTTAGATTTAGGATTTAGGATCACTGATGAGGGTTGAGTACCCGAAACGTGCATGTCTGGTCCACGTTGCCAATTTATTTGTTCTTAAATGATGCTATTCAATTTGAAGACGTTTACATTGATAGGTAATAAAGTGAATGATATGAAGTATTATATTATAGATCACACATATATTTGTATCTTATTTCTGATTAAATCCAACCTAAAGGAAAAATTGTGGGGATGTCCAAGGGTTTTGTGGTCATGTCAATGTATATGATGTGATCACACTTACCCATTCTTTCCCGTTGATATCAGCTCCGGCCTGTATCAGTATCTGTACTATCATTGTATGCCCTCCTCCTGCTGCATTATGTAACGGAGTACTCTGATCCTGTATCGATGGCAGATTAAAAATGCAAATATTTCGAAGAATATAAATAGTTGCTCTTTAGTGTATTAGCATAAACTAATTGCACTTATTCCTTACGATATGACAATTATATTTGTACATATTTTAGTATGATAATAACATTACCAAAGTGTGAAAAATAAAATATTGTGAAACATGTAAATGTATATGATATAACCACACATACACTTTCCTTCACATTGACATCAGCCCCGGCCTGTATCAGTATATGTACTATCTCTATATATCCTCCATATACTGCATATTGTAACGGTGTACTCTGATACTGTATCAATAAGAGTTAAAGATGCACATAACTCGACACGAACATTTCCTTACAAAAAGAATGAATGCAGTGCAATGAATTACAAGGAATTTAAAGGACATACATTTAATCATATGCAAATTAGTTGTATTTTTCTAGAAAAGAAGAGATATTTCGTTTAAAAACGAACTTTAAGAAGCCGATCGCAAACGAACATAAGAGTACGTACAAAAAAATGTAATGACAGATAAAAAAAGGAAGCATTTAATATATGAACAACATATACAAAGATTGAAAGAATAAACATGTATTTGAACATATTGAATAGATAGTACCTCCAAGAAATCTTCAAGAGTCTTAATGTGAACGCATGAAATATGTTAAAATGGCTATACAAGACCAAATTAAGCCAAATGTCAATATCAATGTGATTATTATTCTCTTCAGATTAACATCCTGCACAAGTTCAATACTAATTGTCGCACTTGACATTGGATTCTTAGAAATAATACTATTACGTTGGCATAGAAGTCAGTCGATTCTTTAGGGTTGAATTTCATTTCTTGTGCTTTGATAAAAGACAATTAATCAATATTGGTATATAATGTCTACTAAATAATTGCTGTTTTATCTGCCCTTACATGCTCGTTAGCGTTTGACTTTTTTAAAATTTTCTCTTAAACGAAAAGTTTCTAGTAGGAGATACAATAGGAATAAAATTGATAGGTAATAAATGGAATGATATGAAATGATATATAATTGATCACACATACATTTGTATCTTATTTCTGATTAAATCCAACATAAAGGAAAAGGTGTGGGGATGTCAAAGGGTTTCGTGGTCCCTCCACGTTTACCAGAATAAAAAAAAAATATGTTCTTATACTTCAATTTTGGTGTCAGAAATAAATATTGTATCGGCAAAAAATAAAATGTCATTTTAATGTTCTTCTACATTGTCTAAACATTCTATTTGCGTGTAGGGAACATTTCGTTCTTAAATTTTCGATTGAGGAAATATCACTTATTGATAGAATAATACAGGTACATGTAGTTATGTTTTGTCATATATTTGAATATTTTACTTTTTTTGTTTTGTGTACATATTCAAATATATTGATAAACAAAAAAAAAATATTTACAAATGTAACTGATGTGACCACGCATACCTTATCCTTCACGTTGACATTAGCTTCGGCCTGTATCAGTATCTCTACTATCTCTCTGTATCTTCCATATACTGCATGGTGTAACGGAGTATTCCGATCCTGTATCAATGACACATTATAAAGATTATCATGGACTCTTGTGAGGAATATGCAAGACGTTTTTGGGCAAAGAAAGAGGATGTACCGTTCGACACCCTTTCCGAATGGTGAAAATCCATCAGAGGGTTACTTTGATCTAGAATTTACCGATTGAAATCAACTATGAACACCAGATTGGAGTCTCTATTTAAAGACCCTCATGTTATCACAGAGCTTACCGACCTCCAAGAAAAGTATATATCATCACACCAGCGGTCAAAGCCTCAAATAATTATATATTTATTTGCAAAAATTATTATTTCGACAGTTTAGTTAATGAGTTGGGTTTAGATTGGACACTTGGAAATCCCACTTGCACCCCAATAAACATTTCTGCCTCTGAAATAATAGATAAACACAAATCACCTCTTGCTTCCTTTGGCTTCAACACTAACAATTTATATTAAGATCTACCATAATTATACTGCATACCTAACATGCATAAGAATCCGTACGAACAACGTTTCATCGCTGGTTCCTCAAAATGTCCTAAAAAGTATGTATCGATCTTACTCACCAAAGTTCTATCTGAAATCAAATCTGGGCTGCAAAAATTTTGTTCGACAGTATGTTCTCGCAGTGTTATCAACCAGCTTTGGATTTTAAAGAATTCGAAGGAACTGTTAGAACATCTGAATTCCACTCATTTTAGTAGAGTCAATTGGATCAAAGCCTTTTATTTTTCGACACTTTACACTACATTTCCACATTCTAAATTGAAAGAAAGACTTGCAAAAATCATAAGTAATGCGTTTACAAGTAAAAACGTTATTATATATGTTTTTCAGATGTTAAACTTTCTGATCGACAACAGTTCTGTGGTGTTTGGAGGAAAGATATTCCAGCAAATTGTCGGAATTCAAATGGGGACCAATTGTGTCCCATTCCTTGCCAACATTTTCCTGTACTCGTACGAAGCTGAATTCATTCAATCTTTGGTCTATGAAGGGAAAAAATACTTAGCATCTGACTTCAACTTCACTTACAGATACAAAGACGATGTGGTGTCCATCAATAATCCAAAATTCGCGGATTATCTGAGCAGTATCTATCCTTCAGAGCTAGAAGTCAAAGAAACAACAGAGAGAAATAATTCAGCATCCTATTTGGACATGATGTTGTCCTACGACTCTGATGATCGCACGAAAACCTCACTATATGACACACGTGACGACTTCAATTTTAGCATTACAGACTTTCCTTTTCTGAGTAGCAACATCCCTTCATCGCGTGCTTGTAGTGTGTTCATATCTCTTTTGATATGCTATGCCAGATCAAGTACCAAATAAACGGGTTTTGTTCTGAGAGCTAGGCGTCTTTCAGATAAGTTTCGCAGTCAGGGATATGTTTGTGACCGACTAACAACCTCACTGAGGAAGTTCTACGGTCGATATGGGGAACTCGCCATACACTTTGATGTCGCACTCTCAAGAATGGTGGATGATATTATGTCATAGACCATTTGAACCATCCAACCGAAGATTGTACTCTATGTCTTCCGAAATGGAAGTATCCGGATGTGAAAGCTCTACCGAATTGAAGCGGCGGGTGTTGCATGCAAGTAGGAGATGCTTACTCTTCCTGGGCACCTGGTCTCTCTCCCATTTTTGGAGTTCGCTTCCTTGCATATGGTGGAGGTTTTTGTTTGTTTGCTAAGTTCCTGTTTTATCCTGATTTTGTATGCCTTCGGTTTCTGATTTTCTGAGTTATCGATTTTGCGCTGTATAAAGGGATATGGTCATTATCCATATTTGTCGAGCAAATAATTCGAAGATAATAAAAAGTTGCTATATAGTGTATTAGAATAAACTAATTGCACTTATTCCTTACGATATAATAATTATGTTTGTAAATATTTCAGTATGATAATAACATTGCCAAAGTGTGAAAGCTTAAATTTTGTGAAACATGTGAATGCGATTAATGTGATCACACATACCACGTTCTTCACGTCAACATCAGCCCTATTCTGCATGAGTATCTGTACTATCTTTGTGTGTCCTTCATATGCTGCATGATGTAACGGAGTTTCCTGATACTGTATCAATAACAGATAAAGATGCATATAATTCGACAAGGACTTTTTCTATACAAAAAGAATGAATGCAGTGCAATGAATAACAAGGAATTGAAAGGACATACGTTTCATCAAAATAATAGCAAAATCATAAACGAGATGTTGGGAAGAGTACTATTGTGAAACTTAACGGGATGTGACCACACATGGATGGTCCTTACTGCAAATTCTTCTGTTCTTATATGATGTTATTATACCTCTACTGATTTTTTTTCTATATAAAAAGAGACTCATTAAATTTAACTAAATCACTGAAAATCGCCTGATAAGACTATTTCCCTGCAAAGGGGTGTATTAGTTGAGAAAACTATTTTCCTAGAGAGTTAGTTTCAAAATGGGGCAGAGCTTTTTTAGGGGTGTGTCAGTATCAGCCAATCAGCGCCGTTAAAGATAGATCGGATGACGCTATTAATACGCAAGCAAAGTAATCCGCCTCCTATCCGTTTAGCACATAAATTAATCCGAAATAAAATAAAGCAATCAAAAATTAAACATATATGAGTATGATAAATGATGTTTCTGTTTATCTTAATATCATCAAAAACTAATATTTTTCGTTACTCAGTCATTCAGTCGTGAAGGCAAGGCAAAATCATTAGAATTTCCATTGGAACCAAGTGAACATATGTTTGTTTCAGTTTAATGTTTGTTTCGGTATAATAAAACAGTTAAAGTATACCATTGAGGGAGTTAGCACGATTCTGGTTCTCCGAGACCAGACCTATTTCCCAAGGCGAAGCTTCATGTAAAGTAGTACACTGATATTGCGTCAGTAAGGGATGCTTTTTCAAAATAGTTCGACAGAAAATAGTAGTTTTACATACCATAATAATTAACACAGTGAAATAAATGATTCCGAAAGAAGATTCACTTCATTATCATTATAATATAACCATGAACGAGAAGTGTAGATGGGTTATTATTGTTAAACTTGAGAACTGTAGATTGGTAATTATTGTTAAACTTACAGACGAGGAATAAGTACCCGAAACATACACGTTTGGTTTATGTTGCAAATTTGATCTTTAATGATGCTATGGATTTCAACCCATTTGGTGAATGTCACTTATGTTGGACAAGGAGTTTCCGAGGGTACAAGTAGCCATGTATCCTTTCCGATCAATTACTGTTGAACCTTTCTTCAAACTCCAAACTCAATAGAAAATCTGTTCACAAAATGTTCTCAAAGCTTCTGAAATGTTGGACCTGTAGCATCATATCCAAACAAATCTGCTACGTCTTTCGGTATTTTCTTTGGGGGGGGGGTGAGGGGTCGGGAGGGGCGCATAATTTTTACACTGTTTGTCCATATTCCATCATTTGGATTGTGGATCACTGACGAGGTTAAAGTACCAGAAAATACATGTCTGGTCCATTCGGCTTGATATATTCTGTTTGGAATCAATGAAATTGGTAAGGGTTTCGGATCAATGGAATTGTATATATCAATTGACGTTTTATCGAATTTATTAAAGGTAGCGCTATTTACAATTACTTCCTGGTCATTCGGTGATGCAGCAGCCAAAAAGATTGAACTTTGGATTGGCTATGGACTATAATTTTAGACCTACGTACTTTGATACTTCCTCTGGAAATGTGAAATCCAATGATGATTAATATATGAAATATCTGTACAGTGCATTTTGACAGCGCCACATACAATACATTCTACAATGCCTTCTGCATTTGCATCGGAGTTAGTTCTGATGGGTACTTCTGTAATGTTTTTTCATAAGACAAGCTGTCAAGTCGTGTAATTATACAGTTGTGTCAAGCTCTAGGTCTGCTTGTGCATTTTTTCCTTTCGTTTGAGAAAGGGATATTTTGTTTTGTTTTGTTTTTGTTTTTTTTTTTTAAAATAGACCCTGAATTGTCCTTTTTGGAATCTGGATACGGTTTTCGTTTTTGGCCTACCTTAACTCAATAAAATGATACTATGAATTTGAATATTTAATCCAGTTTGTGAGTGTCGCTGCTGATTTTTACCCCGAGGGCGTATAAAGTCGTGTCCGCTCAACCTCTACTGGTTTATTCAAACATATTCTGAAATTCAAATTGTTTAAAAGCTTGTATAGAAAGGAGTAGGAACAGTAACTTGCCATTTCGGCCCTATTTTCATAGTTTTCCATATATCCAAAATATTCTAGTTTATAAAATGTCAAATGTATGGTGATTAGAAATTAGCAAAGGCTTTTCTGATTTCACAGTTCTACATACTGAAAAATACGTCGCTTAAAACGTCTAAAAATGTTGAAATAATTGAAAACATCAATAAATGAGCGAAATTTCGATACGGGATTATGAGATGAAGAGTCGCTCCAGGCCTTGCCAATGAATATTTTTATGCCAATGTATTTCTGATCGGCCTTTTAATCAGCATAAAAATATCGTGGTCGAGGCCTGGAAAGTAGAGGAATTTTGAAAATTTGTGTGTAAAAAAACTTTGTTCATGTCATTTAGGACAAATGACGTCAGAACATTACGTAATGCGCATGACGCAACGAGGGATCAAACATTGAAGTTATGATTAATAATTCGTTTATCAACATCATTTTTCGTCGAAAATATGAGGCCGATTTGAGGAGAAAACGGACCTACCTCCAAACCTACCTCTAAACAAGAGCCCCATGGGGCAAAACTCTCACCTGAAAACCAAGTACACTCTAACCACACTTACAATGCATAAATAAAATTATTGTAGTTGTACTTTTGAAGTTTATATATTGTTTTCATTTTCGTGCTTAAACATCGACGGCGGGTGCGGCTAGCAAACAGGGGGTGCTTACTCCTCCCGGGCACCTGGTCCCACCTCTAGCTTGCTAGGGGTCCGTCGATGCTTAATTTTGTACTCTGTTGTGAGTGCTGTTGAGATTATCGTCAGGATCTTCTTTAACTCATTTACCAGGATAGATCCAGATTGTAGCGTTCAAATGAAAGTATTTATAGATACCATTAGGATGTGTAGTAAATAAAACTCTTGTATATTTAGGTAAATAAGTTTCCTATCACTTTTTATTCTGAAAAAAATTAATAAAACTGAAGGAAAAAACAATTTGAAACGAATTTAGATTCCTAAATGCATCAAATATGAAGTAAACGAGTGAACAAAACCATATATTAATAGAGTAATTCAAAGAAAATGTTATCAAACATTTTTACAAAGTGAGAAAACATGTCAAAAACGTAAATAGATCCTCTTTAATGTATAAGAATAAACTAATTGCACTTATATCTTATGAAAGAATAATTATAAGACTACGTAAAGGCAGTTACAAAAAGGCAGCATTTGATATATGAACATCATATACAAAGATTGATAGAATGAACATATTGAATAAATTGTACCTCCGAGAAATCCCCAAGAGTCTTAATGTGAAATTCATTCCATCATGATATTTTGTCGTGGAATCAAAATAAATCAATAATCGGGCAATCATGCCTTGGCTTTCTTATCATCACCATCAAAACATTTAGTGATCGCCATATCAAAATCGTACAATCGTCATCGTTTCATCACTATCGTAATATTAACATCTGATCATTATGTTTGAGCAATTGTATTATTTTGTTATAGACAGGCGTCTGAAAGCCCTTTTGGGATGTTACGCTGGCGATGATACGAATTTAATATTTCAATAATTCATTTGACGATACGATGAAGGTCTGTGACGATATTGAAATTACGTCTACATATCTTTCAGTATGGTAATAACCATACCTTATTTTTAAAAAAAGCTTGAATGCTAAAATATTGTGAAACATGTAAATGTAATTGATGTGATCACACAAACCGTATTTTTCACGTTGACATCAGCTCCAGCCTGTATCAGTATTTGTACTATATCTGTGTGTCCTCCTGCTGCTGCATTATGTAACGGAGTACGCCGAAACTGAATCAATGACAGATTACAAAGATGCTAATGATTCGAAGAAAATAGATAGTTGCCCTATAGTGTATTAGAATAAAGAAATTGCACTTATTCCTTACCATGTAATAATTAATTATATTTTGTATCTATTTCAGTATGATAATAACATTACCAAAAAGTGAAAGCTAAAATATTGAGAAACATGAAAATGTAATTGATGTGATTACACAAACCTTATTTTTCACGTTGACATCAGCCCCGGCCTGAATCAGTATCTGTACTATCACTGTGTGTCCTCGCTCTGCTGCATTATGCAACGGAGTATTCTGATACTGTACCAATAAGAGATAAAGATGCTCATTATTCTACTCGAACTTTTTCCATACAAAAAAGAATGAATGTAGTGCAATTAATTACAAGGAATTTTAAGGCCATACATTTAATCGTATGCAATGGGGTTGTATTTTCTAGTAAAGTAGAGATATTTTTTTTAAAAACGAACCCAACGAAGCCGAACGCAAAGAACATAAGAGTACATAAAGGCAGATAAAAAAGGGAGCATTTAATATATGAACATCATATATAAAAAGTATAAACCCTCCCGCGAGGGGTTTGACAGTAAGTGTTTTGAATATATTTCCCTGACATTGTCGCCATAGCACTTCCTATATAGACATAACCATGATAACCTGAGACAGTGCGTGAGTTTTATATATTTTCATTTTCATGCTTGGACATCGGCGGCGGGTGCGGCTAGCCAACAGGAGATGCTTACTCCTCCCGGGCACCTGGTCCCACCTCTAGCTTGCTAGGGGTCCGTCGATGCTTAAGTTTGTACTCTCTTGTGAGTGCTGTTGAGATTATCGTCAGGATCTTCTTTAACTTATTTACGCCCGCCAAAATGGCGGGGTATATGGTGATGCACATGTCCGTCCGCGTGAACGTACGTCGGTCCGTTCGTCCATCCAACCTGTTATTAATGGATACAAGTTTTTAAAGGAAAACATTTTCATATATTCAATTCATTTCCTGGAAATAGCTTTTACATTAAGAAATACAGGTCGAGTCGCTTAATATGGGTAATGTCGCTGAAAAACGTGCAGAGAGCATACCCCCTCTCCCCTATTCAACAACGAAAATCAATCGGTTGCTTTTACTAAGATTCTTGATTCTTCGATTCATGTACGGATCCATAGGACTAAGCACCTCCGATCGAGAGCTTCCAATTTTTACCGTCCATCGAAAGTGCTTTGAATTTTGATTCATTATTTTGTTTTTATTGACAAACATCAAGTAATAGCTGCAACGACAAGTTTCTCTTGACTAAATACGGAACAAAACGTTTTCATAGTGCATTTCTCATGTCTCGAAGCCTCCATGCATTTCATATCAAATCAGCTGCCTTTGATATATATGATAATTTTCCTGGACTAGATAATACACTAGTATAGCCTAGTTTTATACCACTTGGCGAGTGTCACTGCTGGTGGACAAGGAGTCCCCGAGGGCACAATGTCATGTAGCCAAGTTCGATCAATTTCGGTTGATCGATTCTTCAACGCATTCTAAATTTCTGTTATCAAAATTTCTTGAAATTTCTAAAAAGTGGGTCCTGTAGCATCATATCCCACCCATCCTGCTACGTCTTTCGGTACACTTTTTCGACATAGTAACTTTTATACTTTTTTGGCATATTACATTGTTTAGATTTAGGATCACCGATGAGGGCTATGTACCCGTAACGTGCATGTGTGGTCCACGTTGCCAATTTATCTGTTCTAAAATGATGCTATTCAATTTGAAGACGTTTACATTTATACCACTTGGTGAGTGTCACTGCTGGTGGACAAGGAGTCCCCGAGGGCACATGTAGCCAAGTTCGATCAATTTCGGTTGATCGATTCTTCAACGCAATCTTAATTTCTGTTATCAAAATTTCTTGAACTTTCTAAAAAGTGGGTCCTGTAGCATCATATCCCACCCATCCTGCTACATCTTTCGGTACACTTTTTCGACATAGTAACTTTCATACTTTTTTTGGCATATTACATTGTTTAGATTTGGGATCACTGGTGAGGGTTATGTACCCGAAACGTGCATGTCTGGTCCACGTTGCCAATTTATCTGTTCTAAAATGATGCTATTCAATTTGAAGACGTTTAAATTTATCCCACCAATTCTGCTACGTCTTTTGATACATTTTTGGACATAATGATTTTCATACATTTTGGCCATATTACATTGTTTAGACTGAGGATCACTGACGAATGTTTATTACCCGAAACGTGCATGTCTGGTCCATCCTGTAAATTTATTAGGTTTTAAATGATGCTATTGAATTTAAAGACGTTTAACAATTTCTAATAGCTTTATTCAATTTCAATAGCAATACCGAGACAGGTTTGAGTATGAAATTTACATGAATTTTGATTATGACGTAAGAATACCTGCGAACTAAGTTCAACTAAAGCATTACGAATGTGTCTGTTCTTCGGATGCTGTTTATACTTTTCTTAAAAACTTATGATCAATGTTTTAGAGGTTTTTAAAAGTAGGTCAAACGCAAAGGTCTGAGTCACAAGGTGAAAAGTTCATGGTATCCTTAAAAATGCCATGTCATACGGAATACAGGTATCAAAATTAATGTCAACGCCCAACAAAGGTATGGGATTTGACACTAAAAGTAGAATATACAGGCAGACGGACACACAGATGGACAGACAGACAAAAGAAATGATCACTGAGTGTCGTTATGCTTCGCAAGCAACCAAAAGAAAAATTGAGTCGCAGAACAGGTTTACTCCTTATTCAAGGAGAAATTAACCCGCGTTAAGAATCAGGGTCTGGCTAGGTCTACGTAGGTTCGTTCCTTTCTGTATTCACTGCATACAGTACGTCCATCGCTATCTTTGTCTATCGTATCCTATCCTATCAGACATCGCGCATCAGACATCAGGCATCAGACATCGCGCATCGTACATCAGACATCGCGCATCGTACATCAGACATCACGCATCGTACATCAGACAACGTACATCAGACATCGCGCATCGTACACCAGACATCGTACATCAGACATCCTATCGTATCATATCAGACACTCTATCAGACATCGTATCAGACACTCTATCAGACATCGTATCAGACTTCATCAGACACCCTATCAGAATCTGATTAATCAGACATGTTTATCGTATCACGCATCCTACTACGCTTCGCGCGTCGTATCAGACATTGTTATGTTGGTAAAATAAGATTAAATCTTGGTTGCCTCAATAAAAGGAAATACAACCTCGCTCTTGATAGTATCTAGTATAATTAAAACAATCTCTTTACTAAAAACCAAGCATCTCAGTTCTGTACGATCCGGCGTTCCGCAGTGGAACACCCCCCCCCCCCCCCACTTGTCAACGTCTGATTCTGAATTTGGTCAACACAAAGAAGACTGAATTGGTTCGAAGGACATGATAGCAACATTCAAATTCATCATTTTTTCTATCACGCAATATTCACATGTATTCAGATTTTTTTTATCCCAGGTTTGTCGGATTCACTATTTGATGTAGACTGTCACTACTTTTCTTTCTCCAATGATATCCCTCCTGTAATTAAGGAGCACCCAGTTGGTTTAACTGGTAAAAATATTTCCCTAAAGTGTAAAACCTAATGTATCTATACTGCTTTTATCTCAGCTAAAACCCAATAGTAAAAGGGAAGTAAAATGTTTCCTGTTTTGATAAAACACTAGGGTGGGACAGGTAATGGAGGGTATGTACAGTTGGCCAATGTCTAGTTAGGTGTGGATGTTCATTGAAATTAAAAGTATAAAAATAACTGTGCTGTGACTATACATATTAGTAAAACAACTTTTATACATTTGGTAGGTGTGGGGTATGTAAAATAGATGCTGTCAGCATATCCTTTTAAGATGGTCTGATAAAATTGACATAAAAGGGCTATTTATTTTAAAAGGTCTTTGGTTAGCCTTAGTTTTTAAGAATATAATAACAAGGATTAATTAAATTAATGTAAAAAAAAAATAAAAGGATAATAATTGGCTATTTTAAAAGGTCCATTATGGAGCTAACCTTTATAGAATCTTTTCGTTAAGGGATAAAAGAATAACATAGATCTATATGTTTGCTTTTTAAAATTATTCTTTTACTAAAATAGCTGACCTCTCCCTGTGTAGTGCATAAATCATCCCACGAGCTGTTTGCTCTATTTTCCCCCTGTTCTTGTGGGTAATCCTGGAAACTGCAGGATGGGTACAGTCCACCGTAAGTTGTACCATTTTCTCATTGTCCTGTATGATGCCTTCTATAACTTGTTCCTCATGTGTTTCAGACAGGATACTTTTCAATTTCTGGATGTAAGGTTTCCTCTTTGTGTCCAAGACTTCACATTGAAAGAGGAAATGATGCATGTCTTCGCTTTCTTTCTTACATAGCTTACAGGTGTCTGAAATCCTCCCCCCTGAAAACTTTGCTCTATCGCACTGAAATCTGTATGTTCCTGTCATTAACTTTACTTTCACCATTGCCTTGTGAGCTTCGAATGGATTGTTCTTCACATTCTCCCAGACTGTGTGTGGTTTTCCTGGTTTTAGTCCTATTGTATCCAAAAGGTTCAGTGATGTTTTGCAATTAGCTTCTTCTACTAGGGAATCGTGCCAGAATTTTTTCACAGCTGTTTTATATTGAGTTTTCCATTGATTTTTGTTTGGCGGGGTTTCCAAAAGAGTAATAGGGCTTGGCAGTTCATATTTTTCATGAATTTGTACAAGTGTTGTGAACCAGCTGTTTGAGTTTCCATCTTTGTAAACAAGTTGTCTTTTGGCCACTCTATATTCCAATGAATCTTTGTTTTGGATAATATTTCCAAAGGTGCTGAGAAAGCGCAAGTGAATCAATCCTTCGGCTGGGATGGCTCCAATAAGGAGGTATACAGCAGCAGTTGGAGCGTTTTTAGGTAGACCTTGCAGTTGTTTAAGTGTTTTTCTTTGGAACATTTCAAGGCTGTTGATATCACCTTTCCTGATGGTAAGCATCTCAATACCGTGTAACATTCTTGGGATGACATAAGTCGTCCACATATTGAAAGTAATGATGGGGGATAGTCCGTTTGTCCCGTGCATCCCTGCCCCCATAAGTGCATACATTGTTTTCCTTGCTGTTCTTAACCTTTCCTGTATATCTGGCGTGTTGTTACTATTTCGTTCGATGCCTAGATGTTTGCTTTCCTCGACTTGTTGTATGATACTTTCTCCTAATTTCACCTCTTGTTCTTCTATTGAATCTTTCTTTTGTGGGTAAATGTGGACTATTTCGCTCTTTGTTGGATTTATTTTAAATCTATCTTTGCAGGCGTGGTAGTGTACAATGTTTGTGAGGGTCTGTAGAGCAGTTGTTTCTTTGTGGACAAGTGCAAGGTCGTCTGCACATGTCGGTGATGTTACATTTTCGCTCCCTATATAGGTTCCAATGCGTGCGTCTTCTAGGGCATACAAGATGTTGTTGTTAAACCTTTTATACATGGTTGTTGAAAGCTTCGCCCCTTGCCTTATGCCCTGTTTTATTTGTATCATGTTTGAAAGCTCTCCATTCCATTTCACTGTTGTATATGCCTCCTCATGAAGCGATTTCAATAAAAGCCATTGGTCCCCTTCTATGCCATCCAAATATAATTTTCTAAGTAAGCTGTCATGCCAGACAACGTCGAAGGCTTTTTCCGCGTCTAAAGTTTCTAAATATATACTCTCCCCCTTGTCCTTAGCTTCATTGATGCATTCAGTTATAAGAAGTGCAGCTATTAGAGGTGATGTATCTTCTGTAAAGCCCCTTTGAAGTTCATGTTGTGTAGGATTTAATATTGGTTCGATTTGTTTCTTGATTATACTTTCCAAAATTTTTCCTATTAAGGGTGTGACTGTGATCCCTCTATAATTTTGTGGTAGTGATTTTTCTTTTCCTTTTTTTAGCACGGGTGTGAGCACTCCAACCTTCAGTACTGCAGGTACCTCTTTTAGATCTATTATTGTATTTATAATTTCTGTGAGGATTGGTGCGATCTCGTTGATACAATGACATATATGTTCTGCTGTTATTCCTGCATGATCTGGGGATTTTCCTTTGTTTAAATTTTTGATTGTTTTCTTGATCTCTTCTACACTAATTTTTTCCATTTTTGGGGGTAATTCCTGGCATATATCCTCTATTACGATGACGTCCTCTTGTACTTGCTTTTTATGAGTTACGTTGAAGTTTGCTTCAGGTTTTGGTTCTGCGAGCTGTTCGAAATAAACCTGCCAGCCTTCTATAATATTGTCTGTTGTGAGGTATTCCAAATCGTTTACTATTATCCTATCCGTCTGCTTTATACTTGTTTGTCTTTGTTTATTAACTAATTTAAAGAAGGTTTTTTGTTGGTTCTTGAAGTTGCTAGATATTTCATAATACAGGTTTTCTTTTTCTTTTGCTGCATCTTGTCTTTGGGCTTTCCTTAGTCTTTTCTTTGCAAGTATTTTGTTCTTAAATGAGATGTTGTTTTTGTCCTTTGAGGAGCCTTCTTTTTTCCAGATCCAATGTGCTCTTTTTGCATGAACAGCTGCATTTTTTATCGCTGGTTTGAACTGTTTTCTCTTTTTCTGTCTTGTAATCTTTTTGGTTTTTGAGCTTCCGGATGCTTTCTCTTCTGCTGATTTTAGTACATTCTGTATTTGCTTTAGTGCGTCGTTGGTTTCAAACATCGATTTTGGTGTTTGTATGCGCTGCAATCCTTCTGCTATTTCTCTTTCGTATATATCTATGTCACACTTTTCCCAGTTTGGTTTTTTCATAGTCGTCTGATTGTTGTCATTTGTTTGCATCTTTTTGTTTGTGTCTTGGTCTTTAAAATTGATGTTTATTGTACATGAGAGCGGTGCATGATCCGATACATTTATGTCATTGCAGTTCTCTTCAATCTGATCAGCTGATATTACGTTATGTACGTCTTCGCTGTAGAGGATATAGTCTAGTTTGGCCATGTTTACTCCGTTATGGTGTGAGAACGTGCTTTCTCCTTTCGGGTTTTCTTTAACGAGTAGGTTTTTTTCCTTCATAAATTTCCTTAATTGTAGGTCTTGTTTATTTGGTGGTTCTCTATGTAATGAGGCATTCATGTCTCCACATATGATGATGTTATGAGTGTTGCCAAATCGGACTATAATTTCGTTGATTTCGTCTAATATTTCCTCATAATCGTCCTTTGTGTGTGTCCCCCTACATGGCATATATGTATTGATAATACACCATTTGTTATTTTTTGTGTTAATTTCTATAACCTGTACCCGGTGTCCTCCGTCTTGTTGTACAGTAATATATTTATCGATCTTTTCGTTCCACAGTATAGCTATTCCTCCGTGTCCTCTTGATCTTTCCTGTGGTAGTAGTTGGTCATTCATATCAACTGATTTCGCAAAACCTCTATGATCTGGTGAGAATTCGGTTATCAAGTGGTGTTCATAAGTGTACAGCCAATGTTCCTGAATGCATAATATGTCTGAATTTTCCATAATTTGGTTGAGACACAGTTTATTTGATCTAAATCCTTCTAGGTTGAAGGTTGTTAGTTTAATGGAGTCGCTTAGTGTCGTAGAATCTGCCAGTTTGTGAGACCCATGTGTGGTGATTGGTATGGCTGGGCTATCCCTGCCACGCCTACATGGTTCACTAACTGTATCGGGTTGTGTAGTTGTTCTGTTGGCGATCTCCTGTGCATTATTGGTACGATGTATCCCGAGTTCATAGTTCTGTTGATAAGGGGTAGTTGCTGGATGTTCTGTAGTGGTATTCCAATTGGTCCTTGCTGTACTAGTGGCATAAACGGTATTGTATGAGGAATTTGGTTTTGTACCCTTGTTGTTATTGATACTTGTGGTGGGGGTGGGGTGGGTAAATTTAGCCTGCTCGCTCTGTTCTGCTGCTGTTGTTTTTGCCTCTCGTTCTGTCCATGCTTCGTCTTCTCTTGTTGTTCTTGTTCTATACATATGCCCGTGGTTGTCTTGGCACGGCCTTTTCCTAAAAAATGGGTGATGGTTGTTTGTTTTAGGTTTCTCGCGTCTTCTTTCATATTCAGTTTAGTCTCATAAGCTTGACTTTGATGTAGGTTTGCTTGTTTATGAGGCTTGTTAAGCACATTTTGCTTAAATCGTTCCTTTGTTCCTTCTGTCTTTTCTGCTTTTTCTTCTTTACTTGATCTTGTTTCTTTGCACCATTCTTTGTTAATCCTCGCTTTATTTGGGCTCTCTCTTTGCTCTATGTAATCCTGTTTATGTGCGATTTTTGTTGTGGCTATGCTTTCCTTTTCTAGTACTGCAATTCGTTGCTTTAAGTTATCTAATTCGAGCATCGTGATCCTATGATATATATCGTTTCTTGGGTCTGTATACGCACTTGGGTTGTTATTCCAATTTTGTATATCTGTTTTTCCATCGTCTCTACAGTACTCATGTGCAGCTGCTCTCATTTTATGAATTCTTATTGTATGTTTCTGTTCTGTTATTATATCCTCAAGTCTAGCTATTTCTGACAGTAATAGTGCTATTCTTCTTTCTGCTTCAATACAATCATGTTTTATTTCTGCCTTTTTAGTTGGATTCCTTTTCGTTACCTTCTCATTGTTGGAGCCTTTGCTATTTGATCTTGATTGCCTGTTCTCTTTATTTACATTTGTTTGCTTCTCCATAGTTTCATCTTGATAGGTCTCTAATTGTTGTGCATTTGTTTCCTGTTTTTTGGTGGTCTTTTGCCTCATATTGGTTTCATTATTCGGCAAGTTAAGCGTGGGAGGTTCTTGTTGATTTTCTATCGCTGTAGATTCATGTTCCTCTGTAGATTTTGTTTGTGTGTCATCTTCATTAGTGATCTCCTCCTGATCCATATTGTTCTTTCGGTTTCAATGCCGCTCGAAAAAACATGAAAATCGCATAGCACTAAAAGGGTTTAAAACAAAATAAAGGAAGCTGCCTGTTACCCATATTCACAAAGATCCATATGAGGGTGTAATGATCTCTTGAAACTTTAAAGTATCGGTAGACAATGGCACAAAACGAACGAGAATTTGACCCATATCTTAACCTACGACTTGGCCATTGACCATTCGCAACACAGTTCAAACGAAGTTACAAAAAGATCAGTTCATCAAGGACATCAGCAAGCAGATAAAAGGAAAAGACATTGTACTTCCAACAATATGTTAATGATGGTAAGTCAATTTCTTTCTGTTTTGGCAGTGGCTCCGGATACGAACGTTCGTATCTTTAGACCTATGTCTCGGCGTATGAACACAAATGGTAGGGTTCCTTTTTTTCAATGCATCGTGTGCTCAAATTGTATCTTTTTTGTGACATATTCTGAAAAGTTAAGTAAAAAGCACGGAGTTGCATCTACATGTACATATTTATTATCTCAAAACTTGAAAAAACTTCAACTTCCGCTGGAGCGACGGAACGTCAGTACGTGCACACAACAGCCGACAAGTGCGCATCTATTACTGATCAGTGGTCACTATAAAGTATAATGATTGAGAGCATAGAAAATAGCCTCTTGTCCCGGTTGCTAAATTACAGATGACGCAGAATAAAACTCGTATACCTTGATATGGTTACAAAAATCAACTTTTTATTGTTATGGACACATGACCTGAGTCACGTGACAGTTACAGACCAATCAGAAACATGTTCGTAAGCCGAGACATAGGTCGAAAGATACGAACATTCGTATCCGGAGCCACTGCCTTCTGTTTTAGTGGTTCCGGTAGTACAGGTATCGCCGATATAGTTCGAATCAAGGGCAACTAAGATTGGACCTTGAACACTCGGCCCATAGTAGGTCCACTCGGGCCCGTAGATGTAGGTCCACTCGGCCCGTAAACATATTAACAAACAGAAGGTAAATTGTTTTGAATAAAATATAAAACTAAAATCAATCGACCTTAAACATATTATTTTGTGTTCTTAATCGATGTGAAGGTTGTTTTTTTTTTGTTCAACAGATTGATGTTTTTACTTGTGTCTTGAGACCTAGCTCTATCAATCTTACTTCAGAGTTACAATAAACTTCAGTCACAAGAAATAAATATAGATACCATATATTCAAAATATACAAATTTTGTACTCTACGTGTCTACGGTTTCTATAATTAAATAAATAAATCAATAAAACATGGGCGAAATAAATTATGCGTTTGGAATCGTATTTTTCCTAAATTCTTTAAAAAAATATCTCTCTTGTCTTCCTTTCATAAACATAGATCTCAAAATATTTTAAGTTAACATACATCTCTTTAGAAACAAAGAGATATATGAGCTTTCATAAATATTATATTGTAGGTCCAAGTTATCTAAGTTTACGGGCCGAGTGGACCTACATTTACGGGCCGAGTGGACCTATAACGGGCCAAGTGTTCCATGGTCCGAGTGTTCCGCGGTCCGAGTGTTCCACGATCCGAGTTCACCTGTTACCTATAGTTCAGTATGTTTAATAATTGAGGTAAGGGGATGTCCCTAACATGCTGGACTGCATAGTGAACGGCCGGTGTTCGAGTCCCGTGCCGGGTACTTGCAAACACTTTATTATGCAGTTTTTTTTATTTGACATTATTTGAAATTATATATATTGGCACCACTTGATGGATTTCATTTTCTACTTATCATGTGATACAAATTCTACTTACTGCTTAATATCACTGTGGGGTATCACGTGATACACAAATGATATGTTCCACGGGAATCCCCTTTGATTGAACTAAGTTATACTGTCTAAATGTACTTTAAATGAATTTATTTTAGGCCTATCATATGGTCATTATTATCAATTAGGCATGGTCCATTTGATATTCAGGGGGGGGCTTGGGTTTTTTGTCGGAGCAAGATTATTTTTTTTGCCCCGGATCGGGGCAAAATTATTTTTTTCTTGCAAAGTTGGAGCAAGGAAATTTTTTTTACAAAGTGATGTCCATACATGTATTAAGAATGTTTGTGTTTTATCAATAGAAATTATTTATATTTTTACTCAAAACTCTAAATATTAATATATTAGTTTATTTTCATCAAGTTTTCAATTTTCACTTTTAAACAGAGATACATGTAAAAGATTTTTACAATACAATTCTCAATATTTGATATAAGGTACATCATGTATATAACATGTATAAGAGGGTCTGAGGGGAAGGTCTCCTAGACAGATTTTTAAATGTTACTGAGAATTGTAAATTGGTGAATAACTGAAGATCTCCTTCTAAGCTTACAGGAACATAAAATTAGACTATATGCAACATGTGCTAATAGCAATACATAAATATTGATTTAAGGAAGCCCTTTTTTCATTTACATACATGTATAACTTTTGATATCTTCAAATATATGAACTAAATGTTTTGATAGGAAACTACGGCGAGCGAAGCGAGCCAAAAATTTTTTTACACACTTTGAAAACTGCGGCGAGCGAAGCGAGCCGGAAAATTTTCAAGAATTTTAGCAAAATTTTATGGTAATTCTTCAAATTCAGATTACTTGTAAGAGCAAGATTATTTTTTTCTGTCACACCATAAGCAAATTAATTTTTTTCATCAAAATTGAGAGCAAAATTATTTTTTTCGAAAAAAACCCAAGCCCCCCCCAGAATATCAAATGGACCGTGCCTTATATGATGGTAATTTATTTTGGTCAAGAATAGAATTGTATTCGGAGAACACTTAAACAGAATTTTTTCAATGCTCGCCACATGTTATGATATGGTGCACGGACAGATACAAAATTTTCTGTTTAAGTGTTCTCTAAATATACGCCTATTCTTGACCAGAATAAATTACCATCATATAATTTATAATAATGACCATATGATAGGCCTAAAATAAATTCATATAAAGTAGATTTAGACAGTATTTACTTGGTTCAATCAAAGGGGATTCCCATGGAACATATCATTTGTGTATCACATGATACCCCACTGTGAATATTATACATCAGTTTTGAGATCCCAAATACAGACTGCAACCATCTGATTTTTACATGCATTTCACTGCCTCGGTCTCGTCGTACTAAGGTGGGATGCTACTTACATTTTGTTGTATATACATGTATGATACATAGCATTTTAAATCTTTGAATGCAAAAAGTGAGGTGAATCGGGTAGTACTTTAATATGGTCAGTGTTCAAATCCTAATATAATTTGCTTCAGAATTCTTTCAGTCATATATCTTCTCATTCTAACTATATGGGCCCCATGTGTTCATGAACATTCATAGATATAATTTACATAACTCCGGAAGCCAGTTCGTGCCATGTTATATGTTTTTACTATTTTGTAGTTACGAGAAACAAATCTCGTAGTTACTAAGAGAATTTTTTCTCCTACACTAGGAGAATCTTTTTTCCTAACTACGAGAAACTTTTCTCGAAACTACGAGAATCTTTTTTCATAACTACGAGAGACTTTTTTCGTTACTACGAGAAACTTTTTTCGTAATTACGAGAAACTTTTCTTGTAACTACGAGAAACTTTTCTTGTTACTACGAGAAACTTTTCTCGTAAATACGAGATAGTAAAAAGAACATGAACTGGCTTTCCAACATAACACAATATATACAGATGGGCTGCAACGATTCACCACGGTAATTGATGATGGTACGATGCACGGTATGACAGTGTCTACGTATCGAGCTTTTAGATGCAGTTGAATTAAACAACTTTACGACATTTGCATTTTAGGGCTAAGTAACAACATAAATTAAAATGTATTGTAGTAGGGTAGGAAAAGATGTGCCCAGACCGGGGTTTCAACCCGGGACCTCTATACCTGCAGGCAAGCACTACTAAACACTGAGCTATCAGGGCCGATACACCCGGCTCTGCCACAATATGTACAACCTAGGCACTTTATATAAAGAAATGCAAGATATCTCCAGGTAATTATTATTACAAATTAAAATTCAATATTTGTTATTACATCATAGAATTGCTTGCATATTGGGCAATTGGAACTCCTCTTTTATACTAGTAGAAAGTACAATTTGAGAGTTCCAAAAGCTATATCCGAAGTTGATTTCATCTTTCAGCAGATATGAATTAAAGAATTGTGTTACGAATTGCACTGAAAGCAAATATCGTGGTATATCGTATTGTGAGAATAGCGCATCGTTGCAGTCCTAATATACAGGTGTCGTACCTTTTGCTTATGGTGCATGTAAAAGTCGAGTAATCCCGCTCTGTAACACGATCTCGAAACTTGGATAATTTATCAATATTCTATCCAAAAAAGGTTTAGCAAGTAAGTTCTTTGTTCAATCTAATATATGGGTTAATATTCCACTATTTGTTTTCAGCTATAATATAAAGCCTCATATGGAACCCTGATATCGTACCATTTCACAAGTGAGACTGTCTCTAGAAGGTACTTGATGGGTAAGTAAAACTGTTAAAATTCATAGGAAATTATGATTTCCGAATTGAGATCTGAGCTGATCCTTGTTGCAATGAATGGTTGTTAACTTTGTTTAGTTGTGCCAGATTTTTATACAGGACTATATGACTATGTCAACGTCATTGTATTGTAGATCGAGAGATATAAATTCACGGTAGTGTATAACGTGATATGCAAATAATCTCTTGCACGATTATTTGCGTATCATGAGGGCTGGGACGATACTGCACCCAGCCGATCCGATACATATCACGATACCTGATATCTGATATGATACGTATCGCAATACTAAGTTGATTAATAAAACCCTCTCAAAAAGCTATTTGATCGTATTTATATTCATATAAGTAGCTTTTTTATGCAACATGTTTTATTTATTCAACACTAGATTTCTGGCTAGAATAAAGATGAAAACAGACCGAGAGGAAACTAAGAGTCCCCTTCGGCGTTGCAGGTAGGGGACTAAAAATAGATAAATGGTTTTGTTAATCTTCTAGAATAAATGAAAAACAAAATAATCTAAGGTATTAGGGGTATAATAACAATATCGTAAAAAAAAAGCTAGAAATTATGTACCTTAATTCATATCCTACATATTTTTAGATATTTGATATTTTTTCATATTTCATTCAACTCGCCATGAAAACAATTGGTCCGGAACATTGCCTAAGTGGAGCGTCTTCGGCCAACTTCGTGGTATTTAATTTTTCTGTTATTAAAACAACCAGAACTCTTGAGTATTATACCCCTAATGCCTTAAAATAATAAGAAGTCATAAAAAATTGGTATTAAAAATCAAAGTTCTTACCATTTTGCCATTATATCTACATGTAAACTGAAGAAAGTTGGATTTAAACTTGAGTACTTACGGAAAATTCGAACACATATTTTTTTGTAGATTTTAACTTAGGTATCGTCAGGATGTATCGATACTTGGATTGCAAAAAAAATATCGCGATGAATCGGAGTATCGTCCAAGCCCTAGTATCGTGTGATACACTACCATGAAATTCATTAACATATTAAACATCTTCAAATTACATAATATGTATGATTTTATGTGATGATTATATGTTATGAAATTTTTAGATCAACAGACAATGACAGATGGACCTGCAATATTAGTATGTTAACAACTATCATGGGTGAAGGTCAATAGATATAAATATTTTTGCTTTGACGCAATACATCATTACATGTATCTCTTGATTTTGACGTTTGATATTCTGATACATTAATGATAATGCAAGCTCAGGGGGTTGGGGTGGGGGGGGGGGAGTGTAGGGGGTCATTGTTTCACAAATGCATTTTCTTTGCCTATGTCTTTCTACATTGAATCAGTTGTACGTTAATTTCCATCATTTTTCAGGGGTGCTTAGCTATTCAAGAAAGGAACTCCACATTACATGAGGCACATCTGAAAATCAAGAAAAACTACACTTGTCTCCGGACCACAGGTGTTTGATGCTGCATGAATATATCAATATTTGCCCATCAACAAAATCATCGCCATATACAAAAGGAAGCTATATATATCTTGGGATCTCCTGTTTACTTGAAACTTTTTTTTTCATGAACCATATATCCGCTATTTTAAAATTTGTACTCACTGTTACATTAATTTGAAAAACTTAAACTATATGGCTTCATTATACATTAATATATTACTTTGATAAGACCTTTATTTTTATGCAAGTTAAAATTTGAAAATGTCGTAATAGCAAGTTGGCATACTTGAATAAGCATGCTTTCAGCAATTTAATCCTTTTCATACTGTTTCTGTGTTTCAAAGTGAAATAAAAGTCTGTAACTGTGATACAGTCAGTTGTTAGTTCATATGAAGTCAACACTCAAAGCCTTTTTTCAAATCCCACTTCCGTTCATCGTATGCATTGTTCATTTCTATATAATTATGCATATACATGTATTTGAATAAATATGTTTAAACTAATGTTACCTCCAAGGTCACTCTGTTAGTCAAACTTTTTACATGAAATTTATCTCAGTGAATTTTGTTATCACAGTAAATGTCATAGCGTAATCAAACAATAGATATATAATCAAGAAATTTCAAGATCATGGATAGCAGCCAATGTAGATTTGTTTACATAATAAGTCATAGGGTCCTTTTATACAAGGACGCATATGAAATTTATATACATCCCTGTTTTACACAAAGCTACAAAAATGAAACAACATAGTAAAATGTAGTGATCACTGAAAGGCTTAAGTTGTCTGTCTTTGAGTTCAGCAAAATTGAGACTTTTTTTATCTATATTTACAATATACATGTATTGTCAGCAGTCTGTATATAAAGTGCAGTGGATTATACAATGTCATATTGACATAAGTTGGTCTTCAATGCATCCTGGGTTCAAACTTTGGTCTACTCATGTATTTTACTATCTTTTGAATTTTCTCTTTTTATATGTGATTCAAGTTTTTAAATTATATATGTGTATCTGGAATCTTGTTGAATTTTCTTGAAGGCTTCAGTATCACAGCTACACGTGTACAGAAGCCTATTTTGATGGTATTGCAGGAAAGGATATTGGCCTAGATAGTTCAGGCTGTAAGAACATATATCTCTTTAAATAATGGCTAAATTGGTATCTGATGAAATTTCTGGTCATTAAATAGACAATTTTCAATTTACCCCAGTAGACTTGTATTTTATGCAGACCAAGACCCAACATGATAACATTTGACGTAACTTTGGACTGTGATGTCGAAACAGATCTATGACGTAATAACTAGAAATAACGTCAAAAGTTGTGATGTCTGGTCCTGGAGTGTCTAAAATGCAAGACTTAAAAGCCCATTTACACTTTCGTGACTCAAGCCACGACTCCAAAAAAAGATGATCTATCCGTGGCGAGTTGAGACGCAAAATGTTCGATGAACCTACGACGACAGTACAGATTGCTACAGATTGGTACGGGTTGATACAAATGGATTAAGAATAGCTAAGGATAACTACATATATTATCCCGACTTTGCTACGGATTGCTGCGACACGCGTACCTATTGATAAGGATTGCGAAGACACGTATATGGATGGATATGAATAGGTACGGATTGCTTAGGAAGACCTACGGATGATCACAACTCCAGTACGGAAAGCAACGATTCGCGCAAGGATAGCTACGACTTCAGACTTGAATTTTCTATGTACTTTTAATCATAATTATTTACTGAAACATCTAATAATTTCAAGTCAGTATGGTCTAGCTGACTTGTTTTATAACAGTATTCAGGTTTTACATGTCTTTCTATCGATCATTAACTGAAATTGATTAGTTGTTGTTTTAACTCATATAATTTGCCGGAAAAACGCACAGAATACCGATAGATTTGAATTAACAAAAGACAGAATCTGTAGCTGAGGCTATCCGTAGCAATCCATAGGTGAGTCCCGAGGCTATCCGTAGCAATCTGCAGGTGAGTCCTAGCAATCCGTAAGAGAGTCGTAGAGCTATTTTAATAAAAAAAAGATTGTCCTGGATTGCTACAGTTGCTACCACTCCCCTACTGATAGCTAAGACTTCACTACGGGTTGCTAAGACTCCGCTACGACAAATTAATCGTTACATATACATGTAGAGTTGTAGAAAATTTGAATATGCTAAAAAATTTCTGTCTCATCCCTGATTGCTACAGATTGCCAATAAGGAAAGCTACGACTCATCGAGACTAGTGCTGGATCGAACTACCGATGGGTTCGGATAGCTACGGATGTAAAAAATCTCTGGATCCGCAGCTATCGCGACCCCATCTGTGAAAATGTGAAGGGGGCTTAAGGGTAATTTGAAAATGGTCTATGACTTTGCAGCTAAAAGACAAATGGAACCCAGAATATTTTGCTATATACTAACAGTCACTCTAAGCCCGGCCTGGCTGTGCCATGATAGTCGATACCTATATATATATATATGCATTTGACAGGTGCAATGAAAACTTTTGAGTGCTCCTATAGCTGGACACTCTACATGTATGCTATCTTGGCAGATGTTCTCACAGAATGGGTTATAGGGCTCCGTCACACACACCCTGCAAAAATTTGAGGTTTCCCCAGTTGCATGTTTACTGGAAACCATGAGACAGTCATAATGAGAGACAATTAAATCCCTAGTTCTCCCCCATAGGTGACCTAGCTAACCCAGAAACAACTCTTGAGTTTCCTTATAGTGTGACAAGCAAAATGGTACCATGTGACAAGCAGAATGGAGAATATATATATGTGGCCGGTATAACCCAAGAACTAAATTCTGCTATCGGAGCAGACGCTCTTATCGACTGAGCTAACCGCGGACACGATACCCAAACCGTCATAATGGAAAATGACGTGACTGGTCTTGGAATTAATCCCGGCCGAGACCCTCGATCTATTTTGCTGACATGTCCAACGGTCTGACCGCCTGAGCTAACCTAGAGCTGCGGGCAGGATACCTCGAATTTATTTTATGGTCAACATGGTCAATTGTATTGCATTAAGCCATGATCAAGAAAAGATGAACATTTTTTCTAATATAGAACTATATACTGTAGAGTTTGTGGAGAGTCTCCAGAATTAATTCTATTTAACAAAATTATGTTATTTGCAAGATCAGGTCCGACTCGTATTCGTATTTTTGGAGTTCCCTCCTATCTAAAATATGTATCTGAATCATTGAATCTCTTCCCTCTGTGTCTTGATGAATTTCCCGAAATTCTCAATATATGTTCATGATTCTGGAAAACGAATCTATCATAAGGTGTTTCTATATAAAGCGCGGACGATCGCAAATATTCGTGTCCGAGGAAATTCGGGTTTCTACCGACATCCAGCTTTCGATGTCTTTTCAAATCCATATTTAGACTAGTGTTATGATCGCAAAAATTTTAAACTCTGACAAATAAGCTTAATTATTTTTAACACCGACTCTACAAATCTGCATATCGAACTCCCGTTCGACCACGATCAATATTAACATATTTTTTTTAATTTATTTTGCTTTTGCTATATTACATGTATTTCTATCACTTCTCAGCTGTAGTATGTGGACTTGTACAGTCTTTTATAATTTTAAAATCGGTAGATTAATTTTACTTGAAAACTAATTAAAGTAAAGATATTGAAATTTTTTTTCCTGAATTCTTGCGCGAGATACGCTAGAATATATAGGATTCGCTTTGCCTGATAAAATTTGTATGATACGATGTCTGATAGAATTTGTCCGATACGATGTCTGATAAAATTTGTCTGATACGATGTCTGTTAGGATTTCTGATACGATAGGATTCAATCGTATCAGACATCAGACATCGTGCAACAGACATCAGACATCGTGCATCAGACATCAGACATCGCGCATCAGACATCAGACATCATGCATCAGACATCAGACATCGCGCATCAGACAACAGACATCGCGCATCGCGCATCAGACTCTATCAGATCGTATCCTATCGTATCCTATCAGACAAAGTGACAAAGATAGCGATGGACGTACTGTACCACTTGGTATTCCCGCGGTATTATAAAAAAATGACAATATAGCTTCATCAACTTAATTTAAAAGTTGATAAAAGCTGTGCTCTTAAATTAAGATTAACTAGACAATGCAACATAGAAATTGCTGAAATGTCAATAAAATATATCATTTATTGATATAAGTAAAGCAACTTATAACCATATATCATTATCAGTTGATTAATTGTATATAAAGAAATATACAGTCAATACTGTAAATGCCACCACTCGTATTAAGCGTCCATCTGCCCTCAGCGACCAGTCTAATATCCTCCCAACGTTTTTTGCTATATAATTCCTCTGTATTAAACGGACATCTGTCCAACACGACCAGCGTCCATCTTAATTGTTACCTATATGATCAATTCATTTTTATTAAGCGACCAATTAAGGTAATTACGTCGGTTGTTTGATCGCGTAATTACAGTATCGCAATTGTTATCAAAACATAAACGCACCGATTTAGACCCGCTGAAAGATATTTGGAATAGTATTGTTGACATCAGTTATTTTAACTCGTTAATCATCATTCAAAACGAAACTTAATTTGAAGCCGAAGCGTTTGTACTCGGAGAAACGGAAGAAAATGCGCCAACGGTATCGTTAAAAAAGAAAAAGAAAAGAAATTGGTGCTTTACGCATATGTGACGACATACCTTGTTCATTTTACGCAAGGCTTTGATTTCCAGCAGTAATTCATATTACGTAGATTTTTTTTTAAATTCGTGCTTTTCCACTTGATAGAGTCCAAGTGACCGAAAATTTGTGGATATAGAGTATTCATTGTTATTTATTACAAACTAAGGAGCTTGATTAAACAAACAGTTTCTTTCTTCCGCTAGTATATATATTCCAAATCCATCGGATTATTTGAATCTTTATCTTTTACTGAAACAGGATCAGAATAATACATAATGCAGCAGGAGGAGGACGGGTGGGATATGAAGCTAGAGAACCCACGTTTTAGGAATTTCAAGAAATTTAGTAACAGAAAATTTCGAATGCGTTGAATAGGCAGACGATCAACCGAAGTTGATCGAACTTGGCTACATGTGCCCTCTTGGACTCTTGGTCCACCAGCAATGACACTCACCAAGAAGTTCAAATGTTAAACGTCTTTCAATTCAATAGCATCATTTAAGACGATACAAATTTACAGCATGGACCAGACATGCACGTTTCGGGTACTTAACCCTCGTCAGTGATCCTCAGCCTAAACAGTGTAATATGGCCAAAAAGTGTGAAATTATTTATGTCCAAAAATGAACCGAAACATGTAGCAGACTGAGTGAGATATGAAGCTACAGAACCCACGTTTTAGGAATTTCAAGGAATTTTGTAACGGAAAATTTTGCGATGAAGAGACAAACGATCAATCGAAGTTGATCGAACTTGGCTACATGTGCCCTCGGGGATTCTTGGTCCACCAGCAGTGACACTCACCAAGTAGTTCAAATTTTAAACGTCTTTAAATTCAATAGCAGGGCTCGAAATTCGCGGTCGTCCGATCGTCAAAAACAACCTACTTACCTGTGGGACGACCTAGAATTGAGACCAATTCGTCCGACTGACGACCTATTTTCAGACATTCAATGTAAGTATACCTCGATGAAATAATGAATAAAAAGTTTAAATCATCTTTGCTTTAAGTCAGAATCAGAAAAACTAGGAGTTTTCAGATAGCAGACTTCACGATTGGTTTAAAGTTTCCATACGACGGCTCGTTATCTAGCCCGAATTTTATAATGCGATAGTAGATTTCCTGCATGTTAAATCGTTTTTAACAGTGAAGTGAATATTTATACAAGGTGTTGAACAACCTAAAAAGAAAACAAAAAGGAAATATGAAAGTCATAGGAATTAAACAAAGGTCGCCCAAAGAGACCTGGACAACGATCGAATAGGCCTTGGCTGGAGTTTATATATATAGGGACAATGAAGGTGATGCGCCCTCAATGATTTGTAAATTATGCACAGAGAGTGACAAAGAAAACTTAAAGCAAAGTTTGTCAATTGATGTAAATCATTGAGATTGGAATCTGTAAGTGTAAAGATTCACGAGTCCTCTAGCTGAGGCACACAAGCATGATGAGTTAAATGAGGAATTTGTTGAAAAAGAAATCGAAAAAGAAATGGAATTTATGTAAAATGTTCAAATTAGCGGAAATAAAGAATGACAGCTTAGTTTTTCAGTTCAATGATTTCGGGCAAGTAAAAATGGTTTCGGGCAACCTGATATTCAAAGCAGGTTGCCCGAATGACAACCAAAGATTTTCACGAGTTTCAAGGCCTGCAATAGCATCATTCAAGACCAGATAAATTTACAGCATGCACTAGACATGCACGTTTCGGGTACTTAAACCTCGTCAGTGATCCTCAGCCTAAACAGTGTAATATGGGCAAAAAAGGTGTGAAATTATCTTTGTCCGAACATGTACCGAAAGATGTAGCAGAATGGGTGAGATATGAAGCTACAAACCCCACGTTTAAGGAAGCTAGGCGTCTTTCAGATAAGCTTCTCAGACAGGGATATGTTTATGACCGACTAATATCGTCACTGAAGAAGTTCTACGGTCGATATGGGGAACTCGTTATATACTATGATGTCCCAATCTCCAGAATGGTGGAAGATATTCTGTCATAGACCATTTGATCCATCCAACCAACGATTGTACTCTATGTCTTCCGAAATGGAAGTAACCGGATGTGACAGTTCTACCGAATTGAAGCGACAGGTGTTGCATGCAAGCAGGAGATGCTTACTCTTCCTGGGCACCTGGTATAACTCTAATGTTTGGTCTAAATATTGTCTGGGTCTGGTCCATTCGACTTGATATATTCTGTTTGGAATCAATGAAATTGATAAGGGTTTTGGATCAATGGAATTACGTCTATCAATTGAAGTTTTATCGAATTTATTCATGTTAGGTAGCGCTATTTACAATTACTTCCTTGTCATTCAGTGATGCAGCAGCCAAAAAGACTTAACCTAGGATTGGCTATGGGCTTTAATGTTAAAACCTACGTACTTTGATACTTACGCTGGATATGTGAAATGAAATGATGATTAATATATCACATATATGTACAGTGCATTTTGACAGCGCCACATACAATGCATTCAACAATGCCTTCCGCATTTACATCGGAGTTAGTTCTGTTGGGTACTTCTGTAATGTTTATTTATAAGACAAGTTGTCAAGTCGTGTATCTATACAGTTGTGTAAAGATTTAGGTCTGTTTGTGCAACTTCTCCTTTCGCGTGAGAAAAGTATATATATTTTTTTCAAAAAATAAAAGACCCTGAATTGTCATTTTTGGAATCTGGGTACGGTTTTTGTGCTTGACCTCCCTTCACTCAGTAAAATGATACTATGAATTTGAATATTTAATCGATTTTGTGATTGTCGCTGCTGGTGTTTACCCCGAGGGCGCATAAAGTCGAGTCCGCTCAACCTCTTCTGATCGTTTCTTCAAACATATTATAAAATTCTGTTTCAAATCTTGTACTGAAAGGAGTAGGTGCGGTAACCTGCCATTCCGACCCTATTTTCAATGTTTTCCATATATCCAAAATATTCTAGTTCATAAAATGTCAAATGTATGGTGATTAGAAATAAGCAAAGGCTTTTCTGATTTCTCACAGTCATACACTGAATAATAAGTCGCTTAAAACGTTTAAAAACGTTGAAATCATTGAAAACATCAATAAATGAGCGAAATTATGAAATCAAGAGGCGCTCCAGGCCTTGCATATGAATATCTTTATGCCAATGTATTTCTGATCGGCCTTTTAATCAGCATAAAATATATCAAGGTCGAGGTCTGGAACGTAGATGAATTTTGAAGATTTGTGTGTAAAAACAACTTTGTTTCGCGTCATTCAGGGCAAACAAGGACGTTATACATCATGCGCGTGACACTATGAGGGCTCGAAATGATGACGCGGTATTTTCTCAAACATTGAAGTGATAATCGTTAATTCGTTTATCAACAACATTTTTCGTCGAAATTACGAGGCCGATATGAGGGGAAAGTGCACCTAGCCTTTTCTGAACAAGAGCCCTATGGGGCACAGCGCTCACTTGATAACCATGCACACTCTAACCACACTGACAATGCATAATTAAAATTATTGTAGTTGTACTTTTCTAGGGCAAATCCAGATTGTAGTGTTTAAATGAAAGATACCATTAGGATGTGCCGCTATTGATGTAAAAAAGACAACTCTTGCATATTTAGATAAATAAGTTCCCTATCACTCTTTAGTTCTTAAAAAATCAAGAAAATAAAATTGATGGAAAAAACAATTTGAAAAGAATTAATAATCCTAAATGTGTCGAATATGAAGTAAATGAGTGAACAAAATCACATATAAATAAAGTAATTGAAAGAAAACGTTAAAAACATTTCTGACAAAGTAAGAAAACATCTCTAAAACGCGTCCAAATAGTGGAGCAAAAATATTATCACTTCTTGTTTTCAGATATTATTTTCATTTTCGTGCGTGAACAATGACAGCGGGTGCGGCTAACAGGGGACGCTTACTTCTTCCTGGCACCTAGTCCCGCCGCTACATGTAGCTTGCTAGGGGTCCGTCGATGCTAAAGTTGATGCTCTATTGTGAGTGCTGTTGAGATAATAGTCAGGATCCTCTTTAACTCATTTGTGTCACACTGATGTCTTTTGCCGTGTGGAGCTTGCAAAAAAGTTACCCGCAAGGGGTTTGACAGTAAGTGTTTTGAAATTTTTTCCTTGACATTGTCGCCAAAGCATTTTCTTGATAGACAAAATCTCAGACAGTGCATGTCCGTCGATGTTCAGTTTGGTGATCTATTGTAAGTGCTGTTGAGATTATCGAATGGACAAGCAGAGCATACCATACATACAATTTACATAATTCATTGAATATAAAACAATTGATATTTTAACACATTTCTTTCACAATTACATTTCTAACAATAGATATTAAAAGAAAATGGAGAAAAAATGCAAAAGGAAAACATATTTTTTTAAGTCCCGCCAGGATATGAACTCACTACTCTTGGGTCCATACGTACCTATATACAATCTTTAAAAATCCTTGAAAATTCCAAAGTGCATATTTTCACATTTTTTTTCAAAATTGTATTTCTTACTATATATATTGTTATCAGTTTCAGGATAGAAGTTGATTATGTTAAAAATGACCATCCCCTTCCTTTTTTTTCAGATAAAAAAATCATTAAAAAAATGCTTTCACATAAGCATTCCTCTACTTTATCATGGCTAAATTGAACTAAACTGGGGTAACAAATTTAGCCAAGAGATAAAAGAACTAAGTCGAAACAAATGTCAAAAACGGGCCAAATATTAGTTTTCGAATTTTAACGAAATGAACAAACTTAAGTAATACATCCTTCCTGATCACTCAGATTTTTTTTTAATCCATGCAGTGGTTCTGGAGAAGCAGGTGTACCCTCTTGGGTCCATTTGACATCGCCCGGATCCGCCCCCGAGGGGATCCGAAATAAAGGAAAAGGTAGAGGACGTTTATTACATGTACTACATGCATACCAAGTTTCATGAAAACCCTCCAAGCGGATCCGGAAAAGAAGTCAAAAATGTGAAAAGTTAACGGGCGGACGGATGGCCGACGGACGACTGACGCCGGACAAACCGTTTGCTAATAGCTCATTTTGAGCCTTCGGCTCAGGGGAGCTAAAATGGGTCATGTAGCATGAAATACTACCAATTCTGCTTTTTCTTTGACATTATTTTCACAGTCTTTAGCAATGTTTCATTGTTTGAATTGAGGATCACTGACGAGGGTTAAGTAAGCGAAACGTGTATGTCTGGTCCATGTTGCAAATAGATCTATTTTACATGTAAAGAAAGTCAACACATAACTTAAAAATGAATATTGTGAAAGTACCTTTTTCAACACATTAAAATTTGTTACATTGATGTAGCAAAACATGACATCGATGTAACAAAACTGGACGATAATACAATTAGGGGAATCCTAGAAAATTTAAATCGAAATTTTATGAATTTAATTTTTCGAGACAATCTCGTTGAATATTTTTTTTTTTGAAAAGGTTCTTCCGAAACGGTCATTTTAAAGTTAATTTCAATAAAATCGGACTTTGATGATCCAAAAAGAAATATGTATGAATTCAATTCTAAGCCCTTGATCGGAGTATTATGGTCGTGTTTGATATCAAATGAATTGGAATGAAGTTTTGGGGATAGAAATGTAAAGAAAATGCAAAAAAAAATGTTAAAATAATCAATTTGTAATTTACTGGTGGACCAGGAGTCATCGAAGGCACATGTAGCCAAGTTCGATCAACTTCGGTTGATGCATCTTCAGTGCATTCGAAATTTTCTGTTGTCAAAATGTCTTGAAATTTCTAAAACGTGCGTCCTGTAGCATAGTATCCCATCCATCCTGATACTTCTTTCGGAACATTTAGGGAAATGATAACTTTCACGCGATTTGGCCAAAATACATTGTTTAGATTGAGGATCACTGACGAGGGCAACGTACTCGAAACGTGCATGTCTGGTCCTTGCTGCAAAGGAGAAAAGTCATTAACTACCAAATATGGCCTAGATTCAAAATTTTGTTATGAATCACATGTGCAAGTTTGGTTACTGTAGCATCGGTACTTTGCCAAATACTGAGCTACCACAACTTTCTTTTAAAAGCGGACATGGATGCGGGGGAGCTAGGCTTATATCGATCGTACGTTATATGTACGTTTATAAAGCGTTTTGTGAAACGTAAGTTTTATGTACGTTTAGCTACTCCCCGTCTTTCTAAAAAAATTAAGTGAATGACTAGAAAAACCGGCTTTTCTTACTATGCTTATATGCTTACTAAAATAATGAAGTATTGAAACGTGAGCTCAAGAGAAAATACACACACCACTGAGTATTAGTATCCAATATACTTAGATCCTATAAAACTACAGCGTTCTGGACAGTGTGTGGCAACGTTAATGTTTGAATTTTTGTTATTCATTATTTCTTTTTTTTTGCCACGCGCTGCCGAACGGTGTTGTCATTTATACAAGAAAGCCGCTTTCCGAAACGCAGAGCGTTTGTCTATTGCAAAACTAACATGTAACAGCGACTGCAGAATGTTTACTTAGCGTGTGTGTAACGTGTTTATAACGTATGAATAGCGAACAACAGCGTATACCCACCGCATGTCTAGCAATCTCAACGTATGCGGAACTCGCGCAGTGTTCATAGGACGCTTGATTGCGTTTTTGAGCGTTTTATAAGAATTTTCAGATCCTTTGCGCTGAAGTGGTTTATATAATTTATACGCCAGGTAGTCGTTAGAGAACGTTCCGTATATATCATAAACACATTGCACAAACGCTAGACTATTCCGGAGCGTACGTTCACGCTGCCAATTTTCTGCAGGCATAATTATTTTTAATCCAAGAGCGTTCGACAGCGTATACAGCTCCTTGTGAGACGTCCCTGAAGCATGTACAATGATCATTCAGCGTGTTAGCTAGCGGCCTTCTATGCTCTCATACGCTGCTGTCAACCATTGTAGTGTAACATGAGTTTCGCCGATGTCACTAACTTATCGACAAGAAATGCCTTATGAAGGGGAGGGGGGCAAGGTTTCAGCTCGAAGAAAATTGTTCACAGAAAAAATGACAAGCAAAAAAATATTTTTCTAAGACGATAAACGTGAATCTCAAGACTGGTGATATAATTAAGAAGTGTATGGGGGAGGGGAGTTCATTCCCGCTGCATGTACAAGATGCAGAGTTTCTTGATACGTTTGCCTAAGTTTAAGCTTTCAGGTAGACTGGCGAGCGTAGCGAGTCGGAAAATTTTAAGATATGAAGAAATCATTTCGTTTTAAATTCAGTCATCCATACATGTATATAAATACAACTTTATTATATATTGACGAGCGGAGCGAGCCGTAAATTTTTTGGAATAGATTGTAACATCAAGAATACAATCTCTCTCTCATTTGCCATGCTCTATTTTTGTTTGACCAATTTGGGAAGGTCGGGAAGAGTAGGGCATTGCAACCCCACTATCCACTTGTCTAACATGGTTAGATCGGCCCATGAAAATGAAGCATTTGGTAATTATTCAAGTGTTAATTTGATTTTGAATTTTGCATATGTTTATGACATATGAATCCGTTAAAACACCATGACAAAGAAAGTTGAAGACAAAGTGACGTCGAAAAAATGCACAGGTAATGAAAACTGAAGTGTGGAGAGCGAAGCGAGCCGAAATTTCCCCCAAAAGTTAAGAGCTTAAGCATAAAAAGAGTATTCTGTTTCAATAACTTTGAGTGTAAAAAGGGGGCCCGGGCCCCCTCTAAATCCGTCACTGATTATGTTTTTCATAGTGACAGAGGAAAAGGAAACATACGGAGAGACGGACAGAGTGATTACCAAAGTTCATCCGCCAAGTTGTGGGTCCTACCTCTATAAACAAGAAATTAAACAAGAGTGCATACCTCCCTGTTTGATTTTGCTTGTACATCAAAACGTCAACCGGTCACTCATCGTAATATTATTGTAGATCACATGGATCGGACACCTTGCAAATTTGAATTGTAGTTATTGGTAATAAATGTGCAAAGTAGCGAAATTCTATATCAATCACTATGTACTGCTTTAAATAAACAAGGTTTAACATAATTCTTTTGAACATTAGATTCTACCAACAGCGATTTTATGTATGAGCGTCTCACGTATTGTAATGATATATATACTATTCTATGCATGCTATGAAGGACTAGGTACGCTTGCCCTTTATATCGGCCCTATAATTTCGACGAAAAATGCTTTTGATGAACGAACTATAAATTATCACTTTTTGCAATGTTGAATGTTTGAGAAAATACGGCGTCATATCTCTGAGCCCTCGTAACGTCACTTGCGTGATGCATGCCGTCATGTTCTGACGTCATTTGCCCTGAATGACGCAAAACAAAGGAAAATCATTGTCTTTTACATGCAAATCTTCAAAATTCATCCATGATCCAGGCCTCGCCCACGATAATTTTCATGCAAATTAAAAGGTCGATCAGAAATCAATCGATTGGTACAAAAATTATCATTGGCAAGGCCTGGATCGATACATAATTTCATAAATTTCTATCGAAATTTCGCTCATTTATTGATATATTAATACGTTTTTAGCGACGTATTATTCAGTATAGGACTGTGAATTCAAAATAAGCTTTCTTGGTACGGATTCACCATGCATTTGGCATTTTATAAACTACAATATTATGGATATATGAAAAAGTTTGAAAATAGGGCCGATATGACAGGTTACCGCGCCTACTTTTTTTTAAAGGATACATGCTGTTGAAAAATTGTAATTAAACATAGAACAATATTCAATAAAGTCTAAGAAAAAAAATGAGGTAACCCTCTGGGTATCGAACTCGGATCGACCGCGCGATGACCTTATGACATCACCTTTGTGCCACAAATTGATTTCGGGCGCCGCAGCTTGAGATATGAATCAGCAGACGTTCTTCATTGACACTTTGCCAAAAACTCTATATTTTGCTAAAATGACTATACAGCTTACTAAAGAATATTATTATAATATAATAGACTTCGATTGATAACATAAAATTATTGCTGCAGAGAAGGATCTAGGAGCTAAGCTCTAGCGATACATTCATGCGAGTTGCTTCCCTTCCAATTTTTCCTCACTCCGCGTCGCAGCTCTCCTCTCTTCTCTATTTATAATATTCTTTTTCAGATGGATATTATTTTTTTTACAAAAAAAGTTAATCTTGTTTTACATATTTTTATTTGTTTTGCTTTATCTAGCATGCATAGCTGCTAAACATGCGTCTCGTTGCCATGGACGTGTCCACACGGTGTATATTTCGCTGTTCTCTGTGCATTATATATCGTCTTCGGAAATAATCAACAGAATGATAACCCAACACGATTTTTCTCTTGTGAAATACTTATCACGTATAGTTTATCTTGAGACATGTTTTGTGTTGGGTCCGCTTTCTGTTCATAGTATATTTTTGTGTTTTATGATGGAAAAGTGCAGAAAAATGCCGGAATCGTAGGATCATAAACGGTTCCGTCATGTACTGCACTAAATGTAGTTTCCGATAGCGATCCAGATTAATGAATTTTTTTTCAACACAAAATCTTCCTAAAAAAATTCCAATGCAGAAAGTCTCCAATGAACTACTTTATTTTTGTAAATTTTACTAGGCAGTATAAGGAGTAAGTGATTTTTCTCCATTATCAGTTTTTATATGATGCTATTCAATTTGAAGACGTTTAACATTTGTACCACTTAGTTATAGTCTGGGATGTATCACTGGGTTGGGTGCACCTCTCTCCTTGATCCTCCAAAACCAGCCTAACTTTGTAGCCTTTTTTGCGGTCTTTCAGATAAAAATTTGTCTCATGGAAATTTCCATTGCAAAAGTGGTGTTTTGGGGAAAAACATGTTTTTTTTTGTCAAAAATCACTGAAAATAGGGAAAAAAATATAACATTAATATGGTTGATGTTTTCAAAAATTGAAAGTGTTAAGATATAGTAATTTTGATGCTCTTTCAGATGAAATAAGTTGGAAGTTCCATATTATCTATATTCAAAAGAGTTCCTGGGTATATCATTTGTTTGTCCTGGTAAGTCATATGCATTTGAAATATCTATTGCTAATTTAATTGATATTTTGGAGCAAAAAACCTAATTTATGTGCAAAATTCACTTATTTCTGTGAGAATCGTTTTAAATCTATATATCTTATTCAATCAAAGCTGGAAAGGTTTCATATAATTGGATGGCATAAAAGTGATCAAGTTTAATGAGTTAGAAGAGATTTCTTTCATAATATTGCTATTTTTGGGTGGAAAATCTCAATTTTTATTCAAAACCCGCTGATCTCTGGAAAAACGTTATTGCTATGAAATGTGTCGTTATTACTTATGTTCTAAAGTGTTCCTGGGTATATCATAGTTTGACCTTGTACGTCATATATATTTGAAGTATCCTCTGTTAATTTAATTGGTATTTTGGGGCAGAATGAACCTAAATAATTACAGTTCAAAATACATTCCTGCTATCATTTGAAGAACTTCTATAGATTCAATAATTATTCTCCAGAAATCAGCTATTTTTAAATGAAAAAATACGTTTTTCCCCAAAAACACTTTAATTTTGAACGAAATGTTGGTATAACATATATAATCTGATAGAGTGTGAAAAGTTACACAATAAAATAGCTTTCAATTATTGCTTTCATAACAAATAAGGGTTCTTTAAATGAATATATAGCAATCTGAGATTTCTGATTGAAAATACAGGTTTCTGTATAGAATAATTAATTTCGAAGATTTTGCAAAAAAAAAAAACAAAACAAAACAAAATAAGAATATCAAATATATGTCATTTGACAGAAGAGACTTTAAAGATGTTTTTGAAATCACCATTGAACGATCATATAAAATATTGAGGAGCTGAAAAACAGGAATAAATTAAATTGTCCTCAAATTTCTGTGAATTTTGGCAAAAATTCGACTTTATTACCCCAAAACACACAGTAAAAATAGGAATTGGAACTTGCAACTTATTTCATCTCAAAGAGCATCAAAATTACTTTATCTTAACACTTTTCAATTTTTGAAAACATCAACCATGTAAAAGTTATAATTTTTTTCGTATTTTTAGTGATTTTTGACTAAAAAATACATGTTTTTCCCAAAAAACACCACTTTTGCAATGGGAATTTGCATGAGACAAATTTTTATCTGTAAGAGAGCACAAAATGCTACAAAGTTAGGCTGGTTTTGGAGAATCAAGGGGGGGGGGGTGCACCCAACCCAGTGATACATCCCAGACTATTGATGTCACTGCCGGTGGACCAGGAGTCCCTGAGGGCACATGTAGCTGAATTCGATCAACTTCGGTTGATCGTTTCTTCAACGCATTCGAAATTCTCTGTCGTCAAAATTTCTTGAAATTTCTATAAAAAATCATATCCCACCCATCCTGCTAAGTCTTTGGGTACATTTCAAATTAAGTTAAAAAAAGGTTCACACTCTTTGGCCATATTGCACTGTTAGATTGAGGATCACTGGCGAGGGTTAAGTATCCGAAACGTGCATGTCTGGCCCGGGGTTCCCTCAAGCACGAATAAACTCGTTTGAATATACAATTTGTTAATGTTTCCTTAACATTTTAAGATTGTCATTTTTCTAAATACTACAAAAATTAACTGTACATGTCAAATTCGCTCAAACTTGTCCTATTTCCAAAGATATAGAGGGACGATCGTTCGCTGTTTAAATCATTTCGGCTGTCATAGACTGTTTTCGTGTTTGGAGGCAGTTGTATCACTGTAACCCCTCGTACTTACGAAATATAGTGCAGTGATATATAAATAAAAGTCCAAGAAACCAGTCTGTTTCCCATAAGTAGATGATATAGAATGATAAGAAATGAATAGAAGAGCGTTGATGCAAAAGTTTTTTTTTCCATTTTTCGGGTGATACCTGCATCAACAGAAAAACAAGTTTTAGATTCATTTTTTGAATCCTTATTCTTGTGTCTTCCAGCTTTTTAATCGCTATTCAGCCCGTCAAGATACATGTAGATCCTTTACATGTGCTTAAATAAAGAGACAGTGCATCGTACGTAGAAAGTACCGTACAACACATTAATTGCCTTGTTGAAGACACTGTACACAATATATGAGTTTTTCTATACGCTCTCACAAAACATTATTTCTACAACCCCTTTTCACTACTTTTCATTACATCTTAAATTTGTGTCTAGATGTTTGCCACTTACTGACATATCAATTGTCACAAAACACAGAAATCAACATTAATTCAGATAAATGGAAGCCGGAAATATTAAATATGTGATCCAAATACTGATACAATTCCTTAATATAGTCTTTTTTCTAGCGTTTCTTACAACATTTAACCCTCCAAGTTATATAAATAGTAAGATACTTTCTTTCGGAATATCTGGCTCACAATATTAACGACATAAAAGAAAATCCTATTTGACATGTTTGTTACCATGATTGCAAGTATGAAATGCTAACGACATACTTCAGTTGGTTGTTGGTAAATAAGGGTAGATTTTCACACATTGTTCAGTTGGTAATAAATGAAATCTATTGTTGATCTAAGGATCAATGATACCCCCGCCCGGCATATTTTACATATAAGCAATGTATAAGACATCTGAAGGTGCACAATTCAACACCAAATTGAGGAACATGACCCTTTATTTGAACTTGAACTGTATTTCTCAATGTAAAGCTATATCTAAGAAATAAATATATTCCCTGTTACAGTTTTCATTCAAAATTGTCAGGCAATCATAAAATATTGATTTTTTCCAAGTTTGAAGGGGCACAACTCTGCATGAAATTGAGCCATATTCAAACCTAACCTGTAATTTTTGGTATTATAGCTACATTCAAGAAATGAATTTACTATCTGTAACAGTCGTCCTTGTAATGTCCAGACACCACAAAATTTTGAATTTGTGTAATTTTCAAGGGATATAACTCTGCACAAAATTGAGGGACATGACCCATATTCAAACTTGACCTGTACTTCTTAGTGTAATAGCTATATGCAAGGAATGACTTCATTATCTGTAACAGTTTTCCTTTAAACGTCTGGAAACCACATAATTTTGAATTATTCTAAGTTTCAAGGGGTATATCTCTGCACATAATGGAGGGACATTACCCATATTCGAACTTGACCTGTATTTTTTTGGTGTAATAGCTATGTGCAAGAAATGTATTAATTATCTGTTACGGTTTTCCTTTAAACGTCCGGAAACCAGAAAATTTTTAATTTTTCTAAGTTTCAAGGGGCATAACTCTGCACAAAATTGAGGGACTTGACCCATATTCGAACTTAGCCTTATTTCTTGGTGTAAGAGCTATATGCAAGGAATGAATTGATTATCTGTAACCGTTTATCTTTAAATGTCCGGAAACCAGAAAATTTTGAATTTTTCAAGGGGCATAACTCTGCACAAAATTGAGAGACTTGACCCATAATCGAACTTGGCCTGTATTTCTTGGTGTAAGACCTATATGCAAGAAATGAATTGATTATCTGTAACCGTTTATCTGTAAATGTCCGGAAACCACAAAATTTTTAATTTTTCTAAGTTTCAAGGGGCGTAAATCTGCACAAAATGGAGGGACATGACCCATATTCGAACTTGACCTGTATTTCTTGGTGTAAGAGCTATATCTAAGAAATGAATTGATTATCTGTAACGGTTTACCTTTAAATGTCCGGAAACCAGAAAATTTTAAATTTTTCTAAGTTTCAAGGGTTATAACTCTGCACAAAATTGAGGGACTTAACCCATATTCGAACTTGACCTGTATTTCTTGATGTAAGAGCTATATGCAAGAAATGAACTGATTATCTGTAACAGTTTTCCTTTAAATGTCCGGAAACCATAGGTGGGACGGACGCACGCACGGAAGGACGGACGGACAAGTGCATCACTATATACCCCTATATACATTTTTAAATTTGTTTATTAACAAGACACCGCTTGCTAATCGCCACCTACGATGTATTTCATACTTGCACTTATCATCAGATTGAGATGTTCTACGTGTTTCTATGAAGGTGTGTCATTGTTTCAATCTGTTTGTCTTATTTTCTTTTCGCGTGAGAAAGTCCTGTTTTGTTTTTTATATATTTTTTTAGAAAGTTTCATCCACTGTCAGATGTGAAAGACACGTTTCTTCTTTGAAAATAGTACGACAACAAGAATTGCAATGTATGTGAGCATTCTGACAATATCAGTAACGTTCACATCAGCCCCGGCCTGTATAAGTATACCTACTTTTCGCGTGAGAAAGTCCTGTTTTGTTTTTTACATATATTTTTTTAGAAAGTTTCATCCACTGTCAGATGTGAAAGACACGTTTCTTCTTTGAAAATAGTACGACAACAAGAATTGCAATGTATGTGAGCATTCTGACAATATCAGTAACGTTCACATCAGCCCCGGCCTGTATAAGTATATGTACTTTTCGCTTGAGAAAGTCCTGTTTTGTTTTTTATATATTTTTCTAGAAAGTTTCATCCACTGTCAGATGTGAAAGACACGTTTCTTCTTTGAAAATAGTACGACAACAAGAATTGCAATGTATGTGAGCATTCTGACAATATCAATAACGTTCACATCAGCCCCGGCCTGTATAAGTATATCTACTTTTCGCGTGAGAAAGTCCTGTTTTGTTTTTTATATATTTTTTTAGAAAGTTTCATCCACTGTCAGATGTGAAAGACACGTTTCTTCTTTGAAAATAGTACGACAACAAGAATTGCAATGTATGTGAGCATTCTGACAATATCAGTAACGTTCACATCAGCCCCGGCCTGTATAAGTATACCTACTTTTCGCGTGAGAAAGTCCTGTTTTGTTTTTTACATATATTTTTTTAGAAAGTTTCATCCACTGTCAGATGTGAAAGACACGTTTCTTCTTTGAAAATAGTACGACAACAAGAATTGCAATGTATGTGAGCATTCTGACAATATCAGTAACGTTCACATCAGCCCCGGCCTGTATAAGTATATGTACTTTTCGCTTGAGAAAGTCCTGTTTTGTTTTTTATATATTTTTCTAGAAAGTTTCATCCACTGTCAGATGTGAAAGACACGTTTCTTCTTTGAAAATAGTACGACAACAAGAATTGCAATGTATGTGAGCATTCTGACAATATCAATAACGTTCACATCAGCCCCGGCCTGTATAAGTATATCTACTTTTCGCGTGAGAAAGTCCTGTTTTGTTTTTTATATATTTTTTTTAGAAAGTTTCATCCACTGTCAGATGTGAAAGACACGTTTCTTCTTTGAAAATAGTACGACAACAAGAATTGCAATGTATGTGAGCATTCTGACAATATCAGTAACGTTCACATCAGCCCCGGCCTGTATAAGTATATGTACTTTTCGCTTGAGAAAGTCCTGTTTTGTTTTTTATATATTTTTCTAGAAAGTTTCATCCACTGTCAGATGTGAAAGACACGTTTCTTCTTTGAAAATAGTACGACAACAAGAATTGCAATGTATGTGAGCATTCTGACAATATCAATAACGTTCACATCAGCCCCGGCCTGTATAAGTATATCTACTTTTCGCGTGAGAAAGTCCTGTTTTGTTTTTTATATATTTTTCTAGAAAGTTTCATCCACTGTCAGATGTGAAAGACACGTTTCTTCTTTGAAAATAGTACGACAACAAGAATTGCAATGTATGTGAGCATTCTGACAATATCAGTAACGTTCACATCAGCCCCGGCCTGTATAAGTATATCTACTTTTCGCTTGAGAAAGTCCTGTTTTGTTTTTTATATATTTTTCTAGAAAGTTTCATCCACTGTCAGATGTGAAAGACACGTTTCTTCTTTGAAAATAGTACGACAACAAGAATTGCAATGTATGTGAGCATTCTGACAATATCAATAACGTTCACATCAGCCCCGGCCTGTATAAGTATATCTACTTTTCGCTTGAGAAAGTCCTGTTTTGTTTTTTATATATTTTTCTAGAAAGTTTCATCCACTGTCAGATGTGAAAGACACGTTTCTTCTTTGAAAATAGTACGACAACAAGAATTGCAATGTATGTGAGCATTCTGACAATAGTAATAACGTTCACATCAGCCCCGGCCTGTATAAGTATATCTACTTTTCGCGTGAGAAAGTCCTGTTTTGTTTTTTATATATTTTTTTAGAAAGTTTCATCCACTGTCAGATGTGAAAGACACGTTTCTTCTTTGAAAATAGTACGACAACAAGAATTGCAATGTATGTGAGCATTCTGACAATATCAGTAACGTTCACATCAGCCCCGGCCTGTATAAGTATATCTACTTTTCGCGTGGGAAGGTCCTGTTTTGTTTTTATATATTGTTTTTAGAAAGATTCATCCACTGTCAGATGTGAAAGACACGTTTCTTCTTTGAAAATAGTACGACAACAAGAATTGCAATGTATGTGAGCATTCTGACAATATCAGTAACGTTCACATCAGCCCCGGCCTGTATAAGTATATCTACTTTTCGCGTGGGAAGGTCCTGTTTTGTTTTTATATATTGTTTTTAGAAAGATTCATCCACTGTCAGATGTGAAAGACACGTTTCTTCTTTGAAAATAGTACGACAACAAGAATTGCAATGTATGTGAGCATTCTGACAATATCAGTAACGTTCACATCAGCCCCGGTCTGTATCAGTATATCTACTATATGTGTGTATCCTTTTCCTGCTGCATCATGTAATGGAATACACCCATACTGTATAAATAGGAGATGACGATGCAAATGGATTCAATAAAAATACATGAGCATTACAATGAACGCATTACATGTACATTAACCTAAAAGGTAATTGGTATCAGTGTACCAGTCGATGAATGTCATCGTTCGTATTAACAGACTATCAGAATATATCCCCAGGGACATTGAAATCCCTACCAGGTGTCCATGATATGCTTCAATATTTCCATGTCCATGATAACAGCTGGTGATTGATTACGCAGCACATTTAAGACCTTCCATGACGTCATTGACAAAATTTGATGTCAGTCTTGATAGCTATTTTCAAGGAATTATTAAATTGTCCAAATAAGATGGAATGAAATAGTTTATGTATCAGTATAGATGCTATATCATAATTTATCTGTTAATTACTGATATATGCTCCCCGAACGACACGTATATTTTCGTAGATCAACATTGGTCATACAAAATCAGATGGCGCAAGGTGAAACCTTATCATTCAAAGAGAATATTGATACCATACTACAAAGGGGGGTTTCATTTACCTACTTCTTGCTGGGGAAATCTTTGATAAAGAACGACTACTTGAAAAATCGAAAAACATATACCCATTTCATAAAATAATATCGACACTGGCACGAATGGCAGAAAAAAAAAGAATGTAAACGTTTCCCCCGGTTGAATTATAGAAGAACACCTATCACTTAAAATGTGTGCCAAATTTCACTTTAATTTATGTACGGTAACATCTTGCGCCGTTGCAGTTTTTTCTGACAGGTGCTAATCGGTAGTTCGTTCGTTTACCAAATAAACGTTCTGTGGAATCAGATTTATTCAAGGGACGTAATCGCGCTCTCTGTAAATTCCGTTTTAATTTTCTAAATTAATGTTAATTTCAATGAAATTTTCATTTCAACATATGAAAAAATATCTAGCAATATTTATTCAATTCTGTTAAAGTTTCATTTCACTTTTTGTATATTGAGGGGTGAATTGCGGAGAAAAAAAAGAGGGGGGGAGGGCGCCACGCCGGGGTGTCGGTCTTGCCGGTAACCGTACAAACCCATGAACCCAATATACATGAGATTAACATGATGCTGTATAATATCGGACATGCATTAGAATTGCATAATTATTATATTAATTCGTAATATTTACTTTCATGCATTATACGTCCCTTTAATAATCATTACCGTGACAAAAAAAAAACCTTGTTCGACTTATGACACCTTTGATCGAAATGGGATCGATAACATAAATAAATTCTTCTCTGTTTATACCAAAATTTCTTTATGTTATGGATTCTCTGGTTTCTTATTTAAAGAAAGGAAACCTTATAGTCCTTTGCTCTCTGGACAACAGGTAATTCTAGATCCAATATTTTTTTCTAGACATTTGGGAAAAAATAAGGGTAAAAAAAATAAAACTGATGTTTATTTCCCAGCAAAACAAAACAAAATTTGATCTAGATTGGAAATAGAGGAATCGGCAAATTCCGTGGATGATGTCCATTGTCATATTAGTATTAAAATTTAGGTATACTTTCATACTGATTTGAAATTTAATTTCAATGTGTCAGAAGACGCATAGGCACTGTTTTTTTTTTCTTTTTTAAATATTTTCAGTGTATATTTTCTATAACATAAATAGATATATAAAAACACAACCCATGTAAAAGCGTAGCTGACATTGACATTGAAAAGCACAAAAAATTGACAATTTGCAATTGCATGCAAAAGTTGATGAACATTGAAAGTAACGCGTGACCTCGAGTTTCTATTCATCGCCCACGCTGCACTGACATTGGGACTCTTCTGCTCGATTTTATTTCATTAGATTTCATATGTTTTATTTGAATTCCATGTCCCCTGAAAGTGAATTAGTACTTACAAATTCTTCATGAGATCGACGAATTACATGTACCTAGTGTGTTTGACAGAAATTTAAAGAGCGGTCATTGATTTATGGGGCCGGGAAAGGGGCTGCGTCGGGCTAGAGGACTTTTCAGTGCATGTATACCGGCTTTGTTTTGGGTGGTTTTTTTTTTTTTTCGTTTGCATTTCAGATCATGAATTTAGTTGATAGTCGTCCAGACAGGATAATTATTTACAGCAGATGCAAAATTCAGAGATTTTTTTGGGTCAAATCTATAGCCGGATTTCACGCAGCAATCATGTTTTCCTTCGCCTTTCAAAATATTTGAAAGGTTACTCCTTTATTATAATATCGGATCCTTGTCGTAACAAACATTTGTATGCATATGATCAATAAATGTACTTCGGAATGGTCGAGCAGCAATCCTTCCTTGTTTCATTACTCCCGATATTTTCGTGACAACATGATTGGGGGGGGGGGGGGGGGGGGGGGGGGAACAGACAAAGTGATCCATCAAAATTTAGATAAACGACTGTCCTATGACAAATTTGATAAAAGCATTAAGCAAATTTGTTGAATATTTTCAGTATTTCAAATTTGTTATTTGACCGATGACCCAATCTTATTTTTTTCTGCATTGCAGATATCAAATAAAATAATTGTAAAACTGGAAAAAATTAATGGTGCGTGAATAACTCTTGCCAGGAGCTTGAGATTATATGTCATTTTTTCCCTAACACAAAATTAAGAGTGACCGACATTTTAATAACTGGTATTATGGGACCTTTCCTTAACAGCCACCTGTAAGTACAACAATAATTTATTTACGTGTTTTTGTTACATACCATGCTGGTGTCAGTAGCTACATGTATCTTTTGAAAGCAAAGTCAAGCTTAAATTTCAAATCTTCGTATCTGCTCTTGCCATGCACATATAGATTTGTATACATGTTGACCTTGAAAGCCCTCTCATGCTCGGCTAAATGCTTCAGACAGACAAACTATCACAACAAAAGCAATTTACCCCCCCCCCTCCCTCCCCGCTCTTGGAGATTTGAGCATGAAGTCTAGTACAGATCAATTTTAGGAGATATTAATTTTCTTTATTATATATTCAAAGTAACATTTTTTCATCTGTAATGTGTGTGGTTGTTCAAAGTTATTATTCAAGCATTCACTCTTCAAGGCAAGGATCTGAAATAGAAAAAAAATATTGACCATATAAATCTAGCTTTTAAAATCCAAAGTGTATGGTAAAGCTTGGACTCAAAGTTCATAATTTTACAAGTTTAATAGTTATGTAATATACATGTATGTCCTAGCGACATAAATTACAAAGAATTGGCAGTGATATGTTATTATTTCATAAATAGCTAAATAAGCCTGGTATGGCTATAGTTTTAGATTATTCACTATAGATAGTAAATGCATATATTTTATTTGACTTCTTTTTCAAATCATTATAATATTCCTAAATAGGCAAAACAAATGTTACTCTTAACATAAATTAAAAATTCTGTACCTGCAAAAATATCCAAAATGAACAGTACTGTGTGGCTCAGATGCATGCATGTGTTTCTGAAACTTTCACAGTGTGTGACAATAATTCTTTTCATGCAGCAGCTGGTGTGAAATCCATTCTAAGTTAACATTCTGAAGAAAAAAAAATTGGTACATGTATTTGAATATTTCGATATTTCGGTGCACATACTACTGCAAGTATAACTTACTGTACAACTACAAGTGTACTCAGGTGTAAACATTTTTTTATAGGTATATGTTATGAAAACAACATATACATGGGCATGGGCACATTAGTATCACATTCACCCTTTTTTCCTCATCATTCAACTTTCGTACTAACTGATATCATAATCTACAAGTGTCTTAACTATTCACATAAAGTTTAGCTACCATTCAGCTTTGCAATAACAGTGCAACTAAAGTAAAACGCGATGAAATTCTGTCATTTACACACACATTTCACACATGTCTCTTGGTAATCCGAGGAGTTTCCTTTTATTTCTATGAGTAAATTGATTTCATGATGTAATTGTACTAATTCTAAGATATTTTCTTCATACAGCACCAGTTATTGAAGTTTGATATCGCTTATACTTACCAAAATCTGCCTTTTTATTCGTTTTACCCGCTCTGTAAACTGTTGATTCGCAACTGGTCGTCACTTCAAGCTTCTAAGTAACGCGGATCGCATTCTTCGATGTATGGGGTCATAGAGAACAGATATAGATTAGGGGTTTTCTCAAAATTATATTGACCCGGCGATGTGTAAGTGATGAAGTAATATGTATTGTTTTTTGTATAAATGCAATTTTGTCTAGTAAATAAAGGAATCGACGATAACGAAAGCTAATAAATGTGTTGCTACCTAACCTGACGACACGGGGTCCATGACGTCATATGACGTTACGTTATTTGGCGGAAAAATCTTCTACGTCATTTCTATGGAAGGCCTTAAATGTGCTGCGTATTTTTATCCAAACATCGTTCCAAAATGATATCATATCTTACTGTTAACGTTTTTCATATTTTGATTGACTTACATCAATCATGTATAATGTATCGATTAACGCTCCAGGTGAAACGCACGCGAAAATTATTTCTTACTTCATGAAGGTAAGACGAGAAAAAATATTTTTCAAGAATTATCATGGATATTCCTGCCCGCATTTGAAGAAATATAAGTCATATTTCCAAAATGAAATGATGAAAACATTCGCCCGGAAATATCAATACTCACCTCGTCTTTAGAATTAACATCACATCCATTCTTTATACATCGCTTAAGTGCTGCTGTATCTCCTCCACTAACAGCAAGGAAAATTTCGCGACTCATTTCAATAGTCTGTTACCTGAAATACAAATAAAGATTACATATTCAGAATGACAAATATGGATAATGACCATATCCCTGTTTACAGCACAAAATCGATAATTCAGAAAATCAGAAACCGAGGCATACGAAATCAGGATAAAACAGGAACAAAAGCAAATAAACAAAAACCTCCACCATATGAAAAGAAGCGAACTCCCGATATGAGAGTGAGACCAGGTGCCCAGGAAGAGTAAGCATCTCCTGCTTGCATGCAACACCCGCCGCTTCAATTCGGTAGAACTGTCACATTCGGTAACTTCCATTTCGGAAGACATAGAGTACAATCTTGGGATGGATGGTTCAAATGGTCTACGACAGAATATCACCCGTCATTCTGGAGAGTGGGACATCATAGTGTATGACGAGTTCCCCATATCGACCGTAGAACTTCCTCAGTGACGATGTTAGTCGGTCACAAGCATATCCCTGACTGAGAAGCTTATCTGAAAGACGCCTAGCTCTCAGAACAAAATCCGTATATTTCGTACTTGCTCTGGCATAGCGTATCAACTGAGATATGAACACGCCATAAGCAGGCGATGAAGGAATGTTGCTACTCAGAAAAGGAAAGTTTGTAATGCTGAAATTGAAGTCGTCACGTTTGTCATAGAGTGAGGTGTTCATGTGACCATCAGTGTCGTAGGACAACATTATGTCCAAATAGGATGCTGAATTATTTGTCTCTGTAGTTTCTTTGACTTCAAGCTCTGAAGGATAGATACTGCTCAGGAAATCCGCGAATTTTGGATTATTGATGGACAACACATCGTCTATGTATCTGTAAGTGAAGTTGAAGTCAGAAGCTAAGTATCTTTTCCCTTCAGAGACCAGAGATTGAATGAATTCAGCTTCGTACGAGTAAAGAAAAATGTCGGCAAGGAGTGGGGCACAATTGGTCCCCATTGGAATTCCGACAATTTGCTGGAAGACCTTTCCTCCAAACACCACAAAAATGTTGTCGATCAAAAAGTTTAACATCTGAATAATATCTGTTTCAGTGTACTTATTTTCAGAATCGGACTTTTCTTTTACAAAGTAGGTTTTGTCATAGTTCACAACAATAAATTTGTATTTGCGATTACCGTTCTTACTTGTAAAAGCATTACTTATAATTTTTGCGAGTCTTTCTTTCAATTTAGAATGTGGAATTTTAGTGTAAAGTGTCGAAAAATCAAAGGCTTTGATCGAATGAACTTTACTAAAATGAGTGGATTTCAGATGTTCTAAAAGTTCCTTCGAATTCTTTAAAATCCACATCTGGTTGATACCACTGCGAGAATATACTGTCGAACAATATTTTTGAAGCCCAGATTTGATTTCAGATAAAACTTTGGTGAGTAAGATCGATACAGATTTGGTAGAACATTTTGAGGAACCAGCGATGAAACGTTGCTTGTACGGATTCTTATGCATTTTAGGTATGCAGTATAAGTATGGTAAATCTAAATCTAAATTGTTAGTTTGGAAGCCAAAGGAAGCAAGAGCTGATTTGTGGTTATCTATTATTTCAGAGGCAGAAAGGTTTGTAGGGGTGTAAGTGGGATTTCCAGGTGTCGAATTTAAACCCAACTCTTTAACTAGACTGTCGAAATAGTACTTTTTGCAAGTAAATGTGTAATTATTTGAGGCTTTGTCCGCTGGTGTGATGACATAATGTTCTTGGAGGTAGGTGAGCTCTGTGATAACATCAGGGTCTTTAAATATAGACTATGTATCCTAAAGTAATATACCGGTTAAAATTTGTAACCGAACACTTTTTCAATCTTCATAATCTTATGAAGAGTAACTTTTCATCAGTGAAAAGTGTATAACAGATTGATTTAATATTTTCACTTTAATTTTTGGAAATTGTGGTTTAATATGAATAATGTCGAAGGGTTCAAACTCTATTCCTTTATTGTAGAAAATTCCAAACCAATTTCCATGCTCCAGACACGTGTTTCGAATGTTGAATTCGCATCAGTGATGCTTATAGCGGAGCCACCAAATAATCATTTCAGTAGCGCCCTCTTCAATTTTTTGAATTTAGATTTGTAAAATTACATTACAGAGAGTGTGCGTCTCCAAATTTCCTTTTGGGTTGATTCAGTAGCATATCTAAATAAAATATATGTTCAAAATAGCATTGGAGGGATGGTGCTAAGATGTTAAACTCCTTTAATTTCGATGATATTTATCGGTGAAGTGGCTAGTAAAACATATATATATGATATCACATTGATAAAAGGCCAAAACAAAGCTTCTTTCAGGTGACAGAGCTAGAAAAAATTAACGTTAATGGACCAGTACGAATTTGACAAAAATGAATATTTTTCATGAAGAGAACACAATCCCGCATAAAACATTCTTTTTCACTTTAATAACAGAAAAAGATGCGTCCCTCGAACTGGAAAAGAAAAACAGATAAAACGCGTTTTTATAGGACACATGCCCAAAACAAGACGTTTTGTCAGAACGAGCCGAGTCAGAGTTGACACCTTAGTGATGCATTATTCTCTACAAGGTGTATTATCGATTTTCTTACGATTGTTTTGAAAATGATCAATGTGGGAAAACGACATTAATAGTCTTTTTTTCTATTGAAACAACTCTAAAAAGTCAGAACAATGTAACGTAATGTACAAACTCAGCGGGTATTTATTGCAACCGGAAGTGCTGGCTCTGTCAATGTTTTTGTCATATCGATGACTTGAATTATCGGGAATCACAAAGTTTTTTTTTGAAAGCACAGGATCTGCAAAGAATTCGGTATGGCAAGCAAACGTTGCTTTCAGGTGACAGTAAGTGTTTTGAATATACTTCCCTGACATTGTCGCCATAGCACTTTCTATATAGAAATAACGTCAGACAGTGCATGAATTTTATATATTTTCATTTCCATGCTTCATTTACATCGACGGCGGGTGCGGCTAGCAAACAGGGGATGCTTACTCCTCCCGGGCACCTGGTCCCACCTCTAGCTTGCTGGGGGTCCGTCGACGTTTACTTTTGTGCTCTATTGTGAGTGCTGTTGAGATTATCGTCAGGATCTTCTTTAACTCATTTCAATCTAATGTTAATACAATGGAGTATTTTAACTCAGGTGTTTGTTTAGAGATTTTGACCACACAACATAGTGTCCTATATCGATCTGTCCGTCTACTTTAGCTAGACATCAACCATGGTTTTCTCTCTTAGAATCTTTGATCAATGTTAAAAGTATGATAATCTTATGCAAAAACATCAAAATAATCTGTATCAATTTGGGTATATTTAAAATTACATGTTATTCGAAAATGAATTATTATTCATCACTGGATAATCAAATTACTTTTTTTCCGTGAATATTGTTATTTCATAACAATTCTATCTACTGAAAAATTGTGATGATACATTGATATACTAATGTTTTCTTTTGCCAGAAGTCTATTGATAATGCATTTTTCCCTCAAAACATGAATCAGTTCGTAGCTGAAAATATAATACATGTATGTTGAAGCATGCTTACATTTTCAAGGGTACCATTTCTTTATGGTCTTTAATTAAATTGTAAAGAGAGACACTTGTTTGCATAAAAACATCAAGGGATTCTCGCATAAACAGAAAAATAAATTACAAGATTTATTTCCTAAATAAGAATTGCGATATGTACTTTTTGTCATTAGTTTATAAAGATAAGATATTAATATATTTGTGAGGTTATTCTGACTTCGGTACGCATTTCAAAAGAAAATAGGGGATCTCCAACAACACTAGGTTGCAGCACCCACAGCAAAATCCCAAAACACCCATGCAAAAAATACAGAACAGACACTCACAGAAAGAGACGCAAAAGGGACAAGGAACATTAACTCACACCATAGAAACATTAAACATAAAAGACTACACATAAACCAACGAGACCAATGGGCAACCGGTGCCGACTTAGGACGGCCATCTGCCACATAAATAGCAGACGGAAAGGTTATTCTGGATTACGTGCGCACAACTTTCCCACTATTCCGATTTCCCAGAGGTCTCGAAGAACGCACAATTATGTTGTAAAACAACCTCCTCACTGTTAGATGACCACACACAAACAAGACCGTAAAACACAGGGGTCCAAGCAACACAGATGTAAATGGATATAAAAAGAGGACGTGCGTAATACAGTCCGTGCTCTGCCGGCTATAGCGAGCTCATATACATTCAACAAACATGTTATATATTTAACAAACATGTACATCATTTTCGTGGTGAAACTTTATTTTAAGGAATTTTAAAACGTGTAGATACAAACAGTTTAATTCTAACCAATGCATGAAATGTATGCAAATGATACAGCTATGTGAAGAGCTACTCTGTAAGGATGATACCTCCCTTAATTTGATTGAGTGTTAAAATTTGATGTGGGTTCAAAGAGTAGGTGCGGTAACCTGCCATTTTGGTCCTATTTTCAAAGTTGTTCATGTAACCATGATATTCTAGTTCATAAAATGTCAAATTTATGATGAATCCAAATAAGGAAATCATGTTTTGATTTCACTATCCTCTAGTGTAAAATAAGTCGCTTAGAAAGTCTAAAAACGTTAAAATCAATAAATGACCAAAGTTTTGACACAAATGTATGAAATAAATTAATGATCCAGGTCTTGCCAATGATAATTTTTGTACCAATTGATGGATTTTTGATCGGCGTTTTAAGTTGGATAAAAACATATTTTGTAGGCAAGGCCTTGAGCGTAGATGAATTTTTAAGATTTCTGTGAAAAATACGATGCTTTCCCTTTGCAAACAATTGTAATTAATAATTCGTTTATCAAAAGCATTATTTTCGAAATTATAGGACAGATTTTACGGGTAAGCGCACCTAGTCCTTTCCAGTGAAGCACATTGAAACTAGTCAGACAATATCCTCGGGGTCTTTAATAAACAAATATACCAATTGAGTGGTTGAAATAATGTGTATGGCAAATATGGATAATGACCATATCCCTGTATACGGCACAAAATCGATAATTCAGAAAATCAGAAACCGAAGGCATACAAAATCAGGATAAAACAGAAACCAAAGCAAGCAAACAAAAACATCCACAACATGTTTTATTGCGATGATTTCAGTGCAGCAAATGTGAATTTTACAAGTAATGTCTAATTGGTGATGCTCGAGTCATAAAACTATGCATATATGAAGGGCTAACTTCTATATATCACCTGAAAATTAACCAGAACATGCCAATGCTCAACAATACTAGAGTTTGTCACATATGAATGCTCAAAAACGCACGCTCACATCCACCCTCCCTTTCATACACTCCCTCACACACCCTCTCTCTCACACACCTGCTCAAGCCCTCCCAATCTCACATACTGGGATAGGACACAGGGTAACATAGACAAGGATTCATTAACAATTATTTCAAAGAATGAAATTGTAAATCTCTAAATTAGAAAAAGATCAAATAAGCACAAAAATATTTCAATAATTGTATGAAAAAAAATAGATATAGAGATAAACAGAAAAAAAAATTGGGGAAGACATATCTAAGAAGCAAAAGTTGATAAACGGGGTTTTAATTGTACTATAATATTGCTCGAGCCATTTAAATCTTTTGACTCAAAACGGAGGGGGAATTCTTAACTTATTCTACATCATTTTTTTTGTATTTTAAGAGATTTGCACCCTCCCTCAACCAAAATCCACAATCAAAAGGCTCAGAAATGTTTCGGAATAACAGACGGAGACAAGACTACAAGTTCCACAGAACACGGAGGTCAACTATTCTAATTGATCATCTCTAATGCAATTGCGGAAAGCAAGGTAGATGCATTGTAGTTTGTGCTGTTAAAACGGAAAAGAAAAACAGATGAAGCAGATTAACCAAAAGAGAGTTATTAACGTGTTTCATGCGCAGCACAAATTGATATCTACAGTACCATCTAATAAGGATTCTTTAAAATCATCTATTGACAAATCAAACCAAACTTGTTAATTTCCTAAAACTGAGAGAGATCTGAAGACAAAGTCTCATAGCACGTTTCAGTCTGACATTTTCGTGAAAATATCAACATCTTGGCACGCACATAAATAAAGTCCACGTAACTACGTTATTTCTGCTAACTGATGACATGACATTCTGACGTAGCGTAATTACGTCACGTCAATATTAGCCATACTATGTTAGAGATCACTGACGTATGAAAGTTTTTAAGCACGTAATGAATATAAATTAAATGGATTCAAATTGATCGTTCTACGGTTTAAATCGGGTTTTCGTAGTGTTCCACAAATGTAAACCGGAAGTGTTCCGAATTTCCCTCTAATAGATGAACTGTTAAACATCGAGATTTTGATGGAATCTTACAGCTATGTTGTATGTAATCTTAAACGTCCTCAAATTCAATAGCATCATTTAGAATCAGAAATTTTCAGCGTGGACCAGACATGCACCTTTTTGGTACTTCATGTTAAGGTTATACATAAGGTGTACATAACTGCAAATTAGCATTTGTCCTATTCATTTACACGGGTCGCCTTCAAGAGGACTAAGTACTATATTCACCGAATTCAGCTTATGTTACACCGTAAAAAAGATAAGAAGTAATTATTTCGGATTATGTTATCATCCAATTAACGTGTGTACAACCCACCTATTTTAGCGGATAGACACAGTTTTTCTAAGATGAACAACTTTTGTAGAATATGCGCCATGCATCCCGTCTGCTAGGACGGACAGTGTCCATTGTGGAAAATAAATAAGGTTCAATTTTTCAATATTTATGAGTGAATGAATGTCAAATTTAAAAGCCTTAATGGAAATACAAAAATTGTATTCGAATAGTCCAGAAAATCTCTACAAAATCTAACAAAGAGCTTATTGACGAGGAAAAAGAAAATCGGACAAATAGACGGCAACAAAAACACACCGCAATAGCAAAAAGGACGACGCTGATCGAATGAACAATCTCCATATCTCTATGGAAAAACCAAATTCGTTGTAGACAAACATCATAACATCCCAAGGGAAAACATAGAGAAGACGTACACATCAAAAGACAAAAAAAGAACAAAGAACAGCAAACATGTCATCAAAACACTAAAAATGAAAGATCACACACAAACCAACGAGACCAATAGGCAAACATGACAGATATGGATAATGTTTATTTATAGAATAAGTTTTTTTTTATTTTGTGTGTTTATGAAAAAATAAGTTACAATGGCTGATACATTTATTTTGATATAATGCGCGTTAGCGCATTTTATCAAATGAATACCTCAGTCATTATAACTGATTTCTGCATAAACACACAAAATTGGACACTTATTCTATATATATGCGCTGTCAAAGACAAAAATAGAACAACCGAAGCTCCTATTTCTATTTATATAGCGAATCCTTTCACCGATGTGGAGGGGAGTTAATTTTAGAAAGGAACTGCTGGAGTTTCCCATGACAACGTCACGCTAACTCAATATGACTGAAGTGTCATAAATTAATGCATTATGATATATCAAGTATTACAAAACAAATTTAACAATGGAATAATGACAAGATATGGACAAATAAATTATTTATCACCTCTAGATGTTGACTGTTTGGAACGCATTTCATTTGCGGAATGTATTCCCATATCTGTTTGCTGTTTGAGTCAGTTGCAGCGCGGTGAAATAATGAAATGTTGACAGCCTTAGTTTAAGGATTTATCTTATACTGTGTACTGCTAAAGTGTGTTTTATTTTGGAATTATCAAAAACAACGCTGAGTGTGACAACAAATCTTCATTTAAAACATCCCGTTGAGTGTTTGGAAATGACATCAAACGACAGAGAGCTATTGTAGCTGCGCCCGTCTCTGTCGCTTGTCGTTGATGTCGTATTCTGTAATCGAAAGGGTAAGGGGTTAATGGAGAAAATTTTAGTTACGAATTTGTCTTTCTATAAGATGTTGTTTCTACTTTCTTTATTGTATAGGAAAGGCATTTTAACTTGATTATTCAATTCAAATTCATCTGCGATGGTCAGCGTTATGACGTCACACTGTTACTTATACGGAAATCAATAACAAATGTCCTGAAAGCTTTATCTCAGGAAATAACAGTGTTTGTGCATATGTATCACAATACACAACACGAAGTCGATATTCAAAAAATCATAAACCGAAGACATATGAAATTATTAACAAACAAAGAGGTGGAATATTTGCCGAGTGATCAGCATTAACATGAGAACTTCCAAAACTCATTTAAGGTGGCACAGACTCGAACTGATTACTAGTACATAAACACTATAATTCCAAATTGCAATTCTATGTAACCCTATGTGTGTTAATCATAATAATTTATTGTGGAATTTGTTATTAGATGGAAACACAGTAAATACTTAATACTAACCACAGAAAAAGAGGAAATTAACCAAAAAAATAATCCAATAATAAAAAAAAAACTATTAAATTTATCCCGAGCTGAAACGAGATCAGTGCCCGGAAAAAAAGTGAACACCCATGCTTGCAATCAAAACTCGCCGCGTGTTACATTTGTCCTTTATAATTCAATGTTTCACTCCAGCATACTCTGCATAAATGATGCAAGTGTTAGACTTTGTCATAGTATTTCTAAAATTGGTATCAAATCCAACGTTCCCCTGTTTAAGCCATGTTACATAAAAGCTGTACACCCTCTATCATCTCCTATTCCAATTAATTCTATACTTACATCATCTCACATCCTTCTTCGATACAACGCTGTAAAGGACACTGCTGCACCAATTATCTAGTGACTTTAGAAATATGTATCCCTCATTGTATCGTTCATTATCTTGTTCAATATATTAATGAGTTAAAGAAGATCCTGACAATAATCTCAACGGCACTCACAATAGAGCTCCAAATTGAGCATCGACGGATCCTAACAAGCTAGAGGTGGGACCAGATGCCCGGGAGGAGTTAGCATATCCTGTTGGCTAGCCGTACCCTCCGTCGATGTTTATGAAGCATGGAAATGAAAATATAAAAACTTCATGCACTGTCTGACGTTATGTCTATATAGAAAGTGCTATGGCGACAATGTCAGGGAAGTATATTCAAAATACTTACTGTCAAACACCTCGTGGGGAACTTTTTTACGAGGTCCACACGGCAAATAACTAATTAAAGAGTAAGAGGAGGATATAACAGGGCCCCCTACTCTATCATGTTTTATCTCAGGGCTGCATTTATACTTTATCTTATCAGCTCCTCTTTATATGTAGTAGTTTTATACGTAAAATTGCTTATGTTCATGATGAAGTTCACGTTCATGTGACGTGCATAGATAAATAATGACAAACAAAACTCGATAACAAGGTAACTATTTTTCTTCCAAAAATGGCAACGCAATTCTATATAGTGAATACATACGTTCTAATCGCAAAAAAAATCCCCAATGCTTTAGAGTGAGTCGGATTCGTCCCGAGGATCTAGAAGATAACAACCTCCCCCCCCCCCCCTCCCAATAAAAATATAAAGTACTCTTAAGATGGTAGTCTCAGGGTAAGGGACGTAACTCAAAATTGATCTCGCGAACGCTTATTGTTTTGCGTAACGTTACCATCGTTTGTTTTCACGACAAGCATCTGCATGACTTATTCATGACGTCATAATAGGGGAATTTCCCGCGCGGTGCACGGAGGTAAACGGGGTTTTTAAAAATGGTTTCTATATATATCATTATCGATTTTCATAAATAAGCATTTTATTTTCTCTGTTTTATTTCCTGAAATTGAGCATTACTTATAGATTGAATATGTTTCCGAGAGTTATACGTTTCTCTATTCTTTTGATATTTTCAGCATCTACACTAACCCTTTGACCTAACGTAAATGTCGAAAGAATTCTGATAGTTATGACCATGGTTACTTCGATTTTATTTGATCGTGATTAGTGTAAATAGAGTTTCTACTGTACATTTACCTTTATATGATACCTTCGTTTGATAAGAAGATAATTTAAAAGAAAAAATGTATCGTAGAAAGGGGGAAAGGTGTCCGGTTCTGCAATCTGGGACAAATAGTTTTTATCGACTCCATCTATACCCCCGCGTTGGACATTCCATCCAATTTTTCCTTTTTTTCCTTTGATTTTCCTTCTTCTTTCTTTTTTTTAATTCACTTTTTGTTTGGTTGTTTCCCGTGTTTAATCATAATATCAACTGAGTCAAATACACGAATTACGTCCAAATTCTGAAATAATGATAACTGTTATTAAGATTAATTTTACAATTTCACGGGCAGGAACACCATACGTCGCCTTACAGTACCGTTGTCAGAAGTATTTAAAGTTCTGCTCTTAAAACCGTCCGTTGACATTATGCAACAGGTGAGGATATGTTGGAAACCATCCGTTGTCATGAAAATTATCGACAAAATTTCAGTAAAATCACAAATAAATCATTAGGTAACCGGTGATTTCTTTTAAAAAGCCAAAGGGGGGTAGCCATACGCTTCAGTAATACATTATTACCATGAAATAAATAAAAGTCCTTTTATGTTATGAGGAGATCTGATTGGCGATGACATACTGTCAGCAACGAAAATGGAAATTTGAACAGGAAAACTATCCTGTTTTTTAATTATTTGATTTTATATACCAATTTTATGTAGAAAATTATCGACAACATTATACAAACAATATATGTGAATGACCGTCTTTTACATTGTATATTTATTGTATACTTTGATAATTTGATAAAGAATGTCCGTTGTTATGACAAGACAAGAAGATATGGTCCGTTGTCATGGCTCTTAATGGTAATTGGGCATGAATTGGGAATTGAATTTTTAATATCGAATCTAAGACTGAGCAATTAAATTAGCTTAGTTAATTCTTAAAGTATTCAGCTCTTTTTTCTTGTAAAGCTGTAAAGGAGGATATCATATAATTTTCAGGTTACGTGAACATAGATCGTATAGAACAGATTTAAAATTGAAAATATGATTCATGAATTTAAAGAGGTGTAGGATTAGTTCATGAATTTATACATTGATCTATTAAACATAATTGTTAAAGGGATTTTTAAGTCATATATAGCGTTAAAAACAAAGACATCAAATATCGGTCATTGAAGACATTTTGTTAGCCTCAGCCTTTATCACGTAATTGTTCCGAACGTTCTTAACATGGGTATGATATAGACCTTACATGTATATCTCAGGTGATGATGAAAATTGTATTTGATATGTTATTTACATTTGTGTGTGTCTGTATGTAAGTGTGTTTTTTTACGTCAGCGCCGAGATCGGTGTCTCCGTCTACCTGCGAGAGAATTCTTTTGTCCGCGTTTGCTAGCATGTGTGTCTATATGTGAGTGAGTGCATCTGTCTGTGTCTTTTGTGTGTGTGTCTGTCTATATACATGCCTGTCTGTCTGTTTGTTTTTGCGTATGTCTGTGTAAACCCTGTGTCTGTCAGTCTCTCGTTTTACGAAGGTCTGTGTATGTCTTTCAGGATGTTCCTTTCAGGATGTTCATGTCTGTGTTTTGATCAGTGTCTGTCCGAGTCTGTCTGTGTGAATCTCTTTTTGTTTCTCCCTGTGTCTGTTTTTCTGTGAGTGCTTGATCAGTGTCTGTCTGAGTCTGTCTGTGTGAATCTCTTTTTGTTTCTCCCTGTGTCTGTTTTTCTGTGAGTGCTTGACTATGTGTGTCTATCTGCTTGACTTGATGAGAGGTTTTTTTTATGAGAGATATTGGCCTAGTCTGATTTTTCGTCGATCTTGCATGCTGTGATAAACTGTGGATTTACTGAAATCAAAGTCAATACATATTTTGTTTGTGTGTGAGTGTGAGTACATCTGTGTATGTCTGTCTACCTGTCTATCCGTCTGCCTATGCATATCTTTCTGTATGAGTGTGACTGTTGATGAATGTGTTCGTCTGTATATATGTATTTGTCTGAATATATATGAATTTGTCTAAAATCCCATATATGTGCGAGTGTCTAACCCCTCTCCAAGAAACCTCTTACATATTCTACAAAAGAAATAATAGGAATAGGGTCAAGTGTCCGGGAAAAGTAATTTTATCCTGCTCTGTTGAAGTTTATTGATTTTTTTTATTACAGCACACGATCTGTCTTCCGAAAGTCTGTCAACTTTTCAAAATGTCGCGTTTCTTCTGCAGAACCGCTGATGAAAATCAAATTATAAAATCAACTTTTCATGAGTGATAGAGACAATTGGTGGGTAAAGAGGAGACATGGGTGCAATATATATGTAAGACCATTGGAGCAATTTTCATGTATTTTGCAATATTGGAAGCCAATTGAAGGTAAACAAAAAACGGACTTAACAGGGGGAAAATTGTTATATAATATTTCTTCTCTATGGGGAAAATCCATGCTAATATGAGGAAAGTCAAATATATAGCGGAATATCTCCAAGGGGAAGAAACTTCTTATATAGGAAATTTTCCTACGAGAAAACTTCTGCATTACACCGGTATATAATACACTAATAAAGTAAGATACTGTATACATTCAAATTTTCGCCTCCATTTATATTTTACCCTTTTCATCCATAGCCCAGAAGATGAATTTAAGACGGGACGAATAAAATTTAATTTTAAGGATATCTTAACAAAACGGATGATTCGGCGAATTCAATTCACTCTCCATTCTAAATTGGTTGAAAATTAAATTGTGCGTATTGATTGATGAATTTTTACAGCAATTCTCTGTAAGAACCACAGAATTTCAAGACATGTTGACACGGCATGTCATGGATTTTTGATATTTTTGGTATGGAAGTTCAATATGAAGCACTAGTATGTAAATCAACCCTAGTTTTTTTTCAAAAAGGTTGTCTTTGCCATGGTAACCGTGTCTGAAGTTTCAAAAATCTGGAAAATCTATAGGACCAGGCATATTTGTAGGCTTCGTTACCATGGAAACAGGTACTTTTTTAATCTGAAATTGCTTTGATTATTTTCTTTTAATCCTTATTATTATGCATAATTGGAAAGTTTTTTACATTCATCTCGGATGCTTTGTGTATACAAGATGAAAAATTGGGCCAAAACAGGGTATCAAATGGCTCTGTTTTGGGCACTTAAAGGCCCTTTTTTGCATGTTTTTACTGTTTTACAAGGTTGAAAATTTCATTAAAGCATCAATTTTTGAAGTCCAAATTCTAGTTATCCAATTAGTATCATCTTTGAACTGTACATGAATACAAAAAATTAATTGGGCTAATTTGACCTTTAATTGCAAAGCAGCATCAAATTTAGTTGCTATGGCAACAATCGGCTGAAAGGTTTTCATACGATGAATTTAAACACAACCTCTATCAAACGATCTACGCGTGATATTGGAACAGAAGTTCATGTATACATCTATCAGAGGCGTTTTGATATAAAAAGGTCACCCACTGAATTTTCAAGGTCATTAAACTTTAAGTGACCAGATTTGACGAAAAATCCTGATTTTTCATAAAATGAATGTACCGATATTTTAGAAACCTTGAAGTATTGAACTTAACAGTTATTTGCCATAAAATGATCAATGTATCACTTATTTCTTAGAACTATTGATCACGTTTCTTCACATCATCGAATATCTAAATTCTTGGTGAACATTTTGATAAAAAAGGGACGAAATCTGTATTTTTCTGGTTTTTTGACTGAAAAATATTTTTCTATTGAATTGCTACAATTCAATAAATTCTAGGATTTGTCTTTCTTATATTCATGTGCTTTCATAATATATATAACCTATGAAAATATTTAAATAAAAAAAATCACTAAAATCGGTAACAAAAAAAATTAAAAAATCAATATTTTATGCAAAATTTGTATGTATGAGTTTGATAACTTATTTTTCTATTACAAACTATATTGGGGAATGAAAAGCAAACATTGTGTAAAACGGTTAAATTCAAGTAATTCAAGGGGGGGGGGGGGGTTGTTTCTGGACTAATGTTCGAGAAATAGCCCCCCCCCCCCCCCGGGCACGGTTTTCCTATTTGTTCAGTTCATGAGAAAACGACGTTAATCCAGGGGTAGTCTTTGGTATCCCAGGCAGTGTTTATATAAAAGTGCCAGATTGCCGACGATCTCGAGCGGATTTTGTCAATGTTCTGTGGATTTGTGTGGAAAATAGCATGTGTTTCTTTGCTTTTTACGAGAACAGTGTCACCTCAGTTTCGTTTCTTGCCAATTTTGGACTGTTGAAGTTCAAAATCTACAAGCTGAAGATTAATTGTACTGCAGATTGTTTCATGCAACTACATTTAAAATTACAAAAAAAAACTTATGGAAGTCGCCATCTATGAAATACTTGTGTAATCTTATCCCATGAATTTTCAAATAGCTGAAATGTGAAAAAATGTGCGCTATTTTATGATGATGATCGCACCAGTAAAATTATAAAATATAAAACATTTCCATTGAAGCTACACTGGACACCCACTGCAGAAGGTGCAACCCCATCTCGTACCCTTCCCCAATCGGTACTTCGTGCCTCGCATCGGCCCATTGAAATGAACCCCTCCCCGGGCCACTTCAGTTCAACTCTGCATCCGCCCAAGTTTTGTCCACGGCTTTTAAAATGAATCTGTCTTTATCATACTGAAATGTTGTTCATCTGTCTATATCATTAAAGTACGTTTTCATATTAAGTCGGCGCCGTGGTCTAGCGGATAGGGCGTCGGACTTGTAATCTGAGGATTGCTGGTTCGAGCCTTGCTAGGACCATGGGTCGGCCGACATATATTCTTCAATGTTCTGTGTTTATATACAAAAAAATGTCCTTGTCTATGTATTGTATACATGTCTGTGGTGTTTTTTAAAAAAAAAAAAAAAAAAAAAAAATACGTTTTCATATTAAAATCATCACCGTTGAACATCTTCTCCACCATAATCGATGTAAAAAATCAATGAGAATTACGGTAAGAAAATCAATGAATAATAATGTGTAAGGGGGCAACTGAAAGACCACCATCGCGGCACGCCCTTTTCTGAAAACATGCTTTGATTTTAGACTGAGAGAGGGGCAGCCCCCCCCCCCCCCCCCCCCCGCACACACACACACTACTGATGTTTCACATCCTTAACATGATTTTCAAATTCAGTGGCAGAAGGGTAGGCAAGACCTTTTTTTTCAAAATCACAATACGCCACTCTTTCACTCCCCTCTCCTAAATTAAAACAAACTAACAAAAACAGGAAAAACAGAATAATTGAATAAGAATGTAATGCAAAGGAAACAGAAAAATATCATGATAAATTACGTCCGTCCGCATTATTATCCCTTGTTTCTTCCAGCATAATAAGAGTATATTGTATTCCTTTTTGAAGTTGCATCAAGTGTCAGATCACGATAAACAAGTTGTCAACGCACAAACCGCAAACAAAAGAAAAAGAAAGGGAGAATAAGAAAAAAAAAAAACAATAAAAATAAAGCTGAAACAAATCACTCTGTCAAGTTCCAAACGTATATTTTTAGACTTGTCTTTGGCGATGTAAAGAGTAAGCATAAATTGTCAGTATTGGGAATGATAAGGGTAGGGAAGATAGAACGCCAATGTCGGACTCACTAGGAGGAAAACTTTACGATACAACGGGGGGGGGGGGTTATTTTCAAAATTACAATTTGGTAAAAGGTGGCCCGGGTTGTCTCTGACAATTCAATGAAAATTCATACTCTCCCCAAATTGATAAATCACCACAGAACATTTCCAACCCAACCAGTCATGTATATTAGATTCAGATTTCAGTATATTAGAGTTTTGATTCAGATTCTGCTATCATACTAACACTAGAATATCAGTTTTCGACTAATACAGTTCAGTTATAGATTCCGCCTCTACTAGGCGTATTATAAACTACAATTATTATTTCAATGCAAGGATAGGACACTAATAGGAAACATTGAGTTGGGTTTTTTTTTTATCCAGCCCCCGGCTTTATTTACCGTCTTTCTCTCTGTCTTCGTTAAAGATTCGTTACATGTTACAGTTTATTTATTTATTATTATTCTTTTTTTTTGCATACTTTTGGTCTTTGTTTATTTCTTTCTTTGCGGTTCGTGCGTGTATGCGTGTTGTATAACTGAGTTTGTCTTTAAATAGCGCTCATGACCTCTCAAACTCCTCTAATTACAATGAAGGTTTATTATTTTAATCTCTGTTTTTTAATCATTTAAATTTTTTTCTTCAAGTCAAAATTCATCAAATTAGGTAACAAGTTATCGTACATGCATCCTTTGCTTTTCAAATAGCGCGCTTTGTTGTTGACAATGACGCCGCCGCGTTGCCCCCACTGATAGAGCCTTTCTATCTTCAACACTAGAGAGCGCGCTAATGGCAATAAGGCCTATTGCGACCCACGTTAAAAGATTGGTTCGAATTCTTTCAAACTTCAGAAAAAGATCATGACATCATAGTTGATTAATATTGCAATTATTAAGAAAACTGAATGTAAGGGTTAAGGTGAGACTACCACCTTAAATTTCAATTTTATGCATAATAAGCAAATATCAAGTCATTCTGCTATACAACGCTTTCAAGGACGTTCAAGTGCATCACCCCTCATGCGACTTTATAATTATATATTCAAACAATTCTTAGTTCTTTTTTTCATCCTCCATATATTACTCATTGGGGAGTACAGTTGCGAATATTTCAGGGGACTAACGAAAACACCATATTTTTGCTCTATACATTGATGCTGTGTAGTAAAAAGGACTAAAAGATCTTCATTTTACAAATGAACCAATTTAAATACCAAACGAAAATTCCCCCAGTTTTGGATTTCCTAGATCGTGTCTTAAGGTGAATAATTCCTAGAAGCTGATTGGTTATGGAGGTTGGATATATATGTAAGATAGAATAATGCGGAAGTGTCCAAACACTGTGTTCTAACCTTCAAGAAAATTTCAAACCAAATTCAAGCACCAACATGCGTTTTGGATAGCAAAGTCTCCATCAGTGACTCATCCAGCCAAAGCGACAAGCAGGCACAGCCAATGCTCACCTCTGTAGCACCCTCTGGTTTTATCAAATAAAAACCTTTGCAATTAGTTTGCAGAGAGTGCTCAGCTTCAAATTGCCAGCAGGATCGACTCAGCATCAGAGCAAATAATAACAATAATAATAATAATAATAATGATAATAATAACTAGATGGCTACTGTTGCAAGCAACAGACGGATTCCTCCTTTATTAGACCTTCCTCGTAACTGAAGTGCTAAAATCCGAATAAAGAAGATGGGAAAAAGAATAGTTGCTTTAGTACCTTATTCACTTCAGCAAATGAGTCAAAAGAGCTTATGTCTTATTTAGGACTCTTTTTTATTTATCAACAAAATAGAATAAAAAAAATGTTAAATACCTTTCATGTTTACGAATGTTTTAAACTCCATGCTCCATCAATATCAAATCCTTTACAATTACTTTCTCAAAACAGAATTGCACAATGATTTTGCAATTAGATAATTTCTATTAATAGAAAATGACAACAACATGAAAGTACAGATATGTAAAGCTACTAAGAAAAAAAAAAGATGCAGAGAACAAGAAAAGAGTTATCTCTCTTATACTATGTTAAGTTCAAATAAGAAGGACTACATGTGTAATGAATAAATAGTATAGGACAAAAAGTTTGAAATTTACAAGAGTAAATGATTGTTATGACCTTGAGAATGATTATTTGATCTGCAACCAATGTCATGGATGAAAGATAAGAATTGTGATTATTTTCATCAGGATTGATCTTAATCTGAGCTAAGCTCAATATCTAGTCAACAAAAGTCTGTTATGACCTTGAAATCTAACAAATGACCTTGGGTCAAGGTCATGGTGAAAGGGTTTGATGCGAGGAATATTTGTGTAAAGTTTAAACTGTCAAGGTCAAACAGTCTTTGTTTTATAGACTAAAGTTTGTTGTGACCTTGAGAATCAAAATTCGACCTTTTGTCAAGTTCAAGGTGAAAGACCTCGGCCCAAGCATTATATGTATAAAGTGTGAACTCTGAAGGTCAAATAGCCTTTGTTCTATAGACAAAAAATTGTTGTGACATTGAGAATGAGAATTTGACCTTGGGTCAAGGTCAAGGTGAAAGAGCTTGACTGAACAATTATATTTATAAAGTTTGAACTCTGAAGGTCAAATAGTCTTTGTTCTATAGGCGAAAGTTTGTTTTTGACCTTGAGAATCAAAAGTCGACCTTGGGGCAAGGTCAAAGTGAAAGAGCATGGCTTAATGATGATATGTATGAAGTTTGACCTCTGAGGGTCAAATAGTCTTTGTTTTATAGGCAAAAGTTGCTGTGACCTTGAGAATGAGAATTTGACCTTGGGTCAAGGTCAAGGTGAAGAGCGTGACTGAACAATTATATGTATAGAGTTTAAACACTATAGGTCAAATAGTCTTTGTTCTATAGGCAAAAGTTTGTTGTGACCTTGAGAATCAGAATTTGACCTTGGGTCAAGGTCAAGGTGAAAGAGCTTGTTTTATTGAGATTATGTATGAAGTTTGATCTCTGAAGGTCTAATAGTCTTTTTTCTATAGGAAAAGTGTTTTTTTGACCTTGAGAATCAGAATTTGACCTTGGGTCAAAGTCAAGGTGAAAGAGCTTGGCTTAATAATATTATGTATTAAGTTTGAACTCTGAAGTTGTAATAGTCTTTGTTCTATAGGGAAAAGTTTGTTGTGACCTTGAGAATGAAAATTTGACCTTGAAAGTAGGACAACATTAAATGAATATCTATAAGTAATCTACTATCAAAGTTTCAACTCAAAATCTCAAAAACTGTAGAAATTGTCACTGTGCCAATTTAAAGTTCCATTTTCAATTCGGAATAGCGCGAAAACCGTAAATATTTTATCGAACATGTAAGCGTATAAAATTTTACAAATTTCCCAAAAAACATTTTAAAACAAATTTCGTTCAAATCGAAAGGTTTCTTTAGAAGTTATAAGTGTTTAAAGATTTGACCTTTTGTGACCTCTAGCGGGGGCATGCGTGAACTTTTCGACGACAAAATTGTTTTACCTCTAGATCTTTATATGTTCTTTCACATGATACTTTTTGTTTTATCATAAGAAGTGGCACTTTTTTGTACAGTGACTGGAACGATCTGGGGGTAAGAATAATAATAATAAGAATAATAATAAGAACTAGATGGCTACTGTTGCAAGCAACAGACGGATTCCTCCTTTATTAGACCTTCCTCGGAACTGAAGTGCTAAAATCCGAATAAAGAAGATGGAAAAAAGATTATTTGCTTTAGTACCATATTGACTTGAGCAAATGAGTCAAAAGAGCTTATGTCTAATTTGGGACTCTTATTTATTTATCAACAAAATAGAAGAAAAAAAAATAATAAATACCTTTCATGTTTACGAAAGCTTTAAACTCCATGCCCAATCAATATGTAATTCTTTACAATGACTTTCTCAAAACAGAATTGCACAATAATTTTTCTATTAATAGAAAATGACAACAACATGACACTACTGATATGTAATGCTACTAAGAATAAAAAAGAAAGAAACAGAGAACAAGAATAAAAGAGTTATCTATCTTACTATGAAAAATTCACATAAGAAGTACTACTTGTGTGAAGAAAAATAGTTAAGGAAAAAATCCTGTGAATTCTACAAGAGTAAATGTTTGTTATGACCTTGAAAAAGTTTATTTGACCTTTAACCAAGGTCATGGATAATTAAAAGATAAGCATTTGAGTTTATTCTCATTAAGATTCCTTTTCATCTAATCAAAGCTCAATATTTCATCAACAAAAGTCTGTTGTGACCTTGAAATCGAACAAATGACCTTGGGTCAAGGTTAAGGTGAAAGGACTTGATGCAAGGAATATTTGCACCAAGTTTGGATTGTCAAGGACAAATGGTCTTTGTTCTATAGGCAAAAATCTATTGTGACCTTGAGAATCAAAATTTGACCTTGGGTCAAGGTCAAGGTGAAAGGGCTTGGCTCAATGATTGTATTTATGAAATTTGAACTGTCAAGGTCAAATACTCTTTGTTCTATAAGCAAAAGTTTGTTGTGACCTTGAGAATCATAATTTGACCTTGAAACTAGGTCATCATCGATGACTACCTATAAGTAGCCTACCATCCAAGTTTCAACTCAAAATCTCGAAAACTGTAGGAATTGGCACTGTGCCAATTTAAAGTTCCATTTTCAACTCAAAATAGCGCGAAAACCGTAAATATTTCATCGAGCATGTAAGCGTATAAAAGTTTGCAAATTTTCCAAAGAATGATATAAAACAAATTTCGTTCAAATCGCGTGATTAATTTAGAAGTTATAAGAGTTTAAAGATTTGACCTTTGATGACATCTAGCGAGGGCATTCGTGAACTTATCGACAAACAAAAAATATTTTAAGAAGACCTTTGTCTGCTCTTTCTAATGGTACCATCCTTTTTGCTCTGTGTTGAAAGACCTTTGAATAAAGTGTCTGGAAATGGAAAGGGGTAAGAATAATAAGAATAATAATAAGAAGAACTAGATGGCTACTGTTGCAAGCAACAGACGGATTCCTCCTTTATTAGACCTTCCTCGGAACTGAAGTGTTAAAATCCGTAAAAAGAAGATGGAAAAAAGAATAGTTGCTTTAGAACCTTATTCACTTCAGCAAATGAGTCAAAAGAGCTTATGTCTAATTTGGGACTCTTATTTATTTATCAAGAAAATATAAGAAAACAATAATAAATACCTTTCATTTTTACGAAAGCTTTAAATCCCATGCTCTATAAATATCAGATCCTTTACAATTACTTTCTTAAAACAGAATTGCACAATGATTTTGCAATGAGATAATTTCTATTAATAGAAAATGACAACAACATGAAAGTACAGATATGTAATGCTACTAAGAAAAAAAAAAAGAAACAGAGAACAAGAAGAAAAGAGTTATCTTTCTTATACTATGTTAAGTTCAAATAAGAAGGACTACATGTGTAAAGAATAAATAGTATAGGACAAAAAGTGTGAATTCTACAAAAGTAAATGATTGTTATGACATTGAGAATGATTATTTGACCTTGAACCAATGTCTTGGACCTTGAAATCGAACAAATGACCTTGGGTCAAAGTCATGTTGAAAGGGTTTCAAGCAAGGAATATTTGTGGAAAGTTTGAACTCCCCAGGTCAAACAGTCTTTGTTTTATAGACTAAAGTTTGTTGTGACCTTGAGAATAAGAATTTGACCTTGCGTCAAGGTCAAGGTTAAACAGCTTGACGGAACAATTATATGTATGAAATTTGATCTCTGAAGGTCAAATAGTCTTTGTTCTATAGGCAAAAAATTGCTGTGACCTTGAGAATCAGAATTTGACCTTGGGTCAAGGTCAAGGTGCAAGAGCTTGGTTTAACGATAATATGAATGAAGTTTGAGCTCTGAAGGTCAAATAGTTTCTGTTCTATAGGCAAAAGTTTGTTGTGACCTTGAGAATGAAAAATTGACCTTGAAAGTAGGTCAACATTAAATTACTACCTACAAGTAATCTACTTTCAAAGTTACAACTCAAAATCTCAAAAACTGTAGAAATTGGCACAGTGCCAATTTAAAGCTCCATTTTCAACTCGGAGTAGCGCGAAAACCGTAAATATTTTATCGAGCATGTAAGCGTATAAAAGTTTACAATTTTCCCAAAGAACATTTTAAAACAAATTTCGTTCAAATCGTACGGTTAGTTTAGGAGTTATAAGTGTTTGAAGATTTGACATTTGATGACCTCTAGTGGGGGCATTGGTGAGCTTATCGACAAACAAAAAATAGTTAAAGAAGATCTTGATATTCTCTTTCTAATGGTACCATCCGTTTTGCTCTGTGTTAAAAGACCTTTGAATAAAGTCTCTGGAAATGATTAGGGGGTAAGAATAAAAATAATAATAATAATAATAATAAGAATAATAATAAGAATAAAGAAAAGACATTGCAATAACAGAAAGGATTCCGACGGAATAGTCGGAATCCTTAACTAGTTGGCTACTGTTGCAAGCAACAGACGGATTCCTCCTTTATTAGACCTTCCTCGGAACTGAAGTGTTTAAATCCGAATAAAGAAGATGGAAAAATGTCGTTTTTTGAATAGTTGCTTCACTACCTTATTCACTTCAACAAATGAGTCAATAGAGCTTATGTCTAATTTGTGACTCTTATTCATTTTTCAACAAAATAGAAAAAAAAATAATAAATAAAATTTAATACCTTTCATGTTTACGAAAGCTTTAAACTCCATGTTCTATCAATATCAAAATTCTTTACAATTACTTTCTCAAAACAGAATTACACAATGATTTTGCAATGAGATAATTTCTATTAATAGAAAATGACACAAACATGAAAATACAGATATGTAATGCTACTAAGAAAAAAAAAAGACACAGAGAACAAGAATAAAAGAGTCATCTTTCTTATACTATGTTAAGTTCAAACAAGAAGGACTACTTGTGTGAACAATAAATAGTATAGGACAAAAAGTGTGAATTGTACAAGAGTAAATGATTGCTATGATCTTGAGAATGATTATTTGACCTTGAACCAATGTCATAAATGAAAGGTAAGTATTGAGATTATTCTCATCACGATTGATCTTAATCCGAGCAAAGCTTAATATCTAATCAACCAAAGTCGGCTGTGACCTTAAAATCGAACAAATGACCTTGAGTCAAGGTCATTGTGAAAAGGTTTGTTGCAAGGAATATTTGTGTAATGTTTGAACACACAAGGTCAAATAATCTTTGTTTTATAGACTAAAGTTTGTTGTGACCTTGAGATCCAAAATTTGACCTTGGGTCAAGGTCTAGGTGAAAGAGCTTGGTTAAACGATAATATTTATGAAGTTTGAACTCTGAAGGTCAAATAGTTTTTGTTATATAGGCAAAAGTTTGTAGTGACCTTGAGAATGAAAATTTGACCTTGAGAGTAGGTCAACATTAAATGACCACGTATAAGTAACCTACTATCCAAGTTTCAACTCAAAATCTCAAAAACTGTAGAAATTGGCACCGTGCCAATTTAAAGTTCCATTTTCAACTCGGAATAGCGCGAAAACCGTAAATATTTTATCAAGCATGTAAGCGTATAAAAGTTTACAATTTTCCCAAAGAACATTTTAAAATAAATTTCGTTCAAATCGTACGGTTAGTTTAGGAGTTATAAGTGTTTAAAGATTTGACCTTTGATGACCTCTAGCGGGGGCATTGGTTAGCTTATCGACAAACAAAAAATGGTTAAAGAAGATCTTGGTATGCTCTTTCTTGTGGTACCATTCTTTTTGCTCTGTGTTAACAGACCTTTGAATAAAGTGTCTGGAAATGATGAGGGGTAAGAATAAAAATAATAATAAGAATAAGAATAAGAATAAAGAAAAGACATTGCAATAACAGAAAGGATTCCGACGGAATAGTCGGAATCCTTAATAAAGAAAAGACATTGCAATAACAGAAAGGATTCCGACGGAATAGTCGGAATCCTTAATAAAGAAAAGACAATACAATAACAGAAAGGATTCCGACGGAAAAACCGGAATCCTTAATAATAATAAAAATCCGTGATCAAGATAGCATAGAAGCACTATCTATGCACTAGTAAAGTATGTTTGGATGATGAATACTCATCAACGATACTCCGAACAGAGATAATTTCTTCTAACTATGAAGTTTCATGTTTTTTTTCTCAAATGAGCGGATCCAAATCTAAGGACCAACGCAGAAACAATAATTTGAGAATGAAAGCCTTAGGGCATATCATGTGTAAAAAATGCCCAGGTATAACGTCGAGCGAATTTGTAATGAGAGAAATGATTCTTATTTGCAATAGTTTAACATTAAGGAATTCAAAAAAATACTGAAGGACGACACATAAAAGAGACCATTAAATACTTTTTTTATATCTATTTACATATTCATCTGTTTTGCGTGTGTCCCTGCATTTTGCTGTCTTTTGTGAATTATCAAATAGTAAATGTTATGATTTTCCCTGACAGGGTCGCCACGGTACTTTCTACACAGAAGTGCATGTTCTGTAGATGCTGTTTATCAAGTTTCGTGTATGAACATCGACGACGACGGGTGCGGCTAGCCAAACAGGGGATGCTTACGCATTTAGCTTGATCCGTCGCTGTTCAATGTGGTGATCTATTGTAAGTCCTGTTGAGATTGTTGTAAGGATCGTTCTTTCTCCCACTGTGGACTGGGATTTCCATGGAAACACTGGGAAAAGATATCCTTGTCTTACCCCTATGGGGTAAGATAACATTTTCACGTGCCTTTTGACTGTAACGTCAATTGTGACGTCATACACGATTGCTGCGTTAGCCGATCAAAATATGAAAAAGAATACATAAAATCTCAATTTTGATCGATTTTCAAACAGTGGGAGAAAAATAATCCATCCCCAGATGTGATCAGGGACACGGAAATCCAACCTTCGTGTCCAGGATTTGCTTTTGTGCACGACTCGACAAGCCTCGTCGTGGTACAAGCAACTCCTGGACACTCGGGTTGGATTTCCTTGTCCCTGATCACATCTGGGGATAGATTCTATTAATCTCATTTTCGTATATTGTCATTTTACAGAGAGGAGGATATTTTACACTACTATTGTGCGTTCTTCGGGGTCTTTTGTTAACTTTAAAAGTTGGAGGCATATGTATACATTATCTAGATAACCACACCATTTGGTACTAACGTAGCAGTTGACCATTCTAAGTCGGCACCGATTGCTAATCGGTCTCATTGATTAATGAGTGGTATTTCGTGGTTACTGTTTTGATCTTGTGTGTGTTGTTCCTTTTCCCGTTTGTGTCTCTTGTTGTGTATGTTTTCTCCGTGTTTTTACATGGCGTATTTTGATGTTTTGTTGTTGGAGCTTCAATCGGGTATTGTTTGAGATCCCCTCCTTTCTCTTGAAATCGACGTTGGATGGACATCGCCAAACGTGTATTCAAGTATATCAAATGGTATTTATCTGGATAAAGTGTGCATTACGCTCTCAATTATCAGATTTGTCGAGGTCTACTAGTTTCAATGTCAACTTGATTTCAATTTACGACGAAAATCCACACTCTCATGATGTTCATTCTAGTGTTATTCTCTATTTCACTCCTTGAATATAATGAGAATAATATATATTATTATTATTCCATAAACAAAGCTTCTCTGTCCTAATTTTAAAGATAAGATTTTAAAGTCCTAAAATGTTTATAGTGCTGGTCATCAAGGGTCCAAAAATCACCCCGATTATAATCTCATGACATATGTTACAGGTAATCCGACCTCCCAATTGATTGGGCATTTGTTTTTCATCAGAAAAAGTAGGGCATATCTAAGATGGTGGCTTTGTCTTTCAATTGATTTACATAATTTTGTTTGTAAGCTCCCCTGTGTTTTCACATCCTGTCCATCTTATTATTCTGCATCGAAGCTTCGTGCTTTATATCATTAAATCGGTACATGTTCTGGACAATCAGGTTGTTCACTGGAAAACAGGAAAACAACATTATATGCCGTGTATATAGGTAATGAAAAAAGATCAGCTGCGAGTATCCCTCGTTTCGTTATATATTTTAATGGTATATATGCCAGATCTATTTGATGGTAACGGCGGCATACGGAACAGATCAAAAGTCGAGGCCGCGTTGGAGAGGAAAGTAACTGAAATTTCATCTTATCTGAAGAGGCTTAGCTAGTTTATTTTCATAGTCATTTGTATACGTTACTAAGATTATACTTTAAACATATACTACTACGGCTGTGTTTTATACAAGATATTTTGAAGTTGACGATATACAATATACAAATATTTAAAAGAGAAAGGAGGGGATCTCCAACAACATCTAGTTGTAGCAATTGTTGTTTAGGAGTCAAAGATAAAGGAAGTACGGCATTCTGTGTAACTCTTCGGGTACTTAACAGCAATTCTCTGTAAATGTCAACCTTTCTATAATAGGGGTGTGGCACGCATGGTCTCAGAATATGACCAATTTGTGCAAGTACCTTTGTTTTAAAAGACAATTAAAGAAAATGATGTCCCTTGATGTCCATGCTCACCGGTTGCCATGGCAACGGCTCAAGTAAATTTCCCTCCAAAATCAATGTTCTGAACCATCAGAATTAGTTCATTTTGAGGCAATTATAAATATTGAAATAGAATTATCTTTTTAAATTTGATTTTATATAACTGTTAGGTTACTAAAAGAGAATTATTCAGTGTATTACAATATTTCAACTGATGAGTAGTTTTCAGCCGACCGGCATACTTAAAGAGGGCCCTAAAGGAGGTCTTAAAAATGATAAAAGAATGCAAGTTTTGAAGCGATTTTGTTCTCTTTTGCAGCCATACTGTTAATGGGCATTATGTTGCCTTTAAATAAGACACTCTATAGTATCATTATATACAATAAAATTTTTGGGGCTATTGAGTATAATAGTAGTAACCATGGAAACAAAACCGCTGATTTTCGATAATTTCATACACAAAACCAACATAAATGGTTAATAATCATCATTAAATTTCTTTGATTATTAACAATTATTATTCTCAGTGATCAATTATTCAAATTATGTGTTAAACACAACATTTTGATTTATAAAAGTGTGGTTGCCATGGCAACATAAGTCAATTATGGCTTATTTTTTCAAAAAATAATACTAAAAAGCCGTCGGTTTCCTGATTGAAATACATTAAATGACCTTGACCTTTTAAATGGCATTGACCTTTTACATATTTTCCTCAATAAGTATGACTATCCATGAATGTTGAGTCAACTTTTGAATAATGATAATAATATGACATAATTATTTAACACTAATTCAACAGTCAGATGACAACGATGTGATTTATTCCAAGTCTTGTTGATTATTTCCTCACTTTCTGTGAGTTTCTTGTTTAGATAGAAAGATATGATGATTTTCATTTTGTTATGCTTGATAGGACATCAAACATGATAAGAACCAGAAGTCTCTGACGAGACTGTAGCTCTCCTGGTTGTTTTGTTTTAAAACATAAATTTCCTTTAGAAAAAAACAGCAACAACCAACGACCATAGGGAGCAGGCACTCTAACAAATTATAGGTAGCACAACAAAACAACATATCCATTAGACTGCAACTAGAATATCACTCATATAACTCATAATATCTGAGGTATAGTATTTCAAAAAAGAATGCCACACCCATTTTCCAAGATCCTAGGGGCCTGGGGCTTTTAGCTCAAATGAACTAACAATGACACAAAAAGACTTCAGATTCATAATATTGCATGAAGAATTAACTCAAAATCATTAATAGCTTATGAAGAGTAGAGAGCACAATTATATAGGGAAAAATGACCACACCCATTTTCTAAGACCCGGGTGGTCTGGGGCTCAAACAAAATATCAGGTGCACAACTAGACTACAGACCCTTTATATTGCAAAAAGAATTAAGTCTCCATCATTTTTAGTGTCAGAGGAGTTGCGAGCACAAGTATATTGGGGAAAATAAACACACCCATTTTCTAGGACCCTGGGGGTAGGAGCTCAAACAAAATATCAGGTGCACAACTAGACCACAGACCTATCATATTGCAAAAAGAATTAAATCTCCATCATTTATAGTGTCAGAGGAGTTGCGAGCACAAGATTACATAGAGTTATATAGGAGAAAATGACCACATCCATATTCTAAGACCCTGGGGGTCAGGGGCTCAAACAAAATATCAGGTGCACATCTAGACCACAGACCTATCATATCGCAAAAAGAATTAAATCTCCATCATTTATAGTGTCAGAGGAGTTGCGAGCACAAGATTACATGGAGTTATATAGGAGGAAATGAATATTCCCATTTTCTAAGACCCAGAGGGTCAGGGGCTCAAACAAAATATCAGGTGCACATCTAGAACACAGACTTATCATATTGCAAAAAGAATTAAATCTCCATCATTTATAGTGTCAGAGGAGTTGCGAGCACAAGATTACATAGAGTTATATAGGAGAAAATGACCACACCCATTTTCTAAGACCCTGGGGGTCAGGGGCTCAAACGAAATATTAGGTGCACATCTAGACCACAGACCTCTCATATTGCAAAAAGAATTAAATCTCCATCATTTATAGTGTCAGAGTAGTTGCGAGCACAAGATTACATATATTTTAAAGACCACGCCCATTTTCTAGGACCCTGGGGGTCAGGGGCTCAAACAAAATGTCAGGTGCACAACTAGACCACATACCAAGTAGAATGCAAAAAGAATTAACTTTCTATCTCCTATGGTTTCAGAGGAGTTGCGAGCACAAGAATTGTTTACGGACGGACGGACGGACGCCGGACGAAGGGTGATGACATAAGCTCGACTGGTCAGAGACCAGTAGAGCCAATAAAGCTAGATGTTTTCCCCTTAAGAAGAAGATACCATAATGGTAGTTGCCAGAGGTCAAGGTAAAGGTCACAAGGACAAATGTCTTGATCTCAGACATAGTACATGTACTAGAAAAGGTGAACGGACGCCAGAAAAAGTTATCCCTATATGTAGTTCTTGCATTGCAGGCAACATAAAAACTGTACAGTGATATTACAATGATACTGATATATTTAAAGCATCATGGTTAAATAGGAACAAGCTCTATACTTGTGAAACATAAATTTATGCCCCGGATAGCAGCTTTGAGTATCATAAGTCAAAGTCACAATGTCAAACTGTTGGTACTTTCAAAAGGAATGCAAAGGCCCTATCACTTACTATTCAAAAGTTTGAGAAAAGGTCAAATTTTCACATCAAGGTCACATTGTCAAAGGTTAAGGTCTGAAAAGAGTGGTCTTGTCAATTTATATATGAAATATTTAAGACCTATCATATACAATTCAACAGCCTAATATATAAGTTTAGAGAAGCAGGTTGAATTTCAAAGTCAAGGTAACATTGTCTCTATTCTAAGATGAATGATCTTGTCAAGTAATGTACATGTGAAATAATAAAGCCCTTCCACTCATGCTTCAAAAGATACAGCCAAGTTTTAAACTTGCTAGTTTGCAACCCCCCCCCCCCTCCTCCCTCCTCTCCTTTTGCTGTGATGTCTCGAAATCGTGAGAAAATATCTTATATAATAACATACTGTATGTATCACTTGAACTATGTGAAATTTAAAGAAATTCAGGGAGACAGATTTTATATGAACTCTTTTTAGTATTTTCCCTGAAAAAATGAAAAAAAGTAGGTCATAGGTCAAGGTTAAAGTCAAAAGGTAAAACATTTGGTATCAAAAGATGTGTCTTCTCAATGATACATACACGTGCCAAATCTTATCATCTCTACTATATATTTCCATACCCTTTCATTTAAAGCAGAGGAAATGACAGATGGGCAAACAAATCGCTATCACAAGGGCGTAGGAGAAGGAGGGGGGGGGGGGGGGGGTAGCCAGGGCAAATGCCCCCTCCCCCCCCCCACACACACAAACAAATACTTTTGTATTGACATTTTTTCGGTCATTTTTCAAAATTTTTTGAACTGCACTAGATATATCTAAATTTGTGGATACAGAACATGAAACCCAGTGGTGGATTTAAGGGGGGGGGGGATGTAGGGGCGTATGCCCCCCCCCTTCCCATAAAATTTGCAAATCATAGGTAAAACGATCATTTTACATACAAAAAAGAGTACATATTAGTATATATTAACCACCTGTTAGTAATTTAATTGTAAAATGCATCAATTTTAATTCAATAATCAATTTCAGTCATGAAAATGGACCCGAAAAGTCTGAAATTTGTTATAGCTTTTTAGCTGGATCCGCCACTGAAACCCCCATTCTTTATCCCTCGGCATTTTTTTTTTTTTTTTTTTTTTTTTTTTTGGCTTGTAAGACATTTTGGGATGTTATGCCCCTCGACTTTTTCAGGCAGATCTACGCCGTTGTATTATCTTCTTCAAAAGACCATGGTGATGTAAAAAGATAAGTCTGTACCCTGCAGGTATTCTTTCAGCACTTTATAAGATCGCTGATATCACAATCTTTTCATAGTCAGATACACAATTATCAAAATGACAACTAAATGGGCACTCATCTCTCCAAGCAGAACAAGCTTTACCTTGTACTACAGTACAGTACAGTAAAGGACAGTACAATACAGTACAGCAAACACTGCAGGTGGTCTAAAGGAAATTCGAGCTACCCACATTACCCATGTAATATTTGTACTTTGGAGCTATTTCTCAGCAATCGTATTGGTAGTTTTTGTTTCTAATAATACGATTGTCAGTAGGTTTGTCAAATCTAGCAAACAAGCAGCTGTCAGTCTTCTCAGCCTCGGCATTTAACATTTTGTTCCAAAATTTCTGCTTCTTCCTCTCTTAATTTATCAGTATTCCCCTTTGTTATTTGGAGTTCAACGAAGGTGAATAATTGGACAATGTAAAAATTAAAGGTTTCATCGTGCAATTAAATATCAAACAGACAAAAGTACAAAAAAAAGATTTATATAGGGGAGAAATTCACATTGATAAGAGAGAGAAAAAGGGAATTCCTAGGTTATACGGATCAAGGGTGCATAAAAATCCATTTTGATGCAATATGGGCATTTCTTAAATTGATTTTTTATTCACTTATTTATTTATTTATTTTTTTAAACTATTTTTATTTAATTTATGTACTTCACAATTCAAAATATTTTCATGCAATGTATGGTCCAGCGGGGAGCACATGTCAGCTAGACATGCAAGCAAACGGGATCTTTAAGATGTTTATGTTTCTTAAGTCATGATACAAATCGCTATTAAATAACTTTAATCGACATTCATGGTGGCTTTTTTGAGCTGAAAATTATTTCAAAATGGTGAAAATCTGAGTGTAAGACGAAAGATTAAACATATCATTGCGTGGGAAGGTTTTTGATTTCTTATTTCAGTTTTGCTTTTTGATCATCTTAATTTAATATAAAGACTATCTAGTGTAGTGAGTCGGAAAATATTAAGAAATGGAGTATATACATCAGTCATTTTAGAAAAGAAGGGAGGGGATCTCTTAGAAGATGAGTGATAATCAAAAAGACTTATATTAGTTTCATTTTACAAACTGGCTAATAGAGTAAGCTTGATAATTTTTGGAATGTAATTAATTATAGTTTGTCTAAATACCTAGAAATTATAAAATCAAATACTGCATAAGAAAATATTTTACAAATTATATGTATCCCAAACAGCAAATTCTTAGATGAAGAACTTACTACTATTTCATCTCTCACCTTTACCAATAATCCTATCTTCTGTTCTCTCAATAAATCATCTTCATTCGACCCAAATATCATATTTAGCCCCTCACTTTAAATCCTACAAGCAAGACTGTCAAACTCAATTGAATCAGGGTGATACTATATAGACAGTCTACTAGAAAAGGTTTAGATTTTGATATCAGTTCCTTTCTCATTCATATTCATTTTGTTCGGAGACACCCCTCTCCTCAGGATCCGCAGAAAATTTGATTTTAACGTTATTTATACCTAATTCTTTTTTTTTTTTTTTTTTTTTTTAATTCATCTCTAACAAAGATATTGTATTATTTCCACTTAAGAAACAAGATAAACATTACATTTTGATTTAACAGTAGACATGGTAGATATAATATGGATCAAGGTTACAGGGACATTTAGGGGATCAACCAATTGGGTCAGATATTACAGGGACATTTAGGGGATCAACCATGGGTCGGATACTTTTTACAAGAATATTTCTCAAAGCTGATTTTTTTTCTCTGGTCCTCTTGGTTGGATTTTTTCCGAAATAAATATCGTCGTAGCAATATGCTTTTTTTTTTGCCAACGCGTTAGGCCAGAATATTCTTTTTTAAAAAAAATTCAAGCATAGATTTCTTACCCCCCCCCCCCCAAAAAAATAAAATGGCTACTCCCTAACTTGTCAGAGAAAAAGAGGGGTCCAGTGCATGACCTCAAGGGGGTTTCGGATCATGGACCCCCCTTTCCCCCAATGTATAGGGTACATGAAATGGTCTGGTATTCATCCCACTCCCTCCACTCCCCAAAGGTAAATAAATCGCATATCAAAGATTAAAAAGAAATGTTTCAACATATTCATTATGGTCATTGAACCTAATTTTCCCCATCCCGCGAGTAGAGATCGAGATAGAGAAAAAGAGAGAGAGAAATTAAGAGAGATCAAGTGCGATAAAAATTTAGGCTTTGTATCAAAATAAATAAATTATAAACTGTAAAATATACACAGCAAACATGCAAAATTTCCCTCCATGTTGATTGTTGCTAAACGTTTACTTTCCTCCGTCCTAGAGAGTTCTCCTATGGGAATTCCCCTTTTTCTAAAATTAGTAACTTTTATGAAAATTGATTTCTGATTTTTGAAGTAATGATAAATAGCCCCAAAAATGTTTTTGTACATTTTGAAAATATACTATTAGATTGATTACAAGGTATGTTTACATTTTCCAGACATGGCTGCGTTTTTTTATATTTGCTTCAGGAAATAGGCTTAGAATTGCACATCGGTTACGAATTTTTCACTATTTTATCAAAGTAGGGAGACATTTTTTAGGTTTGAGTATAAATACATGAAGAGTCCATGTTGTACTACAGTATTTAAAACAAATAAGTTCTGTATAACATACAGTTCTCATTAGAAGATACCATAAGTGAAAATCCCCATATTATCACAAACCAGATATTGAAACTGTGTTTCCATGGTAACGGATCACCGTCTGACATTGTCCCCATTGACTTTTTTCATAGCTGATTACAATGATTATGTATATAAAATTTCATCACGATTGGTCACCACGCGTGCCAAATTTAGGTTGATGGTTACAGAGAATTGGTGTTAACACTTGTCAGTGATCATCCATCTAAACAGTGAAATCTGGCAACAGACTATGAAAATTATGTCCAAAAATTACCGAAACAAGTTGCAGGGTGTTTGAAATTATTAGTAACCTAGTCATCTGGTAACCTGGTGCAGGATATTACTAGTTCATATACGTTGAATTTAGAGATTAGAAGAATTGTTTGTTTCTTGTCGGTGATATCCAAATACCTGTTATTTTTGACTGAAAAATTCGAGTTTTGCCCCAACAATTACAGAAAATACGAATATCATGTTTTGAAAGCATGTATTATATGAGAAAAAGCAAAATGCACTAGAAAACAGGTTAAGATATTTGATGTTATAAGTAGTCTACAAGTAGTATACAAAAATCAGCTTATCTTACTTTAAATAGCCATTTTTGTATAAGAAACATCAATTTCGAAGGCATTGAACTAAAGTATCGAGTAAAAGTTAAGTGAATGGAGAGAGAAGACTTTGGTGATATTTCTTATATCATATAAAATATAGAGTTTAGAAGCAAAAACCAAATGAAAAGTGTTTTTTTTTTTTATATGTTTCAAGCATTTTAGCTCACCTCGACGAAGTTGAGTGAGCTTATGCCAAAACCCCACGCGTCCGCGTCCGTGTCCCCGTCCGCGTCCGTGTCCCCGTCCGCGTCCGCGTCCGGTTAAGAAGTTTGGGGTAGCTCAGTATCTGACAAAGTACTAATGCTACAGTAACCAAACTTGCACAAGTGATTCATCTTTGGATGCTGAGGTGAACCCATGCATCGGATGCAGCATCTGACCTACATTTTCCGCTTGAGTGACTTGGTTAAGAAGTTTGGGGTAGCTCAGTATCTGACAAAGTACTAATGCTACAGTAACCAAACTGGCACAAGTGATTCATCTTTGGATGCTGAGGTGAACCCATACATCGGATGCAGCATCTGACCTACGTTTTCCGCTTGAGTGACTTGGTTAAGAAATTTGGGGTAGCTCAGTATCTGACAAAGTACTAATGCTACAGTAACCAAACTTGCATAAATGATTTATCTTTGGATGCTGAGGTAAACCCATGCATCGGATGCAGCATCTGACCTACATTTTCTGCTTGAGTGACTTGGTTAAGAAGTTTGGGGTAGCTCAGTATCTGACAAAGTACTGATGCTACAGTAACCAAACTTACACAAGTGATTCATCTTTGGATGCTGAGGTGAACCCATGCATCGGATGCAGCATCTGACCTACATTTTCCGCTTGAGTGATTTGGATAAGAAGTTTGGGGTAGCTCAGTATCTGACAAAGTACTAATGCTACAGTAACCAAACTTGCACAAGTGATTCATCTTTGGATGCCGAGATGGACCCATGCATCGGATGCAGCCTCTGGCCTACTTTTTCCACTTGAGTGATTTGGTTAAGAAATTTGGGGTAGCTCAGTATCTGACAAAGTACTAATGCTACAGTAACCAAACTTGCATAAATGATTTATCTTTGGATGCTGAGGTGAACCCATGCATCGGATGCAGCATCTGACCTACATTTTCTGCTTGAGTGACTTGGTTAAGAAGTTTGGGGTAGCTCAGTATCTGACAAAGTACTGATGCTACAGTAACCAAACTTACACAAGTGATTCATCTTTGGATGCTGAGGTGAACCCATGCATCGGATGCAGCATCTGACCTACATTTTCCGCTTGAGTGATTTGGATAAGAAGTTTGGGGTAGCTCAGTATCTGACAAAGTACTAATGCTACAGTAACCAAACTTGCACAAGTGATTCATCTTTGGATGCCGAGATGGACCCATGCATCGGATGCAGCCTCTGGCCTACTTTTTCCACTTGAGTGATTTCGCTTTTAAAAGCCAATATTGAGCAGAGTATAAGTGCTACATGTACCAAACTTGCATATTGGATGTATCTTTGATCAAACTTTCATAAAATGACCTTGACCTACTTTTTCCGCTTAATTGATTTTGCCTTTAAAAGCCAATATTGAGCAAAGTATAAGTGCTAGATGTTCCAAACTTGCATATTAGATGTATCTTTGATCAAACTTTCATAAAATGACCTCGACCTACTTTTTCCGCTTGAGTGATTTTGCCTTTAAAAGCCAATATTGAGCAAAGTATAAGTGATACATGTACCAAACTTGCATATTGGATGTATCTTTGATCAATCTTTCATAAAATGACCTTGACCTACTTTTTCCGCTTGAGTAATTTTGCTCTATAAAGCCAATATTGAGCAAAGTATAAGTGCTAGATGTTCCAAACTTGCATATTAGATGTATCTTTGATCAAACTTTCATAAAATGACCTCGACCTACTTTTTCCGCTTGAGTGATTTTGCCTTTAAAAGCCAATATTGAGCAAAGTATAAGTGATACATGTACCAAACTTGCATATTGGATGTATCTTTGATCAATCTTTCATAAAATGACCTTGACCTACTTTTTCCGCTTGAGTAATTTTGCTCTATAAAGCCAATATTGAGCAAAGTATAACTGCTACATGTACCAAACTTGCATATTGGATGTATTTTTGATCAAACTTTCATAAAATGACTTTGACCTACTTTTTCTGCTTCAGTGGTTTTTCCTTTGAAAGCCAATATACATGTACTAAGAAATATGTTTGAATTGAATTTTGCTGTCACGAGGTGAGCTTCGTAATCTGTGATTACCTACGTTTATTTCAATTCATTAATATTCATGAATATGCAAATGTCTTATTTTGCATATGATCACTTGACTAATAGAGCAGAGCGATCTTTCCTCGTTATATTGATACTAGTTACAAATGTTTAGCCAATATATTACTATTCTACATGACCAATACTACTTTCTTTACTTTAATAGGGAGTTGCCATGGAAACGGTCGAAAACCACATACTATGATTTTATTTATGAGTACGTCCCCGAAACCGATTCTGTAGACCCTAAGGAACATTCTGGTACCCGTGAAAAAAAGTACTCAAGAGGTGCACGGTAGGTCCCACTGACTCCCCGACTACTAGTTTTTATACCAGGCGAGGCGAAGCCGTAAAGTTACTTCATCGATAACCTATTTTATTTATTTGGACGCTGCTGTTGTTTAAATTGTAATTTGAACGCGAAAGATACCATTGTTATGCCATTGATGAGCTGGTATAAAAGAATAGGGGCCCGGTATAAAATACTAGTATACTAACGTCTTCACGTGATCGTTATAAGCCAATCGGTTTCCCCAGCTTACTTGTCAGAGATGAGGGAAAATGTTGCTACAGGATGAAATTTTCAGAAATCTATGAGAGTAATGTTTTAATATGAACAGATACATTTTAAGCTTGGACAAGGCATTCACGTTTCGGATACTTAACCCTCTTCAGTGATCCTTAATCTTAACAATGATAGAAGGTCCATTTTCCATAGCCAGCAATGGCAATTCAAATTATAATTACTTATTGTTGGATGATTTTTCTTCATATTTGGAATACAATATCTTTGTTATACTATCAGTTCATTGAAGCAAATAAATAGAAACTTGTCCGCAAATACTTTGTGTAAAATTACATAAATGTTTTTAAAGTATTTCATAATTGAAATCGAACTTATCTTTGTTGTAAGTCAGAAATAAAACATACTTCTGTGATAAGTACTTAAAATTGTATAAGACATTTCCATTTCAAAAGAAAGCTCAGTTCTTTTATGTAAATTATGATTGAATCATAATTTGAATTTATCACATAATAAACAAAAAGGAGTATTGCAAAAATAATGCTCTGTTATCCAGCAGAAATAAACAGGTTCAACATATCAGTCGGTAACATAACATCAACTAACATTACTTCTGAATATTTTGATATGTATTTACAGGTCTGGGAACTCTTCCATGTGAAGGTTCTATCTTTTGGGTGCCGTATATGTCCTGGATAAAGATGACTTCACCTGTACCTTAAATATATTTTAAAAGTGTTGAACCGTTGCCCAAAGAATTATTATATTATAATATTCTTTCATGACTATTGTGTAAATATATTTTGAAGACAATACATTGTAACTGGTTGCTAAAACACTGCTATACCTAAAGGAGGGTAGAAATAAAAATAGTGATGTGATAAAATTCAAAACAATTTTCTTGAAAATAACCCTTTCGATCAAAACACCATTTAATAAATTTTAATGAGCGATCTGTTATCTTCCCTTGAGGAAGGGTTGTATACATGTTCGGAAGGTCGTAGGATGAAAAAGATTCAGGTTTAAGATAAAAAAATGTCGATTACATCACCAGAATTCTATATTGACCAAAACTAATTGATTTCGCTATTATTTAATGCAGTTTCAAAGTATTTTGATACATGATCTTCAATTCCTTTTAACGCTAATATCAAATTCCTAGATAAAACTGTAATAGTACAATCCTATCTTATGGATTATTCCAAATAGAGATGAAGATTTTTTTTTAAATTGTCAATTCGGATATCTACTATGTCTTAAATAAGGCGTTTCCGATCATTAAGAGAGTGTGCTTCGACTCCGTCGTACTTACACATTTTAGTATATAATGTTTCAACATCTCAATAGAGATTTTTACCTACGGTCTACGCTGACGATTGAGATCAGACAATGACTTTACCTGTAGGGGTGATTTCAAAACAAGAAATCGAAAATGAACATTACATCACATCAAGAGACGAAGACAATGCGTTTGGACGATTATTAAGGGGGGGGGGTCGGTATCTCGGGGAAGGGACGGGCAAGTCAGTAACTACCACCTCAAGGAATTTGCCAAACATGCTGAGATGCGTATAATATTTTTCAGGCTGAAACACTTCCCCTCCCCTCCAGTGGCGGATCCAGCTTTTTAGTTGGGGGGGGGGGGGGGGGGGGGGGGTTGACGAGGGAACTGGGGACTGCCTATGTCCTCAGTGGGTCCAAGGCGGAGCCCTGGTAGGGGGACCTACTTTCATCCTTTTCGTTCGGACTCATTTTTGTGAATGAAATTGATTTTATTTACTCATATTTACTCTATTTAAATTGAAAATGATCGTTTTACCTATGACTTGCTTTGGGGGGGGGGGGGGTAACCCCTTTGAATCCACCACTGCCCTCCGCATTGAGGGGCAAGACACTTTAAAAAGAAACCCAGTATTTAGTCAGAAAGGGGAGCGGCATTTGCTGAGTTGCATAATACTGTATATGTATGTGTCTTTTGTGTGTGTGTGGGGGGGGGGGGGGGGGGCGCTGTACATAGACATTCATATAAATAAATAAATTAATTAGAATCGAATTTCGAGAACATATTTGTGTTAGATATGCTGTTACTCAAAATTTTGAGATGAGGAGCGAATTGAGCACCATCCGTCTTTTTTATTTCTAACCGATGACCTGCTTGTGCTCGCCTTTCTCCTCTTTTTCTCCAGTTGTATGTTACTTACTTAGTCCTCGTTATGGAAGGATATATGAACATCTATACAAATATATTTGTGTATGATGATTAAGTTAACAACGAATACACTGACAAATTTAGAGATTGAAAGGGGGTTAGGGGCGTAGTGACGCATGTCCTCTCTAAATATTGCAAAGTAAGAGTTACGTGATCAAATAATAACCCTGGCTATCGCTGTTCTCAAATAGATAGTTCATTGAAACTGCTATACTGGTGCTTATTTTCGATTCAAAATAACCAATGCGGAAAAATGATTTTTTTTTTTGGTCGGGATGGTTATCATATTGAAAGCGGGTTCTATCCTAGACTCGCTTTGAATCGCTCGAGATAAGAAATAAATATGCGAACGGACTGTGGCGGACATATAATATACACCCAGACAAAAGTTAAGCAACAGTGGAATTGTTTTTAATGCAAAATGCTGGTTTGATAAAAAATATTTGAAAATTATGTATCATGATATAGATCTGACCTTCGACGACGATGATATTACTTTATTCAACATAATTGTATTATGCAACTTATTTTAAATCGGGATCGAAATGGGGACGGGTATGATTTTAAACAATTAAAGTTAGACATCAAGTTCATGGAGTTGATTTATATCTTAAAAAATTCGCTGTTCAGTACGGTTGCAATTAATCAAATTGTGAATCAGATGAAATTCAAAACTGAATATGTATTAAAAATATTAATTATGAGATAATGTGAAGTATCTCTTTAGAATTGGGAGTATTTTTTTTTTTGGAAAAATACATCGTGTCAAAAAGCGCGTTTATGAAACCGGAAGTGAAGCTAAGCGCCTACGTACCGGTAGAACTTAATTTATTATCAGACACACATTTAGACCATGAATAAGGTATTTTGATGTTGCATTTTTATAACTATCGTTTTTATCAAAGAAATAAACTTTGACAACGATATATTTTTGGGTGCTTTTTCAGTATTTTCTTTAAAATAACACCTTCGTGACAACTATTTTCTTGAATTTTATAATCAAACCTAGTTCGACCAATATCAATCTTCATGTGGGACAACCACCTGCCAAATTGTCACTTCCGGTTAAGAGATTAATCCGTCGAATCGTGAAATTTCTCTTTTTATGACAAAATTAAAAAGCGGATGTGCATCCCGTTCGACCAAATTGCGGCATGATTTGGCTGAAAGTCATCATTTACATCGGTGGACATGGAATATAAAGCAATTTTGAGCAACAAATGTCTTTAACGGGAATTATCGGCAATTTATTAATAAGAGCGATTGAAAGAGGGTAGTTGGAATAAACCTCAACCGGAAGTCCACTGAAAGAATATAATACTAAATTTTTGAAAGAAAACCGTATTAGATTTGTAAATCTTGAGCCTAATGTGGTTTATCTCTTTTTCAAGTACCTGTTACCTTAATTTTTCAATACTTCTCTTCAAACTTTATTCTACATTATTTTCCCACAAAAGTACATTCTTTTCATTTGAGGCTCTATCCCAGGTATTTGTTTCAATTTCGATATCATTTTAATGTTATGTCACGGACGTAATTTGCACTTTAATATCTAAGATAGATAACTCTTACTAATTGAAATAGTTCTGAGAGAGTGTGTGAATATGGATGGATGCGAGACATAATATAGTTCTCGTCTGACTGACCAATGGTCATCCTATATCCTTGCGCATGCGTCCACAATTCCCTTATATTCTTTTTCCCCGCGATTTATAGTATTCTTACTTAAAACATTGATGTGACGTCATGCCTTTGTTCGAACAGTCCGAAATTTACCTTTGACTGTCCAATATCAAATCTAGGTCGCGTTTATTAGAAAAAATATACGCGACCTAGATTAAATATTGGACAGTCACAGGTAAATGTATATTAATGTACTTTGACATCTACAGGACAACCGTTACAATCCTTATTAAGAACTCATGCGACAAGAATTCCATGTTTTCCAATTTTTGCTATATTTTCCGGAGTTGACAAAATCCAGCACAATCTGGTAGTGTGATTTTGGAACGCGGTTCACCATTCAACATTCAACATTCGAATGTTGAACCGCGTACCAGAACGCGGTTCAACATTCAAAATGAGCGATTTCTAATTTGTATCAACCAATCATTTATATTAAATAATTCAATAAATTTAAAAGAGAAATTGTTAGTTTTTACTGAATAGTAAAATAAGAGTTCGTTCTCCGCCTTTTAGTACGAATCTGAGATGTCCAGGGTGGAAATTTAGAAATATTCAAAAATTAATAGTATTGATAGATGAATTCAATAGTCTATTACTTATATATTATCTTCACGTAAAAAATCATCTCGAAGAAAATAAACATTTCATGTAAAAACAGGTTATAATATTTGATCACGTGACTGACATATATCCAAATATAGAAAACAAAATGGAGGAGCGACATTTTCGGGTTTAGAGTAGGGTGACACCCTCTAATCCTTAAGTTCATGAAATGAAAATTTTCAGGATATCTAGATAATTGGAAACATCGAAGTCCCCTGAATAGAGAGCTGAAATTTTCAGGATATCTAGATAATTGTCTGACTAATTGATGGTTAAAATATGGTTATGGTAAAATTCTTCGTTTACGAGATATAGCTCCCATATCTCACCCGGTATATACATGAAATGCAGTGCACCTCTACATATTCATGTCTCTAGGAAACATCGAAGTCTTCTGAATAGAGAGCTGAAATTTTCAGGATATCTAGATAATTGTCTGACTAATTGATGGTTAAAATATGGTTATGGTAAAATTCTTCGTTTACGAGATATAGCTCCAATATCTCACCCGATATATACATGAAATGCAGTGCACCTCTACATATTTATGTCTATAGGAAACATCGAAGTCCCCTGAATAGAGAGCTGAAATTTTCAGGATATCTAGATAATTGTCTGACTAATTGATGGTTAAAATATGGTTATGGTAAAATTCTTCGTTTACGAGATATAGCTCCAATATCTCACCCGAAATATACATGAAATGCAGTGCACCTCTACATATTTATGTCTATAGGAAACATCGAAGTCCCCTGAATAGAGAGCTGAAATTTTCAGGATATCTAGATAATTGTCTGACTAATTGATGGTTAAAATATGGTTATGGTAAAATTCTTCGTTTACGAGATATAGCTCCAATATCTCACCCGATATATACATGAAATGCAGTGCACCTCTACATATTTATGTCTATAGGAAACATCGAGGTCTCCTGAATAGAGAGCTGAAATTTTCAGGATATCTAGATAATTGTCTGACTAATTGATGGTTAAAATATGGTTATGGTAAAATTCTTCGTTTACGAGATATAGCTCCCATATCTCACCCGGTATATACATGAAATGCAGTGCACCTCTACATATTCATGTCTCTAGGAAACATCGAAGTCTTCTGAATAGAGAGCTGAAATTTTCAGGATATCTAGATAATTGTCTGACTAATTGATGGTTAAAATATGGTTATGGTAAAATTCTTCGTTTACGAGATATAGCTCCAATATCTCACCCGATATATACATGAAATGCAGTGCACCTCTACATATTTATGTCTATAGGAAACATCGAAGTCCCCTGAATAGAGAGCTGAAATTTTCAGGATATCTAGATAATTGTCTGACTAATTGATGGTTAAAATATGGTTATGGTAAAATTCTTCGTTTACTAGATATAGCTCCAATATCTCACCCGATATATACATGAAATGCAGTGCACCTCTACATATTTATGTCTATAGGAAACATCGAAGTCCCCTGAATAGAGAGCTTAAATTTTCAGGATATCTAGATAATTGTCTGACTAATTGATGGTTAAAATATGGTTATGGTAAAATTCTTCGTTTAGGAGATATAGCTCCAATATCTCACCCGAAATATACCTGAAATGCAGTGCACCTCTACATATTTATGTCTATAGGAAACATCGAGGTCTCCTGAATAGAGAGCTGAAATTTTCAGGATATCTAGATAATTGTCTGACTAATTGATGGTTAAAATATGGTTATGGTAAAATTCTTCGTTTACGAGATATAGCTCCCATATCTCACCCGGTATATACATGAAATGCAGTGCACCTCTACATATTCATGTCTCTAGGAAACATCGAAGTCTTCTGAATAGAGAGCTGAAATTTTCAGGATATCTAGATAATTGTCTGACTAATTGATGGTTAAAATATGGTTATGGTAAAATTCTTCGTTTACGAGATATAGCTCCAATATCTCACCCGATATATACATGAAATGCAGTGCACCTCTACATATTTTTGTCTATAGGAAACATCGAAGTCCCCTGAATAGAGAGCTGAAATTTTCAGGATATCTAGATAATTGTCTGACTAATTGATGGGTAAAATATGGTTATGGTTAAATTCTTCGTTTACGAGATATAGCTGCAATATCTCACTCGATATATACATGAAATGCAGTGCACCTCCACATATTTATGTCTATAGGAAACATCGAAGTCCCCTGAATAGAGAGCTGAAATTTTCAGGATATCTAGATAATTGTCTGACTAATTGATGGTTAAAATATGGTTATGGTAAAATTCTTCGTTTACGAGATATAGCTCCAATATCTCACCCGATATATACATGAAATGCAGTGCACCTCTACATATTTATGTCTATAGGAAACATCGAAGTCCCCTGAATAGAGAGCTGAAATTTTCAGGATATCTAGATAATTGTCTGACTAATTGATGGTTAAAATATGGTTATGGTAAAATTCTTCGTTTACGAGATATAGCTCCCATATCTCACCCGATATATACATGAAATGCAGTGCACCTCTACATATTTATGTCTATAGGAAACATCGAAGTCCCCCTGAATAGAGAGCTGAAATTTTCAGGATATCTAGATAATTGTCTGACTAATTGATGGTTAAAATATGGTTATGGTAAAATTCTTCGTTTACGAGATATAGCTCCAATATCTCACCCGATATATACATGAAATGCAGTGCACCTCTACATATTTATGTCTATAGGAAACATCGAAGTCCCCTGAATAGAGAGCTGAAATTTTCAGGATATCTAGATAATTGTCTGACTAATTGATGGTTAAAATATGGTTATGGTAAAATTCTTCGTTTACGAGATATAGCTCCAATATCTCACCCGATATATACATGAAATGCAGTGCACCTCTACATATTTATGTCTATAGGAAACATCGAAGTCCCCTGAATAGAGAGCTGAAATTTTCAGGATATCTAGATAATTGTCTGACTAATTGATGGTTAAAATATGGTTATGGTAAAATTCTTCGTTTACGAGATATAGCTCCAATATCTCACCCGATATATACATGAAATGCAGTGCACCTCTACATATTTATGTCTATAGGAAACATCGAAGTCCCCTGAATAGAGAGCTGAAATTTTGAGGATATCTAGATAATTGTCTGACTAATTGATGGTTAAAATATGGTTATGGTAAAATTCTTCGTTTACTAGATATAGCTCCAATATCTCACCCGATATATACATGAAATGCAGTGCACCTCTACATATTTATGTCTATAGGAAACATCGAAGTCCCCTGAATAGAGAGCTGAAATTTTCAGTATATCTAGATAATTGTCTGACTAATTGATGGTTAAAATATGGTTATGGTAAAATTCTTCGTTTACGAGATATAGCTCCAATATCTCACCCGATATATACATGAAATGCAGTGCACCTCTACATATTTATGTCTATAGGAAACATCGAAGTCCCCTGAATAGAGAGCTGAAATTTTCAGGATATCTAGATAATTGTCTGACTAATTGATGGTTAAAATATGGTTATGGTAAAATTCTTCGTTTACGAGATATAGCTCCAATATCTCACCCGAAATATACATGAAATGCAGTGCACCTCTACATATTTATGTCTATAGGAAACATCGAAGTCCCCTGAATAGAGAGCTGAAATTTTCAGGATATCTAGATAATTGTCTGACTAATTGATGGTTAAAATATGGTTATGGTAAAATTCTTCGTTTACGAGATATAGCTCCAATATCTCACCCGATATATACATGAAATGCAGTGCACCTCTACATATTTATGTCTATAGGAAACATCGAGGTCTCCTGAATAGAGAGCTGAAATTTTCAGGATATCTAGATAATTGTCTGACTAATTGATGGTTAAAATATGGTTATGGTAAAATTCTTCGTTTACGAGATATAGCTCCCATATCTCACCCGGTATATACATGAAATGCAGTGCACCTCTACATATTCATGTCTCTAGGAAACATCGAAGTCTTCTGAATAGAGAGCTGAAATTTTCAGGATATCTAGATAATTGTCTGACTAATTGATGGTTAAAATATGGTTATGGTAAAATTCTTCGTTTACGAGATATAGCTCCAATATCTCACCCGATATATACATGAAATGCAGTGCACCTCTACATATTTATGTCTATAGGAAACATCGAAGTCCCCTGAATAGAGAGCTGAAATTTTCAGGATATCTAGATAATTGTCTTACTAATTGTTGGTTAAAATATGGTTATGGTAAAATTCTTCGTTTACGAGATATAGCTCCAATATCTCACCCGATATATACATGAAATGCAGTGCACCTCTACATATTTATGTCTATAGGAAACATCGAAGTCCCCTGAATAGAGAGCTGAAATTTTCAGGATATCTAGATAATTGTCTGACTAATTGATGGTTAAAATATGGTTGTGGTAAAATTCTTCCTTTACGAGATATGGCCCAATATCTCACCCGATATATACATGAAATGCAGTGCACCTCTACATATTTATGTCTATAGGAAACATCGAAGCCCCCTGAATAGAGAGCTGAAATTTTCAGGATATCTAGATAATTGTCTGACTAATTGATGGTTAAAATATGGTTATGGTAAAATTCTTCGTTTACGAGATATAGCTCCAATATCTCACCCGATATATACATGAAATGCAGTGCACCTCTACATATTTATGTCTATAGGAAACATCGAAGTCCCCTGAATAGAGAGCTGAAATTTTCAGGATATCTAGATAATTGTCTTACTAATTGTTGGTTAAAATATGGTTATGGTAAAATTCTTCGTTTACGAGATATAGCTCCAATATCTCACCCGATATATACATGAAATGCAGTGCACCTCTACATATTTATGTCTATAGGAAACATCGAAGTCCCCTGAATAGAGAGCTGAAATTTTCAGGATATCTAGATAATTGTCTGACTAATTGATGGTTAAAATATGGTTATGGTAAAATTCTTCGTTTACTAGATATAGCTCCAATATCTCACCCGATATATACATGAAATGCAGTGCACCTCTACATATTTATGTCTATAGGAAACATCGAAGTCCCCTGAATAGAGAGCTGAAATTTTCAGGATATCTAGATAATTGTCTGACTAATTGATGGTTAAAATATGGTTATGGTAAAATTCTTCGTTTACGAGATATAGCTCCAATATCTCACCCGAAATATACATGAAATGCAGTGCACCTCTACATATTTATGTCTATAGGAAACATCGAAGTCCCCTGAATAGAGAGCTGAAATTTTCAGGATATCTAGATAATTGTCTGACTAATTGATTGTTAAAATATGGTTATGGTAAAATTCTTCGTTTACGAGATATAGCTCCAATATCTCACCCGATATATACATGAAATGCAGTGCACCTCTACATATTTATGTCTATAGGAAACATCGAAGTCCCCTGAATAGAGAGCTGAAATTTTCAGGATATCTAGATAATTGTCTGACTAATTGATGGGTAAAATATGGTTATGGTTAAATTCTTCGTTTACGAGATATAGCTGCAATATCTCACTCGATATATACATGAAATGCAGTGCACCTCCACATATTTATGTCTATAGGAAACATCGAAGTCCCCTGAATAGAGAGCTGAAATTTTCAGGATATCTAGATAATTGTCTGACTAATTGATGGTTAAAATATGGTTATGGTAAAATTCTTCGTTTACGAGATATAGCTCCAATATCTCACCCGATATATACATGAAATGCAGTGCACCTCTACATATTTATGTCTATAGGAAACATCGAAGTCCCCTGAATAGAGAGCTGAAATTTTCAGGATATCTAGATAATTGTCTGACTAATTGATGGTTAAAATATGGTTATGGTAAAATTCTTCGTTTACGAGATATAGCTCCCATATCTCACCCGATATATACATGAAATGCAGTGCACCTCTACATATTTATGTCTATAGGAAACATCGAAGTCCCCCTGAATAGAGAGCTGAAATTTTCAGGATATCTAGATAATTGTCTGACTAATTGATGGTTAAAATATGGTTATGGTAAAATTCTTCGTTTACGAGATATAGCTCCAATATCTCACCCGATATATACATGAAATGCAGTGCACCTCTACATATTTATGTCTATAGGAAACATCGAAGTCCCCTGAATAGAGAGCTGAAATTTTCAGGATATCTAGATAATTGTCTGACTAATTGATGGTTAAAATATGGTTATGGTAAAATTCTTCGTTTACGAGATATAGCTCCAATATCTCACCCGATATATACATGAAATGCAGTGCACCTCTACATATTTATGTCTATAGGAAACATCGAAGTCCCCTGAATAGAGAGCTGAAATTTTCAGGATATCTAGATAATTGTCTGACTAATTGATGGTTAAAATATGGTTATGGTAAAATTCTTCGTTTACGAGATATAGCTCCAATATCTCACCCGATATATACATGAAATGCAGTGCACCTCTACATATTTATGTCTATAGGAAACATCGAAGTCCCCTGAATAGAGAGCTGAAATTTTCAGGATATCTAGATAATTGTCTGACTAATTGATGGTTAAAATATGGTTATGGTAAAATTCTTCGTTTACTAGATATAGCTCCAATATCTCACCCGATATATACATGAAATGCAGTGCACCTCTACATATTTATGTCTATAGGAAACATCGAAGTCCCCTGAATAGAGAGCTGAAATTTTCAGTATATCTAGATAATTGTCTGACTAATTGATGGTTAAAATATGGTTATGGTAAAATTCTTCGTTTACGAGATATAGCTCCAATATCTCACCCGATATATACATGAAATGCAGTGCACCTCTACATATTTATGTCTATAGGAAACATCGAAGTCCCCTGAATAGAGAGCTGAAATTTTCAGGATATCTAGATAATTGTCTGACTAATTGATGGTTAAAATATGGTTATGGTAAAATTCTTCGTTTACGAGATATAGCTCCAATATCTCACCCGAAATATACATGAAATGCAGTGCACCTCTACATATTTATGTCTATAGGAAACATCGAAGTCCCCTGAATAGAGAGCTGAAATTTTCAGGATATCTAGATAATTGTCTGACTAATTGATGGTTAAAATATGGTTATGGTAAAATTCTTCGTTTACGAGATATAGCTCCAATATCTCACCCGATATATACATGAAATGCAGTGCACCTCTACATATTTATGTCTATAGGAAACATCGAGGTCTCCTGAATAGAGAGCTGAAATTTTCAGGATATCTAGATAATTGTCTGACTAATTGATGGTTAAAATATGGTTATGGTAAAATTCTTCGTTTACGAGATATAGCTCCCATATCTCACCCGGTATATACATGAAATGCAGTGCACCTCTACATATTCATGTCTCTAGGAAACATCGAAGTCTTCTGAATAGAGAGCTGAAATTTTCAGGATATCTAGATAATTGTCTGACTAATTGATGGTTAAAATATGGTTATGGTAAAATTCTTCGTTTACGAGATATAGCTCCAATATCTCACCCGATATATACATGAAATGCAGTGCACCTCTACATATTTATGTCTATAGGAAACATCGAAGTCCCCTGAATAGAGAGCTGAAATTTTCAGGATATCTAGATAATTGTCTTACTAATTGTTGGTTAAAATATGGTTATGGTAAAATTCTTCGTTTACGAGATATAGCTCCAATATCTCACCCGATATATACATGAAATGCAGTGCACCTCTACATATTTATGTCTATAGGAAACATCGAAGTCCCCTGAATAGAGAGCTGAAATTTTCAGGATATCTAGATAATTGTCTGACTAATTGATGGTTAAAATATGGTTGTGGTAAAATTCTTCCTTTACGAGATATGGCCCAATATCTCACCCGATATATACATGAAATGCAGTGCACCTCTACATATTTATGTCTATAGGAAACATCGAAGCCCCCTGAATAGAGAGCTGAAATTTTCAGGATATCTAGATAATTGTCTGACTAATTGATGGTTAAAATATGGTTATGGTAAAATTCTTCGTTTACGAGATATAGCTCCAATATCTCACCCGATATATACATGAAATGCAGTGCACCTCTACATATTTATGTCTATAGGAAACATCGAAGTCCCCTGAATAGAGAGCTGAAATTTTCAGGATATCTAGATAATTGTCTTACTAATTGTTGGTTAAAATATGGTTATGGTAAAATTCTTCGTTTACGAGATATAGCTCCAATATCTCACCCGATATATACATGAAATGCAGTGCACCTCTACATATTTATGTCTATAGGAAACATCGAAGTCCCCTGAATAGAGAGCTGAAATTTTCAGGATATCTAGATAATTGTCTGACTAATTGATGGTTAAAATATGGTTATGGTAAAATTCTTCGTTTACTAGATATAGCTCCAATATCTCACCCGATATATACATGAAATGCAGTGCACCTCTACATATTTATGTCTATAGGAAACATCGAAGTCCCCTGAATAGAGAGCTGAAATTTTCAGGATATCTAGATAATTGTCTGACTAATTGATGGTTAAAATATGGTTATGGTAAAATTCTTCGTTTACGAGATATAGCTCCAATATCTCACCCGAAATATACATGAAATGCAGTGCACCTCTACATATTTATGTCTATAGGAAACATCGAAGTCCCCTGAATAGAGAGCTGAAATTTTCAGGATATCTAGATAATTGTCTGACTAATTGATTGTTAAAATATGGTTATGGTAAAATTCTTCGTTTACGAGATATAGCTCCAATATCTCACCCGATATATACATGAAATGCAGTGCACCTCTACATATTTATGTCTATAGGAAACATCGAAGTCCCCTGAATAGAGAGCTGAAATTTTCAGGATATCTAGATAATTGTCTGACTAATTGATGGTTAAAATATGGTTATGGTAAAATTCTTCGTTTACGAGATATAGCTCCAATATCTCACCCGATATATACATGAAATGCAGTGCACCTCTACATATTTATGTCTATAGGAAACATCGAAGTCCCCTGAATAGAGAGCTGAAATTTTCAGGATATCTAGATAATTGTCTGACTAATTGATGGTTAAAATATGGTTATGGTAAAATTCTTCGTTTACTAGATATAGCTCCAATATCTCACCCGATATATACATGAAATGCAGTGCACCTCTACATATTTATGTCTATAGGAAACATCGAAGTCCCCTGAATAGAGAGCTGAAATTTTCAGGATATCTAGATAATTGTCTGACTAATTGATGGTTAAAATATGGTTATGGTAAAATTCTTCGTTTACGAGATATAGCTCCAATATCTCACCCGATATATACATGAAATGCAGTGCACCTCTACATATTTATGTCTATAGGAAACATCGAAGTCCCCTGAATAGAGAGCTGAAATTTTCAGGATATCTAGATAATTGTCTGACTAATTGATGGTTAAAATATGGTTATGGTAAAATTCTTCGTTTACGAGATATAGCTCCAATATCTCACCCGAAATATACATGAAATGCAGTGCACCTCTACATATTTATGTCTATAGGAAACATCGAAGTCCCCTGAATAGAGAGCTGAAATTTTCAGGATATCTAGATAATTGTCTGACTAATTGATGGTTAAAATATGGTTATGGTAAAATTCTTCGTTTACGAGATATAGCTCCAATATCTCACCCGATATATACATGAAATGCAGTGCACCTCTACATATTTATGTCTATAGGAAACATCGAGGTCTCCTGAATAGAGAGCTGAAATTTTCAGGATATCTAGATAATTGTCTGACTAATTGATGGTTAAAATATGGTTATGGTAAAATTCTTCGTTTACGAGATATAGCTCCCATATCTCACCCGGTATATACATGAAATGCAGTGCACCTCTACATATTCATGTCTCTAGGAAACATCGAAGTCTTCTGAATAGAGAGCTGAAATTTTCAGGATATCTAGATAATTGTCTGACTAATTGATGGTTAAAATATGGTTATGGTAAAATTCTTCGTTTACGAGATATAGCTCCAATATCTCACCCGATATATACATGAAATGCAGTGCACCTCTACATATTTATGTCTATAGGAAACATCGAAGTCCCCTGAATAGAGAGCTGAAATTTTCAGGATATCTAGATAATTGTCTTACTAATTGTTGGTTAAAATATGGTTATGGTAAAATTCTTCGTTTACGAGATATAGCTCCAATATCTCACCCGATATATACATGAAATGCAGTGCACCTCTACATATTTATGTCTATAGGAAACATCGAAGTCCCCTGAATAGAGAGCTGAAATTTTCAGGATATCTAGATAATTGTCTGACTAATTGATGGTTAAAATATGGTTGTGGTAAAATTCTTCCTTTACGAGATATGGCCCAATATCTCACCCGATATTTACATGAAATGCAGTGCACCTCTACATATTTATGTCTATAGGAAACATCGAAGCCCCCTGAATAGAGAGCTGAAATTTTCAGGATATCTAGATAATTGTCTGACTAATTGATGGTTAAAATATGGTTATGGTAAAATTCTTCGTTTACGAGATATAGCTCCAATATATCACCCGATATATACATGAAATGCAGTGCATCTCTACATATTTATGTCTATAGGAAACATCGAAGTCCCCTGAATAGAGAGCTGAAATTTTCAGGATATCTAGATAATTGTCTGACTAATTGATGGTTAAAATATGGTTATGGTAAAATTCTTCGTTTACGAGATATAGCTCCAATATCTCACCCGATATATACATGAAATGCAGTGCACCTCTACATATTTATGTCTATAGGAAACATCGAAGTCCCCTGAATAGAGAGCTGAAATTTTCAGGATATCTAGATAATTGTCTGACTAATTGATGGTTAAAATATGGTTATGGTAAAATTCTTCGTTTACGAGATATAGCTCCAATATCTCACCCGATATATACATGAAATGCAGTGCACCTCTACATATTTATGTCTATAGGAAACATCGAAGTCCCCTGAATAGAGAGCTGAAATTTTCAGGATATCTAGATAATTGTCTGACTAATTGATGGTTAAAATATGGTTGTGGTAAAATTCTTCGTTTACGAGATATAGCTCCAATATCTCACTCGATATATACATGAAATGCAGTGCACCTCTACATATTTATGTCTATAGGAAACATCGAAGTCCCCTGAATAGAGAGCTGAAATTTTCAGGATATCTAGATAATTGTCTGACTAATTGATGGTTAAAATATGGTTATGGTGAAAATCTTCGTTTATGAGATATAGCTCCAATATCTCACCCGATATATACATGAAATGCAGTGCACCTCTACATATTTATGTCTATAGGAAACATCGAAGTCCCCTGAATAGAGAGCTGAAATTTTCAGGATATCTAGATAATTGTCTGACTAATTGATAGTTAAAATAAGGTTGTGGTAAAATTCTTCGTTTACGAGATATGGCTCCAATATCTCACCCGAAATATACATGAAATGCAGTGCACCTCTACATATTTATGTCTATAGGAAACATCGAAGCCCCCTGAATAGAGAGCTGAAATTTTCAGGATATCTAGATAATTGTCTGACTAATTGATGGTTAAAATATGGTTATGGTAAAATTCTTCGTTTACGAGATATAGCTCCAATATCTCACCCGATATATACATGAAATGCAGTGCACCTCTACATATTTATGTCTATAGGAAACATCGAAGTCCCCTGAATAGAGAGCTGAAATTTTCAGGATATCTAGATAATTGTCTTACTAATTGTTGGTTAAAATATGGTTATGGTAAAATTCTTCGTTTACGAGATATAGCTCCAATATCTCACCCGATATATACATGAAATGCAGTGCACCTCTACATATTTATGTCTATAGGAAACGTCGAAGTCCCCTGAATAGAGAGCTGAAATTTTCAGGATATCTAGATAATTGTCTGACTAATTGATGGTGAAAATATGGTTATGGTAAAATTCTTCGTTTACGAGATATAGCTCCCATATCTCACCCGGTATTAAATGAAATGCAGTGCACCTCTACATATTCATGTCTCTAGGAAACATCGAAGTCCCCTGAATAGAGAGCTGAAATTTTCAGGATATCTAGATAATTGTCTGACTAATTGATGGTTATAATATGGTTATGGTAAAATTCTTCGTTTACGAGATATGTGTCCCATATCTGGATTATTGTGTATCACACTCGTCAATTCTAGTCATTCTGTGTCGGATATTGACTTTTAGGAGCATTGGAAGCAACACTATCGTTTTTTGTATATATTTTTATCATGCACAGTATTTTAAATCATCAGTTGTAGGCAATTAACACTGAATTCCATTTTAACAGATACACATCTAGTGTAGGACTTCCTTTTTTTATTTTTAATGTATTTATTGCAATTTTACAAATAACATTTTGAAATAACATTAACATAAACACATACAAATAACAATATGATCCATTCAATCTTCCACTCGATCCTCACATCCAACAATAAGAAAGTACACATAAAGAAAAAAAAAAGAACAAACGCATGCATTTCTTGCAACGTAACAATGAAAAAAGTAATGAGATAGGCAAATTAAACTTAGAACTACATGTGTTAGTGATATATCTTATATACGTATTCTATTAATTATTTTCTGACAGAAAAAGCCAACGTTTTCGGAACTGATTTATTTTTCCATTTTTGGTATAAATATATTTTTCAATATCGCGAATATTCTTTATTTTTCCTTTAGCCTCTTGAAATGAGGGCAGTGAAGAATTCAGATTACAGGTGTATATGTATTTTTTACAGATAATAATTATGTGATTTTCCGAAGTTGTCCCTGATTTACTTCCTAAAATAATATTACTTTTTTCTAAGGTTATGCAGTCAGTTATATTACAGTTTAACCATCTATTTACCATGTCCCAAAAAGGTCTTACATATGGACATTCAGAAAAAAATATGAATTAATGTTTCTGGTTCATGATCACAGAAAGAGCAATTTTTTTGTTTCACTTAATTTTATTTTAAAAAGAAAATTGTTTGTTGCAAAAATTCTACATAAGATTCTGTATTAAAAGTAAATGAGCATTGTGTCTTTGGTGCATATTATTGGTAAATCAAAATAAAACTCAATGCTATTTATATCTTCATTAACTTCGTTTCTCCATTTAACAATTTTGTTTTCAGGACTTAGAAATACCTTGTCCCTTAGCGCTTCATACACAAATTTGATACACTTATTGGAAATAATTTTTAGAAATAGACCATCATCCTCACATACATCCATCGATTCATTTCGCTCCTTAAATTGCTTAATTTTTGATTTCCATTCTTTTGTTATTTTATTGATAATTTGATAGTATTTGATAAAATTATCGCAATCAATTTGACTTTTTATTTCTTCAAACGTTTTAAATTTTCCATCATTCTTTATCAAATCATTCAAACAATTCACATTATTTTGACACCATTTAGTATAATAATCATATTCTGATATATGACAGAAATTACGAATATCTTGTTGTAAATACTCGGAAATATTCAATTCATCTTTTTAATTAAAATAATAGAGTTACACCCTTCCAGAACTGATTTGTTATTCTTTTCTTTAGTTCTACAAGAGTATTCTTATTTAATAACCAAATATCATCTTAATCTGTTTTGATATTAAAAACTATGGAAAGAAATTTCTGCAAGGAGCCATCTGGTTTATCATGTAATCTTATTTTCATATAGTGAATAAAAGATGTTATCACGCCTCAGACAAAAATGTTGGAATCTGATTGGTCAGATCATGGTCACATGACGCCGTGAAAAAAGCCGTATCAGGCTTGTAAAATCCGTATCGGGCGAGTAGTTTATTATGACGTCAACGTGACGTCGTATCATGCCGACGTAGCAAAACAAGATGGCGACGACCAAGAGATTTGGGCAGACTTCATCAACAGAAATTGACGAAAATAAGACTTAAAGTTAATTCGTAGGTAGATTCCTTCTAAACAATTTAAAAAAATAACAATAACAATTGTTTTCAATGATTGATACACTTAAAGGGAAAAAATTGAGTGAATTGTATGATAAAGAGACCCCCACACATACAGTTAGAGGTCTTCGACGTGATAAATTCGTTACACGGTTAGTTAGTGACCTGATACGGAAAAATACATGGTGTGAAAAGAAAACCCGTATCGGGGTCGGCTTTCGCCTCGCCCGATACGGGTTTTCTTTTCACACCATGTATTTTTCCGTATCAGGTCACTAACTAACCGTGTAACTAATAGTATATGAATCATATTAAGTCCTCCTTTTTTGTATGAGCCGATAAGTGTCAATCTTTTAATTTTGTCTGGCTTTCCGCTCCAAATAAATTTATTAAACACTTTCTCTAATTCATTTATAATTGATTTATTTGGATTAGGGAGGAATGAGAATAAATGTATCAATTTTGGTATTGCTAAGGATTTTATAATTGTAATTTTTCCAATTGGAGTTAGGTCTCGTTTTATTCAGCTTCCGAGTAATTTTCTTAAGCTTAGTAATTGCTCATTGTAATTAATTTCTACCATATTTTTTAGATTATTTGTAAACTTGATTCCTAGCAGTTTGAAATTTTCATTCGTCCATAAAATATTCAAATCTTCACAATTTTGTCTGTACTACCTGCTTTTGAACCAAGCCAAATTGCCTTTGATTTACTAATATTAAGATTAAGTCCACTTACCAAACCAAACATATTTATAATTTCCATTGATTTTCTTAATGATTTGTCTGAGCCGTCTAATAAGAGAAATGTGTCGTCTGCATACTGATTAATGAGAAAAGTAATGTTGCCAAATTGTAATCTTTTTATGTCTTTTTCCTTTTTGAGTCTGGAGCTGAGAAGGTCTACCACTAGAATAAATATATAAGGCGCGAGGGGGTCCCCCTGACGGCAGCCCCTCTGAAGTGGGAGGAAAGGTGACATATTCCAATTATTTATTACTGCACTTTTCGAATGAAAGTAAAGAGTAGAGAACCATTGCAGATAGAGTTGCCAAAATTGAAAGATTTTAATGTTTTTTTTTTCCACAAAAGACCATTCAACAGAGTCAAACGCTTTTTCAAAATCCAAAAGAAGAAGAAGACCTTTTTGTTTAATTTTTAACATGTGTTCCATTAAATCATAGAGAAGACGTGTATTTTCACCGATAAATCTGTTTTTCAAGAATACTTTTTGTGTATCACAATATGTATTATAAAGGGGAGTACAAGTTTAAGTCGACTGGCTATAGAGCTAGCTCCAATTTTGTAGTCAATATTTAAAAGTGATATCGGTCACCAGTTTCGTATTTGTCGTCTGTCTTTCGAGTCCTTTGGTAAGCATGTTATTATCCCTTGGCACTGGAAGTCTGATAATTTACCGTTAACATATCCAAAATTAAGTGATATTACAACTACAACTTCCCCGATTACATTCCAAAAGAATTTACAAAATTCTACTGTCAAGCCATCAGAGCCTGGGGATTTTTTATTTGCCATTTTTACAGTGCTTTACCACATTCAGCTCTAGTGAGTAAACCTTCACACCTAATTTTATCATCATTCGACAGTTTATTTTCGTTATCAATAAATTCATCACAGATGTTCTTATTTACTTCATTTTCTACTAATTTCGTTTCATAAAGATTTTTGAAAAACAGTGTTTGTTTAGATAAAATTTCTTTTTGATTAGATATTACATCACCATTATCGTCAATAAGTTCATATATCGTTTTGTTTATGTAATTTCTTCGTTCTAGTTTACAAAAGTACTCCGTGTTCTTTTCACCATGTTCGTACCAGTTAACCTTAGACCTAAACATTATAGCATCTACAATCCTTTTAAGTTTATTTTGTTCGTCTAATTTTAATGATTCAAGTTGATTTATAACTGTCTGATTCGGAGAATTCTGAATTTCTCCATCCAACTTAATAATTTTTCATTCTATTTCTTTAAGCTTTCCCTTTCGTGCCTTAAATTTGGCCACTGCATATTCTATGGTACTAGACCTTACTTTCATTTTGATTAATTCCCATAAATATTGATAATTCACTTGCTCTTTGTCATTATTTTCTTCGTATTCCGCAATTGTTTCAGTGTTATTTTTATTTATTTTTTTCAGTGTATTCCTTATCAAAGAGTAGCAAATTATTAAATTTCCAGTAGCTTTTGCCTCGTTCTACTTCACTTGGAGAAAATTTAAAACAGATAGCAGAATGATCGGTCCTTTAACCCGGGATAATACAATATTCTTTGATTTTTGCAAAAATAGTTTGTGACACTAGGAAATAGTCAATTCTACTTTGTTTTAATGGGTGGGACCTCCTCCACGTAAACATTCTCTTGTCATCATTAAATGATCGCCATGGGTCGGTATATTCGTTTTCAATCTTTTAAAAGTGTCTTATGACATATCTTGGACAATATTCCAATCACCCCCAATGATTACTGATATATTACCTATGTTAGAAATTATTGAAAAAACCTCTTAAAAAAATTCAGGTTTGACATTGTTATGACCATACAAATTTATAAGTGTTATTTTCATATCTTGAATAGATAAATCCAGTGCTACGATTCAACCATTACTAGTGTAGGACTATCAAGGTCTGGAAAAGTGCAAGCACTGCAAAAGTTATAACGTAATTTTTATGACGTTAGTTCTATGATGTCAGTGAGTGATGCTGAGATTGTCGTCAGAATCTTTCTTATCTCATTTGTGTCTCACATATTCCCTTTGCCATGTGGAGCTCGTAAAAAAATTCCCCGCGAGGATTTTTTCCCTGACACTTTCTATATAGACATAACATCAGACAGTGCATGTTTTTAGATATTGTTTACATTTTCGTGTGTGAACATTGACGGCGGGTGCGGGTAGCCAAACAGGGGATGCTTACTCCTCCCGGGCACCTTCTCCCACCTCTATCTTGCTATGGGTCCGTTGATGCTTGATTTGGCGCTCTATTCTGAGTGCGTTTGAGGTTCCTTATCTCATCAGAAAAGCCAGACCTTTTGATTCGTGGTTCCGCATGGAAAATCTCTGGAAGCACTAGAACGACCGCCGGTGTAAGGATGATCTAGAATTAGGAACGTGACCAAATCGTGGACTCCTTACAGCCCAAAGATGCATAATTTGGAGGCAGAACCAATGCGACTCGACTCTACTGCGATGAAGGAGACATGCATTCGCTTCATTGATGTCTGATCCCTCTACCCCTCTGTTCTGAAGCACAGCACCTTCCCTATCGGACATCCGGTACGTTCTGACCACCGAGAACCTTGGCGACAACAGAGACTACACCGGTTTACATGTAGTCAAGTGCTGCATCATTCTGCCACACAAGTTGTCGCCTTTGGTATTGCCTCATCGTTATGGGGGCAAACTACTGTCCAGCTTGTGACCCAACTGTGTGAAGGGAGATGAAAGAGGAGATAGGTTCAGATTTCAAATGCACACACAACTCCCAAGAAAGAGCTTTGATCGGAAATTGGGTGATTGAGGAAGTCAAGAAGGCCTTTGAAATTGGATTTGTCTTTGATTGTATCCATTAAGCGTTGAATTTCCCCCAGACTTCCAGGACCCTATTCAAGCATTACATTGATGCCTTCATGAAATCAAAAAGGAAACCAGTGGCTACCAACCAGGATGTGAGTGTGGAACAGGAGATATAATTAAAAATGTCTTTCAGAAAAAAACATAGTGTAATCAAAGATTACGAAGCTCACCTCGCGGCAGCAAAGTTCAATTAAAACATATCTCTAAGTACATGTATAACAAGAAAATCACTAAAGTGGGAAAAAGTAGGTCAAGGTCATTTTATGAAAGTTTGATCAAAGATACATCCAATATGCAAGTTTGGTACATGTAGCACTTATACTTTGCTCAATATTGGCCTTTAAAGGCAAAATCACTCAAGTGAAAAAAGTAGGTCAAGGTCATTTTATGAAAGTTTGATCAAAGATACATCCAATATGTACATGTAGCACTTATACTTTGCTCAATATTGGCCTTTAAAGGCAGAATCGCTCAAGCGGAAAAAGTAGGTCAAAGTCATTTTATTAAAGTTTGATCAAAGATACATCCAATATGCAAATTTGGTACATGTAGCACTTATACTTTGCTCAATATTGGCCTTTCAAGGCAAAATCACTCAAGTGGAAAAAGTAGGTCAAGGTCATTTTATGAAAGTTTGATCAAAGATACATCCAATATGCATGTTTGGTACATGTAGCACTTATACTTTGCTCAATATTGGTCTTTAAAGGCAAAATCACTCAAGTGGAAAAAGTAGGTCAAGGTTATTTTATGAAAGTTTGATCAAAGATACATCCAATATGCAAGTTTGGTACATGTAGCACTTATACTTTGCTCAATATTGGCCTTTCAAGGCAAAATCACTCAAGTGGAAAAAGTAGGTTAAGGTCATTTTATGAAAGTTTGATCAAAGATACATCTAATATACAAGTTTGGTACATGTAGCACTTATACTTTGCTCAATATTGGCCTTTCAAGGCAAAATCACTCAAGTGGAAAAAGTAGGTCAAGGTCATTTTATGAAAGTTTGATCAAAGATACATCCAATATGCAAGTTTGGTACATGTAGCACTTATACTTTGCTCAATATTGGCCTTTCAAGGCAAAATCACTCAAGTGGAAAAAGTAGGTCAAGGTCATTTTATGAAAGTTTGATCAAAGATACATCCAATATGCAAGTTTGGTACACGTAGCACTTATACTTTGCTCAATATTGGCCTTATAAGGCAAAATCACTCAAGCGGAAAAAGTAGGTCAGATGCTGCATCTGATGCATGGGTTCACCTCAGCATCTCAAGATGAATCACTTGTGCAAGTTTGGTTACTGTAGCATCAGTACTTTGTCAGATACTGAACTACCCCAAAAACTTTAACCAGACATTGACAAAGTCATTCAACCGGAAAATGTAGGTCAGATGCTGCATCCGATGCATGGGTTCACCTCAGCATCCCAAGATGAATCACTTGTGCAAGTTTGGTTACTGTAGCATCAGTACTTTGTCAGATACTGAGTTGCCCAAAAACTTTAACCGGACGCGGACGGGGACGGGGACGGGGACGGGGACGCCGGGGTTATAGCATAAGCTCATCTCAACTTCGTCGAGGTGAGCTAAAAATGTCTCCCCTCTAAGTTACTTTGAATTGTAACCGTGGGCCAAGATGATGTTAAACCTTTGAATCATGGGTAATATCATACTAAAACATGAAAATGATTAATTGATATTGTTTTTAAGAGGTATAGCCCGAACATGATTAGCATACTAGTGTACAATTTCATTATAGGCATACTGGATGACCTTGACTTTGGTCACATGACCTTCGATATATAAAACTTTTAGATCATAAGCAACAACATACTAAATTTTATCACACTGCAAATACATTTCTAGGAATCCCATTGGTTGTTTAGCCGTAATTATGAGACTATGTTACCCGTCTGCAGCCGTAAATATAGATCTTTTTGACGTCACGGACACCTTATTGTTTCTTGACGTCATAGTGCGTATTTCCCGTAAAAACGTTCTGAAGTTTTGAATTTTTCTCTCTCTTCAGAACCTTTAAGTTTAGTTTTCTGCTAAATTTAATTTCATTCGAGTTTTTTTTTCATTTTGAATAAACCATATACGGGAACGATCTTTTTTATTTCGCAGAAAATTTTACAACCATCAACAAACAAAAAAGTCAGAAATTTTACTTTTGACGCCATTTTGAAATGACAATTCATAAGTGATTTGCAGTATGACAAAAATTATTACGGTTCCAGACAGGTAATATGGTCTGATATACCTTGTCTGGAATTAATATTCCCCTCGCCTTCGGCGAGGGAAATGTAAATTCCAGACAAGGTATATCAGACCATATTATCTGTATGGAACCGTAATAACGTATAATGAAAGTGATATGGCACAGAAATAAAGAGATAAAGCCCGGACAGGAATGTATCTACAATTTCATTAAAAATATACTAAGTAACATTGGCAAAATGACATTGGGTCTCTATTCAGGGGACTTGGATGTTTCCTATAGAAATGAATACGGTATGTAGAGGTGCATTGCATTTCATGTATATACCAAGTGAGATATTAGAGCTATATCTCGTAAACGAAGAATTTTACCATAACCATATTTTAACCATCAATTAGTCAGACAATTATCTAGATATCCTGAAAATTTCAGCTCTCTATTCAGGGGACTTCGATGTTTCCTAGAGACATGAATGTGTAAAGGTGCACTGCATTTCATGTATATATCGGGTGAGATATGGGAGCTATATCTCGTAAACGAAGAATTTTACCATAACCATATTTTCACCATCAATTAGTCAGACAATTATCTAGATATCCTGAAAATTTCAGCTCTCTATTCAGGGGACTTCGATGTTTCCTAGAGACATGAATATGTAGAGGTGCACTGCATTTCATGTATATACCGAGTGAGATATGGGAGCTATATCTCGTAAACGAAGAATTTTACCATAACCATATTTTCACCATCAATTAGTCAGACAATCATCTAGATATCCTGAGAATTTCAGCTCTCTATTCAGGGGACTTCGATGTTTACTAGAGACATGAATATGTAGAGGTGGACTGCATTTCATGTATATACCGGGTGAGATATGGGAGCTATATCTCGTAAACGAAGAATTTTACCATAACCATATTTTCACCATCAATTAGTCAGACAATTATCTAGATATCCTGAAAATTTCAGCTCTCTATTCAGGGGACTTCGATGTTTCCTAGAGACATGAATATGTAGAGGTGCACTGCATTTCATGTATATACCGGGTGAGATATGGGAGCTATATCTCGTAAACGAAGAATTTTACCATAACCATATTTTAACCATCAATTAGTCAGACAATCATCTAGATATCCTGAAAATTTCAGTTCTCTATTCAGGGGACTTCGATGTTTCCTAGAGACATGAATATGTAGAGGTGGACTGCATTTCATGTATATACAAGGTGAGATATGGGAGCTATATCTCGTAAACGAAGACTTTTACCATAACCATATTTTAACCATCAATTAGTCAGACAATTATCTAGATATCCTGAAAATTTCAGCTCTCTATTCAGGGGACTTCGATGTTTCCTAGAGACATGAATATGTAGAGGTGGAATGCATTTCATGTATATACCGGATGAGATATGGGAGCTATATCTCGTAAACGAAGAATTTTACCAGAACCATATTTTTCACCATCAATTAGTCAGACAATTATCTAGATATCCTGAAAATTACAGCTCTCTATTCAGGGGACTTCGATGTTTCCTAGAGACATGAATATGTAGAGGTGCACTGCATTTCATGTATATACCGGGTGAGATATGGGAGCTATATCTCGTAAACGAAGAATTTAACCATAACCATATTTTCACCATCAATTAGTCAGACAATTATCTAGATATCCTGAAAATTTCAGCTCTCTATTCAGGGGACTTCGATGTTTCCTAGAGACATGAATATGTAGAGGTGCACTGCATTTCATGTATATACCGGGTGAGATATGGGAGCTATATCTCGTAAACGAAGAATTTTACCATAACCATATTTTAACCATCAATTAGTCAGACAATCATCTAGATATCCTGAAAATTTCAGTTCTCTATTCAGGAGACTTCGATGTTTCCTAGAGACATGAATATGTAGAGGTGGACTGCATTTCATGTATATACAAGGTGAGATATGGGAGCTATATCTCGTAAACGAAGACTTTTACCATAACCATATTTTAACCATCAATTAGTCAGACAATTATCTAGATATCCTGAAAATTTCAGCTCTCTATTCAGGGGACTTCGATGTTTCCTAGAGACATGAATATGTAGAGGTGCACTGCATTTCATGTATATACCGGGTGAGATATGGGAGCTATATCTCGTAAACGAAGAATTTTACCATAACCATATTTTCACCATCAATTAGTCAGACAATTATCTAGATATCCTGAAAATTTCAGCTCTCTATTCAGGGGACTTCGATGTTTCCTAGAGACATGAATATGTAGAGGTGCACTGCATTTCATGTATATACCGGGTGAGATATGGGAGCTATATCTCGTAAACGAAGAATTTTACTATAACCATATTTTAACCATCAATTAGTCAGACAATCATCTAGATATCCTGAAAATTTCAGTTCTCTATTCAGGGGACTTCGATGTTTCCTAGAGACATGAATATGTAGAGGTGGACTGCATTTCATGTATATACCGGGTGAGATATGGGAGCTATATCTCGTAAACAAAGAATTTTACCATAACCATATTTTAACCATCAATTAGTCAGACAATTATCTAGATATCCTGAAAATTTCAGCTCTCTATTCAGGGGACTTCGATGTTTCCTAGAGACATGAATATGTAGAGGTGCACTGCATTTCATGTATATACCGGGTGAGATATGGGAGCTATATCTCGTAAACGAAGAATTTTACCATAACCATATTTTCACCATCAATTAGTCAGACAATTATCTAGATATCCTGAAAATTTCAGCTCTCTATTCAGGGGACTTCGATGTTTCCTAGAGACATGAATATGTAGAGGTGCACTGCATTTCATGTATATACCGAGTGAGATATGGGAGCTATATCTCGTAAACGAAGAATTTTACCATAACCATATTTTCACCATCAATTAGTCAGACAATCATCTAGATATCCTGAGAATTTCAGCTCTCTATTCAGGGGACTTCGATGTTTACTAGAGACATGAATATGTAGAGGTGGACTGCATTTCATGTATATACCGGGTGAGATATGGGAGCTATATCTCGTAAACGAAGAATTTTACCATAACCATATTTTCACCATCAATTAGTCAGACAATTATCTAGATATCCTGAAAATTTCAGCTCTCTATTCAGGGGACTTCGATGTTTCCTAGAGACATGAATATGTAGAGGTGCACTGCATTTCATGTATATACCGGGTGAGATATGGGAGCTATATCTCGTAAACGAAGAATTTTACCATAACCATATTTTAACCATCAATTAGTCAGACAATCATCTAGATATCCTGAAAATTTCAGTTCTCTATTCAGGGGACTTCGATGTTTCCTAGAGACATGAATATGTAGAGGTGGACTGCATTTCATGTATATACAAGGTGAGATATGGGAGCTATATCTCGTAAACGAAGACTTTTACCATAACCATATTTTAACCATCAATTAGTCAGACAATTATCTAGATATCCTGAAAATTTCAGCTCTCTATTCAGGGGACTTCGATGTTTCCTAGAGACATGAATATGTAGAGGTGGAATGCATTTCATGTATATACCGGATGAGATATGGGAGCTATATCTCGTAAACGAAGAATTTTACCATAACCATATTTTTCACCATCAATTAGTCAGACAATTATCTAGATATCCTGAAAATTACAGCTCTCTATTCAGGGGACTTCGATGTTTCCTAGAGACATGAATATGTAGAGGTGCACTGCATTTCATGTATATACCGGGTGAGATATGGGAGCTATATCTCGTAAACGAAGAATTTAACCATAACCATATTTTCACCATCAATTAGTCAGACAATTATCTAGATATCCTGAAAATTTCAGCTCTCTATTCAGGGGACTTCGATGTTTCCTAGAGACATGAATATGTAGAGGTGCACTGCATTTCATGTATATACCGGGTGAGATATGGGAGCTATATCTCGTAAACGAAGAATTTTACCATAACCATATTTTAACCATCAATTAGTCAGACAATCATCTAGATATCCTGAAAATTTCAGTTCTCTATTCAGGAGACTTCGATGTTTCCTAGAGACATGAATATGTAGAGGTGGACTGCATTTCATGTATATACAAGGTGAGATATGGGAGCTATATCTCGTAAACGAAGACTTTTACCATAACCATATTTTAACCATCAATTAGTCAGATTAGTCAGACAATTATCTAGATATCCTGAAAATTTCAGCTCTCTATTCAGGGGACTTCGATGTTTCCTAGAGACATGAATATGTAGAGGTGCACTGCATTTCATGTATATACCGGGTGAGATATGGGAGCTATATCTCGTAAACGAAGAATTTTACCATAACCATATTTTCACCATCAATTAGTCAGACAATTATCTAGATATCCTGAAAATTTCAGCTCTCTATTCAGGGGACTTCGATGTTTCCTAGAGACATGAATATGTAGAGGTGCACTGCATTTCATGTATATACCGGGTGAGATATGGGAGCTATATCTCGTAAACGAAGAATTTTACTATAACCATATTTTAACCATCAATTAGTCAGACAATCATCTAGATATCCTGAAAATTTCAGTTCTCTATTCAGGGGACTTCGATGTTTCCTAGAGACATGAATATGTAGAGGTGGACTGCATTTCATGTATATACCGGGTGAGATATGGGAGCTATATCTCGTAAACGAAGAATTTTACCATAACCATATTTTAACCATCAATTAGTCAGACAATTATCTAGATATCCTGAAAATTTCAGCTCTCTATTCAGGGGACTTCGATGTTTCCTAGAGACATGAATATGTAGAGGTGCACTGCATTTCATGTATATACCGGGTGAGATATGGGAGCTATATCTCGTAAACGAAGAATTTTACCATAACCATATTTTCACCATCAATTAGTCAGACAATCATCTAGATATCCTGAAAATTTCAGTTCTCTATTCAGGAGACTTCGATGTTTCCTAGAGACATGAATATGTAGAGGTGGACTGCATTTCATGTATATACAAGGTGAGATATGGGAGCTATATCTCGTAAACGAAGACTTTTACCATAACCATATTTTAACCATCAATTAGTCAGACAATTATCTAGATATCCTGAAAATTTCAGCTCTCTATTCAGGGGACTTCGATGTTTCCTAGAGACATGAATATGTAGAGGTGCACTGCATTTCATGTATATACCGGGTGAGATATGGGAGCTATATCTCGTAAACGAAGAATTTTACCATAACCATATTTTCACCATCAATTAGTCAGACAATTATCTAGATATCCTGAAAATTTCAGCTCTCTATTCAGGGGACTTCGATGTTTCCTAGAGACATGAATATGTAGAGGTGCACTGCATTTCATGTATATACCGGGTGAGATATGGGAGCTATATCTCGTAAACGAAGAATTTTACTATAACCATATTTTAACCATCAATTAGTCAGACAATCATCTAGATATCCTGAAAATTTCAGTTCTCTATTCAGGGGACTTCGATGTTTCCTAGAGACATGAATATGTAGAGGTGGACTGCATTTCATGTATATACCGGGTGAGATATGGGAGCTATATCTCGTAAACAAAGAATTTTACCATAACCATATTTTAACCATCAATTAGTCAGACAATTATCTAGATATCCTGAAAATTTCAGCTCTCTATTCAGGGGACTTCGATGTTTCCTAGAGACATGAATATGTAGAGGTGCACTGCATTTCATGTATATACCGGGTGAGATATGGGAGCTATATCTCGTAAACGAAGAATTTTACCATAACCATATTTTCACCATCAATTAGTCAGACAATTATCTAGATATCCTGAAAATTTCAGCTCTCTATTCAGGGGACTTCGATGTTTCCTAGAGACATGAATATGTAGAGGTGCACTGCATTTCATGTATATACCGAGTGAGATATGGGAGCTATATCTCGTAAACGAAGAATTTTACCATAACCATATTTTCACCATCAATTAGTCAGACAATCATCTAGATATCCTGAGAATTTCAGCTCTCTATTCAGGGGACTTCGATGTTTACTAGAGACATGAATATGTAGAGGTGGACTGCATTTCATGTATATACCGGGTGAGATATGGGAGCTATATCTCGTAAACGAAGAATTTTACCATAACCATATTTTCACCATCAATTAGTCAGACAATTATCTAGATATCCTGAAAATTTCAGCTCTCTATTCAGGGGACTTCGATGTTTCCTAGAGACATGAATATGTAGAGGTGCACTGCATTTCATGTATATACCGGGTGAGATATGGGAGCTATATCTCGTAAACGAAGAATTTTACCATAACCATATTTTAACCATCAATTAGTCAGACAATCATCTAGATATCCTGAAAATTTCAGTTCTCTATTCAGGGGACTTCGATGTTTCCTAGAGACATGAATATGTAGAGGTGGACTGCATTTCATGTATATACAAGGTGAGATATGGGAGCTATATCTCGTAAACGAAGACTTTTACCATAACCATATTTTAACCATCAATTAGTCAGACAATTATCTAGATATCCTGAAAATTTCAGCTCTCTATTCAGGGGACTTCGATGTTTCCTAGAGACATGAATATGTAGAGGTGGAATGCATTTCATGTATATACCGGATGAGATATGGGAGCTATATCTCGTAAACGAAGAATTTTACCATAACCATATTTTTCACCATCAATTAGTCAGACAATTATCTAGATATCCTGAAAATTACAGCTCTCTATTCAGGGGACTTCGATGTTTCCTAGAGACATGAATATGTAGAGGTGCACTGCATTTCATGTATATACCGGGTGAGATATGGGAGCTATATCTCGTAAACGAAGAATTTAACCATAACCATATTTTCACCATCAATTAGTCAGACAATTATCTAGATATCCTGAAAATTTCAGCTCTCTATTCAGGGGACTTCGATGTTTCCTAGAGACATGAATATGTAGAGGTGCACTGCATTTCATGTATATACCGGGTGAGATATGGGAGCTATATCTCGTAAACGAAGAATTTTACCATAACCATATTTTAACCATCAATTAGTCAGACAATCATCTAGATATCCTGAAAATTTCAGTTCTCTATTCAGGAGACTTCGATGTTTCCTAGAGACATGAATATGTAGAGGTGGACTGCATTTCATGTATATACAAGGTGAGATATGGGAGCTATATCTCGTAAACGAAGACTTTTACCATAACCATATTTTAACCATCAATTAGTCAGATTAGTCAGACAATTATCTAGATATCCTGAAAATTTCAGCTCTCTATTCAGGGGACTTCGATGTTTCCTAGAGACATGAATATGTAGAGGTGCACTGCATTTCATGTATATACCGGGTGAGATATGGGAGCTATATCTCGTAAACGAAGAATTTTACTATAACCATATTTTAACCATCAATTAGTCAGACAATCATCTAGATATCCTGAAAATTTCAGTTCTCTATTCAGGGGACTTCGATGTTTCCTAGAGACATGAATATGTAGAGGTGCACTGCATTTCATGTATATACCGGGTGAGATATGGGAGCTATATCTCGTAAACGAAGAATTTTACCATAACCATATTTTAACCATCAATTAGTCAGACAATTATCTAGATATCCTGAAAATTTCAGCTCTCTATTCAGGGGACTTCGATGTTTCCTAGAGACATGAATATGTAGAGGTGCACTGCATTTCATGTATATACCGGGTGAGATATGGGAGCTATATCTCGTAAACGAAGAATTTTACCATAACCATATTTTCACCATCAATTAGTCAGACAATTATCTAGATATCCTGAAAATTTCAGCTCTCTGTTCAGGGGACTTCGATGTTTCCTAGAGACATGAATATGTAGAGGTGCACTGCATTTCATGTATATACCGGGTGAGATATGGGAGCTATATCTCGTAAACGAAGAATTTTACCATAACCATATTTTCACCATCAATTAGTCAGACAATTATCTAGATATCCTGAAAATTTTAGCTCTCTATTCAGGGGACTTCGATGTTTCCTAGAGACATGAATATGTAGAGGTGGAATGCATTTCATGTATATACCGGATGAGATATGGGAGCTATATCTCGTAAACGAAGACTTTTACCAAAACCATATTTTAACCATCAATTAGTCAGACAATTATCTAGATATCCTGAAAATTTCAGCTCTCTATTCAGGGGACTTCGATGTTTCCTAGAGACATGAATATGTAGAGGTGCACTGCATTTCATGTATATACCGGGTGAGATATGGGAGCTATATCTCGTAAACGAAGAATTTTACCATAACCATATTTTCACCATCAATTAGTCAGACAATTATCTAGATATCCTGAAAATTTCAGCTCTCTATTAAGGGGACTTCGATGTTTCCTAGAGACATGAATATGTAGAGGTGGACTGCATTTCATGTATATACCGGGTGAGATATGGGAGCTATATCTCGTAAACGAAGAATTTTACCATAACCATATTTTAACCATCAATTAGTCAGACAATCATCTAGATATCCTGAAAATTTCAGTTCTCTATTCAGGGGACTTCGATGTTTCCTAGAGACATGAATATGTAGAGGTGGACTGCATTTCATGTATATACAAGGTGAGATATGGGAGCTATATCTCGTAAACGAAGACTTTTACCATAACCATATTTTAACCATCAATTAGTCAGACAATTATCTAGATATCCTGAAAATTTCAGCTCTCTATTCAGGGGACTTCGATGTTTCCTAGAGACATGAATATGTAGAGGTGCACTGCATTTCATGTATATACCGGGTGAGATATGGGAGCTATATCTCGTAAACGAAGAATTTTACCATAACCATATTTTAACCATCAATTAGTCAGACAATTATCTAGATATCCTGAAAATTTCAGCTCTCTATTCAGGGGACTTCGATGTTTCCTAGAGACATGAATATGTAGAGGTGCACTGCATTTCATGTATATACCGGGTGAGATATGGGAGCTATATCTCGTAAACGAAGAATTTTACTATAACCATATTTTAACCATCAATTAGTCAGACAATCATCTAGATATCCTGAAAATTTCAGTTCTCTATTCAGGGGACTTCGATGTTTCCTAGAGACATGAATATGTAGAGGTGGACTGCATTTCATGTATATACCGGGTGAGATATGGGAGCTATATCTCGTAAACGAAGAATTTTACCATAACCATATTTTAACCATCAATTAGTCAGACAATTATCTAGATATCCTGAAAATTTCAGCTCTCTATTCAGGGGACTTCGATGTTTCCTAGAGACATGAATATGTAGAGGTGCACTGCATTTCATGTATATACCGGGTGAGATATGGGAGCTATATCTCGTAAACGAAGAATTTTACCATAACCATATTTTCACCATCAATTAGTCAGACAATTATCTAGATATCCTGAAAATTTCAGCTCTCTGTTCAGGGGACTTCGATGTTTCCTAGAGACATGAATATGTAGAGGTGCACTGCATTTCATGTATATACCGGGTGAGATATGGGAGCTATATCTCGTAAACGAAGAATTTTACCATAACCATATTTTCACCATCAATTAGTCAGACAATTATCTAGATATCCTGAAAATTTTAGCTCTCTATTCAGGGGACTTCGATGTTTCCTAGAGACATGAATATGTAGAGGTGGAATGCATTTCATGTATATACCGGATGAGATATGGGAGCTATATCTCGTAAACGAAGACTTTTACCAAAACCATATTTTAACCATCAATTAGTCAGACAATTATCTAGATATCCTGAAAATTTCAGCTCTCTATTCAGGGGACTTCGATGTTTCCTAGAGACATGAATATGTAGAGGTGCACTGCATTTCATGTATATACCGGGTGAGATATGGGAGCTATATCTCGTAAACGAAGAATTTTACCATAACCATATTTTCACCATCAATTAGTCAGACAATTATCTAGATATCCTGAAAATTTCAGCTCTCTATTAAGGGGACTTCGATGTTTCCTAGAGACATGAATATGTAGAGGTGGACTGCATTTCATGTATATACCGGGTGAGATATGGGAGCTATATCTCGTAAACGAAGAATTTTACCATAACCATATTTTAACCATCAATTAGTCAGACAATTATCTAGATATCCTGAAAATTTCAGCTCTCTATTCAGGGGACTTCGATGTTTCCTAGAGACATGAATATGTAGAGGTGCACTGCATTTCATGTATATACCGGGTGAGATATGGGAGCTATATCTCGTAAACGAAGAATTTTACCATAACCATATTTTCACCATCAATTAGTCAGACAATTATCTAGATATCCTGAAAATTTCAGCTCTCTGTTCAGGGGACTTCGATGTTTCCTAGAGACATGAATATGTAGAGGTGCACTGCATTTCATGTATATACCGGGTGAGATATGGGAGCTATATCTCGTAAACGAAGAATTTTACCATAACCATATTTTCACCATCAATTAGTCAGACAATTATCTAGATATCCTGAAAATTTTAGCTCTCTATTCAGGGGACTTCGATGTTTCCTAGAGACATGAATATGTAGAGGTGGAATGCATTTCATGTATATACCGGATGAGATATGGGAGCTATATCTCGTAAACGAAGACTTTTACCAAAACCATATTTTAACCATCAATTAGTCAGACAATTATCTAGATATCCTGAAAATTTCAGCTCTCTATTCAGGGGACTTCGATGTTTCCTAGAGACATGAATATGTAGAGGTGCACTGCATTTCATGTATATACCGGGTGAGATATGGGAGCTATATCTCGTAAACGAAGAATTTTACCATAACCATATTTTCACCATCAATTAGTCAGACAATTATCTAGATTCCTGAAAATTTCAGCTCTCTATTCAGGGGACTTCGATGTTTCCTAGAGACATGAATATGTAGAGGTGCACTGCATTTCATGTATATACCGGGTGAGATATGGGAGCTATATCTCGTAAACGAAGAATTTTACCATAACCATATTTTCACCATCAATTAGTCAGACAATTATCTAGATATCCTGAAAATTTCAGTTCTCTATTCAGGGGACTTCGATGTTTCCTAGAGACATGAATATGTAGAGGTGGACTGCATTTCATGTATATACAAGGTGAGATATGGGAGCTATATCTCGTAAACGAAGACTTTTACCATAACCATATTTTAACCATCAATTAGTCAGACAATTATCTAGATATCCTGAAAATTTCAGCTCTCTATTCAGGGGACTTCGATGTTTCCTAGAGACATGAATATGTAGAGGTGCACTGCATTTCATGTATATACCGGGTGAGATATGGGAGCTATATCTCGTAAACGAAGAATTTTACCATAACCATATTTTAACCATCAATTAGTCAGACAATTATCTAGATATCCTGAAAATTTCAGCTCTCTATTCAGGGGACTTCGATGTTTCCTAGAGACATGAATATGTAGAGGTGCACTGCATTTCATGTATATACCGGGTGAGATATGGGAGCTATATCTCGTAAACGAAGAATTTTACCATAACTATATTTTAACCATCAATTAGTCAGACAATTATCTAGATATCCTGAAAATTTCAGCTCTCTATTCAGGGGACTTCGATGTTTCCTAGAGACATGAATATGTAGAGGTGGAATGCATTTCATGTATATACCGGATGAGATATGGGAGCTATATCTCGTAAACGAAGACTTTTACCAAAACCATATTTTAACCATCAATTAGTCAGACAATTATCTAGATTCCTGAAAATTTCAGCTCTCTATTCAGGGGACTTCGATGTTTCCTAGAGACATGAATATGTAGAGGTGCACTGCATTTCATGTATATACCGGGTGAGATATGGGAGCTATATCTCGTAAACGAAGAATTTTACCATAACCATATTTTCACCATCAATTAGTCAGACATTTATCTAGATATCCTGAAAATTTCAGCTCTCTATTCAGGGGACTTCGATGTTTCCTAGAGACATGAATATGTAGAGGTGGACTGCATTTCATGTATATACCGGGTGAGATATGGGAGCTATATCTCGTAAACGAAGAATTTTACCATAACCATATTTTAACCATCAATTAGTCAGACAATCATCTAGATATCCTGAAAATTTCAGTTCTCTATTCAGGGGACTTCGATGTTTCCTAGAGACATGAATATGTAGAGGTGGACTGCATTTCATGTATATACAAGGTGAGATATGGGAGCTATATCTCGTAAACGAAGAATTTTACCATAACCATATTTTAACCATCAATTAGTCAGACAATTATCTAGATATCCTGAAAATTTCAGCTCTCTATTCAGGGGACTTCGATGTTTCCTAGAGACATGAATATGTAGAGGTGCACTGCATTTCATGTATATACCGGGTGAGATATGGGAGCTATATCTCGTAAACGAAGAATTTTACCATAACCATATTTTCACCATCAATTAGTCAGACAATTATCTAGATATCCTGAAAATTTCAGCTCTCTATTCAGGGGACTTCGATGTTTCCTAGAGACATGAATATGTAGAGGTGCACTGCATTTCATGTATATACCGGGTGAGATATGGGAGCTATATCTCGTAAACGAAGAATTTTACTATAACCATATTTTAACCATCAATTAGTCAGACAATCTTCTAGATATCCTGAAAATTTCAGTTCTCTATTCAGGGGACTTCGATGTTTCCTAGAGACATGAATATGTAGAGGTGGACTGCATTTCATGTATATACCGGGTGAGATATGGGAGCTATATCTCGTAAACAAAGAATTTTACCATAACCATATTTTAACCATCAATTAGTCAGACAATTATCTAGATATCCTGAAAATTTCAGCTCTCTATTCAGGGGACTTCGATGTTTCCTAGAGACATGAATATGTAGAGGTGCACTGCATTTCATGTATATACCGGGTGAGATATGGGAGCTATATCTCGTAAACGAAGAATTTTACCATAACCATATTTTCACCATCAATTAGTCAGACAATTATCTAGATATCCTGAAAATTTCAGCTCTCTATTCAGGGGACTTCGATGTTTCCTAGAGACATGAATATGTAGAGGTGCACTGCATTTCATGTATATACCGAGTGAGATATGGGAGCTATATCTCGTAAACGAAGAATTTTACCATAACCATATTTTCACCATCAATTAGTCAGACAATCATCTAGATATCCTGAGAATTTCAGCTCTCTATTCAGGGGACTTCGATGTTTACTAGAGACATGAATATGTAGAGGTGGACTGCATTTCATGTATATACCGGGTGAGATATGGGAGCTATATCTCGTAAACGAAGAATTTTACCATAACCATATTTTCACCATCAATTAGTCAGACAATTATCTAGATATCCTGAAAATTTCAGCTCTCTATTCAGGGGACTTCGATGTTTCCTAGAGACATGAATATGTAGAGGTGCACTGCATTTCATGTATATACCGGGTGAGATATGGGAGCTATATCTCGTAAACGAAGAATTTTACCATAACCATATTTTAACCATCAATTAGTCAGACAATCATCTAGATATCCTGAAAATTTCAGTTCTCTATTCAGGGGACTTCGATGTTTCCTAGAGACATGAATATGTAGAGGTGGACTGCATTTCATGTATATACAAGGTGAGATATGGGAGCTATATCTCGTAAACGAAGACTTTTACCATAACCATATTTTAACCATCAATTAGTCAGACAATTATCTAGATATCCTGAAAATTTCAGCTCTCTATTCAGGGGACTTCGATGTTTCCTAGAGACATGAATATGTAGAGGTGGAATGCATTTCATGTATATACCGGATGAGATATGGGAGCTATATCTCGTAAACGAAGAATTTTACCATAACCATATTTTTCACCATCAATTAGTCAGACAATTATCTAGATATCCTGAAAATTACAGCTCTCTATTCAGGGGACTTCGATGTTTCCTAGAGACATGAATATGTAGAGGTGCACTGCATTTCATGTATATACCGGGTGAGATATGGGAGCTATATCTCGTAAACGAAGAATTTAACCATAACCATATTTTCACCATCAATTAGTCAGACAATTATCTAGATATCCTGAAAATTTCAGCTCTCTATTCAGGGGACTTCGATGTTTCCTAGAGACATGAATATGTAGAGGTGCACTGCATTTCATGTATATACCGGGTGAGATATGGGAGCTATATCTCGTAAACGAAGAATTTTACCATAACCATATTTTAACCATCAATTAGTCAGACAATCATCTAGATATCCTGAAAATTTCAGTTCTCTATTCAGGAGACTTCGATGTTTCCTAGAGACATGAATATGTAGAGGTGGACTGCATTTCATGTATATACAAGGTGAGATATGGGAGCTATATCTCGTAAACGAAGACTTTTACCATAACCATATTTTAACCATCAATTAGTCAGACAATTATCTAGATATCCTGAAAATTTCAGCTCTCTATTCAGGGGACTTCGATGTTTCCTAGAGACATGAATATGTAGAGGTGCACTGCATTTCATGTATATACCGGGTGAGATATGGGAGCTATATCTCGTAAACGAAGAATTTTACCATAACCATATTTTCACCATCAATTAGTCAGACAATTATCTAGATATCCTGAAAATTTCAGCTCTCTATTCAGGGGACTTCGATGTTTCCTAGAGACATGAATATGTAGAGGTGCACTGCATTTCATGTATATACCGGGTGAGATATGGGAGCTATATCTCGTAAACGAAGAATTTTACTATAACCATATTTTAACCATCAATTAGTCAGACAATCATCTAGATATCCTGAAAATTTCAGTTCTCTATTCAGGGGACTTCGATGTTTCCTAGAGACATGAATATGTAGAGGTGGACTGCATTTCATGTATATACCGGGTGAGATATGGGAGCTATATCTCGTAAACGAAGAATTTTACCATAACCATATTTTAACCATCAATTAGTCAGACAATTATCTAGATATCCTGAAAATTTCAGCTCTCTATTCAGGGGACTTCGATGTTTCCTAGAGACATGAATATGTAGAGGTGCACTGCATTTCATGTATATACCGGGTGAGATATGGGAGCTATATCTCGTAAACGAAGAATTTTACCATAACCATATTTTCACCATCAATTAGTCAGACAATTATCTAGATATCCTGAAAATTTCAGCTCTCTGTTCAGGGGACTTCGATGTTTCCTAGAGACATGAATATGTAGAGGTGCACTGCATTTCATGTATATACCGGGTGAAATATGGGAGCTATATCTCGTAAACGAAGAATTTTACCATAACCATATTTTCACCATCAATTAGTCAGACAATTATCTAGATATCCTGAAAATTTTAGCTCTCTATTCAGGGGACTTCGATGTTTCCTAGAGACATGAATATGTAGAGGTGGAATGCATTTCATGTATATACCGGATGAGATATGGGAGCTATATCTCGTAAACGAAGACTTTTACCAAAACCATATTTTAACCATCAATTAGTCAGACAATTATCTAGATATCCTGAAAATTTCAGCTCTCTATTCAGGGGACTTCGATGTTTCCTAGAGACATGAATATGTAGAGGTGCACTGCATTTCATGTATATACCGGGTGAGATATGGGAGCTATATCTCGTAAACGAAGAATTTTACCATAACCATATTTTCACCATCAATTAGTCAGACAATTATCTAGATATCCTGAAAATTTCAGCTCTCTATTAAGGGGACTTCGATGTTTCCTAGAGACATGAATATGTAGAGGTGCACTGCATTTCATGTATATACCGGGTGAGATATGGGAGCTATATCTCGTAAACGAAGAATTTTACCATAACCATATTTTAACCATCAATTAGTCAGACAATCATCTAGATATCCTGAAAATTTCAGTTCTCTATTCAGGAGACTTCGATGTTTCCTAGAGACATGAATATGTAGAGGTGGACTGCATTTCATGTATATACAAGGTGAGATATGGGAGCTGTATCTCGTAAACGAAGACTTTTACCATAACCATATTTTAACCATCAATTAGTCAGACAATTATCTAGATATCCTGAAAATTTCAGCTCTCTATTCAGGGGACTTCGATGTTTCCTAGAGACATGAATATGTAGAGGTGCACTGCATTTCATGTATATACCGGGTGAGATATGGGAGCTATATCTCGTAAACGAAGAATTTTACCATAACCATATTTTCACCATCAATTAGTCAGACAATTATCTAGATATCCTGAAAATTTCAGCTCTCTATTCATGGGACTTCGATGTTTCCTAGAGACATGAATATGTAGAGGTGCACTGCATTTCATGTATATACCGGGTGAGATATGGGAGCTATATCTCGTAAACGAAGAATTTTACTATAACCATATTTTAACCATCAATTAGTCAGACAATCATCTAGATATCCTGAAAATTTCAGTTCTCTATTCAGGGGACTTCGATGTTTCCTAGAGACATGAATATGTAGAGGTGGACTGCATTTCATGTATATACCGGGTGAGATATGGGAGCTATATCTCGTAAACGAAGAATTTTACCATAACCATATTTTAACCATCAATTAGTCAGACAATTATCTAGATATCCTGAAAATTTCAGCTCTCTATTCAGGGGACTTCGATGTTTCCTAGAGACATGAATATGTAGAGGTGCACTGCATTTCATGTATATACCGGGTGAGATATGGGAGCTATATCTCGTAAACGAAGAATTTTACCATAACCATATTTTCACCATCAATTAGTCAGACAATTATCTAGATATCCTGAAAATTTCAGCTCTCTGTTCAGGGGACTTCGATGTTTCCTAGAGACATGAATATGTAGAGGTGCACTGCATTTCATGTATATACCGGGTGAGATATGGGAGCTATATCTCGTAAACGAAGAATTTTACCATAACCATATTTTCACCATCAATTAGTCAGACAATTATCTAGATATCCTGAAAATTTTAGCTCTCTATTCAGGGGACTTCGATGTTTCCTAGAGACATGAATATGTAGAGGTGGAATGCATTTCATGTATATACCGGATGAGATATGGGAGCTATATCTCGTAAACGAAGACTTTTACCAAAACCATATTTTAACCATCAATTAGTCAGACAATTATCTAGATATCCTGAAAATTTCAGCTCTCTATTCAGGGGACTTCGATGTTTCCTAGAGACATGAATATGTAGAGGTGCACTGCATTTCATGTATATACCGGGTGAGATATGGGAGCTATATCTCGTAAACGAAGAATTTTACCATAACCATATTTTCACCATCAATTAGTCAGACAATTATCTAGATATCCTGAAAATTTCAGCTCTCTATTAAGGGGACTTCGATGTTTCCTAGAGACATGAATATGTAGAGGTGCACTGCATTTCATGTATATACCGGGTGAGATATGGGAGCTATATCTCGTAAACGAAGAATTTTACCATAACCATATTTTAACCATCAATTAGTCAGACAATCATCTAGATATCCTGAAAATTTCAGTTCTCTATTCAGGGGACTTCGATGTTTCCTAGAGACATGAATATGTAGAGGTGGACTGCATTTCATGTATATACAAGGTGAGATATGGGAGCTATATCTCGTAAACGAAGACTTTTACCATAACCATATTTTAACCATCAATTAGTCAGACAATTATCTAGATATCCTGAAAATTTCAGCTCTCTATTCAGGGGACTTCGATGTTTCCTAGAGACATGAATATGTAGAGGTGCACTGCATTTCATGTATATACCGGGTGAGATATGGGAGCTATATCTCGTAAACGAAGAATTTTACCATAACCATATTTTAACCATCAATTAGTCAGACAATTATCTAGATATCCTGAAAATTTCAGCTCTCTATTCAGGGGACTTCGATGTTTCCTAGAGACATGAATATGTAGAGGTGCACTGCATTTCATGTATATACCGGGTGAGATATGGGAGCTATATCTCGTAAACGAAGAATTTTACCATAACTATATTTTAACCATCAATTAGTCAGACAATTATCTAGATATCCTGAAAATTTCAGCTCTCTATTCAGGGGACTTCGATGTTTCCTAGAGACATGAATATGTAGAGGTGGAATGCATTTCATGTATATACCGGATGAGATATGGGAGCTATATCTCGTAAACGAAGACTTTTACCAAAACCATATTTGAACCATCAATTAGTCAGACAATTATCTAGATTCCTGAAAATTTCAGCTCTCTATTCAGGGGACTTCGATGTTTCCTAGAGACATGAATATGTAGAGGTGCACTGCATTTCATGTATATACCGGGTGAGATATGGGAGCTATATCTCGTAAACGAAGAATTTTACCATAACCATATTTTCACCATCAATTAGTCAGACAATTATCTAGATATCCTGAAAATTTCAGCTCTCTATTCAGGGGACTTCGATGTTTCCTAGAGACATGAATATGTAGAGGTGGACTGCATTTCATGTATATACCGGGTGAGATATGGGAGCTATATCTCGTAAACGAAGAATTTTACCATAACCATATTTTAACCATCAATTAGTCAGACAATCATCTAGATATCCTGAAAATTTCAGTTCTCTATTCAGGGGACTTCGATGTTTCCTAGAGACATGAATATGTAGAGGTGGACTGCATTTCATGTATATACAAGGTGAGATATGGGAGCTATATCTCGTAAACGAAGAATTTTACCATAACCATATTTTAACCATCAATTAGTCAGACAATTATCTAGATATCCTGAAAATTTCAGCTCTCTATTCAGGGGACTTCGATGTTTCCTAGAGACATGAATATGTAGAGGTGCACTGCATTTCATGTATATACCGGGTGAGATATGGGAGCTATTCTCGTAAACGAAGAATTTTACCATAACCATATTTTCACCATCAATTAGTCAGACAATCATCTAGATATCCTGAAAATTTCAGTTCTCTATTCAGGGGACTTCGATGTTTCCTAGAGACATGAATATGTAGAGGTGCACTGCATTTCATGTATATACCGGGTGAGATATGGGAGCTATATCTCGTAAACGAAGAATTTTACCATAACCATATTTTCACCATCAATTAGTCAGACAATCATCTAGATATCCTGAGAATTTCAGCTCTCTATTCAGGGTACTTCGATGTTTCCTAGAGACATGAATATGTAGAGGTGCACTGCATTTCATGTATATACCGGGTGAGATATGGGAGCTATATCTCGTAAACGAAGACTTTTACCATAAACATTTTTTAACCATCAATTAGTCAGACAATTATCTAGATTCCTGAAAATTTCAGCTCTCTATTCAGGGGACTTCGATGTTTCCTAGAGACATGAATATGTAGAGGTGCACTGCATTTCATGTATATACCGGGTGAGATATGGGAGCTATATCTCGTAAACGAAGAATTTTACCATAACCATATTTTCACCATCAATTAGTCAGACAATTATCTAGATATCCTGAAAATTTCAGCTCTCTATTCAGGGGACTTCGATGTTTCCTAGAGACATGAATATGTAGAGGTGGACTACATTTCATGTATATACCGGGTGAGATATGGGAGCTATATCTCGTAAACGAAGAATTTTACCATAACCATATTTTAACCATCAATTAGTCAGACAATCATCTAGATATCCTGAAAATTTCAGTTCTCTATTCAGGGGACTTCGATGTTTCCTAGAGACATGAATATGTAGAGGTGGACTGCATTTCATGTATATACAAGGTGAGATATGGGAGCTATATCTCGTAAACGAAGAATTTTACCATAACCATATTTTAACCATCAATTAGTCAGACAATTATCTAGATATCCTGAAAATTTCAGCTCTCTATTCAGGGGACTTCGATGTTTCCTAGAGACATGAATATGTAGAGGTGCACTGCATTTCATGTATATACCGGGTGAGATATGGGAGCTATATCTCGTAAACGAAGAATTTTACCATAACCATATTTTCACCATCAATTAGTCAGACAATCATCTAGATATCCTGAGAATTTCAGCTCTCTATTCAGGGTACTTCGATGTTTCCTAGAGACATGAATATGTAGAGGTGCACTGCATTTCATGTATATACCGGGTGAGATATGGAGCTATATCTCGTAAACGAAGACTTTTACCATAAACATATTTTAACCATCAATTAGTCAGACAATTATCTAGATATCCTGAAAATTTCAGCTCTCTATTCAGGGGACTTCGATGTTTCCTAGAGACATGAATATGTAGAGGTGGAATGAATTTCATGTATATACCGGGTGAGATATGGGAGCTATATCTCGTAAACGAAGACTTTTACCATAACCATATTTTAACCATCAATTAGTCAGACAATTATCTAGATATCCTGAAAATTTCAGCTCTCTATTCAGGGGACTTCGATGTTTCCTAGAGACATGAATATGTAGAGGTGGACTGCATTTCATATATATACCGGGTGAGATATGGGAGCTATATCTCGTAAACAAAGAATTTTACCAAAACCATATTCTAACCATCAATTAGTCAGACAATTATCTAGATATCCTGAAAATTTCAGCTCTCTATTCAGGGGACTTCGATGTTTCCTAGAGACATGAATATGTAGAGGTGCACTGCATTTCATGTATATACCGGGTGAGATATGGGAGCTATATCTCGTAAACGAAGAATTTATCCATAACCATATTTTAACCATCAATTAGTCAGACAATTATCTAGATATCCTGAAAATTTCAGCTCTCTATTCAGGGGACTTCGATGTTTCCTAGAGACATGAATATATAGAGGTGCACTGCATTTCATGTATATACCGGGTGAGATATGGGAGCTATATCTCGTAAACGAAGAATTTTACCATAACAATATTTTAACCATCAATTAGTCAGACAATTATCTAGATATCCTGAAAATTTCAGCTCTCTATTCAGGGGACTTCGATGTTTCCTAGAGACATGAATATGTAGAGGTGCACTGCATTTCATGTATATACCGGGTGAGATATGGGAGCTATATCTCGTAAACGAAGAATTTTACCATAACCATATTTTCACCATCAATTATTCAGACAATCATCTAGATATCCTGAGAATTTCAGCTCTCTATTCAGGGGACTTCGATGTTTCCTAGAGACATGAATATGTAGAGGTGCACTGCATTTCATGTATATACCGGGTGAGATATGGGAGCTATATCTCGTAAACAAAGACTTTTACCATAACCATATTTTAACCATCAATTAGTCAGACAATTATCTAGATATCCTGAAAATTTCAGCTCTCTATTCAGGGGACTTCGATGTTTCCTAGAGACATGAATATGTAGAGGTGGACTGCATTTCATGTATATACCGGGTGAGATATGGGAGCTATATCTCGTAGACGAAGAATTTTACCATAACCATATTTTAACCATCAATTAGTCAGACAATTATCTAGATATTCTGAAAATTTCAGCTCTCTATTCAGGGGACTTCGATGTTTCCTAGAGACCTGAATATGTAGAGGTGCACTGCATTTCATGTATATACCGGGTGAGATATGGGAGCTATATCTCGTAAACGAAGACTTTTACCATAACCATATTTTAACCATCAATTAGTCAGACAATTATCTAGATATCCTGAAAATTTCAGCTCTCTATTCAGGGGACTTCGATGTTTCCTAGAGACATGAATATGTAGAGGTGGAATGAATTTCATGTATATACCGGGTGAGATATGGGAGCTATATCTCGTAAACGAAGACTTTTACCATAACCATATTTTAACCATCAATTAGTCAGACAATTATCTAGATATCCTGAAAATTTCAGCTCTCTATTCAGGGGACTTCGATGTTTCCTAGAGACATGAATATGTAGAGGTGCACTGCATTTCATGTATATACCGGGTGAGATATGGGAGCTATATCTCGTAAACGAAGAATTTTACCAAAACCATATTTTTACCATCAATTAGTCAGACAATTATCTAGATATCCTGAAAATTTCAGCTCTCTATTCAGGGGACTTCGATGTTTCCTAGAGACATGAATATGTAGAGGTGCACTGCATTTCATGTATATACCGGGTGAGATATGGGAGCTATATCTCGTAAACGAAGAATTTTACCATAACCATATTTTAACCATCAATTAGTCAGACAATTATCTAGATATCCTGAAAATTTCAGCTCTCTATTCAGGGGACTTCGATATTTCCTAGAGACATGAATATATAGAGGTGCACTGCATTTCATGTATATACCGGGTGAGATATGGGAGCTATATCTCGTAAACGAAGAATTTTACCATAACAATATTTTAACCATCAATTAGTCAGACAATTATCTAGATATCCTGAAAATTTCAGCTCTCTATTCAGGGGACTTCGATGTTTCCTAGAGACATGAATATGTAGAGGTGGACTGCATTTCATGTATATACCGGGTGAGATATGGGAGCTATATCTCGTAAACGAAGAATTTTACCATAACCATATTTTCACCATCAATTATTCAGACAATCATCTAGATATCCTGAGAATTTCAGCTCTCTATTCAGGGGACTTCGATGTTTCCTAGAGACATGAATATGTAGAGGTGCACTGCATTTCATGTATATACCGGGTGAGATATGGGAGCTATATCTCGTAAACAAAGACTTTTACCATAACCATATTTTAACCATCAATTAGTCAGACAATTATCTAGATATCCTGAAAATTTCAGCTCTCTATTCAGGGGACTTCGATGTTTCCTAGAGACATGAATATGTAGAGGTGGACTGCATTTCATGTATATACCGGGTGAGATATGGGAGCTATATCTCGTAGACGAAGAATTTTACCATAACCATATTTTAACCATCCATTAGTCAGACAATTATCCAGATATTCTGAAAATTTCAGCTCTCTATTCAGGGGACTTCGATGTTTCCTAGAGACATGAATATGTAGAGGTGCACTGCATTTCATGTATATACCGGGTGAGATATGGGAGCTATATCTCGTAAACGAAGACTTTTACCATAACCATATTTTAACCATCAATTAGTCAGACAATTATCTAGATATCCTGAAAATTTCAGCTCTCTATTCAGGGGACTTCGATGTTTCCTAGAGACATGAATATGTAGAGGTGGACTGCATTTCATGTACATACCGGGTGAGATATGGGAGCTATATCTCGTAAACGAAGAATTTTACCATGACCATATTTTCACCATCTATTAGTCAGACAATTATCTAGATATCCTGAAAATTTCAGCTCTCTATTCAGGGGACTTCGATGTTTCCAAGAGACATGAATATGCAGAGGTGCACTGCATTTCATGTATATACCGGGTGAGATATGGGAGCTATATCTCGTAAACGAAGACTTTTACCATAACCATTTTTTAACCATCAATTAGTCAGACAATTATCTAGATATCCTGAAAATTTCAGCTCTCTATTCAGGGGACTTCGATGTTTCCTAGAGACATGAATATGTAGAGGTGGACTGCATTTCATGTATATACCGGGTGAGATATGGGAGCTATATCTCGTAAACGAAGACTTTTACCATAACCATATTTTAACCATCAATTAGTCAGACAATTATCTAGATATCCTGAAAATTTCAGCTCTCTATTCAGGGGACTTCGATGTTTCCTAAAGACATGAATATGTAGAGGTGCACTGCATTTCATGTATATACCGGGTGAGATATGGGAGTTATATCTCGTAAACGAAGACTTTTACCACAACCATCTTTTCACCATCAATTTATCAGACAATCATCTAGATATCCTGAGAATTTCAGCTCTCTATTCAGGGGACTTCGATGTTTCCTAGAGACATGAATATGTAGAGGTGCACTGCATTTCATGTATATACCGGGTGAGATATGGGAGCTATATCTCGTAAACGAAGAATTTTACCATAACCATTTTTTAACCATCAATTAGTCAGACAATTATCTAGATATCCTTAAAATTTCAGCTCTCTATTCAGGGGACTTCGATGTTTCCTAGGGACATGAATATGTAAAGGTAGACTGCATTTCATGTATATACCGGGTGAGATATGGGAGCTATATCTCGTAAACGAAGAATTTTACCATAACCATATTTTCACCATCAATTAGTCAGACAATTATCTAGATATCCTGAAAATTTCAGCTCTCTATTCAGGGGACTTCGATGTTTCCTAGAGACATGAATATGTAGAGGTGGACTGCATTTCATGTATATACCGGGTGAGATATTGGAGCTATATCTCGTAAACGAAGAATTTTACCATAACCATATTTTCACCATCAATTAGTCAGACAATCATCTAGATGTCCTGAAAATTTCAGCTCTCTATTCAGGGGACTTCGATGTTTCCTAGAGACATGAATATGTAGAGGTGCACTGCATTTCATGTATATACCGGGTGAGATATGGGAGCTATATCTCGTAAACGAAGACTTTTACCATAACCATATTTTAACCATCAATTAGTCAGACAATTATCTAGATATCCTGAAAATTTCAGCTCTCTATTCAGGGGACTTCGATGTTTCCTAGAGACATGAATATGTAGAGGTGCACTGCATTTCATGTATATACCGGGTGAGATATGGGAGCTATATCTCGTAAACGAAGACTTTTACCATAACCATATTTTCACCATCAATTAGTCAGACAATTATCTAGATATCCTGAAAATTTCAGCTCTCTATTCAGGGGACTTCGATGTTTCCTAGAGACATGAATATGTAGAGGTGGACTGCATTTCATGTATATACCGGGTGAGATATGGGAGCTATATCTCGTAAACGAAGAATTTTACCATAACCATATTTTAACCATCAATTAGTCAGACAATTATCTAGATATCCTGAAAATTTCAGCTCTCTATTCAAGGGACTTCGATGTTTCCTAGAGACATGAATATGTAGAGGTGCACTGCATTTCATGTATATACCGGGTGAGATATGGGAGCTATATCTCGTAAACGAAGAATTTTACCATAACCATTTTTTAACCATCAATTAGTCAGACAATTATCTAGATATCCTTAAAATTTCAGCTCTCTATTCAGGGGACTTCGATGTTTCCTAGGGACATGAATATGTAAAGGTAGACTGCATTTCATGTATATACCGGGTGAGATATGGGAGCTATATCTCGTAAACGAAGAATTTTACCATAACCATATTTTCACCATCAATTAGTCAGACAATTATCTAGATATCCTGAAAATTTCAGCTCTCTATTCAGGGGACTTCGATGTTTCCTAGAGACATGAATATGTAGAGGTGGACTGCATTTCATGTATATACCGGGTGAGATATGGGAGCTATATCTCGTAAACGAAGAATTTTACCATAACCATATTTTCACCATCAATTAGTCAGACAATCATCTAGATGTCCTGAAAATTTCAGCTCTCTATTCAGGGGACTTCGATGTTTCCTAGAGACATGAATATGTAGAGGTGCACTGCATTTCATGTATATACCGGGTGAGATATGGGAGCTATATCTCGTAAACGAAGACTTTTACCATAACCATATTTTAACCATCAATTAGTCAGACAATTATCTAGATATCCTGAAAATTTCAGCTCTCTATTCAGGGGACTTCGATGTTTCCTAGAGACATGAATATGTAGAGGTGCACTGCATTTCATGTATATACCGGGTGAGATATGGGAGCTATATCTCGTAAACGAAGACTTTTACCATAACCATATTTTCACCATCAATTAGTCAGACAATTATCTAGATATCCTGAAAATTTCAGCTCTCTATTCAGGGGACTTCGATGTTTCCTAGAGACATGAATATGTAGAGGTGGACTGCATTTCATGTATATACCGGGTGAGATATGGGAGCTATATCTCGTAAACGAAGAATTTTACCATAACCATATTTTAACCATCAATTAGTCAGACAATTATCTAGATATCCTGAAAATTTCAGCTCTCTATTCAAGGGACTTCGATGTTTCCTAGAGACATGAATATGTAGAGGTGCACTGCATTTCATGTATATACCGGGTGAGATATGGGAGCTATATCTCGTAAACGAAGAATTTTACCATAACCATATTTTAACCATCAACTAGTCAGACAATCATCTAGATGTCCTGAAAATTTCAGCTCTCTATTCAGGGGACTTCGATGTTTCCTAGAGACATGAATATGTAGAGGTGCACTGCATTTCATGTATATACCGGGTGAGATATGGGAGCTATATCTCGTAAACGAAGAATTTTACCATAACCATATTTTAACCATCAATTAGTCAGACAATTATCTAGATATTCTGAAAATTTCAGCTCTCTATTCAGGGGACTTCGATGTTTCCTAGAGACATGAATATGTAGAGGTGCACTGCATTTCATGTATATACCGGGTGAGATATGGGAGCTATATCTCGTAAACGAAGAATTTTACCATAACCATATTTTAACCATCAATTAGTCAGACAATTATCTAGATATCCTGAAAATTTCAGCTCTCTATTCAGGGGACTTCGATGTTTCCTAGAGACATGAATATGTAGAGGTGCACTGCATTTCATGTATATACCGGGTGAGATATGGGAGCTATATCTCGTAAACGAAGACTTTTACCATAACCATATTTTAACCATCAATTAGTCAGACAATTATCTAGATATCCTGAAAATTTCAGCTCTCTATTCAGGGGACTTCGATGTTTCCTAGAGACATGAATATGTAGAGGTGGACTGCATTTCATGTATATACCGGGTGAGATATGGGAGCTATATCTCGTAAACGAAGAATTTTACCATAACCATATTTTAACCATCAATTAGCCAGACAATTATCTAGATATCCTGAAAATTTCAGCTCTCTATTCAGGGGACTTCGATCTTTTCTAGGGAACTTGATGTATGGAATATCATTAGGGGTTGTCAGCTTTACTCTAAACGCGAAAATGTCGCTCCTTCATTTATTTTTACTATATTTGGATATGTGTCAGTCACGTGATCAAATATTATTACCTGTTTTTACACTAAATGTTTGTTTTCTTCGACATGATTTTTTACGTGAAGATGTTATGTAGCTAGTATACTATTGAATTCATCTATAAATACTATTAATTTTTGTATATTTCTAAATTTCCACCCTGGACATCTCAGATTCGTACTAAAAGGCGGAGTACGGACTCTTATTTTACTGTTTAGTAAAAAATAATGTTTTCTCTTTTAAATTCATTGAATTATTCAATATAAATGATTGGTTGATACAATTTAGACATCGCTCATTTTTGAATGTTGAACCGCGTTCTAGAACGCGGTTCAACATTCGAATGTTAAATGTTGAATGTTGAACCGCGTTCTAAAATCACACTACCGCACAATCTTATATATCTAAAAAAAAAAAATCGGCCGTTGTGTCGGAAATGACAATGTAAGAGACACTATAGTTCGGCCCGTTTTTTTTTTTTTTTTTTTTTTTTTTTTTTCGGTCTATTTTTTCCCCATCTTTATAATTTTACTGTATAAATAAGATTTTTGCTCGACTTTTCTAGTCCGAAAAAACCTACCTAAATCCAGCCTTTGGTGGTTATTTTGACCCAGTCACCCAAGCCCCCCCCCCCCCCCCCCCCCCCCCGTGCAAATAACCATCAAAGGCTGGGTTTAGGTCAGGTTTTTCGAACTAGACTCTTTCAAAATATCTTCCTGAATTTGTTTCTTTCATTTAACCTTGCACATAGTAAGTTGAACGTTCCCACTGATTTCTTTTCGATATTTAAAGGCACTATATTATTTCTTGCTTGTCCGGAAAAGGAAACTTTTAGAGACACGCCCTTTCATTCTATATATCCAAAGAAGCTTCAACTAAATCGTCATCAAGCAAAGTATTCTCGTTGATTTTTTCCCAAAAATTGCATCAAATTTCGTCTTGGTTTACGGAATCTGCGTCATAATTTGTCACAACTTTTTTTAATTGAAAATTTCATCTCCGTTATCTTCTTATATAAATGACTCCCTACTGCTAGTAGCGAGAATGTTAGAACCTGAAGTGATTACATTTCGTTACAGTAAAGGCAATTAACATAATAAGAACAAAGTCAAAGGTCATGCCACTTTGAATAGTGATCAATGTTTTAAGTACGATATACGCCTCAAACAATTCATTCTTAAAGATATTGGACAGTTTTCGGCCCTGCGGGCCTCAAACTGTCCAATATCTTTAAGAATGAATTGTTTTCGGCGTATATCCAATACATATTATTTCTACAACGCATCACCTGTAATTTTCACGATGTTACAACTTTGAGATGTAGTCACGCCGATAAGGTTACTTGCAATTATACAATTTATTTATTATTTGATTCGCCTTATCGATGATTTAATACATTAGAATTATTATATACATACTATTTATATCTGTTTATTATTCTTTTAGGGCACCTTATTTGATTAATAAATTCTAAGAGAACTCCGGGAATCTTAGTTTTATTCAAGATTTACCACCCCGGTGACAATGGAGCCCCCAGTGAAATTCATCATGTAGGTGTCCCGGCATTTAGACGATTTTCCTTACGTCTGATTTTCAACGTTTCAACGTTTATAAACTCCAACTAAAATTCGAAGCCAGAAAATTATTCTGCTGCTAGATCTACTTATCGATTTCATCGTATATTCTCATCGATATATGTAATCCACCAACGATGCGCATCATTAAACATGAAATATTTACAAATACCTGGTACCTGAGTTATAACTAGCCGTGCGTAAACCGCTGTTATAATCAACCCGTGAGCAGTTTTCATATATATACAGAAATCAAAGATCGATGGCCTTGGATCAACGCCTCTGTCCGCGAGCCGTGTGTTTCGTAGTGCGCGAAATCAACGAATCAGTGCTATCTATGGTCATTTGTGCCTGTTTGCATTATTTGCAAATTTGTGTTTAGCTTGCTTTATTTGCAAATTTGTATTTAGTTTGCTTTATTTTGTTGCATATTTTGTTTGCTTGACTTTTGCTTTGATTTGCTATATTTTACATTTCATTGAATTTATGCTTTGCATTTTATTTAGTTCTGCATTTTTATTTTAGTTTGCATTGCTTCATACTTTAGTTAGTGTTCTGCTTGTGTTGAATTTCATTTTGAAAGGCGTTTGACTTTTGATAGTTAAATTTTTGCCCCACCCAACCTTATCTCCCATATTAAAAAAAAATGTTTTTGACATTTGATTTAAATTTATTTTCTCAGTGCGAGGAGTGCGATCATTGCATGTACTAATACAGAGTTACTAACACTTGATCTTCACATGATTTATGCTACGACAACGCGATCGTTTTCGGTTTTTATAGTGTGTTTGTTCATTTTTTTATTTTACGGTATCGCGATGGCGACTGGTGGTGCGGATGACGCGAAAACGGAAGTTCACAAAGACGCTACGACGATGACGCAACTTGAGGAAGATGCGAAAGTGAAGATGTCAAAGTTCAAGTTGTTACCGCATGTCGATGGCGAAAATGGGCCTGTGGTGAGTACACCTAATTTTGATGCTAGATTCAATTTTAATCCGACTGGTCCGAACGAATCATATTTGCATGGTATGCCTGCTACGTACAGTATCCCTAGATTACCAACTTTCAGTGGGAACGAAAGTTCTCAAAAAGGGGAAGTAACCTATGATGTAAGGAGTTTTGAGGTGCGATGTCTCAAGCGCACGGGACAATATCCGGAGTACATTATTTTGCAAGCTCTCAGAAATTCTTTGAAGGGCACGGCTAGATCTATGTTAGTTTCGCTCGGTGAAGGGGCGAGTGTCAATGATGTACTCACAAAGCTTGATGGTTTCTATGGTACCGTTAGTACTTGTGAAATTTTGATGCAGTCTTTCTATAATGATTATCAGAAGGAAAACGAGTCTATTGTCAGTTTTACATCACGAATTGAGGAAACGCTCATAAAAGCGATCAATAGAGGTCACCTTGACATTAGTGCTAAAGATTCAATGCTCAGAAGTAAATTTTGGACTGGTTTAAAAAGTCAAAAGTTGCGTAACAGTACTCGTCACCATTATGACAGTAAGAAAGATTTTCAGTCCCTTTTGATGGAAATTAGAAAGGTTGAGCAAGAGGAAACAAACAAGGTACATATGGTTCAAAAGGTCAGTTCGAAAGTAGCTCGTCAGCAACCGAGCCAGGTTGATACTCAGAGAGATTCAAATAAAGAGGTCTTAGATCAGTTGACCAAGCTTATGTCAAGACTTGAATCACTTGAACAAAAGGTCAATACTAATATAGCTCCTCCCCATATAGGTGATTCTCGTCCTACTTATAGAGGTAGAGGTCAAACGTACAATCGTTATAGCAACAGAGGTAATAGAACTCCTTTCAGGGGCAGAGCCAGCGGCCGAGGTAACGCTCCTAACTTCCGCTATAACGGTAGTCAGTCGTCAAACTAGAATCACCCTCTGTTACAGGGCGAATGGAGGATGGTACTAGTGAAATGACTCAATGCCCAAAGTTCAAAGGTCAAACAGATCTATTTGATAGACTCGTAGGCTCTACGAATGAGAGCGAAGTGTTTGTGAATGGTTGTAAAACCATGGCTCTGATTGATACTGGTTCTATGGTGACGTCAGTGTCATACTCGTTTTATGAGACACTTATGCCCTCACCCGAGCTTCATGATATGCGTGAATTTGAGTTGACAGTGAAAGGTGCAAACGATTCAGTGTTACCGTACCTTGGTTACATAGAGGCAGATATCTCTATTCCTAGTTTAAATGACAACACATTTACAATACCTTTGTTAGTTGTACCCGACACAGACTACAATTTTAAGGTTCCGATCATAGTTGGTACTAATGTGATTCGACTTTTTAGAAACACTGAACTTCGTGGTATGGTCCCAGAGGCTTGGCAAAATGCATTTGAGACATTGTTTGATAACTGTGGTGTACCTGTTCGTTCTACAAACAAGCGTCCCATTACTCTTAAGCCAAACAAAATGAAAATCATACATGGTTTAGCTCGCTGCATCGATGATATGAGCATGGCTATCACGGAACACGCAGACACATCATTGTCTGGAGGTATAGTTATTTGTCCGAGAGTTCTTGATTTAGGGTCCAGAAACAAAGTTTCAAGAGTACCTGTTCGTGTGTGTAATCTGTCTGCATGTTGTACATATACCACCAAAGTCAAAGATATGTAATCTTCAGAGCGTAAGTGTTGTTGATTCATGGATCCCTGACCCATCTAAAAGCTCTGAACCTGAGTCAAAAAGGTCACGTGATGTTCTTGAAGAGTTAGGTGTAAGTTTTGAAACAACCAAACTTACTGAAGAACAATGTGAAGAGGCAAAGTCTGTTCTTGAGAAATGGTCTCACATATTTTCTACTGGGTCAACTGACCTTGGCAATACGTCATTAGTGCACCATGAGATTAACTTGACAGATAATGTTCCCTTCAAGGAACCTTGTAGGAGGATTCCTCCTGGTCTGTTTGAGGAAGTTAGACAAAGTTTGAATGAAATGTTGAGTGTTGGTGCAATACGGCCTTCACAGAGTCCCTACTCTTCAAATGTTGTTCTAGTTCGAAAGAAAGACGGTGCATTACGTTTTTGTATCGATTTCAGGAAACTTAATTCCAAGACAGTCAAAGATGCGTATAGCCTACCCCGAATCAATGACTCGTTCGATCGGCTGATCGGTGCCAATTATTTTACCAAACTTGATCTGAGATGGGGGTATTGGCAAGTTAATATACGTGAGGAAGATAAGGCCAAGACTGCTTTTACTGTACCTGGTTTAGGATTTTATGAATGTAACAGAATGGCCTTTGGTTTAACAAATGCTCCCGCCACGTTCCAGCGTCTGATGGAGAGATGTATGGGTGAACTAAACTTGCGAGATTGTCTGATTTTCCTTGACGATATTTTGATCTTTTCTGACACATTTCAAGGTCATCTTGAGAAGTTAGAGACTGTGTTCAGTAGGTTGCATCAGCACGGGTTGAAACTTAAAGCATCGAAATGTGACTTTTTCAAAGATAGTGTACAGTACTTAGGTCACGTGGTTAGTTCAAGGGGTATAGAGACAGGACCCTGAAAAGACGAAAGTACTTACTGACTGGCCTGCGCCTCATAATGTCAAAACTCTGAGAACGTTTTTGGGTTTCACTGGTTACTATACTATAATAGGCGTTTTATAAAAGATTATTCGAAGATTGTGAAACCGTTAAATGACTTGTTAGTTGGTCATTCTACGAAAGTCAAAGGGAAGAAAAGCAAAGGTAACCCCCCTTGGGTATGGGGTGAGTTACAGCAAAGGGCTTTTGTTGAAATTAAAACCAAACTTTGTCAGCCGCCCGTACTTGCTTACGCCGACTATAAGCAGCCATTTATTGTACATACTGACGCTTCGTCGGAAGGTCTCGGTGCTGTGCTTTATCAAGTACAGAATGGTCATGAAAAGGTCATAGCTTTCGCTAGCAGGGGTCTAAGAAAGAGTGAGCGGAATTATCCAGCTCATAAACTTGAATTCCTGTGACTTAAATGGGCTGTAACCGAAAAGTTTCACGACTATTTGTGTGGTAACAAGTTCGAAGTGGTGACTGATAATAATCGCTTAACATACGTACTGACGTCTGCGAAATTGGACGCTACAGGTCACAGATGGCTTGCTTCTCTTAGCAATTATGATTTCAAAATCAAGTACAGGCGTGGGAAATCTAACAATGACGCCGATGGTTTGTCTAGGCGGCCATATGAGGACACTCAGATTTTTCCTCATGTAATTAGAGCTATTTGTCAGTCTGCTATTGTAGATAGAGGTCAATGTCCGTACGTAGAAACTCTCGTAACGAGTCAGTCACAGATTCAAGACAAGGTCAAAGGTGACGGTGGTATATCTGCTTTCAAACAAATTGATTGGTCAAAGGAGCAAAGGTCAGATCAAACTTTAGACAGGGTCATTGACTTGTTATCCTGTGGATTATTCCAAACTAACGCGTTGTCAGTGACGAAACATCTGAAACTTGTAGGTATTTTCGAGAATGGAGTAAGTTGTTCATGAAAGATGGTATTTTGTACAGAAGTACTACTTTGGATGGTGAAGAGGTTCATCAGCTTGTCCTACCTACTTTGCATCAAAGTATTGTGTTGAAAAGTCTGCACGATGACCTTGGCCATCAAGGTAAAGATCGAACATTATTTCTTTTACGTTCTAGATTTTATTGGCCTGGCCTTGAAACTGACGTTGACGCTTACATTCGTCAGTGTGGTCGATGTATCAGACAGAAAACGCATGAGAAACGTTCTGCTGAACTTGTGAATATATGCACATCTCAACCAATGGAACTTGTATGTATTGATTTTCTTTAGAGAGGTCAAAGGGTGGTTATGAAGATATCCTGGTTATTACTGACCATTTTACGAGATACGCACAAGCTATTCCGTGTCGAAATCAATCTGCCAAGATCACAGCTAAAGTTCTGTTTGAAAATTTCATAGTACATTATGGGTTTCCAGCCAAACTGCATAGTGATCAAGGTCGAAAGTTTGAAGGGAAAATCATTAAAGAACTTTGTAGAATTGCTGGTATTCAAAAAAGTCGCACGACCCCGTATCACCCTATGGGTAATGGAAAAGTCGAACGTTTTAACCAAACTTTGCTAAAGATGCTCGGTACATTGGAAGATGAGGAGAAAAGTGATTGGAAGTCATATGTTGCTCCCCTGGTACATGCGTACAATGCTACACGTCATGATAGTACAAAGTTTAGTCCATATTATCTCATGTTTGGTCGCCATCCACGTCTTGCAATTGATGCTTATCTTGGATTGTATTCAGAAAAAGAATCAGATCCTCGTGATCGAGTTTCATACGCATCAAAACTCAATAAACGTCTCAAATATGCGTACAAGGTCGCTGCCGCGGAGGCAGAGAAAAATGCGTCAAGGTACAAATATCATTATGATCTGAAGGTAAGGGAGGCAACTCTCGCAGTTGGTGACAAGGTTTTGGTCAGAAATGTTGGTCTAAGAGGCAAGAATAAACTTGCAGATAAATGGTCAAAAGAGGTGTATGCAGGCTTTCTACTGTTCCTACTTTTTCCTACTATTTCCTACTTTTCCTTCTTTTTAATTTTGATCCTATTTTTTCCTACTTTTTCTTCAAAACCTCCTACTATTCCTACTTTTTCATCTCAAAAGTAAAAAATTACTTGCTTCACTTTTCATGTTCATCTGATTCAAAGTTATTAAAAAATTTCGGGCTCGCTTCGCTCGCCCATTCTGTATATTTTACATCAAAAATCAATCTGTCCTTATTTCTCTCTGTGATTTCCTCAAAGATGAACATTTCCAGTCTACAATCATTGCTTACTGTGATTTTTGTGTCGTACATACTGAAAATTGTTGCTAAAAGTGATGGAAAATTTCCTGCTTTCCCCCTATTAATTCCTACTTTTTCCTATTTTTCTCCTACTTTTTTTCATTGACTACTCCTACTTTTTTTCCTACTTTTTCATCAAGGTAGAGTAGAAAGCCTGTGTATGTTGTCATTAGTATTCCGAATTCCGACATTCCTGTCTATCGTGTTCAGAAGGAGACAGGTGGCCCGACCCGTACTCTGCATCGGAATCTGTTACTTCCGTTTACAGCAATTCCGAAAGCATCTGACTCGCAGGTATCAGATGATACACAAACAGTCCCTCTTAAAACTCGCTCTCTGAGAGGAAAACAGAAACATGAGGGTGCCGAAACCGACCATATTTCTGAATCCGAAGATTCAGAATCCGATGAGGAATTTTATATTCAACATTTCAGAAAACCGTTTGGAAATTCTAGTTTGTCTCCTACCGCGCATGCGTCACAAAATTGTCCATCCGGTCATTCGACTTCCTTCCAAACCGTTTCGAGACCCGAGACCGATTTGTCTTCCGGTATAACTTCTTCCGGTTCAGTGTCTGATTTAATTCCTCAACCTCGACGAACCACCAGAACGCATCGACCCCCTGATAGATACGGCGAATGGATTACCGCAAATCGTGTGGTCACTTTTATACCACAGAAGTGATATCAAGGGAGAATGTCACTTAATTTTCAGATTTCGTGTAAATAGTATTGTAAATAGTTTTCTTCGCTGAAATGTCAGGAGCCATTTTTTTCTAAGCAGGGGAGAATGTCACGGACGTAATTTGCACTTTAATATCTAAGATAGATAACTCTTACTAATTAAAATAGTTCTGAGAGAGTGTATGAATATGGATGGATACGAGACATAATATAGTTCTCGTCTGACTGACCAATGGTCATCCTATATCCTTGCGCATGCGTCCACAATTCCCTTATATTCTTTTTCCGAAGATTCAGAATCCGATGAGGAATTTTATATTCAACATTTCAGAAAACCGTTTGGAAATTCTAGTTTGTCTCCTACCGCGCATGTGTCACAAAATTGTCCATCCGGTCATTCGACTTCCTTCCAAACCGTTTCGAGACCCGAGACCGATTTGTCTTCCGGTATAACTTCTTCCGGTTCAGTGTCTGATTTAATTCCTCAACCTCGACGAACCACCAGAACGCATCGACCCCTGATAGATACGGCGAATGGATTACCGCAAATCGTGTGGTCACTTTTATACCACAGAAGTGATATCAGGGGAGAATGTCACTTAATTTTCAGATTTCGTGTAAATAGTATTGTAAATAGTTTTCTTCGCTGAAATGTCAGGAGCCATTTTTTTCTAAGCAGGGGAGAATGTCACGGACGTAATTTGCACTTTAATATCTAAGATAGATAACTCTTACTAATTAAAATAGTTCTGAGAGAGTGTATGAATATGGATGGATACGAGACATAATATAGTTCTCGTCTGACTGACCAATGGTCATCCTATATCCTTGCGCATGCGTCCACAATTCCCTTATATTCTTTTTCCCCGCGATTTATAGTATTCTTACATATTATTTCTACAACGCATCACTTGTAATTTTCACGATGTTACAACTTTGAGATGTAGTCACGCCGATAAGGTTACTTGCAATTATACAATTTATTTATTATTTGATTCGCCTTATCGATGATTTAATACATTAGAATTATTATATACATACTATTTATATCTGTTTATTATTCTTTTAGGGCACCTTATTTGATTAATAAATTCTAAGAGAACTCCGGGAATCTTAGTTTTATTCAAGATTTACAACCCCGGTGATGTTAAAAAAAGGTGTAAAGTCATCTACAAAAGAATTGGTATCTGATATATTTTACGAAAACTTCTCGGTGCTATCGTTTAAAGTATAAGGACTCCGAAATATTGGGGTGTTCCTTAACTTTTGTCTGGGTGTATATAATGCGTATAAAATTTTAGCTACATTTTCATCTATCAAGATTTGGCTTAAAAATACACCTTTTTTAGATTGGGTAACGACTATAAAGGGGGGGGGGGGATCAGACACTAATATGAATTTTACTTCCAGAGTCCAAGACTAGACGAATCAATTATTTTCCAGTAAGTCATGGTAATGATGTTTTTAAACTTTTTTTTCAAATTTTACAATTTTATATTATTGAATTTTCTCTTTACATCTATTTGGGTTTTTTTTAAGTCATTAACTGTGAGCAACTTTTTAACACAAATTCATGAGATAGTGCGTAGATTTCGAAGGAAATTGACGGGTTTTATTCCGGAAAAAAAATCAGTATATAAGACATAACAAAGAATGTTTATTTTCGGCCACTAAAGAGTTGTACTACATATTCTCGGGGGGGGGGGGGGGGGGGGGCGGAAGGGCCAGTCAGAAAACAATTACGTTATGGACTTCCTAGGTCTGAAGACCTATCCACAACAATGCTTTCGGATGTGAAAAAAAAAAAAAACTTATTATGTGTTCCTCTTTACAAATTAAAATTTTGTTTGAAGGATGAACTAGTGAAAGGGAATAATTTTACTTGTACAAAGAATATAAAACACCCAACAAAACTGCTTAAATATAATTTGAATTATCAGTTAGGCAGACAGAAATTTTCACTAAAACTTGAAAAAAATTATTTTGAGAACTCCCCCAAATCGTCGGTGTCTAGTGTCAACTGTCAGCCTAGACTTTAGGTAAAAATCTCTATTTAGCACTTCCCGAAATTTTATGAAATCTATCTTGGAAGGAATTATATACTTTGGTCCTTTCTTTAGAAGATTATGAAAACCGAGACTACGAAGCCTCGAGTTTTGAACGATTGATAGGTCTCCAGTAATTATATGACCAGCTGGTTCGTAAAGATATGCAGAGCTAGCGCATTCGCATGAAGTAGGACATGGATCATTTACATTGACGTCAGAGGTGACTTTATTGCAATGTAAAATAAAACTCCGTACTGCTTTTTTATCTTTAACATATAGTAGGGGATTCCAAATTTCCAAAATACTGGGGTATCTTGCTTTAAACACGGTGATCTCGGAAATAGGGGGGTCCCTGTCCTAAATTACCCCCCCTGTCCTTATGTGCGAAATGTAATAATACAAAATTAATGGTAAATCGTCTGGTTATCTGAAGGAAAGGGGAAAATTTGAGATTTGAATGAATCATATGCTTAAATTCAACGCTCCTGGAATTTAATCGATCTATTTCTGAATTGGACTTAATATTTATATGACCGATAAATCACTTCAAATGATTTAAGTTCTACGAGTAATTTTCAACATTGGAAATTAATTAAAAATGTCCGGCTCTAAAAATGGCTACTAAAGATTCCGGCTTCGTGCCCCCCCCCCCCCCCCCCCCCCCTAAAACTCATATGGTTTCTTCCTTAAATTAAAAAGAAAGAATGTTTCCCTTTCTATCCTATAGTTCCTCAAAAGGTAATACATGTAATTATCTCCTTCCTATACAAAACGATCTCTTGTTCCCGAAAAGATGACAACTTCACAACTGATGTGGACAATTATTTAAGCCACGTAATTATGTTTCTATTTCATAAGCAATTTTGAAAATACTTCTGACATTCAGAGAGGACGGATGGTCGGGGCCCTGTCTTCTCTAAAGAGGTTTGGACAGGACCCGTCATGGAGTCTTTTCGTCATAGTCAGTCAGAATGCAAGTTTTGAGAATGCGATGGTACAAGTCTGTAGATTGGTCCAGTACCAAGCTAAGTCAAGTGACCGTCTGGTGACAGAAGGAGATTGTGACCATGGGTTGATTTGGTGCAAATTTACACTGCTAAGGATAAATCTTACATACAGATGAAGAAAATCAAGGACACTATATAAAAATCAAGGGCCTTTCTGAGCCGATGCACAATGCACAATAAAGTCAGGACACGCTTGACTTCTTTGAATTAAGCATGATTAAGTGCATTTCATATTTTTGTATCTTAAATCGCTAAGAAAGTTAAATAACATGTATCAATGACATGAACATTCTAAAACAAAGGTTAAGCCAGAACGTTTTAAGAGGTGAAAATATTTAAACATTTTTGAGACACAAAACAGCATGGACCAAACAAAAAAAAACCATCCAGGACATAATCACAAAAAACATCATCCCTCGTCAGGACACCTTACATGGTGTGATTATGGTAAGCTAGTAAGATATCCGTGATATTGAAAATGCTTTCTTACACAAACATGTATTAAAATTAATTATTTTGACAACAAGTAGTTTCTCTATTTCGCGTAACAAAGCAAATAATATATACATGTATTTGCCAATATATACAACAAGGCATATGAACCATCAAAATAAACCATTTTTGACTTTGCAGAGCCTAAAGGTTGTTGTTATTTAGGGTAACACATTTCTGGCATACACAAATGTCGGTAGAGTTTAAACCGTTCTTTCCCTCAAGACAAACATATTGTAACACTTTTGTGAACGATGTTAGTAAACATTCGAAGATTCATATTCCGCGTCTCCTCTTTAAGATATGGTGCAAGGCTTAGCTTCACTCGCTTTTGACTTTTCCACATCAAAATTCATGTCCATCAATTCGAGGTTTTGTATCCCACATCTGAGAAAAGCCATAGCTAGTTTAAGAAATGTTGCGTCTTCTTTGTTTTCATTGTACCACTTCATAAGCATCGACTTGCTTATCTGCAGAATGTTGTTGTCCTTTTCCATTTGGAGACTTTCAATCTCAGCCAGTGTCAAACCAAGTTCTAGCCCTAGCTGCACGAACTCATAACCAACTCTGTCGGCAGTAATGCAGAGAAACTCGTCGTAGACAGTCAATACCGAGTTTGTGGAGGCGAATGCTCTGCCTTAATGAAACAAGAGCCCCAGGGGGCACAACGCTCACCTGATACCCATGCACGCTCTAACTGACATACTGACATTGAATACTGATAGTGCCAGTACCAGGATTTTAGCCCACAACCTTTCTAAAAAGATTTTTGCCGGATGCAGAGAAGTGTTTTTTTTTCAGACAACCTTTAAAGGTACAAAAAAAAAAAAAAATAGTCACATTTCAAAACAATAACTTTTTTACTGATTTGAAAAAAAAAACGGATAAAGTGGTCCAACGTCATATGCCCAGCTAGTATAGTTCAATTATGCAACATCAAAAATAAAATCATATTGTAAAATTCCACATAAATGTGCAGCAGAAAAAGAATAAAACAATGAAATGATTTCACAAATTAAGTTTATTTAAAATTGAACACAAAACCTTTCATTATTGATAGCTAGCATGCCAGAAATTATAAAGCCTGTGTTTGTGAAACGAGAATGCCCCCGGCGGCATCTTTGTTAGTATAAACACCATTTTCTGTTAAGTATGTGAGAGGTCAGGGTCAGCGTAATATTGGTATCAATGGAAAGATCTTGTCACAAGGAATACACATGTACAATATGAAAGCCCTATCACTATAACCATTCAATAGTTATGCCCAATGTTAAAGTTTTTGAGAAGTACGTGAAAGGTCAAGGTTATGGTCATGAGGTCAAAAATTTTGGTAAATACACATGTGAAATATGAAACCTCTATCACCAGCTTCCATTCAAAAGTTATGCCCAATGTTAACGTTTTTCGGAAAACAGACAGACAAACAGACAGACGGACAGGCCAAAAACTTTATGCTCCCGAATCTTTTATTCCAGGGGCATAAAAACAAAGATTTTTCGGTTTTGCCTTTATTCACTGAAATCTATGAATTATGCTTTTGAATAGTATTGATTTCATCTCAAATACATGAAACGTACAGTTAAAATCGTTTTGATCCAATATTCATCAATTCAAGTGAGTTGTGCAGAAATTGTGCCAGTTTGTTTTCCAAAAAAGCAGTGTATGTTGTATCAAACCTCATGACCCAGTGAAGCCACTTGAACAAATAATTTTCAGTAAATATGCTGAAATGCGACGCTTCTTGCCTATGCATATTTCAACAGGCGAGAAGGAGCGTCGCATTTCAGCATACGCTGTTCAACAACTCAAGTGGTTTCTCTAAGGTTTCGCAGTTTGAAACAAATTAAAAGGCCCATGAAATTGTTAAGCTTGTCCAACTAGCAGACCTACGACATCTTTATTTACTGTTAACTAATTGTTTTACCTCATCATAGGTCTGTTACACGGACAAGTTGTTAGCGGAGAGAGTTCATGAAATGTATCGGTTGCATTGGATTTGCCGACAAGAAGTTATTTGGTCCGATAAAACCTCATTATGTATCTATTATTTGAACAGATGAAAATTCCCAAATGTCTTAACACAGGATCCTGTCGTTTTATGAGAGAAAATGTTTTATTATTCACAACCTCAGGCCTCTGTGTTCCTCTTAGAAATATTATACATACAAGATGACGAACACAGTGGCTTAAGGTTGTGAATAATAATTTATTTTCTCTATTAAAACAACAGCTTCTGTGGTCCAACATTTCATTGGAAGATTTCAGGAACTCTGAACGGAATTATTTTCAAGAATTTCAGATATTAAATGTCCTATGCATTCTCAAAATCCAGAGGAAGAGATTACTCATTAGACGTTTCTTCAAGAAATCAGTCCGTAAATTACTTCATCTAAGAGAGTCTAAGACAGAGGAAATTCGAGCAAACTTTATACATGATAACAAGTATATGCAAGTGTTCCAAGTACATGAATGATAACCATTATGAACGTTGTTCATAGCTCAAACCATACTCGCTGCTTTAACATACCTACATGTAATTCCGTCATCAGAAAGAACTCATTCTTCATACGTACAGTCACAGAGTGGAACGAACTGGATAACCATCAAGTGCTGTCAAGGACTGTGGAAGGCTTTAGATCCAGCCTGAAGCGCGATTAAGTAAGTTTATGCGCTCTCTCATTCCGTTGATCACAAGCCAGTATTGGTAATTCAACGTACCCATACAGATACAGATACAGATTATGAAAGTGTTCCAAGTATAAAAATCTATTCCGTTTGCACTGTATCTCCTGAAATATATCGCAGTACTGCTTTGCGGTTTGTATTGCAATGAAGCGCCTAGCGGAATACGATGCGCCTTGGGGACGAAGATGCATATCTAGGTCATTGTCCTGTCAAATAGTTCCGATTATTTTCTTATTATTTTCAACAATTGGTCAAATAGTTCCGATTATTTTCTTATTATTTTCAACAATTGGTGGAAAATACACACAATGTTTATCTTGAATTGTCTTCCCGTGATTGTTTACTAGATAGATTAAATAAAATTTTGAATATAGTTTTAAAGTGTGTGAGGCATCTACATGTGTGGAAGAATACGTGTGAAAGGGGGCGGGGAGGTATTGAACCAATCAAATTTGTAACACAAGAAACATGGCGTCTTTGTTTACCATCTACATGTGTGGAAGAATACGTGTGAAAATGGGTCCTCAGATCATAAAATTCGAATAATTCCGGTCCGGAACCAGGTGCATGGCTTTGAAAAAATATTTAAAAAGTTGTGTACTTTTAATCTTTACGGCATTTTTTTTTGTGATTCATATAAAATTTCTTCATTCAAAAGTAGTATCAATGTGTATAACCCGGTGCGATTTGAGAATTTCTTTTCTTTTTTGGTAAGAAAACATACATTATACCTATGTACAATCTTAAAAAATATTCCTTAAAAATCCAAAAGTGGATATCTGGACAAAATTCTTTCACTTGTAGGGTACCATGCATGAGTACCTCATACCTACAAATTGTCATGACAATCTGAAGAGTGGTTATAGAAAAGAAGCAGAAAATGTATGAAAATCACCCCCCCCCTTCCTTTTTACATAAGAAAAAAATTAATAAAAAATCAAAAAAATAAAATTTAAGCATAAAATACATATCAAAGCATTAAGTAAGTTAAATATGATAAGTATGTAGTAAATGAGTGAGTAAAATCATACACTTATTGAGTGATTTAAAGAAAAAGTGCAAAAATGTGCATTTCTGACTAAGTCCGAAAAGACGTCAAAAACGCGTCAAAAATAAGTTGTCGGATTTTAACGAAATGAACAAACTTAAATCATACATCCTGCTAGATCACATAGATACAATTAGTTTTTCAATCCATTCAGTGGAACTGGAGAAGAAGATTTTTGAAGAGGGGTACCCTCCGGGGCCTATTTGACCCCGCCCTGCATCCACCCCTGAAGGGATCGAGCCGAAATGAACAAACTTGGTAGAGGACCTTTAGTACTTCATGCATACCAAGTTTCATCAAAATCCCTTCAGCCGTTCTTGAGAAGAAGTTGAAAATGTTAAAAGTTTACGACGGACGGACGGACGGACGACGGACGACGGACGCCACACTATGACAATAGCTCACTTGAGCCTTTGGCTCAGGTGAGCTAAAAAGGGAAAAAAATTTTGTTGGGGTCCCGCCGGGGTTTGAAGCCACTCCCCATGGGTCCATTGGGCATGGAAAACATACATTATACCTATGTACAATCTTAATAAATATTCCTTAAAATCCAAAAGTGGATATCTGGACAAAATTCTTTCACTTGTAGGGTACCATGCATGAGTACCTCATACCTACAAATTGTCATGACAATCTGAAGAGTGGTTATAGAAAAGAAGCAGAAAATGTATGAAAATCACCCCCCCCCTTCCTTTTTACATAAGAAAAAAATTCATAAAAAATCAAAAAAATAAAATTTAAGCATAAAATACATATCAAAGCATTAAGTAAGTTAAATATGATAAATATGAAGTAAATGAGTGTGTAAAATCATACACTTATTGAGTGATTTAAAGAAAAAGTGCAAAAATGTGCATTTCTGACTAAGTCCGAAAAGACGTCAAAAACGCGTCAAAAATTAGTTGTCGGATTTTAACGAAATGAACAAACTTGAATCAAACATCCTTCTATATCACATAGATACAATTAGTTTTTCAATCCATTCAGTGGAACTGGAGTAGAAGATTTTTGAAGAGGGGTACCCTCCGGGGCCTATTTGACCCCGCCCTGCATCCACCCCTGAAGGGATCAAGCCGAAATGAACAAACTTGGAAGAGGACCTTTAGTACTTCATGCATACCAAGTTTCATCAAAATCCCTTCAGCCGTTCTTGAGAAGAAGTTGAAAATGTTAAAAGTTTACGACGGACGGACGGACGGACGGACGACGGACGACGGACGACGGACGCCGGACGACGGACGCCACACTATGACAATAGCTCACTTGAGCCTTTGGCTCAGGTGAGCTAAAAAGGGAAAAAAATTTTGTTGGGGTCCCGCAGGGGTTTAAAGCCACTCCCCATGGGTCCATTGGGCATGGAAAACATACATTATACCTATGTACAATCTTAAAAAATATTCCTTAAAAATCCAAAAGTGGATATCTGGACAAAATTCTTTTACTTGTAGGGTACCATGCATGAGTACCTCATACCTACAAATTGTCATGACAATCTGAAGAGTGGTTATAGAAAAGAAGCAGAAAATGTATGAAAATCACCCCCCCCCCTTCCTTTTTACATAAGAAAAAAATTCATAAAAGATCAAAAAAATAAAATTTAAGCATAAAATACATATCAATGCATTAAGTAAGTTAAATATGATAAATATGTAGTAAATGAGTGTGTAAAACCATACACTTATTGAGTGATTTAAAGAAAAAGTGCAAAAATGTGCATTTCTGACTAAGTCCGAAAAGACGTCAAAAACGCGTCAAAAATTAGTTGTCGGATTTTAACGAAATGAACAAACTTGAATCAAACATCCTTCTAGATCACATAGATACAATTAGTTTTTCAATCCATTCAGTGGAACTGGAGTAGAAGATTTTTGAAGAGGGGTACCCTCCGGGGCCTATTTGACCCCGCCCTGCATCCACCCCTGAAGGGATCGAGCCGAAATGAACAAACTTGGTAGAGGACCTTTAGTACTTCATGCATACCAAGTTTCATCAAAATCCCTTCAGCCGTTCTTGAGAAGAAGTTGAAAATGTTAAAAGTTTACGACGGACGGACGGACGGACGGACGACGCACGACGCACGACGGACGACGGACGCCGGACGCCACACTATGACAATAGCTCACTTGAGCCTTTGGCTCAGGTGAGCTAAAAAGACGTATTGTAATCAGTTAGAATAGTAAACCGAATTCATATATGAACATATGTAGATGGAATAAAAACGAAAGTGAGACCTCACTTCACTGACATTATTTGAAGGATCAGATTCACATGATGCCCCCCCCCCCCTACCCCAAAAAAATTATCAAAACGATCAACAATCAACAGCGAACACATGAACAAACATCCATACTGGAAATACGTTTTTGATGGATGAAGAAAATATCATACGACATAAGAATCCTACAAATAGAAATTTGCCTGTTTTGACATCTTTTAAACTTTCAAAGACCTAACATCTATTTATGTCTACTTTTTTTGAAAAACGTCTAAACGACATGTTTTATGCACATATTTATGATATATCTAACGTATGTAAGAATTGTAGATTGTCCCTTAAAGAGTGGGATTTATCATGGGTTGAATGCATCTCCACCTTTATCTTCTAAAACAGGACTCAATTTGTGGCATTTTCTTAGCTCTTTCATGGGGGAAATTGTCATGCGAATGTCCACTTCAAAATTAGTGTTTTGGGGTAAAACGTGTTTTTCGTCGAAAATCACTTAAAATTGGATAAGATATCCTTACTTTTACATTCGATGATGATTTCCAAAAATAAAATTGTAAATATATTATATTTATGGTGTTCTTTCAGCATGTTCAGATAATATAATTTTTGAGTGTTTTTGTAAAGGTATGAAAATATAAACACAACACTTTCATGTAAATCAATAATGAAATGGAACAGATACTTTAATTGTATCAAGGTTCTTTCGAAATAAAATTCGATTAAAGTAACACGGTATGTATTCAAAAGTGTTTTCGCCTAAGGTTTTTGGGTGTTTTTCCGTAGGCGCTGCAACCATGTCTTGTTGGGGATCCTCACATTTCGCTTACTTTTAAATAGACAATACGCGCTTTAGTGTGATTTTGAAACAGATATTAAATATTAAGATACGCACCACTACGCACTTCACTTTGCATGGCCTGAAATATAAAAAGCGATAATGATAAAAAGAATTTCGCGTAGTAACATGTTGTACTTTTATATCCATGATGATAAGGATGATGTTTGAAAAAAAAGTATGCATGAAGATGTATTTGTAAGTGTAAAAGAAAAGTAGTGTAACTTATAAATTCCTCTTTCACATGAGACATTTCACTGTTCCTTCTTAGGGACATGACATAATACTGTGTTGACCTGTTTTTATCTTTTCTGTTACTTTCATAAATTCAGCTCAAATTCAATTTGGGTCATGATAGGTTATCTCAACAAAGCATCTTAATTAATGTCAGTATTGTTTCCGGATCCGTCGCAAAGGATTTAATAGCAGTTCTCTGTAAGGACCAAAACAATTTCAATAGCACGTGGAAATAGCATGTATCCAATTTTGGAGACTTTTGGTTTGGAAGGTGTGTATGATGTACTGAGACAAAAATAAACTCCCTTTTTACAAATTAAGTTTTCGTTGCCATGGAAACCATGTTTGAAATTTTACAGGTCATTTTCACAAGGCTCGTTTCCATGGTAACAGCTATTATAGTCAACTGAAATTTCCTTCATTTTTCTCTTTATATTTTTCATTATATAAATACTACACAAGAAATATGCTTCCGCCCGCTATTCTTTTTGTCAGTATGCCCAAAATATAGGCAAAATCCTGTTTTGAAGAGGCCCTTTTTAAGACCGAAAAAGCTCCTAATTTAACATGATTTTGCTCAATTTTAAGGGCAAATAATCTGAAATGTCAGGCTAACTTGATTTCTACTGCCAATTATCTTTTCAGTTTAATCCTTGATCTTTAAGAAAATATTAAAATTTGCGTGGGACATCTTCCATTTTATTTAAAAGGGTATAAAATGGTTACCATGGTGACATTCTGTTCAGTGCTTTTACACATGGAGCAATTTACTGGTAAATTTTTAGCTGTCCGTTATATATTTTTAAGCAATTTTTATCAGTGCATATAAAAGAGCATTATTGATTAAAACATGACCTTAAAAGTTTTCAAGGTCACAGAACCTCATGTCAACGTCATCTTGAATGCAATTAACAAAATTTTGCAAAATTCTGTGATTTTTAAAACGTATGAGAGGTAGTTACTCATATACCATGTGGTATTGGGTAAAACAAACACATACATAGTGATTTTGGATATTGACCAAAGTTGCAAAAATCTCAAAATCAATGACATCCTTGATTTGTAGCTAATATTTCATGCATACATATAAAAAATGTGAGATTATCGTGATTTTTGTCTTGGGCTTATTTTTTTTTACAGGAATGTTGAAAACTAAAAAAATGTAATATTTTTCCACCTATTGGTCCTAATTTTAGAAAGAAGGGAGGAGATCTCCAACAAGACCCCGTTGCAGCATCAACAGTAAAACATAAAAACACCCGATGCAAAAACACAAAAGACGAGTACAGCACAAGACGGAAAAGACACACACGACATGTAAACATCAAACACAAAAGACTACACATAAACCGACGAGACCAATGGGAAACCGGTGCCGACTTTGGACGGCCATCTGTCACGCAAGTAACAAATGGTGTGGTTATCCTGGATTACGTGCGCACAACCCTCTCACTTCTCGAATTACCCAGAGGTCTCGAAGAACGTACAATTGTGGTGTAAAACAACCTCCTCACTGTAAGATGACATCACACAAACAAGACCGCAAAACGCAGAGGCCCCAGAGACACAGATGAATATGTAAATGGATATAAAAAGAGGGCATGCGTTATACAGTCCGTCCTCTGCCGGCTGTAGCGAGCTCATGTATGCAATCACCCGAGGAGTCCGACTGACATTCAGAGAGGACAGGTGGTCGGGGCCCTGTCTTCTCTAAAGAGGTTTGGACAGGGCCCGTCATGGAGTCCCGTCGTCACAGTCAGTCAGAGTGCAAGTCTCAAGGATGCGCTTGTACAAGACTGTAGATTGGTCAAGTACCAAGCCTAGTGTCCGTCTGGTGACATTAGGATCATATCCACGGTATAAAAGGCGTTTGGTGATTCTGACGCATTTTCGATGGAGAAAGAAGTGTTTTGGATACAAATATATGACAGTCAAGCCTAAAATAAGTAAGAATAAATAATAACAAAAATGCAAATTTTATTGAAATCGGAACCTATATTTTAAATTGACTTTGAACTTAAGAGACAATGACCTTGACAAATTTTGAAAGTGCTCAAATAAAGAATAATTTCTTCTGGTGTCCCTACATGAAGCTTAAGCAATATAAGTTATTTAAACCATTATAACAATCAATTTGAAAAGAAATAGTCATCATGTGTCAAATTAAAATTTGCAATGGCAACCTTTTTTTGACCTCAAAATGTAGGAAAACAAAACTCCCAAAACAAAAAGTCCCACTTATTCTTTTCAGTGATTATATTTGTCACATGAAATCTATTTTGTTCTGACAACAGTGATGGTGTTATCAGCCTGACATTTTGTTTTGTTTTTGTTTTTGTTTTTTGCTTAAAATTGGTAAAAATTGGACAAAATAGGCCTTAATTTTAACATTATTTAATGGCAATTTTTGACTGATTTTAATTTGATAGGATTCGGCTAATTGAAAGCAATTTAAAAAATGGTTAATTTTTCTACAAATAGAGGTTTTAAAGATTATAAGTTGTTAATACCAATTAACTCTTACAATGGTTTCCATGGCAACATAATAACCACAGATGACTTATTTGACCATTTTTGTAGTTTGTAGTAAACAGACCTCGTTTCCATGGCAACCGGAACATTTCTTTTAAACAAATAGCTATTTTTGTATTCAGGGCATTATACATACCATTTATAGAGAAAATCATAAAAATCCAGGACATGCTGTTTCCAAAATATTTTGGTCCTTACAGAGAATTGATATTAAATGTTACATGTAGAAAACATTTCCAACGAATATTTTCAGCAGACTTTAATGTTTATAAAAAGGTTTCTGAATTAAGGTCTTTTAAATTTATAATGAGTTAAAGAAGATCCTGACGAAAATCTCAACAGCACTCACAACAGAGCACAAAATTAAGCATCGACGGACCCCCAGCAAGCCAGAGGTTGGACCAGGTGCCCGGGAGGAGCAAGCATCCCCTGTTTGCTAGCCGCACCCGCCGTCGATGTTTACGCACGAAAATGACAACAATTTATGAAACTCATGCACTGTTTGACGTTGTCTTTATAGAAAGTGCTATGGCGACAATGTCAGGGAAATATATTCAAAACACTTACTGTCAAACCCTTCGCGGGGAATTTTTTACGAGCTCCACACAGCAAAGGACATAAGTGTGACACAAATGAGTTAAAGAAGATCCTGACGAAAATCTCAACAGCACTCACAATAGAGCACAAAATTAAGCATCGACGGACCCCAGCAAACCAGAGGTGGGACCAGGTGCCCGGGAGGAGCAATCATCCCCTGTTGGCTAGCCGCACCCGCCGTCGATGTTTACGCACGAAAATGACAACAATTTATGAAACTCATGCACTGTCTGACGTTGTCTATATAGAAAGTGCTATGGCGACAATGTCAGGGAAATATATTCAAAACACTTCTTGTCAAACCCTTCGCGGGGAACTTTTTTACGAGCTCCACACGGCAAAGGGCAAAATTGTGACACAAATGAGTTAAAGAAGATCCTCACGAAAATCTCAACAGCACTCACAATAGAACACAATATTAAGCATCGACGGACCCCCAGCAAGCCAGAGATGGGACCAGGTGCCCGGGAGGAGCAAGCATCCCCTGTTGGCTAGCCGCACCCGCCGTCGATGTTTACGCACGAAAATGACAACAATTTATGAAACTCATGCACTGTCTGACATTGTCGCCATAGCACTTTCTATATAGACAACGTCAGACAGTGCATGAGTTTCATAAATTGTTGTCATTTTCGTGCGTAAACATCGACGGCGGGTGCGGCTAGCCAACAGGGGATGCTTGCTCCTCCCGGGCACCTGGTCCCATCTCTGGCTTGCTGGGGGTCCGTCGATGCTTAATATTGTGTTCTATTGTGAGTGCTGTTGAGATTTTCGTCATGTTCTTCTTTACCTCATTTGTGTCACACGTATGCCCTTTGCCGTGTGGAGCTCGTAAAAAAGTTCCACGCGAAGGGTTTGACAGTAAGTGTTTTGAATATATTTCCCTGACATTGTCGCCATAGCACTTTCTATATAGACAACGTCAGACAGTGCATGAGTTTCATAAATTGTTGTCATTTTCGTGCGTAAACATCGACGGCGGGTGCGGCTAGCCAACAGGGGATGATTGCTCATCCCGGGCACCTGGTCCCACCTCTGGCTTGCTGGGGGTCCGTCGATGCTTAATTTTGTCCTTTATTGTGAGTGCTGTTGAGATTTTCGTCATGTTCTTCTTTACCTCATTTGTGTCACACGTATGCCCTTTGCCGTGTGGAGCTCGTAAAAAAGTTCCACGCGAAGGGTTTGACAGTAAGTGTTTTGAATATATTCCCCTGACAAACCCTTCGCGTGGAACTTTTTTACGAGCTCCACACGGCAAAGGGCATAAGTGTGACACAAATGAGTTATAAAGTAATCAATAAGAATGTTAAACGTAAACGTCTTCAAATTGAATAGCATCATTTAAGAACAGATAAATTGGCAGCATGGACCAGACATGCACGTTTCGGGTACTTAACCCTCGTCAGTGATCCTCAATTCTAAACAATGTAATATGCCAAAAAAAGTACATTGTATGAAAGTTACTATGTCGAAAAAGCGTACCGAAAGACGTAGCAGGATGGGTGGGATATGATGCTGCAGGACCCACTTTTTAGAAATTTCAAGAAATTTTGATAACAGAAATTTTAGAATGCGTTGAAGAAGCGATCAACCGAAATTGATCGAACTTCGCTACATGTGCCCTCGGGGACTCCTGGTCCACCAGCAGTGACACTCACCAAGTGGTATAGAAGTTAAACGTCTTCAAATTGAATAGCATCATTTAAGAACAGATAAATTGGCAGCATGGGCCAGACTTGCACGTTTCGGGTACTTAACCCTCGTCGGGGATCCTCAATCTTAATTAATGTAATATGCCAAAAAAGTATGAAAGTTACTATGTCGAGAAAGCGTACCGAAAGACGAAGCAGGATGGGTGGGATATGATGCTGCAGGACCCACTTTTTAGAAATTTCAAGAAATTTTGATAAGAGAAATTTTAGATTGCTTTAGAGAATTAAAGAATTTTGCAGTCAGCTTTGCCTATTTGTTGTACTGACTAAGATTACCTGGCATAGTATATGCTCGTTTGAAATGTTCATGTGGTCTTTGAGCAGTCTTTTAAGCCCTTGAACTCCCCAATTTTGCGAAGTTTGTCTCCATCTTTTGAGGACATAGAAAGCCTTGACATCTCCATGGAAACCATTGAAGTCTTCCTCTATCTGTAACGAATATTGGGCGTTGTTCAGGATGACAGTGCAGAGCATTGGTATAGTCAAGTTCATTCGACGCAGGTGTTGGGCGATTCGCATCAGATTTACGTCTTCCAAAGGGTTCTTTTCGTACTCTACATTTAATGAAATATCAACATGTTATTCCAGTCTGCTTAAAAACAAGTTGTTGTCAATCTACATGCTCTGCAAGTGGACTACACTGAATCATTCTTAATGAATGACAAATTGAGTCAGGAATTTGGAAATAAAATAAAAGAATAAATTTAGAATAATATTAAAGAATGATCGTGATATTCACAAATAAGAGAAATGATAGGAGTAAAAGAATCTATCTCTAGATGTTATCGGGGACAAGAAAATTCAACCCGAGTGTCAAGAATTTGCTTGTATTACGACAAGGCTCGCCGAGTCCTGGATAAAAGCAAATCCTGTACACGAGGGTTTGATTTCCGTATCCCTGATCACATCTGGGGATTGATCATTTTCTCTCGCTATCTAAAAAAGATCAAAAATGAGGTTTTTATTATTGTTTTTTCATATTATGACTGGCTATTAAACGCTGTAGTCATGTATGGTGTCACAATGAAGTTACATTTAGAAACAGTTCCGGAATGGGATTATCTCACCCTGCAGAGTGAAACAACATTTTTCCTGACACCTTATTTTGCAGACAAATCAGTCTCAAGTGAGAGAAACATTAATGCGCATAACAATTCGTTTTGCAATTATAAAGAAGAGGATGTCTGCAATAGGACAAGGTTGCAGTACCTAAAGCAAAATAAGGAAATACATTATTATGGAAAAATAAAATCTGTGTTGACAATCATTACAATACACAAAAGGCCATCGAATTGAGAAAAATAAAATAACAGCAAAGCTATCAAATATTCAATTGTTTCAATCGTTCTGGTATATTTGTGTTTCACGATTGACCTCATTTCTACAATTTTATGAATATTACGTACCTTTGCAGGCACAGCTTTGCTGATTCTGATAATCAAATCCCACTTCTTCCTATTGTTGGAAAAAGCAATATTACATGTATATTCATTTATCAATATATATTTGATATTTAAGGGCTAAGTTTTTTCATTATTATAGTCCTGAGATATAAATCATCGTATTCAAATCAAGCTTATTTTTAAGATGAAAGGGATGCTTAGTGTAGAGAGGTTTAAGTACTTGGGCGGGCGACAAGTTTTCATTTCTCCCTCCAGATACGGCATTTTACCCGTGAGAGAATTCATGTCTCTTGGCATCAAATAATTCCATAATGTACAAGGGCTGATTGATATGTTGTGAGCCTCCTGTTTATTGATTTGAATTTTATCAGACATTTTGCACTTAATAACGCCCTTCAGTATCTATACACTTTTGCCAACAGAGTTTAAATGTCTCAATACTACCATTAAATCCTTATCTTGACTGGTCAGAAAACCATCCACTCCAGGTATGACGTCATTATCGGATTGAAAGTAGGTGCCAGAATTTCAGTTCTGGGAATAGATAAAAGTCTGATGAAGCAAGATCAGATGCATTAGGCAAGGCTCAGCCACAATCATGAATGACAGCCATGAAAAGGCAGACGTGCGAACAGGAGCATTCTCTTGATGGATCAACACGTCTTTAAGTAGTGATCTTTCCGCGGCGCCTTAGTTTGATATTTTCTCGAAATTGTGTCAGAAACGAAGCAAAGTATGTATCTTGATTGTTTGTCCTTTTCGGAGATAATCTATCAGAAGAATACCTTCTGCACCTCTGAAAACCGAGGCTTACAACATATCAATCAGCCCTCATACTTCGAACTAAACATTATTTATTTAAGAAATAAGATCTGATCAGTTAATATACAGAAAAAGTAAGAATTGAGCGACTAAGCATGCACTTGCATGTCCGATTATGTTAAAATGTTTAAAGGTACAAAAGGTCTCGTCAAGATCAAACCATGAATCAGCTATTTTTGTCAAAATTTTAACGCAAACGAGTCTATCATGCTTAGAAATTAGAAACTGGCTGGTTACAACAGTCACATATGCCCTCACTACCGAGCTATGATCAATTATTGCTTATAAAATGGGTACCCTAATATAACCTACTTTTCTCCGTAGAAGACCGATTGCGAACACGTGTAAGCACTTATTTGCATCAGGCTAGTACTCTATCAAAACAAAACAACATGGCTGACGGATAACACATGGGACGAAAATGAATCGACAATCGGTGTTATCAAAATCTGAAAAGAGAAATGTAATGAGCAAATAATATTGGCTTGGTGTTTGAAAGTTATAAAGACCTAGCTTAGAGGACTACAGTGAAATTAAAACTCCGACAAGTCTGAGGGAAAATTATATAAAGGGATCTACAGTGTACATGTACATGTATAGTTCTCATCTATTTTTATCGATGAGAAGTATATATATATATATGTTTGACGCGTATATATATCCACAGTAATTTTGATATGTGTATATATAACATATATATTCACAGTCTAAATCAAATATTAAAAAACGAAGAAAAATCATAACTAAATGTTAATTTTCATTCAGGATTTGGTAAACAATCGCACATGTGTATAGCAGACTTCACCTGCCTCCAATTCAAGTCTTCATACACTATTACACGTTGTTAGTCATTTGAAAGTGTTCGATTATCCACGTTAAAATGGTGATTTGAATGATACATTATATCAACCTTGTATTTGCAATTATAAATGAAATATAAGTGAGTTAGTTTTTTTTTTTTGAGAGAGAGAATTTCAAAAAGACTATACGTCGTTTACTACATGTTTCGTAGTAATCCCACGGTGTGAAGTTCATTCAAGCGATTGGCTGATCGTGGTAGCGTGTTCACTTTGACCTTGGTAAACGTGACATATTTCTACATATTGTATATGCAAATAACAATTTCCGAAGTCTACCGAAATCGTGTGTACAGTACCAGAGAGTAAAAACGTCTTTCAAACAAAAATGTGAGAGATATTTTATGAAAGTAATATATAGATGTTCAAATGGTAGTACTTAAAAGCTATTTACGGTTAAACTTCATTATTGACAGTTAAAGCCCTGTTAGACTATGTGTACCTTTTACGTATTCAAATTCATTAGCATCATTTAAGTGCTTTTGGGTTGAATTTGGGTTACTTCTCTTGCTCCAGTGCCAACTCAATCGCGCTTCAACTGGGCAATAAATGTTTAAAATCAAATTGCAAAATTTATAGACATTTTACTCAAAACGGATCAGTCAAAGCAACTTTTTAAAACGTTTAACGAACCTGTTTGGTCTAGATTAACGAGGCTGTGTCTAATTAGAAAATGATGCATTTCTACCCAAGGTATTTTGACTAAATTCGGATCATATAGTTGCAGTATTATAAAGTTTATTTTATGGGAAAGAAAATAGAAGTTGACCGTTCAGTATTATTTAGGGGTCATCTCAAAGATAATGGCATCTTACAATGAGACCTTATGGGGTTTTACTGCAAAATAATGATTTTTCTCAAATTTTTCATATTTCTGCGCAAGAGATTTTAATTAAATTCATGTTATTTATTTGTTGTACATCAAATATCATTTTAGAAAAAAGAAATTGAAATTTCACCGTCATCATTTTTTTTTTCAATTGTACTCGGCCTCGTTAAATCTAAAATCTATTCCAACCGTGTTTTTAGATGGAAAAAATCAATGATTTCTAGAATGATTTTTCCAACGGAATCTAAATTTTGAAGTAGGAGATTTTACAAAAGGCGAGCTCTGTAGTGACGGAAAATGAGCAGGGCTTAGCGGACTTGCAGTTTTGTTGTAGATTTTACACCAGGCAAGTTTTATAGTACATATAGGAATAAAAGATCGAGTAATATTAAAACTTCGACTGCTCGAATTATCAACGTAATGCATTGACTACTATTTCTCCAATTTTTAATGTTTTTTTATATGAACTTATATCTGTTTTGACATCACTTAAGAGATCGTCAAGTTCAGATGAGTTACAGATAATCGGGCTACCAAGAGATGTACTGTAAACTGCAACGATCTTTCCTATCGTTGCTGTCAGGAAGAGTTTGATTGCTAAGCACCACTCAGCATCTGGACGCTTTGTTGACTCTGTATGAGAAAGAAAGACGACGATCTGCCTAATCTCCCTCTTCATTTCCATGAGATGGAACTTTCCGCTTCTAAGAACAACAAGTCCATTATAGAAATGGTGGTTAAAAATCTCCCAGAGAGAGAGAGAGACATGACCAGACAAGTCTGTTGAATATCGCCGGTGGCAGAATTCTCTCTGATGAAAATGTAATGATCAGTCCTGATTCTCGATTCAATTCTAAAGGAGTAAGAGGCATGTCGGCGCTCATCATACACAGTACCAAATAAAAGTCAGAGGATACTTTTGAACCTTTGTTGTACGACATCGGTTGGCATACGATATCAAGTTGCTCCATGATACCTAGCAGATGTTGGCTGTGCTCTGAGATGTTAGATCCGCACGTTTCCTTCAGCATCCGATGCACATGTGATATTTTTATCCTTCCAGATCGTCGCATCTGATTGAACTGCCTTTTTTTCCATGGTTGAAGGATAAATCGTTTACAAGTTATAAACGATCGCATGGAATCTATGACGAGTTTTGGGTCAAGGATGACTTTATCGCCAAGTGTTGACAAATCGAAATAAAGAGCGTAGCCCATGTTGTGGAGAACCTTCAGGAAAACTTTGAGTTCCCCATCACTAAGAGGAATATTCATCTCGCCGTTGATCTTTTTAATTTCGTCAAGCTGCACGATAATTTTATTATCCCGTTTCAGATCAATAAGCTTTTCTTGGAGAGCTATCCAAGAAGACGGAACTGGCTCCCCAAATTCTCTGTACTTCTTGCCCTCATTTAAAATGGCTTCTCTTATCACTTTCCTTGTTGCATCGCTCATGTTCTTCGCATTTATGAAAAGTTCATCACGAAGAACAACTTGTGACGAACTTATCAAATCTCTGAAGTTTTCTTCAATCCTTGCCTTGATACTTTTTATTACAGCGTCATTCTGTAAAGCAAATTATTGTTTCAACGAAGGTGTCAAAATATGAATATAGAAGGCATTAATGGATTATTGTAATCTTTCTCAAAAATTATCTCTTTGAAATATTTCAGAGCAAACAATTTTCTACCTTGATTTGATCCTTATGAGTTCCAATGAGAATGATTCTTGGGAAGTTGTGCTGCTCACCTTTGGCGTAGGTTACAATCATTGAAATGCAATACTCAAACAAATCAATCTAAATTTGATATCTTCTGGCATATAATCTGATAAATAATTCTATACGTATTAAGCTATGTAAGAGATAGCACATTATTGACATAGCTCTGATAGCTGACTCTATTACATCTAAACGTCTTCTTAAATAGCATCACTTAAGAACAGATAAATTGGCAACGTGGACCAGACATGAACTTTTCGGGTACTTAACCCTCATCAGTGATCCTAAATCTAACAATGTAATATGCCAAAAAAGTATGAAAGTTACCATGTCGAAAAGGTGTACCGAATGACGTAGCAGGATGGGTGGGATATGATGCTACAGGACCCACTTTTTAGAAATTTCAAGACATTTTGATAACAGAAATTTAGAATGCGTTGAAGAAACGATCAACCGAAATTGATCGAATTTGGCTACATGTGCCCTCGGGGACTCCTGGTCCACCAGCAGTGACACTCCCCAATTAGTACAAATGTAAACGTCTTCAAATTAAATAGCATCGTTTAAGAACAGATAAATTGGCAGCATGGACCAGACATGCACGTTTCGGGTACTTAACCCTCATCAGTGATCCTGAATCTAAACAATGTAATATGCCAAAAAAGTATGAAAGTTACCATGTCGAAAAAGTGTACCGAATGACGTAGCAGGATGCGTGGGATATGATGCTAAAGGACCCACCTTTTAGAAATTTCAAGACATTTTGATAACAGAAATTTAGAATGCGTTGAAGAAACGATCAACCGAAATTGATCGAACTTGGCTATATGTGCCCTCGGGGACTCCTGGTCCACCAGCAGTGACACTCACCAATTAGTATAAATGTAAACGTCTTCAAATTAAATAGCATCACTTAAGAACAGATAAATTGGCAACGTGGACCAGATATGCACGTTTCGGGTACTTAACCCTCATCAGTGATCCTGAATCTAAACAATGTAATATGCCAAAAAAGTATGAAAGTTACCATGTCGAAAAAGTGTACCGAATGACGTAGCAGGATGGGTGGGATATGATGCTAAAGGACCCACTTTTTAGACATTTCAAGACATTTTGATAACAGAAATTTAGAATGCGTTGAAGAAACGGTCAAAAAAAAAAGGTTCGATTTCCCTGAAATTTGCACAGATTTAAGATAGATAATTCATCTCTTTTCCATTAGTTTTTATTGAAATTAAATGATACGTTTTTTCATGAGCAATGTAAATGTAGCAATTTTCGGAACTGACTTCAGAAAGGTATATGTTTATCCTTATTTTCTATTAAAATCGCTTCTAAAATAAGTATGGTGATATAAAAACATCAAAATTTTACTAAAAAAGAAAGATGTATGTATTATCTTTGAAATGCAAAGCTGATGCTTAATAAAGGGGTAGGGCCACGAAGCTCGATATTGGCCCCAATTTTGAACATTGTACTTCATAGAATTTTAAACTGTTATTTGACATTTTGAAACGTTCTCTACTGAATAACAAATCAATCTTCCGTAAACATTGCGTCTATCAATACCTTTAAGCCCTTTAAAAACACCAAAATAGGTCATATTGCGCGAAATTGATGCCATAACTGCATATTTCTATTAAATTAGCAATGGCCGCATGTATTAACTAAGATGGAAAATTTATATGTGAAAGATTATCACCATATCCTTTTGTCAGAAACGTTTTGTTGCAGTTAATGTATGCGGCCACATTGAATTCTTCGTTAAAAGACGAAATTTGCAGCAATTTTCGCCATATTTTGTCAATAACGTCAAAAAGACGTCATTTCATGACGTCATTACAGTTAAATGGCACTTTGTTTAGTGATATTTTTCTTTTCATGAAAAGCGGTAAATATTCGTTTATTTTCATGAGAGATATCAAGTATTTCTCATGAAATTTATTTGTAGAGAAAAATCGAGGGCCGATTAAGGGGTCTCGTGGCCCTACCCCTTTGCAGGCTCATTGAATATCTGAGAACAAATTTCGTGACAAAGTCGCCATTTTCTGCTTGGTTCGATTTCTTTCAAACTTTAGCAAAAGATGCATGATATCATAGTTGATTAATATTGCAATTATGAAGAAAATTGAATGTAGGGAATATGGCGTGACTACCACCTTAACCTGTATTTCTTGGTGTGAGAGCTATATCCAAGAAATGAATTGATAATATGTAACGGTTTTCCTTCAAATGTCCGGAAACCACAAAATTTTGAATTTGTCTAAGTTTCAATGGACATAACTCTGCACAAAATTGAGGGACATGACCCTTATTCGAACTTGACCTGTATTTCTGGGTGTAAAAGCTATATATTAGAAATGAATTATCTATAACGGTTTACCTTTAAATGTCCGGAAACCACAGGTGGGACGGACGCACGCACGCACGGACTGACACACGGACGGACAGGTGCATCACTATATACCCCCACCATTATATGGCCTGGGTATAAAGATGGCATCGGAAATGGGTTTGATGACCCTCAAAACCCCTGATTTGATGTGTCACACTTAATATTGAAAGAAAGAATTGAATTGCATCTATTGGTGGAAGGCATTTGGCGGTTATTTTTGAATTTCCGCCGATAAAAAGAGTTGCTCAAGGTTGCCAGAGTGGCAACCAAGCTAAAATCGTTCAGTAATATCCTATAGATATGAATCATCAAATATATTTCATAGGAAAGGACATTTCTAGGTTCTGAAATTTTCAAATCGACTAGTAGGTGATCCTAATGCAGAATACAAATTTTGAAAGATTTCGTGAAAAGAATGCAAAATTTGGAAACGAAATATCATCATAAGTCTGTAACATTTTTGGTAAATGAAATGTTCAAGAGGCTTATCCTTTTTCCTTATCCGTCAAGGTGAAATCCTATGCAGGAAATACTCAAAGTAAAAATCGAAAGAACTAAGTAGCCAAACTTGTTTCTCGGTCTGACGAAAAAGTAACATCTGGGGAGATGACTCAAGAATGCTCCAGTCAGATGTTAAACGTCTTCAAATTCATTAGCATCATTTAAGACCTGATAAATTTACAGCATGGACCAGACATGCACGTTTCGGGTACTAAACCCTCGTCAGTGATCCTCAGTCTAAACAATGTAAAATTACCAAAAAAGTTTGAAAATTATTATATCCAAAAATGTACCAAAAGACCTAGCAGAATGGATGGGATATGATGCTACAGGACCCACTTTTTAGAAATTTCAAAAATTTTGTCACAGAAAATTTCAAATGCCTTAATGAGACAGACGATCAAATTTGAAAATGAACAGATGCTTGCCTCTTGATAATTTTGCTGCACAGTTTTAATGAGGTGAATTCTTAAACAACACCAGACGGTGGAATGTATGATTATAAATATCTTGAGACAAGGTCACCAAAATGGAAATATTTCACTCATCTAGGAAAAATACAACATACTTGCTTTTGTGAATCAAAATTTTAATTTTGGCTCATATCATGTTATGATAGCAATAAACTTTCAAATGATTATATAATGTAACAAAACATGGCACAAATAAGGTATTCACACAGAATTTGAAAATGAACAAAACTTAACCTGCTTAAGGATACAATTTATTACCAACATGTAGCTCAGGTGACTGAGATGAGTAATTTTTATTTTGATAAGGAAATCATTATTTTATGTGTAATACAAAAAGAAAATATTTTAATCATCATTTTCAAAATACTGTTTAGCCAATGACACTTGGTCAGAAGTTAGATTTTATGATGACAAATGTGAAATAAACTCATCCTAGTCAGGTAACTGTGCTTAATAACCAGGATTATGTAATAAGATGGATAATGTCTTCTATAATCCTGATTAACATGAGAGCGTATTAATGTGTATTTGACCTTTGGATCTGCTGCAGTTGTTAGATTCTTACAAGATAAAGCAAAGAAAGACATTATACATTAATTTTGTCCTTTAGAGGTATATATCAGCTTACATTTAGGGGTTTTTTAAAACAAAACCTTGCTGATATTGTTGAAGGGTTTTTGGTTACTGATGAAAGTGTTTATGACCTCAGCGGACAGTTTGGTCCCTTTATATCAAATGATTTTTTCCTTCCTCGCACATGGGGTAGACTTCATGATTCCCCTTTTCTGTAGTGCTGGAAAATATGATCCGGCACCTCTTATCTGGCACTGTTGATTGTTGCTTTATGATGTCATAAACAACCTGTTGCACCTTATTTCACATACATTCATTTAGCAAGATGTTCAGTCATACTGATGTGTAAACAAAAGGATTTTGAGGGTTTCAGTGTGCCAGAAAAATAACCGGCCAACGCCTTGGATGGGACTATGTCAATCCCACCCTCGACTGATATATCAAGAACTCAAAGTGATGCTAGATTCTATTATTCCAAAGTTATGGATTACATGTAAATTGGAAAACGACTTTCATTCATACCAGATGAATAGGAAACTTCATTTGAGATTCTTTTCATCAAATGATATAAACATCCGTATCTATCAAATTAATATATATTAATTATCAAACGCCTTCGCTGTCGTTTCAGCTGTAATGTCATTAAAGGCCAGGTAAGCGCGCTGGCTTCTCACCCGGGTTCGAATCCCAGATTCGGCGAAGGGCCTTATGTGGGAGGGTAGATGGTCCCCCACTAAGGCCTCTATAGGGGGATTTTCTCCGGGTACTCCAGTTTCCTCCTGCTCCGTGGACCCCCTAAAGCCAACATCTGAGCCGACGTGAGACATTGATATAAGTTATGTAACTTGTTTGTTAAACGTTGTAAAATAAATAAAGTTTAATTTTTTTAATGGCATTACCAATCTTAGGCTTTTTACCCAATGACCATGAGTCTTAAGTATCATTTTACATTGTCATGACAAAAAGCTACGAAATTGCAATATGTACATGAACATGTTATTGAAAATTTGGTGTATCATATGAAAATTTGACACATATGAAATTATGTTGGTGTTTTGACCCATTGTCCAAATCATCATCTACCTCAACTAATTAATTTTTCCATACTACTTTAATTGTGAAGTAAAGGCCTACATAGGGAAGTTTATATTTATAAAAAAAAAATACATTTTGGTCTCTTAATCTTTATTGAGGAGAGATATTAAATGATTTTTTAAACTTGATAAAGGCCAAATTTTGTAGAAACACTGAGTGTTAATTTTCATTAATCCATATTTTAGTTTGGATAAGTTGAAGGCATTTGTGTTTTGTGTCCCTTGAAAATGAAATGGCCGAAAAGATTAACTGAACGATGGAGTGACAGACAAAATAAAATGTCAGTGCATGTACAATTACATTTTCCAGGAATAAATTCAACTGATTTAGTTATTTGTATATATGAAAGTAAAAATTGTAATCTCTCTCAAAGCCCTGAAAACAATTAAACAGTCATAATTATCTTATTAACATGTCGATGAATCAATTCAATAACACATTTAAAAAATTGTATGAATATATATGACCTATAACATATTTCATGTAGATGTTATGAAAAAGAATGATACACATAAGAATCATAACAAAATAAAAGCTATCTTTTGAATACGTTTGAATAAGTTCATGTTTCAGGACCAAAGAAAATGTTAACACAATAATTTTGTCTTTTGGAATAAATGAGAATCCTACCTTCAAAATTAAGTTTTGGTTAAAAGTTTTCGAAAAGAGGATAAAATGATTAAAAGGTCACAAATTTGGGTATCAAAATGGAAATTTAAAGAAATGCCTCTGATAAATTTGAAAGCATTATAAGCTAATGCTGCGACGTTTGGTAATAGAATAAATTTCAATGTCAAAAATTTTGAGCTCATCAGAAAAAACAAAGACATGCAATTATTGATGGCCTACTAGTATTTTATAATACATGTACCTTTGAATTGCAAAAATTGACAAGAATTAAAATGTGCGTAATCATAATGTCAAAGCTGAAAAACAAACAAATAAAAATATAAACTACAATGGAAAGAAAGTGAAGACAACTCTGTTCGGTGAATATATCTCCTTTGCATTGTAGGATTCTTTCATGACATACATGAATATTAACATTGAAACATTGCCATGAGTATACAGTGACTTATTTACATATATATATTGAATGCAGTTTTTTTTCAAAATATAAAGACATCAAAAGTAAGTCCTTATACGATAATATGTGTATGAATGTTTGTACAATAAACCCTTTCATAGGGAGAAAAGATCTTCAAAAAGTCCCAGACTGATGATAATTTAAATGTCCCAAACTGAGAATCTCCTTCATGTTAGTAAATAATATACATGTTAAGATACATAAAATTAAAATTATATCATCTTTAAAATTCAAAAATCTTAAAACAGACGAAAAACGATTTTTTTTATTTGTACATGAAAAAAGTTATATAAAGTAATGTATTAACTAGGAGCTTGTTGATTCGAGTTTCCTTCTCTGATTCCTGAGAAGTACATATCCTTATTCTTACACGCAGTTTCTTTCTTGACGGAAGCCACTTGCATTCTCTGACCGATTTCTGTACGTTTACTTTTTTTCAGGTTCAGAACTAGCGTCTGTTTTGTTTGGTGATGGGCAATATCTATAGTATCTCCTGAGGGAGGGCTAGGTACATAAAAAGTGTCAGTCAGAAGATTGTGGGTCTTAAAAAGAAGCAAATAATTTATGTTGTACTAGAAACATATAAAGCTTTAGGGCGTCAGGCCGGTAGCCTTAGAACACTGCTTGTGTAAGCCTCACTAGGACTGATGGTCGGCCGACATATACAGATTTATGTTCTGTGTTTATATACATGAATGTTTTCGTCTCTGTATTGTTTACATGTCTGTGGTGTTGACAAAATAGACCAGCATTAATTGGTGAATTGTACAGTAAAAAGGAGCATACATAAAAAGCTCGTTTATTTATTGCTCCAAATTGATCATCCCAAACTTTTATTATCATATGATAAGAGTTTAGATCAAGATTTTCATTTGACTAAGTTCTAATTCTAGTTCATTTGAAATATATCAATAAGGTAAAACAAATGAGGGGATCTCCAACAACACCAGGTTGCAGCACCCACAGCAAAACCCTAAAACACGCAATGCAAAAATACAAAGCAGAAAAGCACAAAAAGAGAAGCAGAAGGGACAAAGAACGTCAACGCACTACACAGAAACATCAAACACAAAGGACTACACATAAACCAATGGGCAACCGGTACCGACTTATTCCATACCTCCTCAATTTATTCTCTGAAAGAGTTTCCCGTAGCAAAATGTTTTAAAGTATGTAAGAGTGCTACCAAGAAATACGTCCATTAAGCTTTTTCCTCACGATCTTGTTTCTCCTTTCCGTAATGGAAATCCGGTACAACTGGATGTCAGCCTGTGTGAGAAATATCTAAATACATATACTCATCTAAAGAACTTGGCTACGTGTGACTTTTGTTGTTATTTTCATCTTGAAGAGAATATTTTTGTTTACATTGTAAGACTAATAATGTTGAAATTAGTCACAATTATATATACTTTCAAACTAAACTTGCCTAAAGTAGATATTTTCCTTTTTGCGCTTTCTTCCTCTTAATTTGTAAATTGGTAGAGGAATAAAGAAATTTTATGTTTTGATGAGGAGTACGGGACTATGAATACAAGGGCTATTCGCATGAACATTTAAACTCAACATAATACTGAACTTTGCAGAATGCAGGATTGACAATTTTTCAAAGACATCACACCATGTCAAATTTCTAAATCATCAAACTCTTCTTAATTTACTAGCATTTCGGAGAAGTTTTTAAATGAATTCATCAAACAGAAAATAATTCACTTTTTACACCTACTGCTTTATGAAAGAAATCTGACTTACTTTATTAATTGATATAAATAATTATGACAATTGAAATTCTAATGAAAGGGTTCCATGGTAGCGACCTTAACAGTTATCTTACCATAACTACGCGTAGATTTCACAATCAATGAGTCATTATTGTTATATTTCTGACATTCTTCTAGGGGATGTTAATGTTTTATCTCCAGTGCAAGGTATGCTTCCTAAATGAAATGATACGAAATAGTATGATCATTTTCTGTAACAGAAATAGGGGTTTTCCTCAGGCTATGAATTTTTTCTTTATTTTTTTAAAGTCAGAAAGGGCCATGAGATTCTCTGATGTTTTAATATTTAATATTTATTTCTCATTGACTTTTAACAAGGAAAACGTTAAAATCACAAAAACACTATTTTACGACCTAAATATCAAAATTGTTAATACAGAGATTCATACAAGTATGTATGATAAAATAGATGATTTTGAATCCAATATAGTAAATTTACCCCGGCTTGACGGTCATACGATGTTTAACGTTTTCAAATTCATAACCATCATTTTAGAGCAGATAAATTTACAGCATGGACCAGACATGCAAGTTTCGGGTAATAAACCCTCGTCAGTGATCCTCAGTCTAAACAAGGAAAATTATGTCCTAAATATACCGAAAAAATTGGCTGGGATATGATCCTACAGGACCAAAGTTTTCGAAATTGGAGAAAACTTTGTAAACAGAAATGTTCAAATGCGCTTGAAGAATGACCAACTGAAATTGATCGAACTTGGCTACATGTGCCCTCGGGTCCTCCAGCAGTGACACTAACCAAGTGGTACAAATGTTTAAGGTCTTCACATTCTTTAGCATCATTGTATAGCAGATAGATTTACAGGCTTGAATATGATGCTACAGGAGCCTGGACCCAGATTTCCGAAATTTGAGAAAATTTTGTAAAAAGAAATTTTTAAATGCGTTTGAAGAAACGACCAACCGAAATTGACCGAACTTGGCATCATATGCACTCGGGGACTCTTGGTTCACCAGCAATGACACTCACCAAGTGTTACACATGCTTAACGTCTTCAAATTCATTAGCATCATTTTAGAGCAGATTAATATACAGCATGGACTAGACATGCATGTTTCGGCTAATAAACCCTCGTCAGTAATCCTCAATCTAAACAATGTAATTAATATAACCAAAATCTGTGAAAATTATGTCCTAAATTCTGTTATGGGTCAGAATACCCAAAAACGCCAGCAAAAATCAGACAAAGACAGAATATAAATTTACAAGTTTAATTATGTACAAAATATATATATTTCAAATGATTACAACTTACAATACAATGTCCGGATCAAAGTGTCCGTTACGGTCCACAAAGTCTATCGAATGTATGGTTTCCGGTAATCACAAGCTTCTAGAACAATGACTTATTACACACGATTAACAATAGAGTCAATTCTAGAAATCACAGTCATGTGATGATAATGATGTAACAAAGAACATACTGGAATATTCTCTAATGAAATTAACATGACATAGTAAAATGTAGAAAGAATTATTATGAAATCATTAAATAACATGACTAAGTACATGTGTACCTACACATAAAGTAAAACTAAAATAATACATGACCCACAACACCTCCCCCCTTAAAAAAAGTTTGAATGTCAATGAAAACTTAGGTGGTAAATTCTGCAAAAATCACTCATGAAACTCTCTATAGTGCATCTGCAATCACATTGTCTTTGCCCTTAATATGGTTAATAATGATATCATACTCTTGCAACAATAAACTCCACCTTGTTAGTCTTTGATTCTTGTTTGCCATTTTGTGCAAAAATGTGAGAGGGTTGTTGTCAGTATATACAAGAATGGGATGTAAAGTAATATTCAAATAAACATCTAAATGTTGTAAAGCTAACAATAATGCAAGACACTCTTTTTCAATAGTAGAGTAATTCTTTTGACATTTTGTCAATTTCTTTGAAAAATAACAAACAACTCTATCTACACCATCATCATTTTCTTAAAACAAAGCAGCCCCGATTCCTACGTTACTGGCATCAACAGTAAGCTTAAATTGCTTATCAAAATTTGGAGCTGACAGGACAGGACTATTCATAAGAACACATTTGATTTTCTTAAAAGATTCGTCACAGTCATTGGTCCATGCAAAATTCACTCTCTTTTGTAACAGATTGGTAAGTGGACCAACAACTGACGAGAAATTTGGACAAAATTTTCAATAAAATCCTGCCATTCCCAAAAATCTCATTATTTCTTTCTTATTGGTAGGAATCGGGAACTTTGAAATAGCTTCAACTTTGGCCATGATAGGAGTAACAAAACCTTGACCTACTTTGTGACCCAAATATTCTACAGTCGCATGACAAGATTCACTTTTCGCAAGGTTCACTGTGAGGTTTGCTTTCGCCAGTCTGTCGAAGAAGGTACGCATGATCTTGAGATGATCATCCCAGGTGTCGCTGTAGATGATGACGTCATCGATGTACGCCTCGCATCCTTCGAGATGATTTAGGAGCGAATGAATCATCCTCTGGAATGTGGCTGGTGCGTTTTTCATACCAAAGGGCATTCCTTTATATTGGTATAGCCCATCTGGAGTCGCAAATGCCGATATTTCTCTGGCTCTCTCGGTAAGCGGTACCTGCCAATAGCCTTTAACCAAGTCAAATTTACTGACAAATTTTGCATTGCCAATTTTATCGATACAGTCATCGATTCGTGGGATCGGATAAGAGTCAGTTTTGGTGACTGAATTCACTTTTCTAAAGTTCGTACACAATCGGTAAGTTCCGTCTGGCTTCGGAACAAGAATACATGGGGAACTCCAATCACTATTGCTGGGTTCAATAATGTCATTTTCAAGCATGTATTGAATTTCTTTCCGCATGTATTGAAGTTTTATCGGGTTTAACCGATAGGGATGCTGTTTGATAGGTGACGCATCACCCACAATACCGTCATGATGAGATGCATTCGTCTTTTTTGGAACGTCCGGAAAGATGGTCGTATATTCCCGCATTAATTGGTGCACTTCCTCTTTTTGATGCACGGTCAGATGTCCGAGTTTCACTTCCGGACTTGTCAGAATTTCAGAATTCTTTAAACGGAAACTTTGAGCGAAGTCTTTTTCATTACATTCCGGTTCAACACAATTTTCTAATGTATTTCCATTGACCAAAGCGGAAACTGGTTTTACAAAATTTCGATCACCTCTATCAAAATACTCTTTCAACATGTTAACATGACACACTCTTTTTTCTTTTCGCCGACCTGGTGTCTTAACCACATAGTTAACATCACTATTTTTACTCTCAATCTCATAAGGACCGAAATATCTAGCTTGCAAAGGATGACCAGGGATAGGCAAAAATACAAGAACTTTATCGCCTGGTTTAAAAACTCTGTTTCTAGCATCTTTGTCATACCATATTTTCATTTTCATTTGAGATGTTTTGAGATTTTCTTGAGCTAATTTGCAAGCATTATATAATTTCTCTTTGAAATTAGACACGTAGTCTAAGAGATTCAAATCGCTAGTCTCAGTCAACCATTTTTTTTTTTCAATAACTTCAATGGCCCTCTGACCGTATGCCCAAAAACTAGCTCAAAGGGACTGAACCCCAGGGACTCCTGAACCGCTTCTCGTGCCGCAAACAACACGAGGTGAACCCCTTCATCCCAGTCTTTTCCATACTGGTGACAATATGTTTTCATCATAGTTTTAAGGGTTTGATGAAAGCGTTCAAGTGCCCCCTGGGACTCAGGATGGTACGCAGAAGATTTATATTGCCTGATACCTAGCTCATGCATAACCTGCTGAAACAACCCTTACATAAAATTCGAACCCTGATCTGACTGAATAGCCCTGGGAGTGCCTACGAAACTGAAAAACTTTGTAAGGGCCTTAACTATGGTCTTTGCCTTAATATTCCTAAGAGGTATGGCTTCAGGAAACCTAGTCGAAGTACACATAGTTGTCAGTAAGTACTGATTACCTGACCTAGTCCTAGGCAAAGGACCTACACAATCAACTAACCCCCTACTAAAAGGTTCCTCAAAGGCTGAAATGGGTTGGAGGGGAGCAGGTAGTATAACTTGATTGGGTTTACCTACCATCTGACAACTATGACAAGACTTACAAAACTCAGACACATCTTTACTCAACTTAGGCCAGTAAAAGTGACTTAAAATCCTATTATAAGTCTTATTGACACCTAAATGACCTGCCATGGGTGTGTCGTGAGCTAAACTCATGATGTCCCCGCGATACGCTACTGAAACCACTATCTGGTGAACGACCCGCCACACTTCATTAGGGGGTGCATCGGGTGGTCTCAATTTCCGCATAAGGATGCCATCTTGGATGTAGAAGCACTCTCCGACTTTGTCCGCTTCTTCTCGGGGAAGGGCCCTCTTGCTTAGTCGGATAATCTCCGGATCTTTAGTTTGCTCGGAGAGGAGCTGCTCATGGCTTAAGGCATCTGTATCTCTGTCTAATGGCGGATGGGAATCATCACCAGGTACTGTCGGAGACTTGTCAACATGAAGTGGTACTGACGTCTCAGGTACGCTGTCACCAATGGTAGACATGAATGTGTCAGAAAGGTCTATATCTTCAGAGGGATGGTCCTCGTTAAGTGCAGAAGTACTCTCAGCCTCTTTCAGTTTGTTCCTGGCCATCGCCCTGGTAACAGCGCAGCCTGGATACAAGTCGTCGTCTTCATCATCGGACACGACATCGGACGTGATTTTCTCACAAGCAATCGGATCGGCTACAACTTTGCCGCCAGCTAAATCGTTGCCAAGCAACAAGGAAACGCCTTGAACGGGAAGAGTAGGTCGAACACCTACGATAACAGGTCCAGTAATTAAGTCTGACTTCAAATAAATTTTATGAAGGGGAACATCAATGACGCCTAGCTCCACACCCTGTAATAAAACTGACCTACCAGTAAAAGTGTGCTCAGACAAAGGCAATGAACCCTCTAACAATAAAGTCTGGGCAGCACCAGTATCTCTCAAAATCTGAACAGGCAACGCTTCGCTAGAATCACTGAGTTAAACAAATCCCTGTGACAAAAAGGGCTTATAATGATCCTCCACAAAATCATCAGAACTGGACTTAGAACCCTGAATCTTAGGAGTGTCAGAACAAATCGAATCTAAGGCTTTCCTATCATTTCTAACAGACGCACAGGCCTGTGACTTAAGTTCTTTTTTCTTCTTAAGCTTCAAACATTCACCAATAACATGACCTTTTTTCTTACAATAATTGCATGTAGGAAGCGACCCCACCCCTGGAGATGCCTCAGAACGCTCGGACCTAGGACCGGACGTAGAACCACCCTGAGATGGTGACTGGGAACTAATGGACGACTGAGACTCTTGTACATTTTTCTTTGGAACATTTGACGTTTTTGCGCTATCGCCAGATTGAGTTTTTGACACAAAATTTTTCTTATGAGTGAGAGCATACGTATCAGACAAAACAGCGGCTTCTTCAAGAGTTTTAACATTTTTGTCTTCCAAATGAGTTCTTAAATCTTGATGTACACACTCTTTGAACTCTTCTATCAGAATGATCTGACGCAAATTGTCAAATGAATTGGGAATTTTCTTAGATCGAAACCACTGATCAAATAAATCTTCTTTTTCTCGAGCAAATTCAACATATGTTTGATTTTCAAATTTTTTGTCCTTTCTAAACTTTTGTCTGTACGCCTCAGGTACTAACTGATATGCTCTCAAAATCGTGTCCTTGACCTTGTCATAGTCTGAACTCTCAGCAATACTGAGTGCCGAGTACACTTCAGCCGCTTTGCCAATAAGTACGCTTTGTAATAAAGTTGGCCAAAAATCGCGTGGCAACTTCAGATTGGCCGCGATTTTCTCAAAATGTGGAAAATATTTGTCCACGGACTTTTCTTGAAATTTTGGTACTAATCGGATGTTTTTGGCGGCGTCGAATTCAGACTTGACAAGCGAAGGAACTGGATTTTCCTTAGCGCTTCTTTCTAACTTTAACTTTTCTTACTCAAACTGGAGTTCATTCTCGTGCATACGTTCCTGTTTCTCTCTTTCTTCCTTTTCTCTTTCAAATTGTCTTTCTTTTTCTTCTTTTTCAAATTGTCTTTCTTTTTCTTCTCTTTCAAATTGTAATTGTATTTTCATTTTCTCTAATTCAAACTCATATTTTGACATTTTGGTTTCGCTTGAAACAGGTTCAACAGGAAAATCGTATGACGAAAAGATCTCCTCAATTAAAAGCTCTTTAGCCACAATATTTCTAATTTCTTGTTTTCTCATAGAAGATTTTACATCTAATTTCAAGTGAAGACCTATACCAATCAAATCATCTTTTTTCAGTGATTCGAACTCATCTACAGTCGGCGATTTCAAAAATTCAGTGACCGAAAATACCATGATTGATTTCTGCTGGCAAATGTTTTATTAAAAAAAAATTTCCTTTTTTCAAAAAACGAACTTTACGTAAAAATGCAAATATGCAGAGATTACTATCCCGGACGAGCCCCCAATTCTGTTATGGGTCAGAATAACCCAAAACGCCAGCAAAAATCAGACAAAGACAGAATATAAATTTACAAGTTTAGTTATGTACAAAATATATATATTTAAAATGATTACAACTTACAATACAATGTCCGGATCAAAGTGTCCGTTACGGTCCACAAAGTCTATCGAATGTATGGTTTCCGGTAATCACAAACGTTCTCGAAAGATCGGTGTCCAAACGTTGTCAAATGGATTAAAGTCTCAACAAATAAAGTGCCCCAGTATATCAGAATAGATGAATGAATCGTGTCTACGAATGTGTACGAATGCCCCCTCAACACAGTTCCTCGGAGGTATTTATACTTAATACCATTGAATTTACCAGAAGCTTCTAGAACAATGACTCATTACACACGATTAACAATAGAGTCAATTCTAGAAATCACAGTCATGTGATGATAATGATGTAACAAAGAACATACTGGAATATTCTCTAATGAAATAAACATGACATAGTAAAATCTAGAAAGAATCATTATGAAATCATTAAATAACATGACTAAGTACATGTGTACCTACACATAAAGTAAAACTAAAATAATACATGACCCACAACAATATACCGAAAGACATAACAAAATGGCTGGGATATGATGCTACAGGACCCAGGTTTTCGAAATTTGAGAAAATTTTAAAAACAGAAATTTTCAAATGCGTTTGAATAAACGACCAACCGTAATTGACCGAACTTGACTTCATGTGCATTCGGGAACTCTTGGTCCAACAACAATGAGACTCACCAAGTGGTGCAAATGTTTAATGTATTCAAATTCATTAGCATTATTTTAGAGCAGATGAATATACAGCATGGACCAGACATGCGCGTTTCGGGTAATACACCTTCGTCAGTGATCCTCAATTTAAACAATGTAATATGACCAAAATATGTGAAAATTATGTCCTAAAGACATAACAAAATGGCTGGGATATGATGTTACAGGACCCAGGTTTTAGAAATTTGGGAGAATTTTGTAAACAGAAATTTTCAAATGCGTTTGAAGAATCGACCAACTGACCAATTGGTCAAACTTGGCTACATGTGCCCTTGGGGACTCTTGGTCCACCAGCAGTGACACTCACCAAGTGGTACAAATGTTTAACGTTTTTTAATTCTTTAGCATCATTTTAGAGCAGATAAATTTACAGCATGGACCAGACATGCACGTTTTGGGTTATAAACCCTCGTCAGTGATCCTCAAGCTAAACAATGTTATATGACCAAAATCTGTGAAAATTATGTCCTAAATATACCGAAAGACATAGCGAAAGGGCTTGAATATAATGATACAGGACCCAGGTTTTCGAAATGTGAGAAAATTTTGTAAACAGAAATCTTTAAATGCGTTTGAAGAAACGACAAACCGAAATTGACCGAACTTGGCTTCATGGGCACTCGGGGACTCTGGGTCCTCCGGCAGTGACACACACCAAGTGGTACAAATGTTTAACGTTTTCAAATTCATTAGCATCATTTCATAGCAGATTAATTTACAGCATTAACCAGACATGCATGTTTCGGGTATTAAACCCTCGTCAGTAATCCTCAATCTAAACAATGAAATATAACCAAAATATGTGCAAATTATGTTCTAAACAAATCGAAAGACATAGCAAAATGGCTGGGATATGATGCTACAGGACCCAGGTTTTCGAAATTTGAGAATATTTTATAAACAGAAATTTTCAAATGCGTCTGAAGAAATGACCAACCGAATTTGATCGAACCTGGCCACAATTGCCCTCGGGAACTCTTGGTCCACCAGCAATGACACTCACCAAGCGGTAAAAATGTTTAACGTCTTCAAATTCATTAGCATCATTTAAGAGCAGATAACTTTACAGAATGGACCAGACATGCATGTTTCGGGTAATGAACCCTCGTGAGTGATCCTCAATCTAAACAATGTTATATGTCCGGAATATGTGAAAATTATATCCTACGTATAACGAAAGACAAAGCTAAATGGTTGGAATATTATGTTATAGGACCAAGGTTTTCGAAATGTGAGAATATTTTGTAAACAGAAATTTTCAAATGAAACGAACAACCGAAATTGATCAAACTTGGCTTCATGTGCTCTTGGGAACTCTTGGTCCTCCAGCGCTGAAACTCACTAAATGGTACAAATGTTTAACGTCTTCAAATTCATTAGCATAATTTTAGAGCAGATAAATTTACAGCATGGACCAGACATGCACTTTTCGGGTAATAAACCCTCGTCAGTGACCCTCAATCTAAACAATGTGAAAATGATGTCCTAAATATACCGAAAGACAAAGCAAAATAGCTGGAATATGATGGTACAGGACCAAGGTTTTCGAAATTTAAGAAAACTTTGTAAACAGAAATTTTCAAATGCGCTTGAAAAAATGTCCAGGTGAAATTGACCAAACTTGGCTACATTAATTATGTACCCTCGGTGACTCTTGGTCCACTAGCAGTAATAATTACCAAGTGGTACAAATGTTTAACGTCTTCAAATACATTATCATCATTTTAGAGCAGATAAATTTACAGCATGGACCAGACATGCACGTTTCGGGTAATAAACCCTCGTCAGTGACCCTCAATCTAAACAATGTTCTTATACAAAAATCTGTGAAAATGATGTCCTAAATATACCGAAAGACAAAGCAAAATAGCTGGAAAATAATCCTACAGGACCAAGGTTTTCGAAATTTAGAAAATTTTGTAAACAGAATTTTTTAAATGCGTCTGAAGAAATGATATCTGAATTTCACAGCTCTTCCGATATGTTAAAGCAATTACTGATGTATTGAATTTTCACAGGAAAAAAATACATATTACGAAGACACGTTTAGGTCCAGGTTTTCGCTTTCAGAAGTTAGTAAAGACTGGAAAGTTTAGAAAGAAAATGTTGTCAACTTCTTCGGAATGTTCTTCATTCTGGGGTTCGCAACCGTTCCGATGGGGATTCTCACGATTTTGCTTTGCCTTCTTGACTTTGAGACTGAATAAACGTTTAACATAGGTAATTCTTTTATGTTTATTTGAAATTCGGACCCAAACAAGCAACATAGTAAACTACTCTTGATATTTCACAATCTGCATTTCATGGTGACATTGCATGAACTAACACAAGGGGAATCGAATGAAGGCAGAAATACAATCGAAATTGTGTTAGAATTATCAAACGCCTTTTATACCGTGGATATTATCCTTCTGTCACCAGAAGGACACTGGCTTGATACTGAACCAATCTGTAGCCTTGTACCAGCTCATTCTTAAGAAAAGCACTCTGACCGACTGTGACGACAATTTTCCATTACGGGCCCTGTCCAAACCTCTTTAGAGAAGACAGCGTCCCAACCACCTGTCCTCCTCTGGTGATCACATGCATGAGCTCGCTATAGAAAGCAGAGCACGGAATGTATTTCGTACGCCTCCTGTTTTTATACCCATTTACATATTCATCTGTGTGTTTCTTGTGCCCCTGCAAGTTTATCTTATAGGAAGAGGTTATTTTACACCACAATTGTGCGTTCCGCGAGACCTCTGGGTAATCCGAAAAGTGGGAGGATTGTCCGCAAGAAAATGAGAAATCAAGGAAAACAACACCGTCTGCTACTAACGAGACAGATGGCCGTCGTAAGTCGGCACCGATTGCCCATTGGGTCCGTTTGGTTATGTGTAGTTATTTTATATTTGATGTTTCCATGTGATTTCGCGTTCTTAGTGTTTGGTGTTTTTTGTTTCATGTTTCCATTATGTGAGTTGGTGGTCCTTGTCCCTTTGGTATCTCTTTCTGTGGGTATATCTTCTATGTTTTGGGGTTTTGTTGTGGGTGATACAACCGAATGTTGTCTGTGATCCACTCCTCACTTTGGTAGACATGGTCAAGTTGATTGGATCGTAACAAAGTGTGCCAGGTACCATCAAAACTTATCAGGTCGTGAGGAAACGTGCAAACTTCAGTAGCAAGCTGGTTGGTTGAAACATGGTGAGTTGTCAGCTATCCGGCGTTCAGAAGCCGGGTTCGTCATGGATACCTAGATATCCCGTGCGAAAACGTAACTTGACATTGGAGAACTTAAATTACAATATGAAAACGACAAAAATTACGGCGTGCGAAAACGTAACTAGACTTTGATACCCCGTGCGAAAACGTAACTAGAATTTAGATAACTTTTATTCCAATATCAAAAGGACAAAATTACGGCGTGCTACGTTAAGGCATCCGTCATGTTGATAGTGTTAACCTAGGGTTAGACACGACTCTAGCAAATTTAGATATATGTATTAACTCATTATATTGTTCTTTCCCATGATAATAGAATGTAGCAGCTCATTGAAAGAAAAATGAACTTTTAACCTTCTTAAATAAAATTTCAAACACATTTTTATGGACCAGACACACGGGTGGTACATTATCATCAGTAATAATTAATCCAAAATGATTTTAAGACTTCAACGTTTATTTTTTTTTTAAATTTAATTTTTGATGATGAAATAGTTTGACTATTGTCCATCTCTTATCATGCTCATACACCCCAAAACTATTTTGAACTAAGATATAATCGAATGAAATATACAAAATAAGCAAGACTATATGCTATGTTTATTTCTCCGATGAGTTTTCCGCAATAAGCATGGTACTAAGCTAATTACATTGTACGAAGCTATTGAATTTTTTTTTTATTTTTGAATAAATAAATCTTAAACTAAAGTTATATTTTTTTTTGGAAACGAATCGCCTTGCAGAAGAAATACGGCATTTGGTTCAGTGCTAAGATCGACCCTTTATCTTCAGGTGAATTGTATCTCTGGTCCAAAATCGGTGAAAATTATGCATGGATACTCCATATTTTCTTTTCTTATTATTGCACTTTTGGTAAAGCTAATTAATACAAAAGAAAGGAGGGGATCTCCAACAACACTAGGTTGCAGCACCCACAGCAAAATCCCAAAACAAAATCCCTACAAGTTTCAAATATTCAGATTGCACCATTTGCATATATTTTTTTGAAAACAAGATAAATGCGATAACATCATTCAATTCTATGTCTTTATTTTTTCAGATTTCTTCACATTTTTTTTCCCAATTTTGTCTGAAGTGGTTGTTAGTAAACATAATTAACAAACAACAATAACAACTGGCCTGAAGATACTGTGTAAACTGCATGTAATCAGTAACTGTAGTTGACAGGCGCTGTATAGACGGCATATATATATATATGTTACAGGGAATAAGTGTAATCAGGGATTTCACGTAATTCCTGAATTTTAGGGATTTCGTGTAATCCCTGTTTCGATTAAGTATTACATGTAATTCCTGATACTGCCCAGGTATTGTTATGGGTCAGAATACCCCAAAACGCCAGACAAATACAGAATATAAATTTACAAGTTTAATTATGTACAAAATATATATATTTAAAATGATTACAACTTACAATACAATGTCCGGATCAAAGTGTCCGTTACGGTCCACAAAGTCGATCGAATGTATGGTTTCCGGTAATCACAAACGTTCTCGAAAGATCGGTGTCCAAACGTTGTTAAATGGATTAAAGTCTCAATAAATAAAGTGTAACAGTATATCAGAATAGATGAATGAATCGTGTCTACGAATGTGTACGAATGTCCCCTCAACACAGTTCCTCAGAGGTATATGTATTTAATACAAATAAATTTACCAGAAGCTTCTAGAACAATGACTCATTACAAATGATTAACAATAGAGTAAATTCTAGAAATCACAGTCATGTGATGATAATGATGTAACAAAGAACATACTGGAATATTCTCTAATGAAATAAACATGACATAGTAAAAGCTAGAAAGAATTATTATGAAATCATTAAATAACATGACTAAGTACATGTGTACCTACACATAAAGTAAAACTAAAATAATACATGACCCACAACACCTCCCCCCTTAAAAAAAGTTTGAATGTCAATGAAAACTTAGGTGGTAAATTCTGCAAAAATCACTCATGCAACTCTCGATAGTGCATCTGCAATCACATTGTCTTTGCCCTTGATATGGTTAATAATGATATCATACTCTTGCAACAATAAACTCCACCTTGTTAGCCTTTGATTCTTGTTTGACATTTTGTGCAAAAATGTGAGAGGGTTGTGGTCAGTATATACAAGAATGGGATGTAAAGTAACATTCAAATAAACATCAAAATGTTGTAAAGCTAACAATAATGCAAGACACTCTTTTTCAATAGTAGAGCAATACTTTTGACATTTTGTCAATTTCGTTGAAAAATAACAAACAACTCTATCTACACCATCATCATTTTCTTGAAACAAAGCAGCCCCGATTCCTACGTCACTGGCATCAACAGTAAGCTTAAATTGCTTATCAAAATTTGGAGCTGACAGGACAGGACTACTCATAAGAACACATTTGATTTTCTTAAAAGATTCGTCAAAGTCATTGGTCCATGCAAAATTCACTCTCTTTTGTAACAGATTGGTAAGTGGACCAACAACTGACGAGAATTTTGGACAACATTTTCTGTAAAATCCTGCCATTCCCAAGAATCTCATTATCTCTTTCTTATTGGTAGGAATCGGGAACTTTGAAATAGCTTCCACCTTGGCCATGATAGGAGTAACAAAACTTTGACCTACTTTGTGACCCAAATATTCTACAGTCGCATGACAAAATTCACTTTTCGCAAGGTTCACTGTGAGGTTTGCTTTCGCCAGTATGTCGAAGAAGGTACGCATGATTCGGAGATGATCATCCCAGGTGTCGCTGTAGATGATGACGTCATCGATGTACGCCTCGCATCCTTCGAGATGATTTAGGAGCGAATGAATCATCCTCTGGAATGTGGCTGGTGCGTTTTTCATACCAAAGGGCTTTCCTTTATATTGGTATAGCCCATCTGGAGTCGCAAATGCCGATATTTCTCTGGCTCTCTCGGTAAGCGGGACCTGCCAATAGCCTTTAAGCAAGTCAAATTTACTGACAAATTTTGCACTGCCAATTTTATCTATACAGTCATCGATTCGTGGGATCGGATAAGAGTCAGTTTTGGTGACTGAATTGACTTTTCTAAAGTCCGTACACAATCGGTAAGGTCCGTCTGGCTTCGGAACAAGAATACATGGGGAACTCCAATCACTATTGCTGGGTTCAATGATGTCATTTTGAAGCGTGTATTGAATTTCTTTCTGCATGTATTGAAGCTTTATCGGGTTTAACCGATAGGGATGCTGTTTGATAGGTGACGCATCACCCACAATGAGGTCATGATGAGATGCATTCGTCTTTTTTGGAACGTCCGGAAAGATGGTCGTATATTCCCGCATTAATTGGTGCACTTCCTCTTTTTGATGCACGGTCAAATGTCCGAGTTTCACTTCCGGACTTGTCAGAATTTCGGAATTCTTCAAAAGGACACTTTGAGCGAAGTCTTTTTCGACAGTCTCTTCATTACATTCCGGTTCAACACAATTTTCATTGGCCAAAGTGGAAACTGGTTTTACAAAATTTCGGTCACTTCTATCAAAATACTCTTTCAACATGTTAACATGACACACTCTTTTTTCTTTGCGCCGACCTGGTGTCTTAACCACATAGTTAACATCACTAATTTTACTCTCAATCTCATAAGGACCGAAATATCTAGCTTGCAAAGGATGACCAGGGATAGGCAAAAAGACAAGAACTTTATCGCCTGGTTTAAAAACTCTGTTTCTAGCATCTTTGTCATACCATATTTTCATTTTCATTTGTGATGTTTTGAGATTTTCTTGAGCTAATTTGCAAGCACTTTATAATTTCTCTTTGAAATTAGACACTTAGTCTAAGAGATTCAAATCGCTAGTCTCAGTCAGCCATTTTTCCTTCAATAACTTCAATGGCCCCCTGACCGTATGCCCAAAAACTAGCTCAAAGGGACTGAACCCCAGGGACTCCTGAACCGCTTCTCGTGCCGCAAACAACATGAGATGAACCCCTTCATCCCAGTCTTTTCCATATTGGTGACAATATGTTTTCATCATAGTTTTAAGGGTTTGATGAAAGCGTTCAAGTGCCCCCTGGGACTCAGGATGGTACGCAGAAGACTTATACTGCCTAATACCTAGCTCATGCATAACCTGCTGAAACAACCCTGACATAAAATTCGAACCCTGATCTGACTGAATAGCCTTGGGAGCACCTACGAAACTGAAAAACTTTGTAAGGGCCTTAGGCACGGTCCATTTGATATTCAGGGGGGGGGGGGCTTGGGTTTTTTGTCGGAGCAAGATTATTTTTTCGCCCCGGACCGGGGCAAACATTTTTTTTTTGTCTTGCAAAGTTGGAGCAAGGAAATTTTTTTAACAAAGTGATGTGCATATTTAAAGAATGTTTGTGTTTTATCAATAGAAATTACCTATATTTTTACTCAAAACTTTAAATATTAATATATTAGTTTATTTTTATGCTAGTATTCAATTCACTTTTAAACAGAGAGATAAAAGACTTTAATACAATTCTCATTGTTATACCCTTGTCAGTATCTCTATATAAAATCCCCATAGGAAAAATGCCTATAAATTCGAATATTTGACCAAGCGGTCAATATTTACATCAATATTGGCCCTGGAGCAATATTTCAAAAAATGTTGACCGATAAACGGTACATCGTTTGTGACGTCACGTCATTGATGACGCTATAAGCTCTACCTGTTTTTACGCGCTCTTTCTCTTATAGAAGAAAATGAACGTAAACATGCTGGGCTTATCGGTTTGTTGCTGCAGAATTGATGTAAGGTATAACAAAACAATTATTGACCGGGAATTCGGGCAATATATGATTTGTTGGACCTTCAGACAAAATAAAGCCCTCGGCCTTCGGCCTCGGGCAATATTTTATCTTCAGGTCCAACAAATCATATGTTGCCCTCATTCCCAGTCAATAATTGTATAATATTTCATAAGAGGGTCTGAGGGGAAGGTCTCATAGACAAATTGTTAAATGTTACTAATATTTGTAAATTGGTGAATAACTGAAGTTCTTCTTCCAAGCTTACAAGAACATAAAATTAGACTATATGGGATACATGCAACATGTATTAATAGCAATACATAAATATTGATGATATGTTTAAGCTTTTATTGAAGCCCTTTTTCATTCACACACATGTGTAACTCTTGACATCTTCAAATATATGAATATTGCCATAAGTAATAATGTTTTGATATAATACTATGGCGAGCAAAGCGAGCCAAAAATTTGTGATACAATTTGAAAACTGCGGCGAGCGAAGCGAGTCGGAAAATTTTCATGAATTTTAGCGAAATTTTATGGTAGTTCTTAAAATTCAGATTATTTGTAAGAGCAAGATTATTTTTTTCTGTCACACCATAAGCAAATTAATTTTTTTCATCAAAATTGAGAGCAAATTTTTTTTTTCGAAACCCCCCCCCCCCCCCCCAATATCAAATGGACCGTGCCTTAACTACGGTCTTTGCCTTAATATTCCTAAGAGGTATGGCTTCAGGAAGCCTAGTCGAAGTACATATAATTGTCAGTAAGTACTGATTCCCTGACCTAGTCCTAGGCAAAGGACCTACACAATCAACTAACACCCTACTATAGGGTTCCTCAAAGGCTGGAATGGGTTGGAGGGGAGCAGGTGGTATAACTTGATTGGGTTTACCTACCATCTGACAACTATGACAAGACTTACAAAACTCAGACACATCTTTTCTCAACTTAGGCCAGTAAAAGTGACTTAAAATCCTATTATAAGTCTTATTGACACCTAAATGACCTGCCATTGGTATGTCGTGAGCTAAACTCATGAGGTCCCCGCGATACGCTACTGGAACCACTATCTGGTGAACGACCCGCCACACTTCATTAGGGGGTGCATCGGGTGGTCTCCATTTCCGCATGAGGATGCCATCTTGTATGTAGAAGCACTCTCGGACTTTGTCCGCTTCTTCTCGGGGAAGGGCCCTCTTACTTAGTCGGATGATCTCCGGATCTTTAGTTTGCTCGGAGAGGAGCTGCTCACGGCTTAAGGCATCTGTATCTCTGTCAAATGGCGGATGGGAATCATCACTAGGTACTGTCGGAGACTTGTCAACATGAAGTGGTACTGACGTCTCAGGTACGCTGTCATCAATGGTAGAAATGAATGTGTACAAAAGGACTATATTTTTGGAGAGATGGTCCTCGTTAAGTGCAGAAGTACTCTCAGCCTCTTTTTGTCTGTTCCTGGCCATTCCCCTGGTAACTGCGCAGGCTGGGTACAAGTCGTCGTCTTCATCATCGGACACGACATCGGATGTGATTTTCTCTCAAACAATCGGATCAGCTACAACTTTGCCGCCAGCTTAATCGTTGCCAAGCAACAAGGAAACGTCTTGAACGGGAAGAGTAGGTCGAACACCTACGATAACAGGTCCAGTAATTAAGTCTGACTTCAAATATATTTTATGAAGGGGAACATCAATGACGCCTAGCTCCACACCCTGTAATAAAACTGACCTACCAGTAAAAGTGTGCTCAGACAAAGGCAATGAACCCTCTAACAATAAAGTCTGGGCAGCACCAGTATCTCTCAAAATCTGAACAGGCAACGCTTCGCTAGAATCACTGAGTGAAACAAATCCCTGTGACAAAAAGGGCTTATAATGATCCTCCAAAAATCATCAGAACTGGACTTAGAACCCTGAATCTCAGGAGTGTCAGAACAAATCGAATCTAAGGCTTTCCTATCATTTCTAACAGACGCACAGGCCTGTGACTTTTTTCTTCTTAAGCTTCAAACACTCACCAATAACATGACCTTTTTTCTTACAATAATTGCATGTAGGAAGCGACCCCACCCCTGGGGATGCTTCAGAACACTCGGACCTAGGACCGGACGTAGAACCACCTTGAGATGGTGACTGGGAACTAATGGACGACTGAGACTCTTGTAAATTTTTCTTTGGAAAATCTAAAGTTTTTGCGCTATCGCTAGATTGAGTCTTTGACACAAAATTTTTCTTATGAGTGAGAGCATACGTATCAGACAAAACAGCAGCTTCTTCAACAGTTTTAGCATTTTTGTCTTCCAAATGAGTTCTTAAATCTTGATGTACACACTCTTTGAACTCTTCTATCAGAATTATTTGACGCAAACTGTCAAATGAATTGGGAATTTTCTTAGATCGAAACCACTGATCAAATAAATCTTCTTTTTCTCGAGCAAATTCAACATATGTTTGATTTTCAAATTTTTTGTACTCTCTAAACTTTTGTCTGTACGCTTCAGGTACTAACTGATATGCTCTCAAAATCGTGTCCTTGACCTTGTCATAGTCTGAACTCTCAGCAATACTGAGCGCCGAGTACACTTCAGCCGCTTTGCCAATAAGTACGCTTTGTAACAAAGTTGGCCAAAAATCACGTGGCCACTTCAGATTGGCCGGGATTTTCTTAAAATGTGAAAAATATTTGTCCACGGACTTTTCTTGAAATTTTGGTACTAATCGGATGTTTTTGGCGGCGTCGAATTCAGACTTGACAAGCGAAGGAACAGGATTTTCCTTAGCGCTTTTCTCTAACTTTAACTTTTCTAACTCAAACTGGAGTTCTTTCTCGTGCATACGTACTTGTTTCTCTCTTTCTTCCTTTTCTCTTTCTAATTGTTTTTCTTTTTCTTCTTTTTCATACTGTCTTTCTTTTTCTTCTTTTTCAAATTGTCTTTCTTTTTCTTCTCTTTCAATTTGAAATTGTCTTTCTTTTTCTTCTTTTTAAAATTGTAATTGTGTTTTCATTTTCTCTAATTCAAACTCATATTTTGACATTTTGGTTTCGCTTGAAACAGGTTCAACAGGAAAATCGTATGACGAAAAGATTTCCTCAGCTAAAAGCTCTTTAGCCACAATATTTCTAATTTATTGTTTTCTCATAGAAGATTTTACATCTAACTTCAAGTGAAGACCTAAACCAATCAAATCATCTTTTTTTAATGATTCGAACTCATCTACAGTAGGCGATTTCAAAAATTCAGTGACCGAAAATACCATGATTGATTTCTGCCGGCAAAAGTTTTACTAAACAATTTTCCTTTTTTTTCAAAAAACGATCTTTACGTAAAAATGCAAATATGCAGAGATTACTATCCCGGACGAGCCCCCAATTCTGTTATGGGTCAGAATACCCCAAAACGCCAGCAAAAATCAGACAAAGACAGAATATAAATTTACAAGTTAAATTATGTACAAAATATATATATTTAAAATGATTACAACTTACAATACAATGTCCGGATCAAAGTGTCCGTTACGGTCCACAAAGTCTATCGAATGTATGGTTTCCGGTAATCACAAACGTTCTCGAAAGATCGGTGTCCAAACGTTGTTAAATGGATTAAAGTCTGAACAAATAAAGTGTAACAGTATATCAGAATAGATGAATGAATCGTGTCTACGAATGTGTACGAATGTCCCCTCAACACAGTTCCTTAGAGTCATATATACTTAATACAAATAAATTTACCAGAAGCTTCTAGAACAATGACTCATTACAAATGATTAACAATAGAGTAAATTCTAGAAATCACAGTCATGTGATGATAATGATGTAACAAAGAACATACTGGAATATTCTCTAATGAAATAAACATGACATAGTAAAATCTAGAAAGAATTATTATGAAATCATTAAATAACATGACTAAGTACATGTGTACCTACACATAAAGTAAAACTAAAATAATACATGACCCACAACAGTATTTCATGTAATTCCTGATTTTTTCTTGAATTTTTACACTTATTTCCTGACCTCAATTCCTCCTTATTTTGATTGTTTAAAATCTATTATTTTTGGCTCTGTTGATACTGAATATCTTTTCTGTCAAGTACCCAGAAACATTTATCATAGATAAGTGAAAATATTCAAACTAGAATAGGTTAATTTTTATCAAAATATTCCTCAATTTTTTAAATTAATTTATCATGATTATCATTAACTATACACATGTATATGCAAATTGGACATAAAATAAACGCATGTCATGATGAACTTATCGAACAAAATTGATGGTCAAAGTACTGTAAAACTCATATCGAAATTTTCAATCGACAACATTAGTAATATAACCCTCATTAATGTATCTTGATTTGGGCGTAACAATTAACTAGAGCGTATCTTGACAATTTAACATATCAGTGGAATCTATCTGTGCAACCAAATTGTTACGTTCATCTAACTATTCGAAACACGTGTCTGGTGCATGAAAATTAGTTTGAAATTTTCTTCAAGAAGGTATAGAGTTGGAACACTTCCGTATTATAGATAACGGACAAAGATGAAATGATAAAAATGTTCTGATTTCAACAATTTATTTATTATCTGATATCTAAATAGGTTTAAGATATATTCAAAATGAGGTTTTGGCCAGGCAACGGATGTCCCCGCCCGACAGCAAGCGTAATAAAAAACCAGTATGAAGGACCATAAAATAAATCTATGTAAATTATTCCTAGTTCCAGAAAAAGAATTTTGGACATCGGATCCCCCTTCCTTCGTGTATATCTTAATACTAAGATTTTTAATTGTATTACGTTTCATGGAAATTGAATAGATGCAAAGAAAAGATTTTTGGACGAACCGATCACCATGGTACTTTGGTACAATACATAGTCCAATCAAGATTTCATGCATACAATCATGTATAACAGAGATTGATTTAACATATCTGCGGGCCAAAAACTATCTGTGCAACCAAATGGTCTGCTCAAGAGTTTTTATTAAATAAAAATTTTCCCATAAATTTTAAATTAAGGCACGGTCCATTTGATATTCTGGGGGGGGGGGGGGGGGGGGGGCTTGTGTTTTTTTCGTAAAAAATAATTTTGCTCTGAAATTGATGAAAAAAAATTAATTTGCTTATGGTGTGACAGAAAAAAATAATCTTGCTCTTACAAGTAATCTGAATTTGAAGAATAACCATGAAACTGGCTTAAAATTCCTGAAAATTTTTCGGATCGCTTCGCTCGCCTCAGTTTTCACTTTGTATAAAAAATTTTGGGCTCGCTTCGCTCGCCATACTTTCCTTCTTTAATGGCAAGTTCATATTTAAAAATATCAAATGTATACATGTAACTGGAAAAAAGGGGCTTCCTTAAATACACCATCGATATCATTTATTACTATTAATAGATACATGCATCACCATAGAGTCTAAAATTTATATACATTCTTGGAAGGAGAATTTGATTAAGTTTTTCACTAGTTTACATCTCTAAATTTGAAAATTTGTCTAGAAGAGCCTCCCCTCAGGCCCTCTTACATGTTACAGGACCTTAAATACATTTTGTTTACTGAAAATTATATCATATTGTACAAATCTTTTATCTCTCTCAGTTTACAGATGAATACAAGTTTTACATAAAAATGTAGTAATGTTTTGAGCAATTTAAGCAAAAATAAAGAATTTCCGTTGAAAAAACACAAACATTCTTAATATTCACATCAATTGTTAGAAAAAAAATTCCTTGCTCCAACTTTGAAAGAAAAATAATTTTGCCCCGGACCGGGGCGAAAAAAATCATCTTGCTCCGACAAAAAACCCAAGCCCCCCCCCCCCCCCCCCCGAATATCAAATGGACCGTGCCTAACATAATCAGCCTTAAACGCATATCTATATAAGTAACCAGCATTTTCTCTCTTTCAGTAATATGATTTTATATTATGAACATGTAAAATATCTATCATATCGTAATTTCATAATTTTTATATGAATTTAGGCCGTCAGGAAATAAGTGTAAAAATACGAAAATATTTTAGGTATTACATGTAATCCCAAAGATTTTGGGGATTTCATGTAATCCCTAAAATGACCAGGAATTGCACGTAATCACTGAACCTTCAAGGTATTACATGAAATCCCTGATTACACTTATTCCCTGTAACATATATATAATCAATTTTCTGATAAAGTAAACTTAAATATTTCGACACCAAAGACTCGATGTGTATCCAAATGCATTAAATTTCAAGATTGTGCAGTAAATAATTTTTCAGAAAACGTTCTAGAAATCGAAGTAAAGATTTCTTTTTTGAATGAACCAACCCTACACTCATCATAACGCTTTTAACCGGCAACTTTTATACCGTTATTCGGCAACGATCACCAAGCCTTTGATGCACCGACAAACTCGGCCGCAGAGATACAAATTGTTTGTTTCAACATTATTTTTGCATTTCCTTATCACCTTCCTCTACAACACTTCATTCGAATTCATTTGATACCAAACAAGACCACAATACTCCAATTAAACGCATAGAAATAAATCTACACACAATTAATTTTTTTGGCCATCAAAGTTCTTTTTGCAAATAATTTTTTTGTTTTAAGTCCGATTTAATTGAAATTATTTTCAACATCGCCGTCTCGGAAAGACCTTTTCAAAAATATATACATTACTAAGGGTTGCTCGAAAAATTTAATCCATAAAATTTCGCCCAAGTAGCAAATCTTGAAAGCAGGTGAAGCCACTTTCTATGGGAAACTTCTAACCGAACAGTCATCAACTTCTGCTATCAAAAAGATTGTTAATGTGATGTACGAAATTAGCGCAAAGCTATTCGATGTTTGATGAATTAAAAAAAAAGAAATATATGCTCGCATATATCGTTCTTTTTAAGCTATGTATATATACAGTGATTACAGCATAGTATATGCGGGCTTGGGTGCACCTTACGTAATCGCCACGGGAGGTAATCCGGGCTTTTTTGAATTTTGATACGGGACGTATTTTCACCCGCTTTATTTGCTAACCGGGACGGAATTTGGTAGAATGAAAAATTGGAATGTGTTATTAAAGATCTACTTGATCAAGTGAACAAGAAAAATTAGAAGAGTGAGGGATCTTTGCGCGTTACCTTTATATTTCCAATATCCGAGTCCACGACTATTTTCAGATACTTTATTAATAAGTGAAAATTTAAATATTCTATGATCAGACATTCTGAGTCCGTTACTATGAGTTCCCGGTATCCTCTTAAAAATAATTTTAGACATATCATACACAAAATTATTTCTTACAAAGACATAATCAATTCGACAATTAGGTATATCTTCTGCATTACACCACGTAAAATCTTTTAGATCTCCATGCAGTTAATGCCAAAGATCATATGTATATCTAACTTTTTCATAACTTGTAGTTTCTCTACACTCTTATCTCTTTGATTTTCAAAATTACAATTAAAGTCTCCAAATAGAATATTATCGTCATTTCTACAATGTCTAGTAATAAAGTATTTCATTTTTTTGTTAAATCTACTTTACATGATTCTTTGTTCAGGGCATAAACATTTACAATACTAAACATTTCATCGTCATATTTTAAGTTAACCAGTAATTTACGACCATCTATAGATACTTGACATGTTTACAATTTGCGATAAGGAAGGTTCAAAATTGAGTTACATGTAACATTATGGTACATGTATACTACATTTCGAGACAAAATATTCTACAAAAAATAAGTTTGTGCTTAAAAAAGACAAATGGATGTACTTTTAAATAACAATTAAACTTTATTATCGAATGGACATGAAGAAATTCTTTCAATTATGGCAAGTTTGTGAATCCGAACCTAGTAACGTGGAAATGTGGGTATTTCAGTTGGTTTTCCAAAGGTGGTCACGTGAAAAGTCTGGGTCTTAAAATAGCTGCGTTGTGAAGAACAAGGATATACGAGGGTTGTTAGAAAAATTCGTAGACAATTGCAATATTTCAGAAATGCGTGACAGTAAGTATACGATTTTCTTACCAAACATTCATGAGGTTTATTGCAATTAATCCATACAATAACAAGGTAACTGAAATATTCTGTCATTTAAATCATTGTTTTTAATTATGTGTCGTGACGTTCAGCATCGCAATACGAAAATTGAGATATCCAAAATTGTGTACAAGCAGATGATTCCTTGAATATTTCTGAATTCGGACTCCGAGAAAGTCAATGACTATACTAATTGTTTTTATAGAATTCACACCATGTAAGTTGTCTTGACGAGGTATGATTTTTTGTATTATTTGTCCTGGATTTCTTGTGTACGTCCTGGATTTTTTGTGCCATAAAACTGTTTGAAAGTCCATAAAAAAAAGAGGGGATCTCCAACAACACCAGGTTGTAGCACCCACAGCAAAACCCCCAAAACACTCGATGCAAAAACACAAAGCAGACAAGCACGGAAAGAGACGCATAAGGGACAAGGAACGTCAACGCACAAAACAGAAACATCAAACACAAAGGACTGCACATAAACCAACGAGACCATTATGGTTAACCTGGATTACGTGCGCACAACCCTCCCACTTTTCTGATTACCCAGACGACTCGAAGAACGTACAACTGTGGTGTAAAACAACCTCCTCAATGTCAGATGACCACACACAAATAAGACCGCAAAACGCAGGGGCCCAATCAACACAAATGAATATGTAAATGGATATAAAAAGAGGGCGTACGTAATACAATCCGTGCTCTGCCGCCGCGAGCTCATGTATGTTATCACTCGAGGAGTCCGACTGACATTCAGAGAGGACAGGTGTCTTCTCTAAAGGTTTGGACAGGGCCCGTCATGGAGTCCCGTCGTCACAGTCAGTCAGAGTGCAAGTTTTAAGAATGCGCTTGTACAAGACTGCAGATTGGTCAAGTACCAAGCCTAGTGTCCGTCTAATGACATTAGGATCATATCCACGGTATAAAAGGCGTTTGATGATTCTGACGTATATTCGATAGTGATGCTGTCTATCTTTGATCCTTCTTATCTTGTTAATAATGTCAATATAAAATGCCGGTTGTGAAATACCCAAGGTAATATACTCTGTTGCCTGTATAGGTCCGAATTTCAGAAGAAGTTGACAATAATTTTTGTAAAATTTCCAGAAAGTCTTTACTAGTTTGTGAAAGCGCAAACCTTGTCCTAAAAGTTTCTTGGTAATTTGTAAATTTCTACTATGAAAATCCAAAACATCAGTACATGCTCTAGCATACCGGATGAGCTGTGAAAAATAGATACCATAGGACGGTAATCTAGGAACATCACCGTCAAGCCGGGGGAAATTTACTTTGTTTAATCCAAAATCATCTCTTTTGTCGTACACACTTGTATGGATATCTCCATTAACAATTTTGATATTTAGGTCCAAAAATGGTATTTCGGTGTTTAAATAAATGCTCAATTTGACATTTTTTCAGTTTGTTTTCATGTATTTGTGATGTTTTAGTCATCTGTTAGGGACCGAAATCAAAACTAAACGAATATCACTAGATTTAAAAGAGTTGAGTATGTCCTTACCTTTTTGTGAACCTAGTCCTGGATTTTCTGTGTGATGTCCTGGATTTTCTAGTTTTGGATTTTAGAATGATTGTCAATATGTTTGAAAAGCAAGCGAATATTTTAATATAATCGGCTCATATAACTCTTAACTTTTATAAAAGTGATCCATGCCTTTGTTTAAACGAAGAGAAAGCTTGTTTTGTATACAGATATCTTTTTGTTTTGTTTTGTTTATTTTTGGGGTAATTTTTTGCTATTGCTTTTTGTTTTCCTTTTCCCCTTATTTTCGACGGTGCCTTTAAACGGACATGTTTGTTTGTTTTTCATATCGTTCCATTGACAGGCGCGTAGCCAGAGTGCTTTTCATGTGGCAGCACTTTCAAACTTGAGGTGTGGGGATCGCTTTGAGGCCCCAATTGGGTCCAGGGAGCGGGGTGGAGCCTTGTAGGGTCCCGGAATCTTATGCATTTTACACATTTAAAGAGCAGTTTTCTACGTTAAAATGACCCATGGTAAACTGTCTTTTAATCTGCTTTGCAAAAACGATGCGGAGCATTCGGTACTTGAGTGCGCCTGGCTATGCGCCTTGCTAACCATCACACCACCCCGCTCTCTTTTCTCCCTTCCTTCAGATCATCAAACATTACGCACAAAAGGAGCAGGGGTTGGGGTCATTCACCCAGTTCTTTTTGTACGGTGGTATGTATACGCTATATATTCAAGGGCGTTTATATAGGAATGATGAACGAATGGCCATACATCCTTTTGATTGATTTTTGTTTGTTTATTTGTTTACGGGTGTGTGTGTGTATTTTTTTTTTCTTTTTTATTGTTAGTTTGTTTGTTTATTTGGGGTTTTTTTGTGAAATTAAATGTTTCCCGGCCTACCATTTCGACCAGAGGTAAACCTTTGCATGCAAACAATATAGCAAAATTACATCCAATTTTACATTATGACACACGATTGTAGATGACCAGTGGGGGATCAAGGATTTCAGAAAGGGACGGGGGAAGACAAAGTCCAGTTTCAAAGAATGTTTTACGGAAAACTGACATGCGAAAATAGAAGTTATATTCTAATTCCTCCCACTGGATTCCTTGATGATAGGCGAACTTTTTTCTCAGAGCTAGAATGAAAATGAAAGACAATTACTATATATATCCTCTATCAATGTATTTTGATTCTCAAAGATACAATTCAATGTCCATGCATATTTTTAAGTCTTGGAAACCGGCAAGCAACAGCGAGCCAATGATTTTTTTTCGAAATGCATGTGTGATAAGCATGTAATCAAATATTAAATACGGTGATGGGGCGGCCTCACTGTCCTCCTCCTCTTAATTCGCAACCAACATGCTTATTCAAAACATTGAACTGTAAGACTAAAGTGGGGATTCTCTGTTTACAAAACTCGGAATTGCATAGAATCAATTTTGTAGTCGGGCCAATTTATCAATAATTAAAATGAAAACGTTATTATAGGTAAAAGAAAACTCTCATATCAAATTCAAAATATGCAAAGTAAATCTATCGAAACCTCCATCGCGGGAGGTTAGTTTCGCCCCCTCGTCATCTTTACATGATTATTTGATCGAAAGGACGACTATCAATAATTAGTTTGCAATATATAGTGGAAGGCCATGGGACAGAAGCCTTCTTAATTTTTCTTTGAAACTAAGCAAAACATTTTCGTTATGGCGAATGTCACTGTGGCGGATTTAACGGGGGCGAAGGGGGCCCCCCCCAAACTTTTAACTTTTTTAACTATGTTTTTCAAATCTAGTAATTTTTACAGCCAATAAAACTTCTAGGCATTACCAACAAATGGGTTTCAATGAAATTGATATCGGTGGAAATATTCTCCATATTAAACCATTTTAAGCAATTTTTCAAAAAAAAAAATTCCGGGGAAGGTCCTCCCGGACTACAATCTTCACAACAGGAGGCCTCCGAATCATCCCCTTATCGGCACTTCATGCCTTAAATCAACCATATGGGCCTACGCAACCAAAAAAGGTCTTGAAACCAGATTATTAATAGGACATTCTCTCTATTGTTGAGGGTTGGTACCCGCACCCCAGAGAGGGTAAATTTCAACATTTTACTTAGAATTGGGAAAAAACCAAATTATTAAGACTTTTATTTTCATTTCCATATAAAACAATTGTAAACTTTGTAAGTATGCAATCGTGTTATTCCTCGAATATCAAACAAAACGAAGATTAAGCAAAGTTGTTCAAAAGTGGTCTCAGATTGCGCCCTTTGTGCATTATTCGCAAAAATTTCTGGGGGAGGCCCCCGTATACCCCCACACCCCTATCTACCCCCCCCCCCACCCCTCGGCGCTTCGCTCCTCGACTTCAGTCCCGCCTCCCCCCCCCCTTCTTTATCCGCCACTATGTTAATAATGTGGGAGAATGATTTGCTCGATGTAATATCCAGGCTGATACATTAAGATATCAATAAGATATATCTTTATCTTATACGTTATTATTTTTATACATTCAGATACATGTCAGTATCTCTTTTCATACTTCAAAATAGACACAAAGTATTTGTTCTCTATCCACCATATTCTAAGATAGAAAAGATTTAGATTTATTTGTGTCTGCGTTTCAGCTTCGCATCTGCTGCATTATTTTCAACAAATGGTGTGTTTTCCGTAATGTGTGAGCACGACCCACTATTAACCTGATAAATATTGGTATCATTTAGTTCAACATGTATGAACAGAAAACTTTTTTTCATTCTGAGGTAACAATACAAAGAACATGTAAGTGACTTAGTAGACTATACACTCGTGATCAATTTACACAGGAAGCCTTTCAAATAAGGATAAATTTCATCTAAATACAGAAATCATGACCAATATATAGTGAGTTTTGTAACAAACAAGGGTTTCATATGAAAGTGGAGCTACTGTCATGACAAAATTCCCTAAAATTAGTTGTTGAAGAAATATACAAAAGCCAGGACAGCAAACACAAAAAGTCCAGGACAAAACACAAAAAAGTCAGGACATCTAACTTTTTTTTTAATTTTGGTTTTCTGCTTTGTATTGCCGTTTTATTGCTCGAGGAAAAATATGGTAAGCACTGTTGAACTCTCACAAGATATTCATGTTAAACCTTTTGAACCTAGTCTGTTTAAACGACGAGAACATGGATTTTTATCACAAAAATCGAAATCTCTTAATTTAATGAAAAGCAGACAGCTCTAAGCATTGATTCAGTCTTATAATGCATTTACAATGTATAATGCAAAGATAAGTATCTCACAATGATCTACATGTCCGTTATTCTCTGAAAAATATGATTTTTTTCCGATTTCGCTCGAAACGAACACAGATAATCCAGGACAAACACGAAAAATCCAGGACAATTAACACACAAAATCATTCGTCTTCAGGGCACCTTAAATGGTGTGGTATTTGAAAGTTGTCAGTCTGAAATTTGAGCTTGTTTATGTACACTATTATTTAGATATCACTATTACATGTACAAGAAGCATCAAGTCGTGAGAGTGGTAAAATGTAAACGTCTTCAAATTGAATAGCATCATTTAAGAACGGATAAATTGGCAACGTGGACCAGACATGCACGTTTCGGGTACTTAACCCTCATCAGTGATCCTAAAATCTAAACAATGTAATATGCCCAAGAATTGTGAAAGTTACTATGTTGAAAAAGCTTACCGAAAGATTTTTGGATTTTAGAATGATTGTCAATATGTTTGAAAAGCAAGCGAATATTTTAATATAATCGGCTCATATAACTCTTAACTTTTATAAAAGTGACCCATGCCTTTGTTTAAACGAAGAGAAAGCTTGTTTTGTATACAGATATCTTTTTGTTTTGTTTTGTTTATTTTTGGGGTAATTTTTTGCTATTGCTTTTTGTTTTCCTTTTCCCCTTATTTTCGACGGTGCCTTTAAACGGACATGTTTGTTTGTTTTTCATATCGTTCCATTGACAGGCGCGTAGCCAGAGTGCTTTTCATGTGGCAGCACTTTCAAACTTGAGGTGTGGGGATCGCTTTAAGGCCCCAATTGGGTCCAGGGAGCGGGGTGGAGCCTTGTAGGGTCCCGGAATCTTATGCATTTTACACATTTAAAGAGCAGTTTTCTACGTTAAAATGACCCATGGTAAACTGTCTTTTAATCTGCTTTGCAAAAACGATGCGGAGCATTCGGTACTTGAGTGCGCCTGGCTATGCGCCTTGCTAACCATCACACCACCCCGCTCTCTTTTCTCCCTTCCTTCAGATCATCAAACATTACGCACAAAAGGAGCAGGGGTTGGGGTCATTCACCCAGTTCTTTTTGTACGGTGGTATGTATACGCTATATATTCAAGGGCGTTTATATAGGAATGATGAACGAATGGCCATACATCCTTTTGATTGATTTTTGTTTGTTTATTTGTTTACGGGTGTGTGTGTGTATTTTTTTTTCTTTTTTATTGTTAGTTTGTTTGTTTATTTGGGGTTTTTTTGTGAAATTAAATGTTTCCTGGCCTACCATTTCGACCAGAGGTATACCTTTGCATGCAAACAATATAGCAAAATTACATCCAATTTTACATTATGACACACGATTGTAGATGACCAGTGGGGGATCAAGGATTTCAGAAAGGGACGGGGGAAGACAAAGTCCAGTTTCAAAGAATGTTTTACGGAAAACTGACATGCGAAAATAGAAGTTATATTCTAATTCCTCCCACTGGATTCCTTGATGATAGGCGAACTTTTTTCTCAGAGCTAGAATGAAAATGAAAGACAATTACTATATATATCCTCTATCAATGTATTTTGATTCTCAAAGATACAATTCAATGTCCATGCATATTTTTAAGTCTTGGAAACCGGCAAGCAACAGCGAGCCAATGATTTTTTTTTCGAAATGCATGTGTGATAAGCATGTAATCAAATATTAAATACGGTGATGGGGCGGCCTCACTGTCCTCCTCCTCTTAATTCGCAACCAACATGCTTATTCAAAACATTGAACTGTAAGACTAAAGTGGGGATTCTCTGTTTACAAAACTCGGAATTGCATAGAATCAATTTTGTAGTCGGGCCAATTTATCAATAATTTAAATGAAAACGTTATTATAGGTAAAAGAAAACTCTCATATCAAATTCAAAATATGCAAAGTAAATCTATCGAAACCTCCATCGCGGGAGGTTAGTTTCGCCCCCTCGTCATCTTTACATGATTATTTGATCGAAAGGACGACTATCAATAATTAGTTTGCAATATATAGTGGAAGGCCATGGGACAGAAGCCTTCTTAATTTTTCTTTGAAACTAAGCAAAACATTTTCGTTATGGCGAATGTCACTGTGGCGGATTTAACGGGGGCGAAGGGGGCCCCCCCCAAACTTTTAACTTTTTTAACTATGTTTTTCAAATCTAGTAATTTTTACAGCCAATAAAACTTCTAGGCATTACCAACAAATGGGTTTCAATGAAATTGATATCGGTGGAAATATTCTCCATATTAAACCATTTTAAGCAATTTTTCAAAAAAAAAATTCCGGGGAAGGTCCTCCCGGACTACAATCTTCACAACAGGAGGCCTCCGAATCATCCCCTTATCGGCACTTCATGCCTTAAATCAACCATATGGGCCTACGCAACCAAAAAAGGTCTTGAAACCAGATTATTAATAGGACATTCTCTCTATTGTTGAGGGTTGGTACCCGCACCCCAGAGAGGGTAAATTTCAACATTTTACTTAGAATTGGGAAAAAACCAAATTATTAAGACTTTTATTTTCATTTCCATATAAAACAATTGTAAACTTTGTAAGTATGCAATCGTGTTATTCCTCGAATATCAAACAAAACGAAGATTAAGCAAAGTTGTTCAAAAGTGGTCTCAGATTGCGCCCTTTGTGCATTATTCGCAAAAATTTCTGGGGGAGGCCCCCGTATACCCCCACACCCCTATCTACCCCCCCCCCCCTCGGCGCTTCGCTCCTCGACTTCAGTCCCGCCTCCCCCCCCCCCCTTCTTTATCCGCCACTATGTTAAGAATGTGGGGGAATGATTTGCTCGATGTAATATCCAGGCTGATACATTAAGATATCAATAAGATATATCTTTATCTTATACGTTATTATTTTTATACATTCAGATACATGTCAGTATCTCTTTTCATACTTCAAAATAGACACAAAGTATTTGTTCTCTATCCACCATATTCTAAGATAGAAAAGATTTAGATTTATTTGTGTCTGCGTTTCAGCTTCGCATCTGCTGCATTATTTTCAACAAATGGTGTGTTTTCCGTAATGTGTGAGCACGACCCACTATTAACCTGATAAATATTGGTATCTTTTAGTTCAACATGTATGAACAGAAAACTTTTTTTCATTCTGAGGTAACAATACAAAGAACATGTAAGTGACTTAGTAGACTATACACTCGTGATCAATTTACACAGGAAGCCTTTCAAATAAGGATAAATTTCATCTAAATACAGAAATTATGACCAATATATAGTGAGTTTTGTAACAAACAAGGGTTTCATATGAAAGTGGAGCTACTGTCATGACAAAATTCCCTAAAATTAGTTGTTGAAGAAATATACAAAAGCCAGGACAGCAAACACAAAAAGTCCAGGACAAAACACAAAAAAGTCAGGACATCTAACTTTTTTTTTTAATTTTGGTTTTCTGCTTTGTATTGCCGTTTTATTGCTCGAGGAAAAATATGGTAAGCACTGTTGAACTCTCACAAGATATTCATGTTAAACCTTTTGAACCTAGTCTGTTTAAACGACGAGAACATGGATTTTTATCACAAAAATCGAAATCTCTTAATTTAATGGGTGGGATATGATGCTAGAGGATCCACTTTTTAGAAATTTCAAGAAATTTTGATAACAGAAATTTAGATTGCGTTGAAGAAACGATCAACCGAAATTGATCGAACTTGGCTACATGTGCCCTCGGGGACTCGTGGTCCACCAGCAGTGACACTCACCAAGTGGTATAAATGTAAACGTCTTCAAATTGAATAGCATCATTTAAGAACAGATAAATTGGCATAATTACGTTTCCCAACAATTTTTAAAGGACTTGGAAACATTGAACCGGTATCTATCCCTTATCGGGAGTTCGCTTCTTTTCATGTGGTGGAGGTTTTTGTTTGTTTGCTTTGGTTCCTGTTTTATCCTGATTCTGTATGCCTTCGGTTTTTGATTTTCTGAATAACCGATTCTGTGTTGTATACAGGGATATGGTCATAATCCATATTCGCATTTTATTCAAGCTAACACAAATTCCATAAACTACCTTATAGATGGTACATATGGCTATGGACTGCAAGAAAAAATGTTTCGAACGCACGTCAGTAGTATGCATACCATTTGCCTAGAAGATGATAAAGTGATGAAAATTCATTCAAGGAGGATGGCTTGATCATCCCGTAAGAACAAAATTGACCGATTTGAAATGAAATTCCGTTTTGAAATGAAATTCTTGACGTATCGTCTGTGAACAGATATAAGGGACCAGGGAATATTTTGAGCGCATGGTTGCCTTATTTAATCTGTATGGCTTATTTTTTAACCCATTGAAATAAAAAAAAAAACGAATTTAAAGACAGAACAAAAGTAGAAAAATGCTGATTACTCCGTACTTTACTTAGTGTTGTTTTTGACGTCATGTATTGCGCCGCTTTCCGAAGTATTCTAAAGAAAAACACCGTATTTCTTTCCTTATTGACCAATTGCTTTAAATTTTGCGTAATAAGTGTTTACAATCTTAAGGTATAAATTGGTATTTACACAAAATGTTTGACGATAACGAGATTTATGAAACTTGTCTACGAATTTTTCGAACAACCCTCATATGTACCCAAGTCCCCTGTGATCTACGTAACGCTATATCTATTTCTTTACTCTTTAAATAAGTGATATATTATGTAAAAATGAGCAGGAAAACAGAACAATGGAATGAGATATATATTTCAAAAGTTGCTAGAGAAGTGATACAGTAGCGCTCTTGAAAAGTATCGTATATAAGGGAGGATGTGGTAAGTATGCACACAATTTTAGTTGAAGAGATTTTAGGGGGTAATCATCCCTGTGGCCCTAAAGGCCCGTCCGACTTCCTCAAAACAAAATCGCTATTTAAGATTAAAATGTAAATAGACTCTTTATAGAAATTATTTCAGGAACGTAGCCGCTCAATAGCGGATACTAAATCTACGTAGCTGAACGGATCGCTCATTAATCCGCTACGTAGGGCTAATAGGCCTAAAACTTGTATGATTACTCTTGATACGTGACATGTCGTCTGCTATAGCAACGACGTTAAGTGGTTAACAACTGTATTAATCCTATATTTTTGATACAATTTTCATCAAAATATTTTTTTTTTGCAATTTTGTTATAAGTTAATGTGAATCATTGTCCTTCTGTCTGATCTTTTGATTTATTGGAAACAATATTTTAGGCTCAAAGTTAACGAAGCGTTCAGGCAGAGGTGGCCTTTCAAATTTAAGCACTCGGTGAGTGGCTTCGTTCTCGAACGCAACCCAGTATTTAGAAAAACATGTTAGTCCAGTAACCTCGTTTCCCCCCAGTACAGTTCGTATAAACATTTACCTGTGTACGTGACAAAAACATGAACTCTATATTTAGGATTAAGAATTTCGCAATATCTGTTTACGTATAAAACTACTTCAGATGGAAATCGACTGATTAGAATGAATAGAAGACAATTCAATCAGTTTCAACCAATGTTAGATTTCACGAAATGCATCACAATTTTGTTTACAACTTGTGATAAGGAAAGTCAACTGTATACTAAGGTTTCGTATAGATACAAATTGTTAATTGTCGCCATAGCACTTTCTATATAGACAAAACATCAGACAGTGCATGAATTTTGTATATTTTCATTTCCATGCTTCATAAACATCGACGGCGGGTGCGGCTAACCAACAGGGGATTCTTATTCCTCCCGGGCAGCTGGTCCCACCTCTAGCTTCCTAGGGGTCCGTCGATGTTTAATTTTGCGCTCTATTGTCAGTGCTGTTGCGATTATCGTCAGGATCTTCTTTGGCTCATTGGTGTCACACTTATGCCCTTTGCCGTGTGGAGCTCGTAAAAAATTCCCCGCTAGTTGTTTGACAGTAAGTGTTTTGAATATATTTCCCTGATATTGTCTCAATAGCACTTTCTATATAGACATAACGTCAGACAGGGCATGAATTTTGTATATTTTCATTCCCATGCTTGATAAACATCGACGGCGGGTGCGGATAGCCAACAGGGGATGCTTACTCCTCCCGGGCACCTGGTGCCACCTCTAGCTTGCTAAGGGTCCGTCGATGTTTAATTTTGCACTCTATTGTGAGTGCTGTTGAGATTATCGTCAGGATCTTCTTTGGCTCATTGATCTTACAAGCACAATCCTTTGTATATTTAACATAAGAATGACATCAAACGTTTCAAACGTTCCAAATGTTACATCTTTTTTCCTACAAAAATGTTTACTGCAAGCAGAAAATTTATCACTGATTCAGGACTCGATATTGACTGGAAATGCATATTAAAATGATTTGCCGTATGTAAATTTAATCTAGGACGAATCTTTCAAGATAGCTTATATTTTAACATAAATTAAAAAGAGGAAGTATGATTGGGTAATATTTCATTCAACGAAAAATGGGAACCTTTTTGTTTGTTTGTCTGCAGTGATTGGAAAGGAAATTCATCATTTCCCAATCTCAGTAATTTACAACATGTCCTACTAAAGTCACAGTTTTTACAAATGACCCATTGAAATGTTAGAAAATCATGAAAAATGGCCCATTCACAAAGATTCCTTCCCGATCACTGTTGTTTGTACCATCCTCTCCCATTTACAGCTTTTTAATTTTTCTCTTTAAATTGTCTATTTTCTTTTAAAAAAAGATTAAATAAGAGAAAAAAAAAAAGGATTTCAAATTAAGATGCACACGTCAAGTTGTCATGTTGTTTGTTGCATGTAGATATGCGCATCAAAATACAAGGAACAAACACATATTAAACATATGTACATGAATATTTTTGCTAATTATATTTTTAAAATTTGAATGAGATACTAGCAAATTATAACCATTTCTGCTTTTCTTTTCCCGGTTTTATTTTTCATTTCTTCGATTTCTTATTTTCTGAATTATCGATTTTGTGCTGTATACAGGATTATGGTCATTATCCATATTTGTCAAGCATGAAAATACAGTGACCACTGTAATATTATAACATTGGAAATATCCTCCTTATACTTTTAAAAATGAGTGAAAAATACCGTAGCTGATACCTTTAGGCATAAAATTGGACTGAAGAAAACTTTGAAAATGGATTTTTCGAGAATTTTGTTTCCATGAAGGTGACATATATTCCGGATCCAATCAAAAAATCATAAAGTTACACTTTTTGCATAATATGGTCATATTTGGGTCAAACGTGTCTTTTGTGATATTGAATTTCAACAGGAAACGGAATGATTTTATAAATATTGATCATCCGACAACATACAGAACGATACATATACTGAAGGTGTATGTTAAACGTCTTCACATTCAAAAGCAGCATTAAAGTACATATGTATTTGCAGCATGGACCAGACATGCTTAACCCTCATCAGTGATCCTTAATGTTAAACATATTCAAATTCAATAGCATCATTTAAAGTGGTAGTCTCACCATAACCCCTACTTTCAATTTTCCTTATAATTGCAATATTAATCAATTATGATGTCATGCATCTTTTGCTAAAGTTTGAAAGAAATCGAACCATTCATTTTGCGAGGGTCGCTATTCAAAATATCCAAATTTTGTCCCCCCTTCAATGCAGAAAATGACGACTTTGTCACGAAATTTGCTCTCAGATATTCAATGAGCCTGCAAATTTATTATGTATCAGCTTTGCATTTCAAAGATAATACATACGTCTTTCTTTTTTAGTAAGAGTTTGATGTTTTAATATCACCGTACTTATTTTAGAAGCCATTTTAATAGAAAATAAGGATAAACATGTATCTTTTTGAAGTTTCTAAAATTGTCTCATTTACATAGCTCATGAAAAAACGTATCATTTAATTTCAATAAAAAACTAACGGAAAAGAGATTAATAATCTATCGTATATCTATGCAAATTTCAGGGAAATCGAACTTTTTTACCGAGTTAGCGCCAATTGGAATACCCCTACCCCCATTTTTGTTTACGTCGCAATACGTTACGTCGATGTTAGGCTTAGCGTTTTATGTCTTGTAGGCAAATTTATAATCAACATGCATACGCGAAATTGTAAAATTAATTTGAATAAATAACAATTATTAATAATTCAGAATTTAGACGTAATTCTTGCATTTGACTCAGTTGATATAACGATTAAACACGGGAAGCAACCAAACAAAAAGTAGAATGAAAAAAGATAAAAAAAAATAAAAAGGAAAATTGGATGGACTGTCCAATGCGCGGGTAAAGATGGAGTCGAAACCACCACCCCGCCCCACCCTGGACCTCTCCTTCTGAAATTCATACAAAATTTTTATTTTCCCGATCATTTTTAATAAAAACTAATCGTCCCAGATTGCCGAGCCGGACACCTCTCCCCTTTCTACGATACTTTTTTCTTCTTCCAGATGATCTTCTTATCAAACGAAGGTACATTGTATTATATAAATTTAGGTAAATGTACTCTATTTACACTAATCACGCTTAAATAAAATCGAAGTAATCATGATCATAATTATCAGATGACATCAGATTTCGTTCGACATTTACGTTAGCCTAAGGTCAAAGGATAAGTGTAGATACTGAAAATATCAAAAGAATATATATGCACAACCATTATAATTCCCTGAGATGTTACTATTGAAAGGAACGTGCTGTAATTCGTGTATTTACACTCGTGACGTCATAATGCATAAGATCTAAAGAAACATGCCGCGACGGCTGTTCTAACCTGCAAACTGAACCCGCGGTGAGATGAATTTTAACGTCACCCTTTTATCTAGAAAAAGCAATTTCAGAAAACAAGAATGAAATAGACAACTATGGTGCATATATATAGAATAAATGTCATAATTTGTGTTTTGTTACGGGTATGCAACACACAGCAAATGCATTTATCGCATGAAATGCGCAAGCGCGTATTACATGTACGATAAATGCACTTGCTGTGTGTTGCATACCCGTAACAAAACACAAATTAAGACACTTATTCTCTATAAAGAAACGTATAAATCTCGGAAACATATCCAATCTATAAGTAATGCTCAATTTCAGGAAATAAAACAGAAAATGAAATGCTTACTTATGAAAACAGATAATGATATATAGAGAAACCATAAAAAAATCCCGTTAACCTCCGTCTACCGCGCGGATAATTCCCCTATTATAACGTCATGATTAAGTCATACAGATGCTTGTCATGAAAACAAACGATGGTAACGTTACGCCAGACAGCAAACGTTCGTGAGATCATTATGAGTTACGTCCCTTACCCTGAGACTACCATCTTAAGAGCAGATAAATTTGCAGCATGCACCAGACATACACGTTTCAGGCACTGAACCGTCGTCAGTGATTATCGAAACAATGAAATATGACCAAGAAGTATGAAAGTTATGTGTAAAATGTACTGAGAGAGTCGGAAGATTGGTGGGATATGGTGGGATATGGTGCTACATGTCCCACGTTTTTGACATTTCTGTATATCAATAAATGAAATTCAGGAAAGTGAGGTTTTATATCCAGAGGCACAGTGCCCCGAAAAGTGTTTTATTTTACATGAAAAATATTTTGCTTTGTTTGTAATAACACATTAGAGTGAGAAGGTGCTTTTGTCTATACGCCAGCTTTACGCGTCTGAAGACAATTATGTACCGGGTAACTGGGATGGTTAGGTACATGTATCCGGATTTCAATACTATTCGCTAATATAAAGTTGATGACCGAGCACATTGATATTCCTAATTTCATGTTTTTTTGGTTTTTTTTTTGTATTTATGTGTTTGTGCGTCATTTTTGTTACTTTGAATCACTTACCTATTACTATTATTATTTACATTTATTTCTTGTTGCAGTGTGGAGCAGTTGTGACTTGATGTGTGATGTGTGAAAAGTATTAATTACGTCTTTCCAGCTCTGTCGCCTTAAAGAGTCTATATTTACATTACTAGTAAATTCCCCATGTTGAACGCCCATTAGGCAACTAGAACTATATTCCAATAACTTGGGTTGCTATCGTTACGCCACGTGCAAGTTTTGCATGCAGGGAGAATTTACCAAAGCCAAGATACATTTGACGCTGTTACAGGGAAAATGTGCGATGTTCATGCAAATAAAAATGACCGATAATTAGGATAAATGTAAATATAAGTAATGACTGTCTTACTTTTGGTGTTCATGGGTGTATAATTCTGGTTGGACATGTGCAAATTTTCCAGATTGATTAAGTGGTGGTCGCCAGATAATTAAGTGACGGCCGCCAGATAAATTATAATTCATACCTGTCACCTACGGGCTTCCGTAGAAAATAGAGAGGGTGGGTGCGTTTTTGCCTTATTGCGAGTCGTTATATCGATATTTGCATACTATTAGTTTGATAATTTAGTGAATGCCACAGAATAAGGAATAGAATTACAATACCAGCCCAGAAATTTCTATTTCTTGGTGATTTTACGCAATGTTTGCCGATCGTTTCACCCCTCTCGGAAAAAATAATTTGAATTCTAAAAATACAGTATGAAGTTTTTGCATTGATTAAAAAAATTCTAAGATCAAAGTTGAAGGAAGACAACTCACTCAGACAATTTTGAAAATAGAGGACTTGAAAATGTGATGAATTTTGCCACAAATTGCGTGGTTAGAAATAATGCCAATCCCGCTTCATTTTCGCTGAATTATTTCAAATATTAAATCAAGTCTGAATAATAAAACCTTCAATTTTTAGAACTTTTTTTTTATACAGGTTTTTTACGCATTTTTGACCTAAAATATAGCATTTTTGTCTTTAAATCTACAATATCTTTAAAAGTTATGATCGAAACTCCTTAGAATTTGGTATACTTATAAATTGTTTCACCCTTTAAACATGAAAATGACGAAAAAGGTACCTTGCAGGGGGTTTCCTTTAATTAAAGGGCATATGAATGTAGTCTCTGACATATTTTGACATTAAATATTAGCCCGCAAATTGGGACATGTTTTACCATTTCATCGCTATTTCTCAAAATATTACAATTGTCTTGTCTTCTACTGCTAATAATAAGTACATGCAGTTCTTAAACAAGACTTAGTCTTTTCCATTAGAAAATTTGACTTTAGATACTTTATATTCATTTTTATTCAGTTTTCCTTGGATATACTCAAAATTTGGGCAAAATATGATTTTCCACTAAGAGTACCCGAATTTGTTCAAATATTAGACCCTAAAGATGCCCTGCACGATGCATATATTTTATACATTTTAGAATATTTGAAGATAGATTTTTAGTTTAGAGAAAAAATAAAGTTAGTTTGACCATCCAAACAGTGTCAAAATAACGATACTCGAACCCCCTTCCGAGTGGTAAACTAAGTTCACCAGATTGCATGGCTTGACTGTCCCCACCCCATAAGAAATGATCATTCATATGAGTTTGGATCTGGAAAACATCCAAGGGGTCCAACCCATCGGGACTTGGGCCAACCTTCGATTTAAAAAGATGTGCATAAAAACTGGAGAAATTGATCCATACTGAGAAGGGTCCGTCGAGCCTGGCATTTGACTTGGGGTACTGTATTACTAGCGTTTGTTCTTTGTAAAAGTTCTCTCTGTTTACGAAATCGAGGAGGTGGGGATGGTTCCGAGGGTGTCCGTGTGCTTCCAAGAATTAATCGCCGATGATTTATTAATACAAAATAAGAAGTTTACTGTGCTTTTTATAGAGGAGCTTATTTCAATATACATGCATGAACATTATCAATTGTCGCCATTTTATTTGATCCTAGTTTTCTACTGCTTAATCATCTCGTTCGCACAAGTTACAAAGCCGTGAGCACGAGATAATTGACCAATGGAATGAAGACAAAAAAAGTCGTGCACAAGAGTTATTTTAAAGTCGTGCGCACAAACTACAAAGTCGTGCTCACTAGTTACTAAGTCGTTCGCACGAGTTACTAGTACGTGCGCACGAGATATTTTTTTTTCTCACCATATCCCATCTATGCTTCCGTATTTTCTTTATGCATTTGAAAACAGATTCATTTAGCAAAAATAAATTTTAAGCATTTTTTAAAAGTGACCTTGACCCTTTGAAAGTGACCTTAAGTGACAATTGCATGGAATATGTTGAAAATGCTGATGTAGTGAAAAGATACGTAGTACATTTGTATCAGTTCTGTAAAATTATATGCTAACCCCCCACCCCCACCCCACCCCACCCCACCCCATTTTCGGGTACCAAAAAAGAAAATCGGAAATACCTTGACCAGAATAATATTTTCTTATCAAATTCTGATGAAAGTTGTACATGTTAGAGATATAAGCTCGGACGGACGGGACGGGCTAAGGGAGGGAGACAGACAGACAGACAGATAGACAGACAAACGGACGGACGGACAGACACGACTATCGCGACTATATGCTCCCCGAAAGGGGAGAGCATAAAAATATCAGACAGCAGACAAGAATAAAGAATAAAACTACTAGAAATCATTGAAGGAACCATTGATAATGACAAATATGGATATTGACCATATCCCTGTCTACAGTACAAAATCGATAATTCAGAAAATCAGAAACCGAAGGCATACAAAATCAGGACAAAACAGGAACCAAAGCAAACAAAAACAAAAACCTCCACCATATGAAAAGAAGCGAACTCCCGATATGAGAGTGAGACCAGGTGCCCAGGAAGAGTAAGCATCTCCTGTTTGCATGCAACACCCGTCGCTTCAATTCGGTAGAACTGTCACATCCGGTTACTTCCATTTTGGAAGATATAGAGTACAATCTTTGGTTGGATGGTTCAAATGGTCTATGACAGAATATCATCCACCATTCTGGATAGTGGGACATCATAGTGTATAACGAGTTCCCCATATCGACCGTAGAACTTCCTCAGTGACGATGTTAGTCGGTCACAAACATATCCCTGACTGAGAAGCTTATCTGAAAGACGCCTAGCTCTCATAACAAAATCCGTATATTTGGTACTTGCTCTGGCATAGCGTATCAACTGAGATATGAACACGCCATAAGCAGGCGATGAAGGGATGTTGCTACTCAGAAAAGGAAAGTTCGTAATGCTGAAATTGAAGTCGTCACGTTTGTCATAGAGTGAGGTGTTCATGTGACCATCAGTGTCGTAGGACAACATTATGTCCAAATAGGATGCTGAATTATTTGTCTCTGTAGTTTCTTTGACTTCAAGCTCCGAATGATAGATACTGCTCAGGTAATCCGCGAATTTTGGATTATTGATGGACAACACATTGTCTATGTATCTGTAAGTGAAGTTGAAATCAGAAGCTAAGTATCTTTTCCCTTCAGAGACCAAAGATTGAATGAATTCAGCTTCGTACGAGTAAAGGAAAATGTCGGCAAGGAGTGGGGCACAATTGGTACCCATTGGAATTCCGACAATTTGCTGGAAGACCTTTCCTCCAAACACCACAAAAATGTTATCGATCAGAAAGTTTAACATCTGAATAATGTCTGTTTCAGTGTACTTATTTTCAGAATCTGACTTTTCTTTTACAAAGTAGGTTTTGTCATAGTTAACAACAATAAATTTGTATTTGCGATTACCGTTCTTACTTGTAAACGCATTACTTATAATTTTTGCGAGTCTTTCTTTCAATTTAGAATGTGGAATTGTAGTGTAAAGTGTCGAAAAATCAAAGGCTTTGATCGAATGGACTCTACTAAAATGAGTGGATTTCAGATGTTCTAAAAGTTCCTTCGAATTCTTTAAAATCCACATCTGGTTGATACCACTGCGAGAATATACTGTCGAACAATATTTTTGTAGCCCAGATTTGATTTCAGATAAAACTTTGGTGAGTAAGATCGATACAGATTTGGTAGAACATTTTGAGGAACCAGCGATGAAACGTTGTTTGTACGGATTCTTATGCATTTTAGGTATGCAGTATAAGTATGGTAAATCTAAATCTAAATTGGTAGTGTCGAAGCCAAAGGAAGCAAGAGCTGATTTGTGGTTATCTATTATTTCAGAGGCAGAAAGGTTTGTTGGGGTGTAAGTGGGATTTCCAGGTGTCGAATTTAAACCCAACTCTTTAACTAGACTGTCGAAATAGTACTTTTTGCAAGTAAATGTGTAATTATTTGAGGCTTTGTCCGCTGGTGTGATGACATAATGTTCTTGGAGGTAGGTAAGTTCTGTGATAACATCAGGGTCTTTAAATATAGACACGAATCTGGTGTTCACAGTTGATTTTAATCGGTTAATTCTAGATAAAAGTAACCCTCTGATTGATTTTATCCATTCGGAAAGGGTGTCGAGCTGTACATCTTCTTTCTTTGCCCAACGTCTTGCATATTCCTCACAAGAGTCCATGATAATTTTGACATTTTGGTTCCATGTAAAGGACATACTTTCTCTGTATTTGGGACCCTTTTTTAACAATTCTCTCAACTTGTCGTTCTTGACTATACTAAGGTCACCAGTAATAACGTGTCCACAAGGAGAGTAGTTGAAATCCGATGAAGAACATTCGCAGGGAAGTGGATGTAGTGAGGGATTACTTAAATCAATACACTGCAGGAATCGTTTGTAATTGTAAATTTTAGATGCAACTGTTGGTGTGTAGCTATAGGAAATACAAGGAGTTTCTTTTCTTTTGAAATATGGTGGGATTTTTTCTGTGACAGTTTTGTGATTCAAAATTTGACCAAGATTCAAGTTATCAATACCTTTGTTTGCAAATCTTACTTTAATGAAAGGGCGGTTTGTTTTCTCCTCTGATTTATCTGATCTAACTGCTTGAAATAAACGAAAAGTAGAAATGTCCAAGATGACTCCTTGTAGTCTGTATTCTGGGGAACGTGTATCGGTATATGCGAGGTCCTTCGTATAATCGTAGATTTCGTGTAACTTCCGTAAAGGAACAGAGTATAATTTGGTACGAATATAATGCAGGCCTAGAGGCTCATTCAAAAATGGAACCAAGTCATCGAAGGAGAAACTATGTATCTCAGGCCTATTATATTTTCGAATGCCATGACTTCGAGGTCTTCTTTGTGATCTGTTGAATAAGCTAGTCACATTTACCGATTGACAACCGGGACTTGTTAAGTTTCCTATAGTGCTGATGTTGTCGTTGCACCCATAGGGCGCTGCAGTGTTAAGATTTTTTATCCAGAACTCTTCTCTGTTGCGACGGAGAGGTGTGCTCAAATTGGGATTGTTTGTGGGGTGATATATTTTCTCCAGGATTCTGACTCTCATAGATAAAACGGAATGATCCGCCTGGTCAAAATGTCGGTAAAGGAGTTGACTTCCTTTATTATTTATTTTTGACCGGTGTCCTGACATTCTTTTTCGGAGCTGGCCTTTGGTTTCGCCCACATAAATCAATCCACAAAGTGAGCACTCTATTCCGTACACAACATTAGATGTCATGCAGTTAAGGTTTTCAAAACTATGCGTGTTAAATGTTTGTTTTGTGAGATTACTTGAGAATGAAGTGTCTGTTATTAGGATGTTACAAGTTTTGCAGTTCTTCATGCCACACTTAGAAATTGAGCAATCGCTTGGTGAAAATAGGTGCTCTTTTAGTATATCGACCACTTCAATCTTACAGGGCTTGATTTTAATATACCCATCTGCATGTTTATACCAAAACTCATGGTTGCTACTAACTACAAATGTTTCATCTCTAATGTCGTGTAAGCTAATTCTAGGGACACCGAAGTTACCTGTTGCGTATGTGTCCGTAGACGCAACAGGTTGGGGCCTTTTTATAGTGGGCGACGCTCACTATTAGCTCTTAGCTCCTCAAACCCCAATATAAAACGAGATTTGAAGAAGGAACAAACAAAATCACGGATTTTTCATAGGGCACACTGAAAAATCTAGAGGCACATCGATTTCCAAGTGAGAGATCGAACGGAAATATATATGTATTACGTTTAACAACAATTCTCCGTAAGAACCAAAGAATTTCAATGACATGTTGGCACTGCTTGTCATCGATTTTAGAGATTTTTGGTATAGAAGTTCAATATGAAGTACTAGTATGCAAACCAACCCCGCCTTTTTTCAAAAGCGTTGTCGTTGCCATGGTAATGGTTTCTGAAGTTTAAAAAATCGGGCAAAATTGATAGAACGAGGTATATTTGTAGGCTTCGTTACGATAAAACAAGTACTTTTTTAATCTGAAATACTTTGATTATTTTCTTTCAATCCTTTTTATTTACATATTTGTAAAGTTTTTTTTAAAAATTAATCTCGGATGCCTTTTCTATACATGATGAAAAACTGGGCCGAAACAGGGTATCAAAAGGCACTGTTTTGGGCATTTAAAGGCCCGTTTATGCATGTTCCTACTTTTTTACAAAAGTTGTGAATTTCATGAAAACACCTGATTTTGAAGTCCAAATTCTTGTTATCATTTAAGGAATCATTGTAATATTTTTTAGGTTGATCAAAGCCAGAAAAAAGCTTGTGGTAACTCTAGAGGTCACAATTTTCTTTGAAATTCGATCTTCATCAAACTTTGCATGAATTCAAAGTTGTCCATGGGGACATTTGATTTCAAGGTCAGATGTCAAAAGTCAAGGTCACAATGTAGACGCTCTAAATGTCGGACGTTACTTCTTATCATCATTAAACTTTTCATACAAGTGGTGAAACTTTGATTTTAAGGGTAAGAGGTCAAATGCCATGACCACAAAGGCCCATACAAAGAGCCTATAGATACTTTAGAGGTCACAATTTAATTCCGATCCTCTTCAAACTTTGCATGCTAGATGTCAACGGCGGAAGGGGGGGGGGGGGGGGCAATTGATTGTCATGGTCAAAGGTCATGGTCACAAAGGGAGATATAGAAACTGGTACCATAAGTCGGGATTGTGAAAAGGGTTTTCATCCAAGCCCCACCCTACCCCAGCCCTTTTACAGGAGGGGGCAAACTATACCCCCCTTCAAACACACACCCCTAACCTACACATACACAGAGCTACTCGCTTTGAAAGAGGTTTTGAAAATTGTAAATGAATCAATTTTACGTGCCCCTCTGAGACCCTACCAGGTTTCATCCCTGGATACTGGATACACTCACTCCCAGACACCTCTCCTCTTTTGGGTTTTGTTCACCCCCCCCCCCCTTTCCCACTGAAAACCCTGGATCCGCCCATATTCATTACACAATACTGTGTTATTTTTTAAAGATACCAATTGGTCGATTGAAACAATATTTTGTTCTTATCCTAAACAGTCATAGATCAAAGAAAAAGTTTGAATAAGGGCCCTGAAACCAAAGATAAATGCGCCCATTTAAAACTGTATTTGGAATGGTCCGCGGCCTTTTACTTTCCATCGAATGAGAAAAGAAAGATAACTCTAGCAATAGCGTCGATCCAACTCGTCTTGACGCTTGAATCTGTCACGCTTGATATGATGCATCCGTCACACTCCAGATAATACAGGCATAGATTTGTGCAGCGTTATTATTATTCTGGTCAACCGAAGTCAGCGTTATCTCTCTTTGTAATAAAAATAAACACGGTCGCATCATAATAATAAAAACGTGTTCTTGCAAGCAACATTATTATTATAATAATCGGTCAAAAATATAAAAAAGCGTGCTAGTTTGTTTTTTTCCTGGAAGGGAAAGAATTATAATTTAAATGACCTTGATCAGACAATAATTATAATCCAGCTTGCTTTTTAAAGACGACATTATTATTTTTACATCACATGGGCTAGACAATAAAGATGTTGCAGAATCATGCTTGATGACGACATTTTTTTTTTCACAATAATGATGACTCTAGATAAAATAAAAAAAAAACTGAGCCAGTAGCAAGATTATTATTTTGGATCAAAATAAAAATAATGTCGTTCTAGAAAAAAGTAACATCTTTATTTTTTTGGTTCAACATTTTTATTTGGATGTATTTTTGTAAGGAAAAATAATAATATATAGGGGTACCCTACGGCTTTCCATATCATCGATTAATATTTTGACGTCGCAGAGTTAATCATTTGACGTCGAAGACTTAAAAACATTTTCACGTATGCGTGTCTTTTTGAAATCGCCCTAACTTGAGATAAAGTTTCATAAAATGATGGTCTTAGGCTAAAATACCATCGATTCAGAAATTCCTATTTGAGTATTTGACGTCGTCTGTTTTTGAAAATTAAGTATAATTTTAAATTCATTTTTTGTTGAATTAGAAACATGTGAAAATATTAAAACCATTGTAATTCATAGGAATAATAATCCATTTGATTCAGAAAATATTCACTAAAAAGCTGGTTTTTTTTTCAGCTTTATGCATTGCTTTTTTATGTAAATATGCCTTACATTATTACAAAACGCCGCTCATTCGTAATCGAGATTTGTCATTTTCTCTTTTCTCTCTAAAAGTTTATGTTCTGAAGAAATTTATATTAATTTGAAATAAAAAAGCCCAAATCTTCCCGAATACAATGATACCCCGCGTAGACAAATCCTTTGACATATCGCATGACAGCACCAATTTGCATCGTAAAAAGTCAAATATTTAAAAATGACGCCACCGGTCAATTGAATTTGACCGGTGCGGTATAGAAAGGGTTAATGATTTTGTTGAACACATTTTATTTCCGAATATTCAATCAATGCATTGAAAAATAATTCCCTGAATTAAAATGCTGGTTTTATAATTGTAAAGTTTCTTCCGTCGATCTATATATAAAGCTAGTATAGTACATTTAGTAATTTGGAGGGGATCTCAAATATGACTCGAATGCAGCAACCAAAGCAAAAAACCGAAAACCCCATGTAAGTGTAACCGTATTTAAAAGTACCAATTGTACATTATCCCTGTTATCATCCCAGGGTCTTTTGTCTATCCAATTTGATTGATAAGCTTTTAACAGTATTTATTGCAGAAATAAGTGCATCATCGCTTGGAAACGAACACATCTTTAAATACCGATTAGCGTCATGTATAGTTTCAAATGCCCACACAATAAATACGTCATGACGTCAAAGTAACTATGCTTTGTAGCTACTACACTAATTTCAAAATCTGTTTTGATAGATTATTTCTTTCAATATAGTTGTATGTTTGATATCAAAATAATCGGAAAAGAACATATTTTTTGAAAATGTGAAAAAACAAAATTATCAAAATTTCGCCATATTGTTGGTTTTCCTATGGGACGGCTCATATGTTCATTAATGCTTGCCACAAATTCTTGTTTTCTATTCAAATGGACATTAACAAACTCTCAAAAGGTGATTTTGAGTTGAACATTTACATGAAAGGCCCCATTGCTGGTACATGTATGACATATCTTAACGTCCATTCCTATCATTTGTGTCTGATGCATACCAAGTATTTATTATCCTGTGATCGATCCATGTAACGTAGGTAAGTAGACGATCTTCGCTTTGCTCTTCAGACTTCATGTTATTTAGATCATAAAATTGACACTCAGGTTTTATTTTGATCATATATTATAAAATCTAATGTTTTTTTTTTATTACAGATTATATTTCGGTCAAAGATATTGCCCACCAATGTAAATTTCGTCATATATTTTATAGATTGTCTTCCAATTCAATAGAACTATACAATTAAAGCGATCCTTTACATAATTTGGAGACACACTGTCTTTGCTAAGTAAATGCACAAATTTAGATTAAAGAAATAAAACTAGATTTCTTAAATTGATTTGGCCGTCTTTGGGTTAAAGGAGCAATATCAAACAATTATTCAAACAACAGAACAAAGACTATGATGATGTATTACAGTATGCAAGTTTCATTTTCATAGTATTTGGTAGCTCATACAGAAAGTGAATGTCTTTCATGGAAGGTATATGTCACCAATAGGTAATGTTTTTAAACTAGAAAGAAAGAGTTATGGATAGACAAATGATCTAGATAAATCCACAGTTTTCTTTAAACGATCACAAAATATTTTTTTTGATATCACTCATTACATACAACTAGCCTAGTCAAAATTGCAACAAAGCAAGTTCTAGTTTCCGTGAGTTCTATGTATCAAAGTTAGATGTTCCAAGAAGTTTCTATAAAAATAAGCCCCGTACATGTGCCTCAAAATTAGAAAATAAATTAATTAGAATCTAAAAATAGAACACCGTTAAATATCGCCGTTTACACTGAACATTACATTTCCGGTGCTGAGTTGATTTATTATCCGATTACATTCAAACAGTTTCTGTTGTTCTATGCACTAAATCTGACGGGTTGCTTTATGTAAATGAAATATACGAACATAATGATTTTAAAAAATTCAGTCTACTTCCACTTGTTTTTCGTGTTTGTTCGAATTTCCTCTGCTTCATGACGTCATTTGCTAGCTAGAGTTGTCCTTCCTGCCAATACTGATACCTGTTGTTTTATTTTCGAAGTAAATGACTCTGTATCTTATCAAAAAAAAAAATATAGAAAACACACCATAATTTAGATATGAAAAATATTGCCGGCGAGAATACCTATGAAAAGCTACTTAACGATAACTTATGAAAAGGGGAGGAAGGCGGCCCGGGAAGGGGGGGGGCGGCTGAATATATTGGTTAGTGACACTTGTAAGCGAAGAACGATGTATACGGGAGATATCTCACATTTTTATTTATTTATTTATTTATTTATTTATTTATTTAATTATTTATTTATTTATTTATTTATTCTTTTTATGTCTTTATTTGTGAAAGAAAAATCACATTTAAATCTGTTCATTTATTTATCCGTAAGGTATATTTTTGCTTAAGAATTCTATTTTCAATTTACTGATTTAAAATAATTTCATTATTATCTCAGTCTTGCCATTTTGGTTTTAACATTGGAAATTATTTTCATAATTTTTGTGATCTATATAATATGTATATTCATTGTGTGTAACCAAGCTCATATCTACCCGGGGGTTCAGATGATGATAAATATGTTGTTTTTTTTTAAAGTACCGTCCCCTTGAAGGTTATTTTCGATCGATATATTGTGGCGGACGGTGGAGCTTTTCTGTCATAAAATTTCTCCCTAAGACTGATCAGTTTTAAATATTTTTCGGATAAAAAAAAACTCAGAAAAGAATTCATATCAGATAGCAGATTTTGAGAATATATCCGCCGTACTTACAACATCTTTGGAAAAATCAGTTTTGACTCTTTGGGTGTATATATTTATGTTTTCCAAAACCATGGAAATAATTGATAAGAATTTTTATATCATCGTCCATTCATTTTAGAGTATTACAAGTGCCTGGAAAAAACATGTCCATTTATTTTCAGATGGAATATACGTGTTAGTCGTTTGGGAATTCTATATTAATTTGATTTATCAAATATTCATTCCACAAATTCACATATCTATAAAAACTAAAAGTCATAAATCATGGCTCTGATACGTCCTAATATCAATGTCCCACTCTGTAAAGTAGGACGGTTAGGACGTATCGGAGCCGCGATTAATGAAGAAAAGTTCAAGAATTCTTCTGAATTTAGTCACATATTATTGAAAATTTAGTCTTTAAAATAATTTTCCAAAAATCGTAAGATGGCGTCTCATTCCCATCCCTCACGTACGCGTATATGGGTAAAATGGCATATCGCCCCTTTGGAAAATAATCTAGATTGGCGCATCTAAAGCAATTGCCATGGATATGATTTTATAGTGATATACAAGTATTCAAATACAGTAGCTATTATTTATGACCTTTCTTTGATCATGATCCTGTTCTCTTTTCGACGTAAAAAGCGTATATTCCATGGTCACTGTTGATAGATCACTACGATACATTTCTCTTGAGAAAAATGAGTTAAAGAATTTAAGATCCTGACGGTAATCTCAACAGCACTCACAATAGAGCCCAAAATTAAGCATCTTGAGAAAAAAAAAACTAAATGGGCGTTTTGAGGGGAGTATAGGGGTTTAGCCTTGTGTCAAACAAAAACCACCTTCACCATTCAATGGCCCCGATGCCCCCCCTCGCCCAGCCCTCCATCCCCCCCCCCCCTTGCATCATGAATATAGTTGACAAACTCGTGGCAAGTACGCCACTGAAATAAACATTATATTGATTTAAAGTCTTTTAAAAAAAAATCTTTTTTTATTCAGTTCACTGTGGACTCTCAAATAAGCAGATTTTGCTATATTCACTACGTTCAATCTTTAATAATGGACGTATTTTAGCAATTCTTTTTATTGTTGAAATTTTTCTCTTTCACTATCAATGGCAAATTTGATTTTAAAAGAGTGCTCTGCATGTCATGATATGTGAGAATATTAACACTTCTCAATAAATTTACAAAAAGAAAAGACATTTTTTATGAAAAATATATTAGTTTTACTGTTTTCCCCATTTTCAGCATTTTTTCTTTAGTTTTTGCCCCAAAAATCACAGTTTGTATTGATTATATGATTGTAACATTAATTATATGTTAGTTGGTATACTTAGTAACAATTACAAAGAAAAAGTAATTTCTTTGAGCATAACGTCTTTCAAATAATCAATTTTCCCAGTTTCGGTGCTTTTTTAAAGGTTTTATCCCAAAAATGATACTTAGACACCGATTTCGTCAATAGAAACTTGTGATATCTTAGTCGACATATAATGGGACGTGTTGAGGCAAAAAACGCTTTTGTTGCAATTTCTTTGAGGTTAGGCTAAAATTAAGGCTATTTTGACTAGACTAAACATGAATTATCAATGCACTAGCTTGAATATGTCTAATTCATTTGGCTTTGTATTATTTGAGATTGAAAATTAGCTTGATCGTTCAAAATGACTAAATAATGAAAAAAAGAAAGTATTACACGTCTCCTTTGCCTTGATGGGCCTGGGGTAGGCTCAGGTGGTGGACTTACAGACTCAAAAACAGATTCATACTAATTCTCAACATCTGGGGTTTATGTCTTTATCAGTATTATCTTCTCCCTACGGTAACAAGTAAAAAGTTTTCAACTCTGATATTGGTAGACAATAATAATTTTGTAGTATTTAATTTCTTATAGAAAATTTAAGCCGTAAAGTGTCATATTTAGATGCAAGCAAAATTTGCAACGTAAATAGAAAAGGAGCATTTCGAAAAAACAAAAAAAAAACCAAAAAAAAAACGAATTACCTGCTAGCAACATAGTATGTTCTCCACAGGTCAGAACAAGGGTATGAGTCATTGCCCAACCCTAAGTGACTCGTTCACAGGGGTATGACTTCATTGCCCAACCCTAAGTGACTCGTTCACAGGGGTATGACCTCATTACCCATCCCTAATTGACGTCATGTGTTACTAAGTAACCGCACCTTGTTTACGTCATTGTGTTGCTAGGGTACCGCACCTTTTAGCTCACGTCATTGTGTTACCAAATTACAGGGTATGCGTCATACCTCATCCCAAATTACACAGGTGACACTCCTTGCTATAGCAGAGTAAAAAAGAAGTTGCAATTTTGAGTTTTTCATTGATCCTCTACCAAGTTTACTCAGCTTAGAAAAAGGCTAAGATTCCATGTTGTTCTTATAAATGACACTAAATGATCACAATATGATGCATGAGATATAAACAAGAAAGATAGTGTAAAATGTTTTAATAATGTAAAATGTTACAATTTAAGTAATCAATATAATAGCTGTTTTTTTTCAGGAATGAAAAGTCCTTTTTCACACAATTTTTTTTTCTATAGGTGTTTTTAGGGAACTCTTTTTTTTTTAAATATCCTTCAAATAGTTCAAAATCATCTCTATTTCGCTTAAATTGTTTTCCGTTTCGGAAACCAAAGTTTCCATAGTTTGTAAAACATTACACAAATCCTCTTGACTGATCACATGAAGTTTCCCCGTCAGTCTTTGCTCCAGTTTTTTCATATCTCCCTCATCTTTTTTACTGAAAATAATACAAATGAAACATAAATGTCAGCGTTAATCCTAAAAATGGATGCAAAACGAAATTAAAGAATCTTTCTCTGGAGAGGAAAATATCAATCATGAAAATTACAATTACATAAGTCCAACGAAATGTGTTTGTCCTCAAAATCTGACAAGGGAAATAGTTCACTCCTTGTTGTATTCTAAAATATAAAGGAAAAAATGTATTATTGAAACTTTATCAGTTATAAAAATAATTTTCAAATTATCACAGTTTTCTTTGTCTTAATTTGAACATAAAAGATTGATCAAGGAAATACTAATTTCTTAAGATATAAAGACTAGTGTTTTGGAAAAATCAATTTAGTAATGTTATCAAATATTTGTATTTAAAAAATAAAAATAAAAATGTGTTATATATATGTATATGCTACTTGAAAAAAAAGAATATACACTTACATAAAATCGAGAAACTGCTCGGCCATCTTCCCGATTTTTTTTCTGCTGTGTTGAAATCAAATTCTGCTTGAATCTTTATATACACACACTTTAAAACGAAGGATTGGGATGTTTTTTCTATATTTTTAATTCAGCGCTTTCCTACGTCATAAACCACATGCACTTTCATCAATTTCCGTCGTCGCTGTACAAATAAATGGGGGTTTTCCGTCTTACTGAACGATATACTACGTCACACACCATGTGGGTGAATTTCCGCCGTCGTGGTAAAAAAAAAACAAAACAAAACAAAAACATAACAAGAAAAACCAAGTTTATAATCTTGCGCTAAAATCGTCATACAGTACACGAGGTGCTTTAATACTCTCCATATGAGCCCACAAGTCTTAGTAATACTTGGAGTAATTAGACCCATTTCAAAGTGCGCTTAAGCATCATTCAGTGCACATGCATCCACTACATATTAACAATTTCCCAGACGTGTAGACACCATACTATCCATTTGTTAAAATCTATCATTATACTATTGTAGGCACTTTTTCACCAAAATGTTCATAATATAAAATAACTATTTATGAGAAAAGAAAGAAAGAAAATAAATTATTGTCTTGTGTAAAATGGCACTACCTAGATATGTTTTATTAACATATAGTTTTTTCCTCAGTATTTGATAACAAGTTAACAGGAACTTTTTCAACGCAGACCCTAGAAAATAGTCCGCTGATTTCTGCATCATGATATTCGTGTATGCTTTTGTTAATGATGAATCTCAACTTTAAATGTACATCAAATTTCTTTAACACAACACATGAGTAAACCCTGATGAATTTTATTTTTTTTTGATATTGAAAACGAAAGGAAAATTGATTTAGAATCTTCTATATTCAGATCAAAAGCGGAATGGTATGAACATGGCGAAAGAAATTCGGAGTTCTTTTGCAACCTAGAAAAGAAAAAAAATATGTGAATAAAACAATTTATGAATTATTTAGTGAAGATGGAATTTCTATTGAAGATCAGAAAGAAATACTAAAATCGCAAAAAATCTTTTTCGAAAATCTATATAAAACTTCAATTATTGAAACAGATGAGGAAGATTTAAGTGATCCTTTCTTTGATGAAATAAATAAACTTTCTGATGATGATAAGATTATTTGTGAGGGAGAAATGACACTCCAAGAATGTGGAAATGCTCTATATAATATGTCCAATAAAAAATCCCCTGGATCAGATGGATTCACCACAAAATTTTACAAATTGTTTTGGAAAGAAATTGGTCGCATAGTAGTTAAATCTTTAAATAATGGTTATCAAAAAGGTATTTATCTGAATTTCAATCTCAAGGAATTATAACATGTTTGCCAAAGGAATCAAAAGACAGAAGGTATATCAAAAATTGGAGACCCATATCATTATTAAACGTCGATTATAAGATAGGAGAAAGTACAATAGCTAATCGGTTTAAGAAAGTTTTACCATCAATCATAAGTGATACGCAAAAAGGTTTTTTAAAAGACAGATTTATTGGAGAGAATATACGATTACTTTATGATTTAATAGAATACATCAACAAGATGGCGTCTCATTCCCATCCCTCACGTACGCGTATATGGGTAAAATGGCATATCGCCCCTTTGGAAAATAATCTAGATTGGCGCATCTAAAGCAATTGCCATGGATATGATTTTATAGTGATATACAAGTATTCAAATACAGTAGCTATTATTTATGACCTTTCTTTGACCATGATCCTGTTCTCTTTTCGACGTAAAAAGCGTATATTCCATGGTCACTGTTGATAGATCACTACGATACATTTCTCTTGAGAAAAATGAGTTAAAGAATTTAAGATCCTGACGATAATCTCAACAGCACTCACAATAGAGCACAAAATTAAGCATCTTGAGAAAAAGAAACTAAATGGGCGTTTTGAGGGGAGTATAGGGGTTTAGCCTTGTGTCAAACAAAAACCACCTTCACCATTCAATGGCCCCGATGCCCCCCTCGCCCAGCCCTCCACCCCCCCCCCCTTTCCATCATGAATATAGTTGACAAACTCATGGCAAGTACGCCACTGAAATAAACATTATATTAATTTAAAGTCTTTTAAAATAAAATTTCTTTTTTTATTCAGTTCACTGTGGACTCTCAAATAAGCAGATTTTGCTATATTCACTACGTTCAATCTTTAATAATGGACGTATTTTAGCAATTCTTTTTATTGTTGAAATTTTTCTCTTTCACTATCAATGGCAAATTTGATTTTAAAAGAGTGCTCTGGATGTTATGATATGTGAGAATATTAACACTTCTCAATAAATTTACAAAAAGAAAAGACATTTTTTATGAAAAATATATTAGTTTTACTGTTTTCCCCATTTTCAGCATTTTTTCTTTAGTTTTTGCCCCAAAAATCACAGTATGTATTGATTATATGATTGTAACATTAATTATATGTTAGTTGGTATACTTAGTAACAATTACAAAGAAAAAGTAATTTCTTGGAGCATAACGTCTTTCAAATAATCAATTTTCCCAGTTTCGGTGCTTTTTTAAAGGTTTTATCCCAAAAATGATACTTAGACACCGATTTCGTCAATAGAAACTTGTGATATCTTAGTCGACATATAATGGGACGTGTTGAGGCAAAAAACGCTTTTGTTGCAATTTCTTTGAGGTTAGGCTAAAATTAAGGCTATTTCGACTAGACTAAACATGAATTATCAATGCACTAGCTTGAATATGTCTTATTCATTTGGCTTTGTATTATTTGAGATTGAAAATTAGCTTGATCGTTCAAAATGACTAAATAATGAAAAAAAGAAAGTATTACACGTCTCCTTTGCCTTGATGGGCCTGGGGTAGGCTCAGGTGGTGGACTTACAGACTCAAAAACAGATTCATACTAATTCTCAACATCTGGGGTTTATGTCTTTATCAGTATTATCTTCTCCCTACGGTAACAAGTAGACAATAATAATTTTGAAGTATTTAATTTCTTATAGAAAATTTAAGCCGTAAAGTGTCATATTTAGATGCAAGCAAAATTTGCAACGTAAATAGAAAAGGAGCATTTCGAAAAAAAAAAACGAATTACCTGCTAGCAGCATAGTATGTTCTCCACAGGTCAGAACAAGGGTATGAGTCATTGCCCAACCCTAAGTGACTCGTTCACAGAGGTATGACTTCATTGCCCAACCCTAAGTGACTCGTTCATAGGGGTATGACCTCATTGCCCATCCCTAATTGACGTCATGTGTTACTAAGTAACCGCACCTTGTTTACGTCATTGTGTTGCTAGGGTACCGCACCTTTTAGCTAACGTCATTGTGTTACCAAATTACAGGGTATGCGTCATACCTCATCCCAAATTACACAGGTGACACTCCTTGCTATAGCAGAGTAAAAAAGAAGTTGCAATTTTGAGTTTTTCATTGATCCTCTACCAAGTTTACTCAGCTTAGAAAAAGGTTAAAATTCCATGTTGTTCTTATAAATGACACTAAATGATCACAATATGATGCATGAGATATAAACAAGAAAGATAGTTTAAAATGTTTTAAAGGGACGGTGTCCCTGAAAATTAATTAATTTTACAAAATTTCGGAATGCAAAATCTTTCTTTTCATATGAAAGTATACATTCTCATTTGTATAAATTCAAATTTTCAGGTGAATCTAACCATACATTCGCAGCTATACACCTTTTTTTTTTGAATTTGGGGTGCGCAGCCCTAATTCATTTCACTGGCGCCACCTACAATGTATGTGAGTTTTTGAGTTTTTACAATAGAGGTATACGGAGGTTTAATTATCAAAAAAATCGGCAAAATAAGGAATGTTACTGCATATTTTCGAATAAATTTTTTATGGCTCTTTTTTTCTTCTTTTTAGACCCTTTGGAATAAGTTTTACGTTTTCAATAAAATTTATTTTCAGGGACACTGTATCTTTAATAATGTAAAATATTACAATTTAAGAAATCAATATAATAGCTTTTTTTTCAGGAATGAAAAGTCCTTTTTCACACAATTTTTTTTTTCTATAGGTGTTTTTAGGGAACTCTTTTTTTTTTTAAATATCCCTCAAATAGTTCAAAATCATCTCTATTCCGCTTAAATTGTTTTCCGTTTCGGAAACCAAAGTTTCCATAGTTCCTCTTGACTGATCACATGAAGTTTCCCCGTCAGTCTTTGCTCAAGTTTTTTTTCATATCTCCCTCATCTTTTTTACTGAAAATAATACAAATGAAACATAAATGTCAGCGTTAATCCTAAAAATGGATGCAAAACGAAATTAAAGAATCTTTCTCAGGAGAGGAAAATATCAATCATGAAAATTACAATTACATAAGTCCAACGAAATGTGTTTGTCCTCAAAATCTGTCAAGGGAAATAGTTCACTCCTTGTTGTATTCTAAAATTTAAAGGAAAAAATGTATTATTGAAACTTTATCAGTTATAAAAATAATTTTCAAATTATCACAGTTTTCTTTGTCTTAATTTGAACATGAAAGATTGATCAAGGAAATATTAATTTCTTAAGATATAAAGACTAGTGTTTTGGAAAAATCAATTTAGTAATGTTATCAAATATTTGTATTTAAAAAATAAAAATAAAAATGTGTTATATATATGTATATGCTACTTAATAAAAAGAATATACACTTACATAAAATCGAGAAACTGCTCGGCCATCTTCCCGATTTTTTTTTTGCTGTGTTGAAATCAAATTCTGCTTGAATCTTTATATACACACACTTTAAAACGAAGGATTGGGATGTTTTTTTCTATATTTTTAATTCAGCGCTTTCCTACGTCATAAACCACATGCACTTTCATCAATTTCCGTCGTCGCTGTACAAATAAATGGGGGTTTCCGTCTTACTGAACGATATACTACGTCACACACCATGTGGGCGAATTTCCGCCGTCGTGGTAAAAAAAAACAAAACAAAACAAAAACATAACAAGAAAAACCAAGTTTATAATCTTGCGCTCAAATCGTCATACAGTACACGAAGTGCTTAAATACTCTCCATATGAGCCCACAAGTCTTAGTAATACTTGGAGTAATTAGACCCATTTCAAAGTGCGCTTAAGCATAATTCAGTGCACATGCATCCACTACATATTTACAATTTCCCAGACGTGTAGACACCATACTATCCATTTGTTAAAATCTATCATTATACTATTGTAGGCACTTTTTCACCAAAATGTTCATAATATAAAATAACTGTTTATGAGAAAAGAAAGAAAGAAAATAAATTATTGTCTTGTGTAAAATGGCACTACCTAGATATGTTTTATTAACATATAGTTTTTTCCTCAGTATTTGATAACAAGTTAACAGGAACTTTTTCAACGCAGACCCTAGGAAATAGTCCGCTGATTTCTGCATCATGATATTCGTGTATGCTTTTGTTAATGATGAATCTCAACTTTAAATGTACATCAAATTTCTTTAACACAACACATGAGTAAACCCTGATGAATTTTTTTTTTTGACATTGAAAACGAAAGGAAAATTGATTTAGAATCTTCTATATTCAGATCAAAAGCGGAATGGTATGAACATGGCGAAAGAAATTCGGAGTTCTTTTGCAACGTAGAAAAGAAAAAATATGTGAATAAAACAATTTATGAATTATTTAGTGAAGATGGAATTTCTATTGAAGATCAGAAAGAAATACTAAAATCGCAAAAAATCTTTTTCGAAAATCTATATAAAACTTCAATTATTGAAACAGATGAGGAAGATTTAAGTGATCCTTTCTTTGATGAAATAAATAAACTTTCTGATGATTATAAGATTATTTGTGAGGGAGAAATGACACTCCAAGAATGTGGAAAAGCTCTATATAATATGTCAAATAAAAAATCCCCTGGATCAGATGGATTCACCACAAAATTTTACAAATTGTTTTGGAAAGAAATTGGTCGCATAGTAGTTAAATCTTTAAATAATGGTTATCAAAAAGGTCATTTATCTGAAATTCAATCTCAAGGAATTATAACATGTTTGCCAAAGGAATCAAAAGACAGAAGGTATATCAAAAATTGGAGACCCATATCATTATTAAACGTCGATTATAAGATAGGAGAAAGTACAATAGCTAATCGGTTTAAGAAAGTTTTACCATCAATCATAAGTGATACGCAAAAAGGTTTTTTAAAAGACAGATTTATTGGAGAGAATATACGATTACTTTATGATTTAATAGAATACATCAACAAGATGGCGTCTCATTCCCATCCCTCACGTACGCGTATATGGGTAAAATGGCATATCGCCCCTTTGGAAAATAATCTAGATTGGCGCATCTAAAGCAATTGCCATGGATATGATTTTATAGGGATATACAAGTATTCAAATACAGTAGCTATTATTTATGACCTTTCTTTGACCATGATCCTGTTCTCTTTTCGACGTAAAAAGCGTATATTCCATGGTCACTGTTGATAGATCACTACGATACATTTCTCTTGAGAAAAATGAGTTAAAGAATTTAAGATCCTGACGATAATCTCAACAGCACTCACAATAGAGCACAAAATTAAGCATCTTGAGAAAAAGAAACTAAATGGGCGTTTTGAGGGGAGTATAGGGGTTTAGCCTTGTGTCAAACAAAAACCACCTTCACCATTCAATGGCCCCGATGCCCCCCTCGCCCAGCCCTCCACCCCCCTTTGCATCATGAATATAGTTGACAAACTCATGGCAAGTACGCCACTGAAATAAACATTATATTAATTTAAAGTCTTTTAAAATAAAATTTCTTTTTTTATTCAGTTCACTGTGGACTCTCAAATAAGCAGATTTTGCTATATTCACTACGTTCAATCTTTAATAATGGACGTATTTTAGCAATTCTTTTTATTGTTGAAATTTTTCTCTTTCACTATCAATGGCAAATTTGATTTTAAAAGAGTGCTCTGGATGTTATGATATGTGAGAATATTAACACTTCTCAATAAATTTACAAAAAGAAAAGACATTTTTTATGAAAAATATATTAGTTTTACTGTTTTCCCCATTTTCAGCATTTTTTCTTTAGTTTTTGCCCCAAAAATCACAGTTTGTATTGATTATATGATTGTAACATTAATTATATGTTAGTTCGTATACTTAGTAACAATTACAAAGAACAAGTAATTTCTTGGAGCATAACGTCTTTCAAATAATCAATTTCCCAGTTTCGGTGCTTTTTTAAAGGTTTTATCCCAAAAATGATACTTAGACACCGATTTCGTCAATAGAAACTTGTGATATCTTAGTCGACATATAATGGGACGTGTTGAGGCAAAAAACGCTTTTGTTGCAATTTCTTTGAGGTTACATGTAGGCTAAAATTAAGGCTAATTCGACTAGACTAAACATGAATTATCAATGCACTAGCTTGAATATGTCTAATTCATTTGGCTTTGTATTATTTGAGATTGAAAATTAGCTTGATCGTTCAAAATGAATAAATAATGAAAAAAAGAAAGTATTACACGTCTCCTTTGCCTTGATGGGCCTTGGGTAGGCTCAGGTGGTGGACTTACAGACTCAAAAACAGATTCACACTAATTCTCAACATCTGGGGTTTATGTCTTTATCAGTATTATCTTCTCCCTACGGTAACAAGTAAAAAGTTTTCAACTCTGATATTGGTAGACAATAATAATTTTGTAGTATTTAATTTCTTATAGAAAATTTAAGCCGTAAAGTGTCATATTTAGATGCAAGCAAAATTTGCAACGTAAATAGAAAAGGAGCATTTCGAAAAAAAAAAAAAAAACGAATTACCTGCTAGCAGCATAGTATGTTCTCCACAGGTCAGAACAAGGGTATGAGTCATTGCCCAACCCTAAGTGACTCGTTCACAGGGGTATGACTTCATTGCCCAACCCTAAGTGACTCGTTCACAGGGGTATGACCTCATTGCCCATCCCTAATTGACGTCATGTGTTACTAAGTAACCGCACCTTGTTTACGTCATTGTGTTGCTAGGGTACCGCACCTTTTAGCTAACGTCATTGTGTTACCAAATTACAGGGTATGCGTCATACCTCATCCCAAATTACACAGGTGACACTCCTTGCTATAGCAGAGTAAAAAAGAAGTTGCAATTTTGAGTTTTTCATTGATCCTCTACCAAGTTTACTCAGCTTAGAAAAAGGTTAAGATTCCATGTTGTTCTTATAAATGACACTAATTGATCACAATATGATGCATGAGATATAAACAAGAAAGATAGTTTAAAATGTTTTAAAGGGACGGTGTCCCTGAAAATTAATTAATTTTACAAAATTTCGGAATGCAAAATCTTTCTTTTCATATGAAAGTATACATTCTCATTTGTATAAATTCAAATTTTCAGGTGAATCTAACCATACATTCGCAGCTATACACCTTTTTTTTTTTGAATTTGGGGTGCGCAGCCCTAATTCATTTCACTGGCGCCACCTACAATGTATGTGAGTTTTTGAGTTTTTACAATAGAGGTATACGGAGGTTTAATTATCAAAAAAATCGAGAATATAAGGGATGTTACTGCATATTTTCGAATAAATTTTTTATGGCTCTTTTTTTCTTCTTTTTAGACCCTTTGGAATAAGTTTTACGTTTTCAATAAAATTTATTTTCAGGGACACTGTATCTTTAATAATGTAAAATATTACAATTCAAGAAATCAATATAATAGCTGTTTTTTCAGGAATGAAAAGTCCTTTTTCACACAATTTTTTTTTCTATAGGTGTTTTTAGGGAACTCTTTTTTTGAAATATTCCTCAAATAGTTCAAAATCATCTCTATTTCGCTTAAATTGTTTTCCGTTTCGGAAACCAAAGTTTCCATAGTTTGTAAAACATTACACAAATCCTCTTGACTGATCACATGAAGTTTCCCCGTCAGTCTTTGCTCCAGTTTTTTCATATCTCCCTCATCTTTTTTACTGAAAATAATACAAATGAAACATAAATGTCAGCGTTAATCCTAAAAATGGATGCAAAACGAAATTAAAGAATCTTTCTCTGGAGAGGAAAATATCAATCATGAAAATTACAATTACATAAGTCCAACGAAATGTGTTTGTCCTCAAAATCTGACAAGGGAAATAGTTCACTCCTTGTTGTATTCTAAAATTTAAAGGAAAAAATGTATTATTGAAACTTTATCAGTTATAAAAATAATTTTCAAATTATCACAGTTTTCTTTGTCTTAATTTGAACATAAAAGATTGATCAAGGAAATACTAATTTCTTAAGATATAAAGACTAGTGTATTGGAAAAATCAATTTAGTAATGTTATCAAATATTTGTATTTAAAAAATAAAAATAAAAATGTGTTATATATATGTATATGCTACTTAATAAAAAGAATATACACTTACATACAATCGAGAAACTGCTCGGCCATCTTCCCGATTTTTTTTCTGCTGTGTTGAAATCAAATTCTCCTTGAATCTTTATATACACACACTTTAAAACGAAGGATTGGGATGTTTTTTTTTCTATATTTTTAATTCAGCGCTTTCCTACGTCATAAACCACATGCACTTTCATCAATTTCCGTCGTCGCTGTACAAATAAATGGGGGTTTCCGTCTTACTGAACGATATACTACGTCACACACCATGTGGGCGAATTTCCGCCGTCGTGGTAAAAAAAAAACAAAACAAAACAAAAACATAACAAGAAAAACCAAGTTTATAATCTTGCGCTCAAATCGTCATACAGTACACGAAGTGCTTTAATACTCTCCATATGAGCCCACAAGTCTTAGTAATACTTGGAGTAATTAGACCCATTTCAAAGTGCGCTTAAGCATCATTCAGTGCACATGCATCCACTACATATTTACAATTTCCCAGACGTGTAGACACCATACTATCCATTTGTTAAAATCTATCATTATACTATTGTAGGCACTTTTTCACCAAAATGTTCATAATATAAAATAACTGTTTATGAGAAAAGATAGAAAGAAAATAAATTATTGTCTTGTGTAAAATGGCACTACCTAGATGTGTTTTATTAACATATAGTTTTTTCCTCAGTATTTGATAACAAGTTAACAGGAACTTTTTCAACGCAGACCCTAGGAAATAGTCCGCTGATTTCTGCATCATGATATTCGTGTATGCTTTTGTTAATGATGAATCTCAACTTTAAATGTACATCAAATTTCTTTAACACAACACATGAGTAAACCCTGATGAATTTTTCTTTACACGAATATACTAAAATACAAGTTAAATCGTAGTACAAGTGATAATCCTGTTAACCTCAATTCTACAACAAGTGGTACATCTGATCTTCATTAAATCGTAACAATAAAAGATATTCAGCGTGGCAAAGGATATTGGAAATTCAATAATAAACTCATCTATGATTCCGATTACATTAACAAAATAAAGAAATGTATATCAGAGACTTTACTTGAATGTGATGAAATAGAGGACTACCAATATCTTTGGGAATTTTTAAAAATGAAAATGAGATCGGTTACGATAGAACATTCTGTAATAAAAGCAAAGCAGAAAAAAGAAAAAACAAAGTCCATGGAGCGTGAATTACTGCAATTAGGACAAGAATTTCAAAGATCACCCAACGAAAATCTTGCGGAACTTATACGGGCAAAAAATTGTGATATTGAAAACGAAAGGAAAATTGATTTAGAATCTTCTATATTCAGATCAAAAGCGGAATGGCATGAACATGGCGAAAGAAATTCGGAGTTCTTTTGCAACCTAGAAAAGAAAAAAATATGTGAATAAAACAATTTATGAATTATTTAGTGAAGATGGAATTTCTATTAGACATTTTTCATCGTGACAAACTTCGAACTTCGAACTTCTTACTTCGCACTTCGAACATTGAAGAAAAAGTGTCGTAGCTGTCGTTTGCGTATAAACTCATAAGCGGAGTCATCTACATTTTGATTAGTATGCTCAATGGAATGATATAGTGGACTTCCTGTACAACTGGCGCGCTTTTTTCGGCAACCAACTTATGAAATTAAAGTGCGAAGTTCGAAGTGCGAAATGCGAAGTTCGTCACGGTGAAAAAAGTCTATTGAAGATCAGAAAGAAATACTAAAATCGCAAAAAATCTTTTTCGAAAATCTATATAAAACTTCAATTATTGAAACAGATGAGGAAGATTTAAGTGATCCTTTCTTTGATGAAATAAATAAACTTTCTGATGATGATAAGATTATTTGTGAGGGAGAAATGACACTCCAAGAATGTGGAAAAGCTCTATACAATATGTCCAATAAAAATCCCCTGGATCAGATGGATTCACCACAGAATTTTACAAATTTTTTTGGAAAGAAATTGGTCGCATAGTAGTTAAATCTTTAAATAATGGTTATCAAAAAGGTCATTTATCTGAATTTCAATCTCAAGGAATTATAACATGTTTGCCAAAGGAATCAAAAGACAGAAGGTACATCAAAAATTGGAGACCCATATCATTATTAAACGTCGATTATAAGATAGGAGCAAGTACAATAGCTAATCGGTTTAAGAAAGTTTTACCATCAATCATAAGTGATACGCAAAAAGGTTTTTTTAAAAACAGATTTATTGGAGAGAATATACGATTACTTTATGATTTAATAGAATACATCAATAAAACTAAAAGAAATGGACTTTTAATATTTTTGGACTTCGAAAAAGCCTTCGATTCGATAGAATGGAATTTCATAAATAAAGCTCTAAAAATTTTCAATTTTGGCGATTCTCTACGAAGATGGTTTTCAGTTCGTTACAAAAAATCTAAAAGTTGTATTATGAATAATGGATATCTCTCAGATTTTTTTCAATTAGAAAGAGGTTGTCGTCAAGGTAATCCGCTAGCCCCTTACATATTTATTTTATCTGTAGAGATACTAAGTAATAGAATTAAGAAGACAAAAGATATTAAGGGTATTTCATTTGGAAATATAAACTTTGTTATTAACCAATATGCCGACGATACTTTTCTACTGCTTGATGGAAGCGAGAGCTCACTAAAGGTTGCTATGAAATTAATTAGTGATTTTGGAAATTTGTCAGGTTTAAGGTTAAATATAAGTAAATCAAGAGCAGTTTGGTTAGGTGGTAAGTCAGGAAAAAGTTTGGTCAACTGAACCATTTAAGTTATTGGAATTACTTTTACATATGATTTAAAGAACATGATAGAACTTAACTATGACGCAAAAATTCAATCAATTAAAATTCTTCTTGGAAGCTGGATAAAACGAGATTTGACGCCCTTGGGAAAAATTACAATAATTAAAACATTGGCACTACCAAAACTTATCCATTTATTCTCAGCATTACCAAATCCATCTAAAAAGAAAATACTGGAAATAGAACAAATATTCTTTAAATTCATCTGGAATTATAAGCCGGACAAAATTAAGAGGAAAACAATAATCGGTTCGTATGAAAAAGGAGGTTTAAAAATGATTGATATTCATGCTTTTATAGAATGATTATATTAAAATTAAATGGGTAAAGCGATACTTAGAAAATAAAAGTGGCATTTGGCAGCGCTTCTTATCTTTTATATTTAAAATACACACAGATACCAGTTCAGTTTGGTTTCTAGGAAGACAGAAATTACTAGAGTTACAAAAAAGGACAACGAATAGATTCTGGCAAGATGTAATTAACGCGGTGTGTAAACTCAAAATTCAACATTTGCAAATTCCTGAATACATACAACAAGACATCAGAAGTTTCTGTTCCTTTGATGACTATAAATTCTATACAGATTGGAAAGAATCAGGTCTTGAAAATTTGAACGATCTTTTAGACGAACAAGGAAATTTCAAAGCATTTGACTCGATTAGCAGACAAACTCATTGTAAAAATTTCTTGGAATATTTTCAAGTCATAAATAAAATTCCATACGATATAAAAGATAAGATAAAGAAATTTAAAATTGATAAAGAATCAATTGGACAATATGGTGATTACACAGTCATTGATAAGATTATCAAAAATAAAGATCTTAAATTTGTGTATGAAAAGCTAAAGGATATAGAATTTGTATATCCAAGATCAAGAACAGAAAAATGGTCACATGATCTAAGTAATATAGATATCCAGAACTTAAAAGAATATTTTGCTTTACTTCATAAATGTACTTTAGATACTAAATTGATATATTTTCAATACAGAATTCTTTGTCGCTTTCTCACAACAAATACATTTCTACAGAAAATAGGTGAAATTAATTCATCTGAATGCACATTTTGCAAAGAAAATCCTGAAACATTACTACATTTATTTACTGCATGCAAAATAGTGATGCCAGTATGGAATAGTCTAGAAGATGAATAAAAGAATAGTTGCTTTAGTACCTTATTCATTTCAGCAAATGAGTCAAAAGAGCTTATGTCTAACTTGGGACTCTTATCTATTTATCGACAAAAAAAAGAAGAAAAAGACGATAAATACCTTTCAAGTTTAGGAAGGCTTTAAACTCCTAGATCTATTCTATCCATTTTGAATTCTTTTAAATAACTATCACAAAAAGAATTGCACAATGAATTAGCAGTGAGAAAATTTCTATAAATAGAGAATGACAACAGCATGAAAGTACAGACAAGTAATGCTACTAAGATAAAAAAAGGAAACAGAGAACAAGAATAAAAGAGTTATCTATCTTACTATGTAAAGTACAAATAAGAAGTGCTACTTGTGTGAAGAATAAATATTTAAGAACAAAATCCTATCAATCCTACAAACGTAATGTTTGCTATGACCTTGAAAAAGTTTATTTGACCTTGAACCAAGATCATGGATGAAAGATAAGCATTTTAGTTTATTCTCATCAAGATTTCTTTTCATCTATTCAAAGCTCAATATTTTATCAACAAAAGTCTGTTGTTACCTTGAAATCGAACAAATGACCTTTGGTCAAGGTCAAGGTGAAAGGACTTCATGCAAGGAATACTTGCGTCAAGTTTGAATGCTCAAGGTCAAATGGTCTTTGTTCTATAGGAAAAAAAATGTTGTGACCTTGATAATGAGAATTTGACCTTGGGTCAAGGTTAAGTTGAAAGGGCTTGGCTCAATGATTGTATTTCTGAAGTTTGAAATGTCAAGGTCAAATAGTCTTCGTTGTTTAGGCAAAAGTTTGTTGTGACCTTGAGAATCATAATTTGACCTTGAAACTAGGTCATCATCAATGACTACCTATAAGTAACCTACCATCCAAGTTTCAACTCATAATCTAAAAAAACTGTAGAAATTGGCACTGTGCTAATTTAAAGTTCCATTTTCAAATCTGAATAGCGCGAAAAACGTAAATATTTTATCGAGCATGTAAGCGTATAAAAGTTTGCAAATTTCCAAAGAACAATATAAAACAAAGGGCAAGGGGCGGTAAGGGCCAAAATCAGCCCAATCTCAAAACTCGGAAAAACATTGAACATTGAAAATACATGAAATACAGAGTATAAATCAATTTAAATTTGGAGAATCCGACATTCCGTTGCAATTCTACACTAATTTGAAACCAGGATGGTCGGCTATATGTAACACTGATTTTAACGTCATATGACGTTACGATAACGTTGTCTGTAGGTAACATGCTGCTATATTCTAACACTATTTAGGCTACTTTGTATCAGTTTTTGTGCAATTGAATGATAAATAAATATCTTTAAATAATCTAAATTTCTATGTAAAGTTTTGAAGCTGCAACTTGTTACGAAAAAGGAGGAAACAATAGTTAAATGTGTTCATATTCTGTCAATATCACGATATAATATATACATGAATGTACCTGGTAGATTTAAATATAATGAGGGGTAACTGGGGTACCTCCCCTTTGTTGACTTTTTGAAATCTTACAATAAATGATATTGATGTGATAATGATACTTTTCACAAAGGCATAAATAGCGTGTATTTCCGGTAACCCAGCAGACCCTACACTGTATTTTATTCCCAAACCCCTTTTCCCGGGTAAATCATTTTTGTCTCATCTGATTCATCTGCATTACGAGTGGGCTCCGATCCCCTCTTTTGGTGGTCAACACTTCCTTTTTCTAATAGAATTTTTTTTTGTAGTTAAGAAATCCTTTGGCTCGCTAGGTACCGCTTGTCATTATCAAGAATAACCTTACATGTCTCAATGTCAACAAACCTTTTAGGTCGCTACGCGCGCGTTGAGAGAGTTGCCTCGTTATGAAATTTCGAACGAAACCTCGACGTTCGCCAGCGTATTGAAGGTCGTTACTCGTGTGTTGGCCAAAAAAGTGAAGGTGTGACACTTGAAAAAAAAAATATATATATATACACATGGGCGTCGGATTGATCGCTGGTTACAGTACCACTCGCAAGTAATTCTTTAATCACAATAATAAGGCTTTTCTTGGTTTTTATCTTTTTTTTATGAACAACCGCAACTACATGTTTATATAATTACACATGTTGTTTTTACACAGAAAAAGGATCGATTAAGAATTCAAAGGTTAATAATTTTATCATAGCGCCACCTACAATACCTTCCAGTTCACAAACTTTCATTTTTCTCTCAATAATTCCTATTGCTTACAACCTTTCAGTATGTACGTTTCGTTGTTTGTAATAAAATACCAGGGATAAAATTTTATACACGTCCCTGTAAAATAACCACATTAGTGGGGATATTTCCTACTTTCTAAACGCATTGATTTTTAACGACTGAAATTATCAATATGTACGGAAGCCCGTTAGTGCCAAATATGAATAAATAAAAAAAGAGGAAATGCGAAATATATTTAGGAAAATGCGAAATAAATTAAGGAAAATGAAAAATAAATTTAGAAAAACGAGAAATAAATTAAGGAAAATGAAAAATATATTTAGAAAAACGAGAGAGAAAAATATTTAGGAAAATGAGAAAAATATTTAGGAAAATGAGAAATATATTTAGAAAAACGAGAAAAATATTTAGGAAAATGAGAAATATATTTAGGAAAAAATGAAAAGTATATTTAGGAAAATGAGAAATAGATTTACAGAAAGTGGAAATATAAATGAGGGAGTGGACAGGGTGAAATGGGGGGGGGACGAAGGGGAGGGACAGGGGCGGAAGGTGGGAGGGAGGGCAGGGGTTGGAAGAAGGGAGTAGCGGGAGGGAGGGTAAAGGGGAGGGATGAGGAATTCAGGGGATGGGAGCAGAAGCTTAGGGGCGGGATGCAGAGGAAGGGGCGGAAGGGGTACTGTTCACTCCCCATAGATATAAATGGAAACCACAAAAGAAATACGATATGTATATAAACATTAAATTCCCCCACTACACTCTCCGTTTACCAATCCCAGAATATTAATGAGATTATCAGGAGATAAAGACCTTCTTGTATTTCTTCCACTTCTTCCCCGACCCCCGCTGCTTTTACGAGAGAAATAAACGATTGGTACTGGTCAAGGCGCATCATAAACTAAACAGCCTTCGAAATGGATGCTTGCAAGAGCTGCAATGCCAAATACCAGACAGATAATATTACACATGCATCTTTGCCCGTATACATAGGATTCATTTCTCGTGTAAAAGCAGCGGGAGTTGCGGGGAAGTGGAATAAATACAAGGAAGTCTTATATCTTGATAAATAGATACTGTAATTCATTACTCATTAATGTTTCGGGAGTGGCAAAGTCAAGCTTTAATCATTTGTTGTGGTTTCCCTGATTTTATATTTCCACCTTCTGTAAATATATTTCTCGTTTTTGCTAAATATATTTTATTTTCCTTAATATTTTTCTCGTTTTTTCCTAAATATATTTCTCATTTTCCTAAATATTTTTCTCGTTTTTCTAAATATATTTCTCATTTTCCTAAATATTTTTCTCATTTTCCTAAATATTTTTCTCGTTTTTCTAAATATTTTTCTCATTTTCCTTAATTTATTTCTCGTTTTTCTAAATATATTTCTCATTTTTCTTAATTTATATCTCGTTTTTCTAAATTTATTTCTCATTTTCCTTAATTTATTTCGCATTTTCCTAAATCTATTTCGCATTTCCTCCATTTTTATTTATTCATATTTGGCACTAACGGGCTTCCGTAAATATGCATTGTATGTCAAAAAATCTCCCCAAATTAAGATGCGTCTATATTTCGGTTGTTCTTTATTTTTTATGTATACATGTAAAAATTCCTTGGATTGAACTTTTGATTATTTAGATTTACATCATTAAAAAAAGATGAAGGAAAAATATGAAGATAAAGAATGTACTACTGTGAAGGATTTATTTACAAGGCGTGAACAATAGACTATCGGTATGTACACAATACTCGCAGAATGTCCGTTAGCGTAAACACGCTCTTATATAAGTTTTATATACACTGTATGCGCTATAATTTTCGTTATTGACAACATATTTTCTATAAAATATGTTCAATAGAATTAAAGGATATTTCTCAGTCTGATCTCTTAGTAGATTTCATGGGCCAATTCAGGATTTTCAGAGGGATAGTCCTAAAGTCCGAAAAAATGAATAAAAGAAATAAATAAATAAAAGCACACCAGAAAGTACAAAACATTCATGAATCAGACTTTAACCTTTACCCTTTGATCTCTGAATGAGATAATTGCCGCAATTACCTAATTAACATGCACACCATATCCCGATTGTCCCACATGACTTTTATACCTTTTTTATATAAATGTGGGACAATCGGGATGACACCAAATCAAGACATGGCAGATATTTTTTTCCCAATTTGAAAAAATTACATGGCCATAATTTCTGGATATTGAAATAAATTTTATTCCAGTGTCAAAATCAGATAGATTACATATATGTTGTGTTCTTCATAATTGTATATATATATATTTATGATAAAGAAAAAATTGCTCTTCATGTGAAAGAAGGGTTTGTCATGTTATACGTAACGTCCATTCGGATTTTCTATTTTGTCTCATTTTCATTTTTCTTTTCTTTTTTTCTGAAAAGTTTATTGTGGTTGACTTTCGTGTGTGTGTGTGTTTTTTTTTTTTTTAAGCGGGGGGGGGGGGGGGGGGGTGTTGATGTTGTTTAATTTAGTTTTTAAGGATTTCTTTTTCGTTTGTGCAGGGTTATTTCATTTTTTAATTAATATTTTATTTTATACCGGATGTATCCTTTTAGATATACACTGTCATTTCGATTTTTAAATATGTATATGATATGATTACTTTGACTTTAAAATATTTTTCGCAAAATACATCCACGACCATAGAATGACGTCATATATTCAGTATGACGTCATTCTATGGTCCTGAAAGTCGGTTACGTTACGAGGGAAATACACATTTGAAAGACATTTTTGTCGATATTATTTGATTTCGTGCATGTAAGAATAAATAATCAATATCATCATTAACAACAAAACAAAATCTATTAAATTATATCGATTTGACTCAAATTATTTCTGTATTATAGAAGTAAAAGGTGTTTTTCTGTTTCCAAAAAGACCCGATCTCTTGGTAACAGTAATTGATTTCATTCCGTTTTCGATGTGGCCACATGAAAACAACAGATTCATACTTTTACAACATTTACAAAATACTTGTACGGATATACAGACAAAATATGAACTTGTTGTTTTGATGTGGCCAAGTCTAATTTCGCCATCAAAAGCGAAAATTTATTGATTTTTTGTTCATTTCCGGTTTCAAAGGTGATTTCAAAGGGGGATAACTCTAATGAAAAAATGAAATCGAACATTTTTCAAGTTGAACCTATTGGAGACAAGCTTCCTTTAATCAATTTCGGTATCAATTTCAATATTTTTAAATTTTCGGAATTAACAACAATTTTGGGCCTAGAAAGTCCCTTATCGCCCCTTGCCCTTTCATTGATATCGCACGGTTAGTTTAGGAGTTATAAGGTTTTAAAGAATGTACCTTTGATGACCTCTAGCGGGGGCATATGTGAACTTTAAGACAAGAAAAAAATTTCAAATTAAGATCTTTATTTGCTCTTTCACATGATACTTTCCATTTTATCATATGATGCGGTACTTTGTTGTAACGTCTCTGGATTGGCTTGGGGGTAAGAATAATAATAATAGGAATAATAAGAATAAAGAAAAGACAATACAATAACAGAAAGGATTCCGACGGAAGTCGGAATTCTTAATAAGAATAATAAGAATAAAGAAAAGACAATACAATAACAGGAAGGATTCCGACGGAAGTCGGAATCCTTAATAATAAGAATAAAGAAAAGACAATACAATAACAGGAAGGATTCCGATGGAAGTCGGAATCCTTAATAATAAGAATAAAGAAAAGACAATACAATAACAGAAAGGATTCAGACGGAAGTCGGAATCCTTAATAAGAATAAAGAAAAGACAATACAATAACAGAAAGGATTCCGACGGAAGTCGGAATCCTTAATAACTAGATGGCTACTGTTGCAAGCAACAGACGGATTCCTATTTCATTAGACCTTGCTCGGAACTGAAGTGTTAAAATCCGAAAAAAGAGGATGGAAATTTAAATAGTTGCTTTAGTACCTTATTCACTTCAGCAAATGAGTCAAAAGAGCTTTTGTCTAACTTGGGACTCTTATTTGTTTATCAACAAAATAGAAGAAAACGATAATACATACCTTTCATGTTTACTAAATCTCTAATATCTATGATATATCAATAATAAATCCTTTAAAATTTCTATCTCAAAACAGAATTGCACAATGACTTTGCAATGACAAAATTTGTATTAATAGAAAATGATAACAGCATGAAAATCATGTGTAATGCTTTAAGAAAAAAGACAGAAAAAGAGATCAATAATAAAAGAGTTATCCTTCTTAAACCATCAAGTAGGTTATGCTCATCACGATTGATCTTAATCTGATCAAAGCTCATTATCTAATCAACCGAAGTCTGTTGTGAACTTGCAATCAAACAAATGACCTTGGGTCAAGGTCATGATGAAAAGGCTTCATGCAAAGAATATTTGTGTAAAGTTTGAATTTCCAAGCCTTTGAAGGTCAAATAGTCTTTATCTTATAGACAAAAGTTTGATGTGACCTTGAGAATCAAAATTTGACCTTGGGTCAAGGTCAAGGTGAAAGAGCGTAGCTCAACGATACTATGAATGACTTTTGAACTCTAGAGGACAAACAGTATTTATTCTAAAGGCAAATGTTTGTTGTGACCTTGAGAATCAAATTTGACCTTGGGTAAAGGTCAAGGTGAAAGAATGTGGCTTAACAATCATATGTATGAGGTTTCAACTCTGGAGGTCAAATAGTCTTGGTTAGATAGGCAAAAGTATGTTGTAACCTTGAGAATCAAAATTTGACCTTGGGTCAAGGTCAAGGGGAAAGAGCTTGGCTTAACGATAATATGTATGAAGTCTGAACTGTGAAGGTCAAATAGTCTTTGTTCTATAGGCAAAAGTATGTTGTGAACTTGAGAATAAAAATTTGACCTTTGTTGAAGGTCAAGGTGAAAGAGCTTGGCTTAACGATAGGATGTATGAAGTTTGACCTCGGAATGTCAAATAATCTTTGTTCTATAGGCCAAAATTTGTTGTGACCTTGAGAATCATAATTTGACCTCGAAAGTAGGTCAATATTAAATGACTACCAATAAGTAACACACCATCAAAGTTTTAACTCAAAATCTCAAAAACTGTAGAAATTGGCACAGTGCCAATTTAAAGTCCCATTTTTAACTAGGAATAGCGCGAAAACTATTAATATTTTATCAAGCATTTAAGCGTATGAAAGTTTGCAAATTTCCCAAAGAACAATATAAAACAAATTTCATTCAAATCGCACAATTAGTTTAGGAGTTATAAGAGTTTAAAGATTTGACCTTTGATGACCTTTAGCGGGGGCATATGTGAACTTTTCGACAAAAAAAAAATTAAATCAAGATCTTAATATGGTACTTTCCATTTTATCATACGAGGCGGTTCTTTTCTTGAAAAGGGTCCGGAAAGGTTGGGGGTAAGAATTATACAATAACAGGAAGGATTCCGACGGAGGTCGGAATCATTAATAATAAGAATAAAGAAAATACAATACAATAACAGAAAGGATTCCGACGGAAGTCGGAATCCTTTTTTAGAGAAAAGGGAAAGCGCCGAGAAAGAAAATTCCCTTAATATTTACAGCAGCTTGTTGTACCATATTAGAATAAAGTAAAATTAAACTATTTTCGGCATTGAAAATAAAATACAGTTGTTAGGCGATTTGGCATGTAGAATACACACGATAAAAAGTTCGTGCCACATGACAGGTAATTGTTGAAATAACACAGGTATTGTTGTGGCAGGGCGAAGCATAGTTTTACCTAGTCATCGGAAGAGTTCATTATAGGCAGGTGATAAAAGATGTCAAAATTACAGGTCTTATAATTATACAGGCATTTCATACCCTATGTAACAGTGTGTGGACCGGTCTGACAAGTTTGAGTTCATGATACGACTAAACTGACAATACATACACACAGTAGCATATACCATATTCACAAGAATAGGAACGGATCCCAAAAAAGGAATGCAATGTTGCTTTCTAGAAAAATATAATGTAGACAGCACAAAAGAGGTGAAAACAACCACGTTCATTATTCAGACAATGTCGGATCAGCCCAACAAAGGACCTTAATATATATATACTTACCCTTTCTTAAACCAAAGGATAGAATCCTCCAATTAAGTGCACTTTCTCATTTTTACCCTATAACAAACTGAGGAATCCTTTGCGGTGAGGAACTCTCACCCGAAACAGCTATTGTCTCTTAATCGCTAATACTTACCCTTTATTGTCTCTTAATCGCATATACTTACCTTTTATCAGAGTCGCACAGCACTTTTATGTTTTATGTCTTACCTTATAACAGCCACAGGACCCTGGTGGTGAGGAACTCTCATCCCAGGTAAAATTCTCTTATTACAAATTACTCACCTCTTTTAAGAATAATTTAACGCAACAACTCTTATGGAAACGCACTGCATACCCTCTTACCGGCTTTTTATTATATGTACCATAGGACACAAAGCGGTGAGGAACTCTCATCCTGGATCAAAGTCCTACAGTGGTGATCGTAGTAGTTTACACACTGTTTTTTTTTTTCGGAAACGTCGGGCACACCTCGGAAACTTCGTTAGGAAAAACTGGTAATTCGGAAACATCGGGCAAAATTCCGCCCTAAATTTACCGATGTTACCTAAAATTCCTAACTTTCCGAAATTCACCGGAATAACCTAAATAATTGTATTTACCCGAAATCCAAAACGAGACTGCGTGAATATTTATTATTGTTTGTTTCTTTAAATAAATATATTATTTCGAAATTGTTTTTCATTTGAAGGCATCAAATGTACAACTGATTCAATTTGATTGTCTAACGAGCATAATTGCACCATAAAGTGACGATAAAATTCATTTTCGTTTTCTATTATTGCAAACCACGGATCTGTAATTTTTTTACGATAAGTCGAGGTTAATTTCCTCAAATATTAGAAAATAAGATATATTCTAGGATAATTTTAATATAAAATCACTTTAGATATTAAACATACAAACCTTAATTGATTTTTATTTATTTCTATCAATACTTTTTAGAGAGCTTAAATTTTTATAAAATGAGTGGGCCAAACAATAATGACAAGTGTCCCTTGTCCTTCAATACAATAAATAAATAGATATTTCATACTTATCGAGACACATTGAACGGATATTTTTACGGAAATTAGGAGGTGCGGCTATTTTTCCCTAGGTAGGAGGCTAAAAATCACCGGCTGCTGGCTTTTAGTATTTACCATATGAATTAGAAACAGAGTGTAGACCTATCGGGTCCTTTGATGACACATGCGCGGCTGTATGGTGCCCGATAATATGCAATTTGGATTGAAACCTGGCAGCAAAAATTAAAAAAGAACCTGCCTGCCGTGTCACTTGGAAAAACAGACCCGGGGCGAGGGGAAACAAACTATTTTTTAATTGTGGCCTAATGCAAGTTTTTTCGTCCAACCGCCATTATTTTATACTCTCTAACTTTTCCGAATCCAAATGAGTGAAGCCGTCTCCTGATTTCTTTTTGCGCGTGTGTGACAATATTTTCATTTTAATTATCTTTAACTTAGAATTGGTTGAAATGTACATGTAGCTTCTATGTCGGGATGAGGTTATCTAAAAAAAAATTTTTCCCTTTTATTCATTTCATTTCTCGGGCCGCATAAATTCATAACTGAGATGTTGAGTTGATTTTGTATCAAAACTTTATGAGCCAGATAGTTTCTTACCTTATCACTGTAGAGAAATAATCTGTAAGAACCAAAAACATTCAAAGTCACGTTGGCACGGCATGTCACAGATTCTGGCGATTTTAGGTTTGGAAATTCAATATGGAGTGCTAAGTTGAAAATTACGGGATGCCGTTGCCATGGTAACCATCTTCAAAACTTGAATTATCAGAAAATTTTATAAGACTTAGTGTGTTTGTGACCTTTGTTGCCGTGGAAACGTGTACATTTATCAATTGCAATAACCACATTTTTTTCTTTCAATCCTCTTTGTTATTAATATCCAAACCGGTTTCAACCTTTATCGCTATGTTTCTTGTATAAGGAGTCCAAAAGAGTGCTTAAATAAGGTTTTAAACCCTTCATTTTGTGGCTAAAAAGAGCCCCTATTTTGCTTGTTTTTGTGTATTTTTACGGTGAAAAATTTCATAAAAGCAGACGTTTTTGGAGTTATTCTTCTATATATTCAATATGTTTTGTACCTTAACTACAAGAAAATGTAAAAAGTTGGCAAGGACCTTGATTTTTTTTTTGCTGGAAAATGCATTTAAGATGGTAACCATGATAACATTCAAGTTTTACTATGATGGGTATAAATTTATTTTGATCAGAATCCTTCATTTTAAAGAGAATGGGATTTACGGGCCCCCTACCACCCTTAATACGGTGCGTCATTATCTCTCCTGGTGCAATATCTACATTTATCGACTACGTAAGGACTTTACACACGATCGTTTGTGTATCCTGGATTCTGCCATTCGGAAGTTTCACATCGTTTATTCCATGAAGTTTAATATAATTTTTTTCTGGAATATTGTTCATTCCGGTTCGCTTTGGACAGAGCTTTATTTGTTGATGACAAATATGGATAATGACAAAATCTCTGTATACAGCACAAAATCGATAATTCAGAAAATCAGAAACCGAAGGTATACATAATCATGATAAAATAGCCTGAGGATAAAACAGGAACCAAAGCAAACAAACAAAAACCTCCACCATATGAAAAGAAGCGAACTCCCAATATGGGAGTGAGACCAGGTGCCCAGGAAGAGTAAGCTTCTCCTGCTTGCATGTAAGTAATTCGTTTTCTGCTCTTTGGACACTTCAAATCTCCATTTTTTTGTTCCTTGATTTTTCCTTGTACAATGATTCAAATTTGTCTTTTAGCTTTCCATAACTTTTAATTTTGGCTTGACTCTATTTCATATAGTCTCTGGTCAGTCTCTTTCTTCATTTCGGAACCATCCCACTGACAATTTAATGTATGATCACTTTGATGTCATCTTTGTTAACATTCTTTTTTATTTCTTCCCGAATCTCACACAATTGACTGAGTATGGGGCTAAGATTATCATCTGGTTCCGATTCTGTACTAGAAAATGATTTATTTATGTTTGAGGGGAAATAGTGCTATAAATAGACTTCCGAATAAAATTAGTGAACAAGGTATCAACACAGTTTTTCAGTCGATAAAAATCTTAAACGTTCAACTTCTTCAAATTCGATAGCATCATTTAAGAACAGATCAATTTCAAGCAGGGGACAGACATGCACGTTTCGGGTACTAAACCCTCCTTATAATAAAAATAGAAATATTATACAATTATGGTGTTTTTACGAGGTAAATATGGTGTGATATTTGTTTTATTTGAAAATAATGACGGAAGCGACAGCTGAGGTCAATATTTTTAAATTAAGAAATTATCACACCATATTCACCGAATGAAAAGTCCTTACAATACATTTCACAGCTCAACCGATTTGCTAGAGCATGTACTGATGTTATGAATTTTCATATTTGAAATTTGACATAATACAAAGAAAATTTAAGGTGAAGATTTTCGCTTTCACAAACTAGTAAAAACTCGAAATTTTACCCAAAAAATATGATCAGCCTCTTTTCAATTTCGTACCAATACAAGCAACAGAGTATATTATATTGGGTATTTCACAACCTGCATTATTTGGTGACATATTCAACACAATACGAAGGATAAAAGGTTGACAGAATTATTATCGAAATTGTGTTAGAATCATCAAACGCCATATATCGTAGATATGATCGTTCACATTAAAGACACTTGGCTTGGTATTGGACCAATGAACAGCATTGTACCAGCGCATTCGTAAGAATTGCACTCTGGCTGACTGTGACGACAGGACTCCACGCAGGACCCTGTCCAAACCTCTTTAGAGAAGACAGGGACCCGACTACCTTTCCTCTCTGAATTTCAATCGGACTCCTTGGGTGATCAAATGCATGAGCTCGCTATAGCCGACAGAGCACGGACTGTATTTCGTATGCCTTTTGTTTTTATATTAATTTATAAATCCATCTGTGTGTTTCTAAGGCACCAGCATCATGCTCTCCGTTTGTATGTTCATCTTAAGGTGAGAAGCTCGTGGTTATTTCACAGCTTAATTGTGCGTTCTTCGAGACGTCTGGGTAATCGGAAAAGTGGGAGGGTTGTGCACATGAAATCAGATAACTACATCGTCTGCTGTTTGCGGGGCAGATGACCGTCCACAGTCAGAATCGGTTGCACATTGGTCTCGTTGGTTTATGTGCAGTCCTTTGTGTTTGATGTTACTGTGTAGTGTGTTTGTGTTTCGTGTCCTTTTGGCGTGTCTTTTTGTACGTGTCTGTTTTTCATTGGGTGTTTTGGGGTTTTGCTGTGGGTGATGCAACCTCGTGCTGTTGGAGATTCCCACCTTTGTTGTATAGTATTAATAATAATATTCTTATGTCGTCTTTATTTGTAATTCAGACATGAAACCAGCGAAATGAGTGGCGATATATTCCATGCTGCTAAAAGAGGCGATGCAGCAGCACTTAAGCACTGTATAAAGAATGGATGTAATGTAAATTCCACAGACCAGGTAAGTATTGAAATTTATAAACGAATGTTTTCATCATTTCATTCGGAAATATGGCTTATATTTCTCCCACTGTGGACAGGAATATCCATGATAATGTTTGGATTTTTTTACCCCTACGGGGTACAGCTAAGGAATAGTTAATGTTAACAGATTCTATGAATAATAAACGAAAATGAATGAGGATCTATCGCGACAAATGGTGAATAAATGGTTAGATATGTAATAATTAACGTGAATGTAGGTATACAACAATTACTGATAGGTTCCTCATAGTTAACGCTTGTCATTAACCATATGTTATTTTCGCATACTCTAACCATATTCCGCATTGTTATGTGTTTGAATAATGACTATCATTGGCGTATGGCGAATGACTAACGTGAATGAGATAAACGCTACAGTGAGAATGTTCGTTTTGTTACTTCTATCGTGAATCTTAAATTTATATTAATCCGGCTCCAAACAAATATATATATTTGTCTATGAATTTAAATCAATTTTTACATGTAAACAACGAAGAATGAAACTGAAGAGGGAAATCATGATATTAAAAAACAATTATATTGTTTAACTCATATCACTTTATCATTTTTAATAGACATAGTATTTTTTTTTCTTTTACTAAATTCATGGACTTCGGAACTGCATACATGTAGTTCCTAATTTCTTCTTTTTTTGCCGCTTTCCTTTAATAAGGTAGTGATTAGCTTATAAAATAATTAATTGAAAAAAAAACACAATTCTTTATGGTTGGTACCGTAGCTTTTGTAGATAGCGACGTCTTCTAGAGTCGCGAGCGGTACGTAACATCAAAGACATACCGGCAGGTCATCTTAATTATGTCGCATTATTAAATGATATATCGGCTTGGTCCGATGTCAATGCAAAATATTTCATTTAGAGATATATACATGTAACACTATCGCTGCTAGATAATACAAAAATGACAAAATATATTTAGTTTAAATAAAAGGGGGGGGGGCGAATCTAGATACTTTGTCCAGGGGGGTTGAAACCATAAGAGGGTCGAAACTTTACTTTTAAAAGAAGTAAAAACGGAAAATATCGGCACATGTGAAAATAAAAACAAGTCTAGCTTAAGTTGATGACAACATTGAAGGATCTGTTCTTTTTAAGGGATCAATGTAATTGATATTGATATTCTAAGCCCTGTCTTTGACCGATTTGATCCAGGTGTCAATCATTATCTATATCACCAACATTGTGTGATCAAATGTACACTCCATAAAGCTTTATACGTCAATCTACAAATGTACAGCTCTACCATGGCTATTTGATTTATCGCTAGAAATATGTGTAACGATATTGCGTACATGTATATGTTTATTTTTATTTTCATTTAGGGAAAATAATAATATGTTATTTTTTAAAATCTATTGATACAAGGGACGCATGTACAAAGTATATGTCCCTGTTAATAAATGTACATTATTGTTTACAAGATAATAGATAATTAGCATATTATTAAGATCAGAGAAAAACTTCAGTTAGAAATTACTTGGAACACATATTCGTCCCTGAAATTAATTATGAGAAAAGATGTACACATTTTCACAGTCAAAACAAACCGGCAGAAAATCGAACATGTATACTACATGTACATGTATATTTGATTTTATAAATGTCTCTATTGAAATGCATCCTGTGCCTTTTAACGAATTTTTTTTTTACCATTTCTTTTATTTTTACATACATAGGAAAGTGTCTCCTTCTCCGGACGCAGAAATTATCCTGCGAAAGCGAAGACAAAATTTCGATCAGTTGACTATTTTGAATATAACGACATTGCCATTATAAAATGTTCGTCTGTGCATTGGTTCATGAATTAGTTTCTCTTTTTGTCATTTTCATACAAGCTTGCTTGCCTTTTTTTCAAACAAACGTATCAACGTCTCAAGTGAAAACGCAATTAAAAGATGTAGTAAAGGAGAGTTAAAAAGACATCCGATTATACACAAGAAAAAAGTACGTGCGCCTTGGTCTGGTACTTCAAAAGGTTCCAAATGTACATACCGCTCTTTTACCTGTACATGTATATTAATTAACACCCCTTGTACACGGAGAGACCTTTATGAGGCCGTGTAACTATAAAACTTCCCCTTTAATTTGTTTACAAACTGAGAAAATTTGATTCCACTGGGGCAGATATTTTACATACATAAACATTCTTTGAACTTTCGTGCATAAATTATGTGTATGTGAAATTGAGGATTTTTTCATAAATTCAATTTACCGTTTCTGAGTTAGCCGAACCGCCCCGCCCCCCTCTCCCTCGCCATCGGCGGAACAAACTGAATTCGCAAGGAAACAGAATCTAAATAGAAAAGAAAAATTGCTCATGAAGGCGTAAGAGAGAACTATAGATCTCCGTTCATCCCACTACCTCCTTATTCACTCAAATATGATCCTGTTTTCTGTTTTATATGTCAAAGTACCCGATTTCCCCACCCCCCTAAAAACGAAGGAATACCTGAACAAAAGAAAAATAAACAAATACATGTAAGTGAAATTCTATATTAAAACCAACAAAAATAAAAAGGTGCAAGGTGTTATATAAGAAATTCTGAAAAGATGCAGATAATTCATGGGGAAAAATATGGAACCCAATCCGAGCTTCAATTAGATCAGGGGATCGGCATGGGGGTTACAGGAAGTTTTTCTTTACACAGTATTTTTTCTTTGAAAACGTTCTTTCATCATCTTCAAATACACGATTTGGGGATTTCTTGACAAATCAGTCCAATTCAGTTTAATTAAGGGACATAAATGACTTTTTTAAAAATTAAAATGTGAAATAAAACCAACAAAAATAAAAAGATGCAAGGTGTTATATAGGAAATTCTGAAAAGATGCAGATAATTCATGGGGAAAAATATGGAACCCAATCCGAGCTTCAATTAGATCAGGGGATCGGAATGGAGATTATAGCAATTTTTGCTTGAAACTGGATTTTTATGCCCCCGGAATCACAGATTCGGGGGCATATAGTTTTTGGCCCGTCCGTCTGTTTGTCTGTCTGTTTGCCTGTATATGGCATAACTTTTGAATGAAAGGTGATAGAGCTTTCATATTTCACATGTGTATTCCTTGTGACAAAACCTTTCCATTGATACCAAAATTTTGGACCTTGTGATCTTGACCTTGACCTTTGACCTACTTTTCAAAAACTTTAACATTAGGCATAACTTTTGAATGGTAAGTGATAAGGCTTTCATATTTCACATGTGTGTTCCTTGAGACAAGACCTTTCCATTGAAAAAAAAATTTGACCTCGTGACCTTGACCTTGACTTTTGACCCTCTTTTCAAAAAAAACTTTAACATTGGGCATAACTTTTAAATGGTAAGTGATAGGGCTTTCATATTTCACATGTGTGTTCCTTGCGACAAGACCTTTCCATTGATACCAAACGTTTTGAACTCGTAACCTTGACCTTGACCTTTTACCTAATTTTCAAAATCTTTAACATTCGGCATAACTTTTGAATGGTAAGTGATAGGGCTTTCATATTTCACATGTATTCCTTGTGACAAGAACTTTCTATTGATACCAAAATTGTTGACCTTGACCTATCGCATACTTAACAGAAAATGAAGTTTATACTAACAAAGATGCCACGGGGGGCATTCGTGTTTCACAAACACAGGCTTTATTTCCTTTGAAAACGTTCTTTCATCATCTTCAAATACACGATTTTGGGATTTCTTAACAAATCAGTTAATTTCAGTTTAATTAAGGGAAATAAATGATTTTTTAAAATAAAAATGTGAAATGATTCTTCTGAAAATGAATTTATACCTCGTCTGATTTAAAATCTCTCGCTGCATGTGTAATTAAATCAAATCAATCGGCCACTGAGGGTAGTATCTGTATATTGTAAGTCTTTACGTTGTCAAATAAGAAAAAAAAAATAAAAAAAACTAGTAAGTTATATGCACATATCACAAAAGACAATGAAAGAAAATTGAAAAAAATACATGTATGTTTGAAATAATTCAGGCGAAAAAATCATATCTAATTATTTACAGATTAATTCACAGTAGACTGAATTGCTGTCGTTTCCTGACTGAGGAGGGTATATTCCCCGGGAGGACTCTGGTTAAGGCGCGAAGCACCGAATCGGAAGGGGGGGGGGGTAGGAGGTTATCTGAAGTCAGCCTCGGATAATTGTACGAAATTTATGAATTTTAAGACCATTGTTGAATAAGTTTTGTTTGATCTTGTGATGTTAAAACGAAAGATTATCTTGGAGACAAAACATTTATATAAAGTTTTCATGAATACATGCAACAGATATATATATCGATCAATTTGAGATTTCTATGAGGTTATTGAAAGACATTTATTAAATCACAGAAAATAACAACTCTTTATCCAAGTCTGATTTCTTGGGCTAGTTGTGTAAATACTAGACGTTTAAAATGATACGAAGCGACTAATGATCCTGAGTTGTTTAAAGACTTTTCTCATCATTGTTTTCATGAATTGAAAGGAGAAGTTGCGGTAACCTACCCTTTGTCCCTATACGATTACAGAGTGCCTTCCGTAATGCAGGCGGATCTAAAGGTACAGTTTGTCAAAGGAGGAGAAGGATTTTTTTTAGAAGCCATGACCTGAACTAAAAGGAAACTGTACATGGGATGTTCTCTATTTCTCTCCATGTATTACGAATTAAAGAAAATTTAGCAGTCATGATCCGAAACTCTTATGATTTCTTTGGCCGTATTTCTATTTAAACTGAAAAGCTTGTGGATCCGTAGGCGGGTCATGGTGATCACGAACAATGTAATAAAGACTTTGAAAAAAATACAATGATGACAATAAGTTGTTAAATCAAAGGATAAATAGATACAAGACTAAACTCACTCAATCACTCAGCACGAACAAATGTCGGGAGGAAGAAATTAACTTATTTGGAAACTGTTAGTCCTTTTTATATATATAAATAATAAAAATATATAATATATTTATTAAAACATCACGACGAGTAATCTCGTGCGCAACGCAGAACAATCGGGTTGTCTATTTTTTTTTCATTATACACGTAGATCATTTATAATAAGAAAGTCTTAGCTTTGAGTTGTATTCCAAAAATTAAAAAAAAAAAAATCGGTGATCTACTTTCACATTCATATACATGCTGTTTAGCTAAAACATCCTTACACTTCATTGCATTCCTTTTTTCTGACAAATAATCTATAATACATGAAATTATAGAAAAACCGAAAATTCTGCATTGCGAGATTGTCCACCATGTAACTTGGATTACATCTTGCATAAAAAAAAGAAATATGTATCAACATATATAAATGGGAGACGAAAATACTGATTTTTTTAAAATGAAAATTTAATTATTCAAAATCATCAACATAAAGAATTAGAGAAAAGGGAAAGCGCCGAGAAAGACAATCTCCTTAATATTCACAGCAGTTTGCTGTACCATATATTAGAATAATTAATAATCAATTTCGGCATTAAAAATAAAATTACACGATTTGGCACGCAGCATACACACGATAAACAGTTCGTGCCACATGGCAGGTAATTGTTGAAGTAACACAGGTATTGTTGTGATAAGGCGAAGCATAGTTTTACCTGGTCATCGGAAGAGTTCATCCTTGGCAGGTGATACAAGATGTCAAAATTACAGGTCTTATAATTATACAGGCATTTCATACTCTATGTAACAGTGTCTAAACTAATTTTTTTATCGATTGGTCTCGTTTGCTTGATTGAATTATCTCCGCCCGGTCAGACCACTTTGGTAGAGAAAAAACATGTATTACATTTATATTATCGTTGTATGAATTTAGATTTATACAAAGTACACATAATACTTAGCTAGGAAATTAAAAAAAAATACAATAAAATGTATAAATTTCATAAGATAACATGTATAAACAAAATTAGCTTCTAAGTAAGATTTATTCGTTTTGCATGTTTTGAGTCGTACATGTAATACTAATTCATTCACGTTATTCTCCATATTAATGTTTATTATGCATACGCTAACGGTTTATTCTGCATACGCTCACGATGGAATTTTTTTCCGCATACGCTCACGATAGAATAGTTAACTAGCGCTACTCATTTATTATGGTACAATGAATATGTACAGATAATTTGATACTACCGCTATGAATAAGAAATATTGAATACAAACGTGAATGAGATAAGCGCTAACCATTGTACGTTTTGCAATCAATATTGATACAAATGAATAAGGACTATTTGGTAATATCGTGAGCAAATCAATAACTAAGGTTAATTAAACGATAAAAATCGTAAATTAAGAATACGTATAAATAATGAATGAGGGCTAATGTGAGTGTTGTTAAGCTTAACTATTCCTTATCTGTAAGATATCATTTTCACATGCGTCTCAACAGCAGCGTCAAATGAGCATTATATTTGATTGCTGCGTAAGTCAATCAAAATATGAAAAATCATTGAGATATAATCCCATTTTGAACGGAGATTGGAGAAGAATATTCAATCACCAGATGCGATCATGTACATGGAAATATATAATCATATCCTGGAAACCCAGTAGGGATGTCTTTGTCCCGTTGGGATAGTCTTTCAATAAGGCAGATAGTACTAGTGTTGTACATGTATATTGAAATGAAATTTTCAATACAATATGATACAATACATTTTGCATCAATACTCAATATATTAAATACAATACGGATTTTTTATGCCCCCTGAATCAAAGATTCGGGGGCATATAGTTTTTGGCCTGTCCGTCTGTTTGTCTGTCTGTTTGTCCGAAAAACTTTAACATCGGACATAACTTTTGAATGGGAGGTGACATGGCTTTCATATTTCACATGTGTATTCCTTGTGACAAGACCTTGTTGACCTCGTCACCTTGACCTTGACCTCTGACCTACAATTCAAAAATTTTAACATTGGGCATAACTTTTGAATGGACAATGATAGGGATTCGATATTTCACATGTGTTTTCCTAGTGAGAAGACCTTTCCATTGATACCAAAATTTTTGACCTCGTGACCTTGACCTTGACCTCTGAACTACTATTCTAAAATTTTAAAATTTGGCTTAACTTTTGAATGGAAAGTGACAGGGTTTTGATATTTCACATGTGTATTCCTTGTGACAAGAACTGTTCATTGATACCAATTTTTTTGACATTGTGACCTTGACCTTGACCTCTTACCTACTATTCTAAAATTTTAACATTGGGCATAACTTTTGATTGGAAGATGACAGGGCTTTGATATTTCACATGTGTTTTCCTTGTGACAAGACCTTTCCATTGATACCAAAATTTTTGACCTCGTGACCTTGACCTTGACCTCTGAACTACTATTCTAAAATTTTAACATTGGGCATAACTTTTGATTGGAAAATGATAGGGATTTGATTTTTCACATGTGTTTTCCTTGTGACAAGAGCTTCCATTGATACCAAAATTTTTGACCTCGTGACCCTGACCTTGACCTTTGACATACTATTCAAAAACTTTAACATTTGGCTTTACTTTTGATTGGAAAGTGATAGTGCTTTGATATTTTACATGTGTTCTTCTTGTGACAAGACCTTTCCATTGATACCAAAATTTTTGACCTCGTGACCTTGACCTTTGACCTACTTTTCAAAAACTTTAACATTGGACATAACTTTTGATTTGAAAGTAATAGGGCTTTCATATTTCACATGTGTATTCCTTGTGACAAGACCTTTCCAATGATACCAAAATTTTTGACCTCATGACCTTGACATTGACCTTTGACCTACTTTTCAAAAACTTTAAGATTGGGCATAACTGTTAATGGTAACTGATACGGCTTTGATATTTCACATGTGTATTCCTTGTCACAAGATTTTTCCATCGATACCAAAAAATTTAACCAAGTGACCCTGACCTTGACCTTACACATTACATGTACTTAATAGAAAATAGAGCTTATACGAACAAAGATGCCACCGGGGGCATTCGTGTTTCACAAACACAGGCTTTATTTTTTTCATTTTTATCAAATTAATCATTATATTAAATCAATAACTGGTTTTTTTTAATACGAACGAAGATCTTCATAGACTAGAAACACTGATACAAATTTTGATGTAGTATCTCCTTTAGGGTAATGTGTTCATTCTAATTCTAATGTAATGTGTTCATTCAAATTCTAATGTATTTCTATCGAATTCTTAGCATCTTTATCTCTTATTGATACAGGATCATCGTACACCGTTACATCATGCAGCGGAAAGAGGACACACAGAGATAGTACAGATACTTATACAGGTGGAGGCTGATGTTAACGTAAAAGATCAAGTAAGAATATTCACATACATTGCAAAAATTATTGTCACACTATTTATCGTTCAAACTTGTCTTTCAGATCTAATGGTGTATGAATAATTGTTAAAAAAAACTACACAAAAAGGTTTTTTTTTCGCACGAAAAGAAAATTGGACAAAAAATTGGAGACAATGACACACCTTAAAAAAAAACAACACGTAGAACATCTCAATCGTATGATCAATGCAAGTATGAAATACATCGTTGGTGGCGTATCTGGCTAATAGCGAGCGGAGCTCGCTGCAAAGGCCCGAAGGGCCTTTGCGAGCGAAGCTCGCCCTTATGGTAACGCGTATACACTTACTTTATTGAGAAAAGATGCTGAATCAGTAAATGAGAATGTACTACTATGCTTTCAAAAACTTTCGTCCTCTCACAGAGTTGCTGCGGAGCTGTTGGATATTGCCAATTACACCTTTTTCGACATGAAAGTTGACGTATAAGCTATACTCAATTTTTGTTTACAAGTTAAATTCATTGACATAATTTTTCGTAAAGCAGATTACGAAATAGCATCAACAACTCGGCGTAACCGCGGAATCTTTTTTAGGAAAGCCGACATTTCCGTTTGAGTATTTTGTTTACTGTGCTTCTATGACGTCATTGACGTCATCGCGCCAAATTGCTAATGTCATTTTGACGTCGTAAGTTTTTCCTTTTAAAATTGACGTATTTTGTTTGACATAAACGCTTTTAAAAAGGTCAATAATCCGGCCAAAGTATTTCCATGGGCGATTTTGTGTTCAATCCGGATGGCTGCACGTTATTAAGTTTCTTAATCCAGAACACTTCTCGCATTTTACGGTAGTATTTTGAGTCATCCGAACATTTCTCCAAAATTATAATTTTGAAGTCCGATATTGAGTGGTTTTCTTTATTGAAATGTTATGAAACAGGCTTTGGACGATTGTATCTGACATCTGCGAGATGTTTTTTTTTTTTTTTTTTTTTTTTTTCGGCCGATATGCAATGAGCTATTTATTTTCATTTAACCGTTTTATTACAAAGTTAAAAGGATGGAAATTATAAAAAAAATCACATGTAGGAAATATAACCAGGTCTGTTTATAAATCCTTGGTCTGACCAGTTCAAGCAAAGATGCCGACTTCTAGCCGAGCACTATCTACTGAGTTCTTTAAACTAGATCGTTGATATAAGGTTGCAAAATCAGACACCTTTTGTGTTTGCTCGTAGTTTTCCGTAAATCTGACTGGAATCCCCCAAAACCTAATCTAATATTTGCCGGTCTAGGCCAAAACAGGGACGTACAAAGAACCATATTTTAAGCCGCCCCCCCCCCCCCCCCCCTAAAATGTTCATCTGCTGGTCTAGACCAATTTTACAAATGCCTTTGTGTTTCCACTCGCCTTAATACTGCCTTTTTTTGGCAATCATCAAACAGAAAGTTTTGTAAGATAAGATAAACCGTCATAGTCTAAAATTATTTAATATATATTTATTTTCTCTCCGCTGGCACAAAAAGGCTTTGCCGTGATTCATATTAAGTAAAGTATAAATATGAAGTACATTTATCCTCTAGCAAATAAAGTATTATATTCAATTTTATTATTTTGGTCTTATTTGGTAAAGTAGCATAAAAACTGTTTACCTATCCAAGACCTGACTCGGTTGCAGCACCACGAGAAAAGGATCCAAAATACCCTGTGTGAAAACATATAATATGACGAGTAAGAAATACCGCTAACCCCTTCCACACTTCAATTTTACTTCTTGACCGGTCTTTTCTGCTATGTGAACTAAGAAAATCAACATACCCTTAAAGCAAAAGGATTGAATACTTTATCATAGAGTTTCAATAAAACAACAATTCTGATGAAGTATCGTCCCCATCTCGTCCAGGACATGACTTCCTCTTGGACCCAGTTGAGGTATAGGTACTTGCCTCTTCTTCTTTTTTATATAAAAAGAAAATACATATGTTGCCATATGTAAATCTAGGCAGATCTAAATTTTTTGAACAAAAAAATGTACGTAAAATACAAAGTACAGCATTTGCGTCAAATTCGAGAGGCGGTTTCTGACCTCCCTAACCCCCTTTAGAAGAGCGCTTGTTTTACTGCTTTAAGATAACTAAACGAAAAATAATATTACTGTAAACACCAATTTTACGTAAGAGATCGATCTGCTACTTCTTTATTTTCACAATGACTGAATGAATGAATGATGATGCATTTGAAAATCATAAAAGCGTCTTCTATTTAATCACAGGCATGGTGTATTGTCACAAGAAAGACATATTTATAGCTATTCTCTGTAAGCATTTGCACTTTTGCCATTGCCAAGGTAACTTATGTGCATAGCAACAAGTGAGTTTATCTTGAATTTACTCATTCTATAAAATAAATTCCATTTTCTTACTATATACCCATCAAGAGAGAAGGAAAATTGGAAAATACAAACAGCATTTTGAAATCAATATATAAAAAAAGCTAATAATGTTGTCATGGTAACCAGCCTTTTTGACAATTTAAGACATTACGATTGGGCTTATCTAAAATTTTAGGTCTTAATCTTTAGGATGCTTAGAAATTCTTCCAGAAATGTCGTATATAAACAAAATTATAGAGCTACAAAGAAGCTCAATTTTGTCAATTTCCCAAATTTAAAGGCCGTTGCCATGGTAACCAGATGACCTAGAAATAAAATTTTGGTCTAATTTACCTTTTTTCATTTGTCCCTACTTATGTGTGAAATTTCATGAAAATCGGAGACCATGCGTGCCGAAATTGTTTAAATGGTTACAATGAATTGCTATTAAGGATGACCAATACTTAAGGGATTCAAGGTCAAAAGCTAATAACAACTGCTTGAATTGATCAATTTATCCTAAATGAAGAAATATACAACAAGAGTTCAATCTCAATCCAGGTTTTTTATATATTGAATGGTCTGATGAACATAATGATCCCCAAACAGCAATAACCGGACGGAGCATTTCTAACCGTTTATGCCATACAAAGATCAAAATTCGAAGCTTTGCAATATTTTCTTGGTGGTTACACAAATGACATTCAAATTTGCACCTTTTACTCAATATTGCAAATTATTTTGGGCAAATATTTCATCACTATAGACAAGTTTCAGAAAATCATTCACCATTTTGCCTCCATGTACCCCATGGATGATAACGTAAAATACACACAAGTACAATATAAATGGCACATAACACAAAAAATCAAGGTCAAACCATGTATAAATGGCTGTTGTTGTATTCTTTTCTATAATATCAATTGATTGGTAAAGAAAATTTGAGATGTATCCATATCAATAGTAAAGATACAATGCTATTCAGCACCCCCCCCCCCCCCTATTTTTTTCTTGAAAAAAAGATAAATTGTAACCTATAGCTTTTCACAGATATAGGTTTATAGGTTTGCTACCTTGATATCGTTAAAAATTGTGAAATATATTGCGCATACAGGTAATTTCATTGTAACGACCTTGATCACTAAGCTTGATTGCACTATAACATATGTATCAATAAACTCAAACGCATTCTGAGATACAAGACGACCTGAAGCATAACATTCCCTCGCCTATATAGTAATACAAACCCTAGGATTTTTCATATTATCTCATTCTGAGATGTTTTTGAATTTTTTAAATAAGTTTTCTTTGATTTTGTTCTCTGAGCTTGAGCTTCAGCATTTGACCTTGAAAATCAATCAAATTTATCCAATCACCCAATCCATATAATAGTGGAGGAAAATTGAAGACGTCATCCGACTATTGGTCCTTCTTAAGTGAAAAATACACTATCATGAATTGATCATGTTGATATCGGGGTATTTTCATTTGATCAAAATCAAAGGAAGATCATGATCAATACATCACAAATGAAAATTTTAGTTTAAGATAATGAACACGCAAAGTATGTAAAAATTTACCTAATGTGATTCATAACTTAACATCAAGTTTAACGTTTTTGACAGAAAAACAGGCATACAAACGGACGTATTACAATAATAATTAAAGAGGAAGTCGTGATCTAAAAAACAAGGATGCATAACCCGTAAATGAATATTAATCGAAAGCCCGCGCTATATATAAACAGGAAAAGAAGTCACCATAAAAGGAGCTTCTCAAAGATACCGTACACGGTAAAGCCTCTTTCACATCAGACAAACGGCAGCCTAAGGGCGCCCTGCTATCGACTATCTAGGTTTCTTGCGACTGCCGTGCGATTAATATTTGTTCACAAACTCGTTGCAAAGTCGCAGACTGAAATCTCAGCTTCCACATTATCCTTTCGATTTTTAAACAGCATTTGTCGGATGCATAGTTCAAGGCTACCGTACGACTGCCGTGCGACTGCATCATTGTAGCCGTAAAATTGACTTATGATCTTCTAGCAGGTAGCACATTTGAAGGCTTTTTAGCTCAACTGAGCCAAAGGCTTAAGTGAGCTTTTGGCATAGTTTTGCGTCTGGCGTCCGTCGTCCGTTGTCGTCGTCGTAAACTTTTCGCATTTTAAACTTCTTCTCCAGAATGGCTGAAGGGACTTAAATGATGCTAATAAATTTGAAGACGTTAACATTTGTACCACTTGATGAGTGTCACTGGTGGACCAAGAGTCCCCGAGGGCACATGTAGCCAAGTTCGATCAATTTCGGTTGGTCGTTTCTTCAAACGCAAATTGAAAATTTCTGTATATAAAATTTTCTCAAATTGCTGAAACCTTGGTAATGTAGCATCATATCCCAGCAATCTTGCTACGTTTCTCGCTATATTTTGGACATAATTTCTACATATTTTGGCCATTTTCAATTTTTAGATTGAGGCTCACTGACGAGGGTTAAATACCCGAAACGTGCATGTCTGGTCCATGCTGTAAATTTATCTGCCTTTAAATGATGCTAATAAATTTGAAGACGTTAACATTGGTAGGTATGAAGTATTCATGGTCCCCTGATGTTGTTGATACGTAAATAGGTGGCGCCACCACAGCCAAAAGTAGTTTAAGGGTGGTACCCTCCTTTAATAAACTTCTTCAGAATCGAAGCATGTATCCACAAACCGAAAGCATCAGAATGATTTAGAGAGATGTCTAATGAAGCGTTGTTAATTTTGGTTCCACTCTGAAGTCAAATTTTTGACGCGTTTTTGACGTATTTTCGGACCTAGTCAGAAATGCATATTTTTGTACTATTGTTTCTAATAACTAAATAAATATAAGATTGTATGCACTCATTTACGCCACATTTGTCACATTTAAGTTACTGAATGCTTATATATATTATTTATGCTACAATTTAATTTTTTTTATGATTTTTTTTTCTTATGTCAAAAGGAAGAGGGATGATTTTTATACATTTTCAGCTTCTTTTCCATATCCACTTTGCAGATTTTGATCAATCTTTGTAGGTATGAAATTCTCATGGTCCCCTACAAGTGTTGTTGTTTTTCGTCCGGATCCGTCAATAGGCGGCGTCACCACAGCCAAAAGTAGGTCACGGAGAGTACCCTCCTTTAACAAACCAAAGCAATGCCATGTATCGACAAACCGAAATCATCAGAATGATCTAGAGAGGTGTTTTAAGAAGTGTTGTTATTTTAGGTTCAACTCCAAAGTCAAATTTTGAGGCGTTTTTGACATCTTTTCGGACTTTGTCATAAATTAAGAGTGAATCCGGCATAAAACCATGCAAATTGATCCAAATGACCTAGTAACCAAATTTAATGATTTTAAGTTATTCTAATAGAAAAATGACTAGGAATAATTCTGTCAAATATTTTCGTTCAAATGTCCACGGTTACAGAGATATGCCACCCCATCATTTTTCCCGCCAAATTTACAAAAAGGACGTAGAAATATCCCTATTTTCGCTGATGCACTTCTCTAAAATTTAAAGTATAAATTGAATTGGACTAAATATTGTTACTGATTCATTGAAATATAACATTTTTTTTTCTATCTTAGGATAACATTATGTATGAGAAATAAATTTCCAAAGACAGCCACAACGTAACTTCAAAAGAGATAAAAACAGCTCAGTGAGAAAACGACGTTTTAGACGTTTTTCACGCACCAATATCTTCTATAAGAGAAGTTTGATTTTTATCAAATTTCATCTTTTAACTCTTTACTTTAGTCTTATAAATATATCAAAAATCCATCGATGCCAAATGATTACGTATCGAGATAGAGACAGATAAAATATGTATGAAAGATCAGCTAAACGAAAAAACGACGTTTTAGACGTTTTTCACGCACCAATATCTTCTGTAAGAGAAATTTGATTTTTATCAAATTTCATCTTTTAACTCTTTGCTTGAATCTGATAAATATATCAAAAATCAACCGATACCAAATAATTAAGTATCGAGATATAGACAGTTAAAATATGCATAAAAAATCAGCTTAACGAGAAAACGACGTTTTAGACGTTTTTCACGCACCGATATCTTTTTTAAGAGAAGTTTGATTTTTTTCAAATTTCAAATTTTAACTCTCTGCTTTAATCTTATAAATATCTCAAAAATCCACCGATGCCAAATAATTATGTATCGATATATAGACAGTTAAAATATGCATCAAAGTGAATTTTTGCGTCGTAAAAATGCGAACGAAATATAGACGTAAATGGCTTTTTTGATCAAAAAAATACCTGTCAGATGAGTTTGAACATACTTCTCAAACATACATGTACATGTATTAAATACAGAAATATAGTTAAATTCAAAAATACAAACCAATGAGTGTAAACTTCATAGGAAGTAGAAATACATGCCGTGAAATGTCTATTTCAAAGATCAACATTTAGCTGTGATTGTCTCCGTGACGTCTTGGGGATTTTTTTAAATATCAATATGATTTAAAAAAAAAAAACCAAATAATAACTGGCAACAATGACCCTGAAGTATGACAGTGGATTTGACACATATGTCCACTCTTTTGAAAAGGGGGAAGGTCTCTTTTCGTTATCACTGAATTATACAGTTAGATCTTTATGTACATACATGTATGATAATAATATACACCCAGACAAAAGCTAAGCAACAGCGAAATTGTTTTTAGTGCAAAATGCTGGTTTGATGAAAAATATTTGAAAATTATGTATCATGATATAGATCTGACCTTTGACGAAGACAATATTACTTTATTTAACAAAATTGTATTGTGCAACTTATTTTTAATCTGGATCGAAATGGGACGGGTATCATTTTAAACAATTCAAGTTAGACTTTAAGTTCAAGGAATTGATTTATTTTTTAGAATTCGCTTTTCAGTATGGTTACAAGGAACCTATTTGTTAATCTGATGGAATTCAAAACTGAATATGTATTACAAATGCTGAGATACTGTTAACTATCTCTTTAGAATTAGGAGTAAATATCTTTGAAAAAAATATCGTGTCAAAAAGCGCGTTCATGAAACCGGAAGAGAAGTTAGGCGCCTACGTACCGGCAGAACTATTTTTTTATCACTCAAACATTAAGACCATGAATAAGATATTTTGAAGTTGTATTTTTATGACTATTCTTTTTATCAAAGAAACAAGGTTTCACAACGATATCTTTATGGTTGCTTTTTCTGTATTTTCTTTAAGATAACATCTTTGTGACCACTATTTTCTGGAATTTTTTATTCAACCCTAGTTTCACCAATATCAGTCTTCATGTAGGACAACCATCTGCCAAAATGTCACTTCCGGTTGAGAGATGAATCCGTCGAATCGTAAAATTTCTCTTTTTATGTCAAAATTAAAATCCGGATGTGCATCTCGTTCGACCAAATTGCGGAATAATTTGGCTGAAAGTCATCATTAACATCGGTGAACATGGAATATAGAGCAAATACGAGCAAAAAATGTCTTTAACGGGAATGATCGGAAATTTATTAACAAAAGCGATTGAAAGAGAGTAGTTGGGATACACCTCAACCGGAAGTCGACTGAAAGAATATAATACTAATTTTTTGAAAGAAAACCGTATTAGATTTGTGAATCTTGAGCCTAATCTGGTTTATCTCTTTTTCAAGTACCTGTTACCTTATTTTTGCAATACCTCTTTTCAAACTTTATTCTACACTATTTTCCCTCAAAAATACCTTCTTTTCATTTGAGGCACTATCCAAGCCAAATGTCTAAATTTCGATATCATTTCAGTGTTATGTGTTAACAAAAGGTGCAAAGTCATCTTTAAAAGAATTGGTATTTGATAAATTTTACGAAAACTTCTCGGTGCTATCGTTTAAAGTATAAGGACTCCGAAATATTGGGGTGTTGCTTAACTTTTGTCTGGGTGTATATATTAAGGCGAACGACATCATTTGCGTCACGGGGCGTTGAATGTATTTGAAACTCTTTTTTTTTTATTAAAACTTGATATAACAGTTAACATACATGTAAATAAGCAACAATCATTTCGTCACTATCAATTATATCAGATATCAATTTCTACTTTATGACTTAAAAAGAAAGAAATAGAATTCATGAATTTCCTTAAATTGTATCCTAATAGCAATATGCAATACTTTCAATTCATCCACACCAGAAAAAAAAATTAAATAAATAAATAGGTTACATATAATGAATTTGAGTATATATAAAGATATAATACAATCATAAAATTCAATGTATCAGTTACATTTTTTTCTACGAGCATTTATTCTAATATTAATGTATCACTGTCGATTAAATTCATAGGCCGAATACTTATAAATAACTGGTGAAAAATTAAATAGATAAAAATTTATTACAATGTAGATATTAAATATGCTTCACGATTTTGAGCTCATTAAAATATTACAGTCAAGTATTTGCTCAAATGAGCTAAATCTATTTAAATTAATGAGAAAAGAGAAACAATGCTATTCCTATTATATAAACAATCTTCGGTCGTTTCCGCTATTCGCGGGAACGAACGAGTCAGAAATTGTGTCACAGCATGAAATACAAGACGAAATACGTGGCAAGAATGACATGTGCAAGAGAGAAAGAAGAGGATTATATCTACACTTCAGATAAGTATTCATTAGTTATCTTTCTACTTTATGATAAGAATATCCATTGTTTCTTTTTTCATGCAGGATAAGCTATTGTCAAATAGTGAAGTATAAATAAATTATATTTTTAATTTTTAGTAACAACGTGACCTTGTCCTGCAATACAGTATACATAGAGAATAATACTTTCACCTGTTCATTGTAATGTATGATTCAGTATAATTTTGCAAAGTTTAACAATGATGACCCAATATAACACCCAATACAGTAGGTTTTATATGAAAAAATACAAAAGAAATAATACACATATTTCTACCCTTTTTTTTCGGTAGCATTTTAACTTGGATATTTAAACCATTTTCTGAAAACCAGTGCAGTATTGGCCATTACTACGTTACATTTGTCTAATAGAGTGCATTAGTGCTGACGTTTATAATTGCAGGAGATTTCTATTATTTACACTTCTAATATTTGTAACAATTTAAAAAAAATGTGTTTGGCGTATGATATATATTTTAGTTGTATATTCTATATCCACCGTAACCACTAGCCCGGAACGGATTATGTAACCATATGTATTATAGGCTGTATCTATTTTTAGAGCTAGGGGATTTCCATTTTAGTACTTTGTCAAAGTTTGTGTTTATTTTCAGTATGGAACGAATGGAGCTATTCAGACTGTTCTTTATCTATTTACTTGAAGTTTAACTATGTAAGTATACATTGGTAAGTTATGTTGATGATTTTTTTTTGAATTAATTTCATTTTAATTAATTTCATTAAGTAATGCTATACTTTGTAATTTATTCTTATATTAGATCCTTGCATTGTTTTAGGAATTTGGGTACTACATTATTTGACTTATACCTCAGAAAAATTGAGTTTTTATATTCATATTTAAAGATTCTATACACATCTATTATGGCATATCTGTTGTCTTTATTAATATATTATAAATATCTTTTAATGTAAGAATTAGAAAGTTTGAACAACTGTCATTTAAAAGAAGTTCTAGATGTGTACTTATTCTTGTATAAATAGAGTTACCTGATTTTAGTATATCTAACCATTGATGAGGAATTGCTTTTTTCAGCTGTGTTAATTCAATTATCCAGTTTTGTTTATTTTTTAATTTTCCAAGTATAGTGTTTTCAGATATTTTCCCCTCTTCATCAAATAAGTCATTTGTATAATATATATCACTTCTTATCCATGATTTAAATATTATACTTTTATTTTTTAGTGTTACATCATGGTTGCCCCAGATCAGCTGTTTTCTTATTGACACAAAATTATCAGGTGAGTCTTCTTTTTTTCTATATTTTACCCATGTTTTTAAAATTTCAAAATAGAATTTTGGAATTTCTTTTATATTCTGGATTTTATTCAGATTTTTAATATTCATATGAAATATCAAAAAGTTTTGTCCATAATTTTCAAAATAGAACTTGGGGATTGTTTTCCATCTTGCGTTGTCATTTGATTTTAATTTTTTGATCCATCCTAGTTTAATAGAATCTATGTATTTGTTAAGATCAGTCATTTGTAAACCTCCCTCTTCTCTTGATAATGATAACGATTCTCTTTTAACCTTTTCTGATTTATTGTTCCATATAAATTTATAAATTAAGGATTGTAGGGTATTAATTTCTTGTTGATCAATGTAGGTAACTGATTCTATAAACGTTATATTAGGAATTATCAAAAATTGTACAACTGTAATTCTTCCAATAATCGATAGGTTACGTTTGTTCCAATTATTTAGTTGTTTTTTTTATTTTTTCATATTGCTTTTCAAAGTTTAGTTTTTGACATTTGTCTCGATCATATCCAAAGTAGACACCCAGGCTTTTAATTGGTTCACTTGTCCAATTGATATTTTCAAATTTATCTCTGCTATGTTTAAGTGATCCTAGCCAAATTCCTTCTGTTTTAGATCTATTTAGTTTAAGCCCTGAAAGAGTTCCAAATATTTCTAGTATGTTTAGCGCTTTCAAAATATCTTCTTTGGATTTTAGAAATAAGGTGGTATCATCGGCTAGCTGTGATATTTTTAAGCAATGTCTTTTGCCATCGATTTTTATCGTAAAGCCCTTAATATTATTATCTTGCCTAATTTTACATGCTAATATTTCTACTGCAATCACAAATAATAGCGCGCTGCATGGGCAGCCTTGTCTGATGCCGCGTTTTACTTTTATAGGTTCTGTCACCCAGCCATTATTAATAACACTATTTTTGAAATCATGGTACATCAATTTTATCCATTTTAACATAGAGCTTTTAAAACCAAATTTTCTTAATGATTCAAACATAAAATTCCATTCAAGCGAGTCAAATGCTTTGGAAAAGTCAATGAATAGTAAAGCTCTATCAATGTTGAATATTTCTGCATGATCTATGATGTCTTGGATTTGTCTTATATTAAAGCCAAATATCTATTTTTAACATAACCATTTTGATCTTCATTAATTATTTTGGGAAGTATTTCTTTTATTCTTTGAGCTAAAGAGTATGTCATTAACTTAGTATCAATATTCAATAGAGTAATTGGTCTGTAATTATTTATATCTAAAGGGTCATTTTTTTATGTATTAGGGAGATGATTCCTTGTTTTTGAGTGTTAGTCATTTCACCTACTTCGTAACAATAATTAAAAGTATTTACCATGAAGTATTTAATTTCTTCCCAGAAAGTTTTGTAAAATTCTACACTTATTCCATCATAGCCTGGGGCGCGGTTAAGCCTCATTTTATTTAATGATTCCTCACATTCTTTAATTGTAAGTTTACCTTCTAATTTATCACTTTCTTCATGTGTAAGCTTATGGTCTATTTCTATTTCTTGTATATATTTCTTAATTAATTTATCATCTGGATTAATTTTGTACTTTCATATATATTACTATAGAAGTCTTTAATGATAGATAATATTTTTTCTGAATCGTCATGGGCCTTTCCTTTCTTATCATATAATGAATTAATAGATTTCCTTGTCTGAGGTGCTTTTTCAAGACCCAGGAAGAACTTGGTATTTTTTTCTCCTTCTTCAAACCATTTAATTCTTGATCTCACTTGAGCTCCTTTTGTTTTGATTTTATATGATTCTTCTAACTTTTTTTGATTATTGTCAATTTCAGCCTGTAAGTTTTCATTGTCAACATTATCATTATCATATGTCTCATTTAATACTTTTAATCTTTCTTCTAGTTTATTAATTTCATTGTTCTTAGTTTTTGCTCTTCTCTTACAGAAAAATATTGTTTGTTCTTTTATTTCAGCCTTAAGAAGATCCCATGAAGTATCCAAGCTGCCGGTAAGTTCTGCCCTTCTTTCATATTTTGAGATAATTTGTTTGATAATGTCTTTATATTCTGTTTGTTCTAAGATACTATTGTTGATTTTGAAATATCCTTTTCCCCTATCCATGTTTCTACCCTTAATTTTCAATGAAATAGCTTGATGATCAGTGTATGAGATTAATGCAGGTCTTATATCAGTTGAAATAATATTTGGTCTTAATTTTGGGCAAATCAAAAAGTAATCTATTCTTGTTGCTTCATTTTTGTTGTGTTTTCTTCTCCAAGTGTATTGTGTTTTACCTCTATTTACATCTCTCCAAATATCAATGAGTTTATTAGTTTTTATGAGATTTTTTAAATGAGTTACTGGTTTCTTTTTTCTAGTTTTATTTCCTTTTGAGTACTTACTGTCTTGATCAGAAAGTATATCATTAAAATCTCCCCCTATTATTAGTAGACCTATAGTATTGTTTTCTATCATATTTTTTACTTTTTTAAAGAAATTATTTCTTATTTTTAAATCATTTGGTGCATATAAGTTTACTAAGGTGTATATGTTATTGTCTATTTCTATATTTAATATGAGTAGCCTCCCTTCTTTATCATCAAAGGTATCAATTACTTTACAGTTTATTCTTTCTTTGATGTAAATGGATACACCTTTTGATTGTGATGTGCCAAAGCAATGATATATCTTCCCTTTAAAGTCTAAATTTATTTCTTGTTCTAATCTTTTTTGTAAAATGACTTTCTTGAATAAAGAGTATGTCACATTTTTGATTTGCAGTCCAGTTTATAAGTCTTGTCCTTTTTTCTTTATTTCCTAAACCTTGACAATTAATAGAACAAAAATGTATGCAATTATTTGCATTAACTTTTTTATTTTTCATATTAATTTGTCTTTTTTTTCAATTTCAGAGAATCTTGATGACTGCTGTATACCAGTTTGATTTCCCACATTCTATGGACATATTTTGATTGACAATCATAAAACACATATTCATTATTTCTACCATTTTGTCTTCTTTTTGAATGTATACAATCATTATTGAATCACATTCATTTTTTTGTAGTTTTTCGTGATTTATATAAAACATTAAAAATATGTACAGTACGTCCATCGCTATCTTTGTCACTTTGTCTGATAGGATACGATAGGATACGATCTGATAGAGTCTGATGCGCGATGCGCGATGTCTGATGTCTGATGCGCGATGTCTGATGTCTGATGCACGATGTCTGATGTCTGATGCGCGATGTCTGATGTCTGATGCACGATGTCTGATGTCTGTTGCACGATGTCTGATGTCTGATACGATTGAATCCTATCGTATCAGAAATCCTAACAGACATCGTATCAGACAAATTTTATCAGACATCGTATCATACAAATTTTATCAGGCAAAGCGAATCCTATATATTCTAGCGTATCTCGCGCAAGAATTCAGGAAAAAAAATTCAATATCTTTACTTTAATTAGTTTTCAAGTAAAATTAATTTACCGATTTTAAAATTATAAAAGACTGTACAAGTCCACATACTACAGCTGAGAAGTGATAGAAATACATGTAATAGCAAAAGCAAAATAAACAAAAAAATATGTTAATATATTGATCGTGGTCGAACGGGAGTTCGATGTGCAGATTTGTAGAGTCGGTGTTAAAAATAATTAAGCTTATTTGAGATATGTGTCAGAGTTTAAAATTTTTGCGATCATGACACTAGTCTAAATATGGATTTGAAAAGACATCGAAAGCTGGATGTCGGTAGAAACCCGAATTTCCTCGGACACGAATATTTGCGATCGTCCGCGCTTTTTTAGAAACACCTTATATATTCGTTTTCCAGAATCATGAACATATATTGAGAATTTCGGGAAATTCATCAAGACACAGAGGGAAGAGATTCAATGATTCTGATACATATTTTAGATAGGAGGGAACTCCAAAAATACGAATACGAGTCGGACCTGATCTTGCAAATAACATAATTTTGTTAAATAGAATTAATTCTGGAGACTCTCCACAAACTCTACAGTATATAGTTCTATATTAGAAAAAATGTTCATCTTTTCTTGATTATGGCTTAATGTAATACAATTGACCATGTTGACCATAAAATAAAATCGAGGTATCCTGCCCGCAGCTAGGTTAGCTCAGGCGGTCAGACCGTTGGACATGTCAGCAAAATAGATCGAGGGTCTCGGCCGGGATTAATTCCAAGACTGGTCACGTCATTTTCCATTATGACGGTTTGGGTATCGTGTCCGCGATTAGCTCAGTCGATAAGAGCGTCTGCTCCGATAGCAGAATTTAGTTCTCGGGTTATACCGGCCACATATATATTCTCCATTCTGCTTATCACATGGTACCATTCTGCTTGTCACACTATATAAGGAAACTCAAGAGTTGCTTCTGGGTTAGCTAGGTCACCTAGGGGGGAGAACTAGGGATTTAATTGTCTCTCATTATGAGTGTCTCATGGTTTCCAGTAAACATGCAACTGGGGAAACCTCAAATTTTTGCAGGGTGTGTGTGACGGAGCCCTATAACCCATTCTGTGAGAACATCTGCCAAGATAGCATACAGAGTGTCCAGCTATAGGAGCACTCAAAAGTTTTCATTGCACCTGTCAAATGCATATATATATATATAGGTATCGACTATCATGGCACAGCCAGGCCGGGCTTAGAGTGACTGTTAGTATATAGCAAAATATTCTGGGTTCCATTTGTCTTTTAGCTGCAAAGTCATAGACCATTTTCAAATTACCCTTAAGCCCCCTTCACATTTTCACAGATGGGGTCGCGATAGCTGCGGATCCAGAGATTTTTTACATCCGTAGCCATCCGAACCCATCTGTAGTTCGATCCAGCACTAGTCTTGATGAGTCGTAGCTTTCCTTATTGGCAATCTGTAGCAATCAGGGATGAGACAGAATTTTTTTAGCATATTCAAATTTTCTACAACTCTACATGTATATGTAACGATTAATTTGTCGTAACGGAGTCTTAGAAACCCGTAGTGAAGTCTCAGCTATCAGTAGGGGAGTGGTAGCAACTGTAGCAATCCAGGACAATCTTTTATTATTAAAATACCTCTACGACTCTCTTACGGATTGCTTAGGACTCACCTGCAGATTGCTACGGATAGCCTCGGGACTCACCTATGGATTGCTACGGATAGCCTCAGCTACAGATTCTGTCTTTTGTTAATTTCAAATCTATCGGTATTCTGTGTGTTTTTCCGGCAAATTATATGAGTTAAAACAACAACTAATCAATTTCAGTTAATGATCGATAGACTTAGACATGTAAAACCTGAATACTGTTATAAAACAAGTCTGCTAGACCATACTGACTTGAAATTATTAGATGTTTAAGTAAATAATTATGATTAAAAGTACATAGAAAATTCAAGTCTGAAGTCGTAGCTATCCTTGCGCGAATCGTTGCTATCCGTACTGGAGTTGTGATCATCCGTAGGTCTTCCTAAGCAATCCGTACCTATTCATATCCATCCATATACGTGTCTTCGCAATCCTTATCAATCGGTACACGTGTCGCAGCAATCCGTAGCAAAGTCGGGATAATATCTGTAGTTATCCTTAGCTATTCTTAATCCATTTGTATCAACCCGTACCAATCCGTAGCAATCTGTACTGTCGTCGTAGGTTCATCCAACATTTTGCGTCTCAACTCGCCACGGATAGATAATCTTTTTTTGGAGTCGTGGCTTGAGTCACAAAAGTGTAAATGGGCTTTTAAGTCTTGCATTTTAGACACTCCAGGACCAGACATCACAACTTTTGACGTTATTTCTAGTTATTACGTCATAGATCTGTTTCGACATCACAGTCCAAAGTTACGTCAAATGTTGTCATGTTGGGTCTTGGTCTGTATAAAATACAAGTCTACTGGGGTAAATTGAAAATTGTCTATTTAATGACCAGAAATTTCATCAGATACCAATTTAGCCATTATTTAAAGAGATATATGTTCTTACAGCCTGAACTATCTAGGCCAATATCCTTTCCTGCAATACCATCAAAATAGGCTTCTGTACACGTGTAGCTGTGATACTGAAGCCTTCAAGAAAATTCAACAAGATTCCAGATACACATATATAATTTAAAAACTTGAATCACATATAAAAAGAGAAAATTCAAAAGATAGTAAAATACATGAGTAGACCAAAGTTTGAACCCAGGATGCATTGAAGACCAACTTATGTCAATATGACATTGTATAATTCACTGCACTTTACATACAGACTGCTGACAATACATGTATATTGTAAATATAGATAAAAAAGTCTCAATTTTGCTGAACTCAAAGACAGACAACTTAAGCCTTTCAGTGATAACTAAATTTTACTATGCTGTTTCATTTTTGTAGCTTTGTGTAAAACAGGGATGTATATAAATTTCATATGTGTCCTTGTATAAAAGGACCCTATGACTTATTATGTAAACAAATCTACATTGGTTGCTATCCATGATCTTGAAATTTCTTGATTATATATCTATTGATTGATTACGCTATGACATTTACTGTGATGACAAAATTCATTGAGATAAATTTCATGTAAAAAGTTTGACTAACAGAGTGACCTTGGAGGTAACATTAGTTTAAACATATTTATTCAAATACATGTATATGCATAATTATATAGAAATGAACAATGCATACGATGAACAGAAGTGGGATTTGAAAAAAGGCTTTGAGTGTTGACTTCATATGAACTAACATGTACTTCAAGTTAACTGACTGTATCACAGTTACAGACTTTTATTTCACTTTGAAACACAGAAACAGTATGAAAAGGATTAAATTGCTGCAAGCATGCTTATTCAAGTATGCCAACTTGCTATTACAACATTTTCAAATTTTAACTTGCATAAAAATAAAGGTCTTATCAAAGTAATATATTAATGTATAATGAAGCCATATAGTTTAAGTTTTTCAAATTAATGTAACAGTGAGTACAAATTTTAAAATAGCGGATATATGGTTCATGAAAAAAAAAGTTTTAAGTAAACAGGAGATCCAAAGATATATATAGCTTCCTTTTGTATATGGCAATGATTTTGTTGATTGGCAAATATTGATATATTCATGCAGCATCAAACACCTGTGGTCTGGAGACAAGTGTAGTTTTTCTTGATTTTCAGATGTGCCTCATGTAATGTGGAGTTCCTTTCTTGAATAGCTAAGCACCCCTGAAAAATGATGGAAATTAACGTACAACTGATTCAATGTAGAAAGACATAGGCAAAGAAAATGCATTTGTGAAACACTGACCCCCTACACTCCCCCCCCCCCCCCCACCCCAACCCCCTGAGCTTGCATTATCATTAATGTATCAGAATATCAAACATCAAAATCAAGAGATACATGTAATGATGTATTGCGTCAAAGCAAAAATATTTATATCTATTGACCTTCACCCATGATAGTTGTTAACATACTAATATTGCAGGTCCATCTGTCATTGTCTGTTGATCTAAAAATTTCATAACATATAATCATCACATAAAATCATACATATTATGTAATTTGAAGATGTTTAACATGTTAATGAATTTCATGGTAGTGTATCACACGATACTAGGGCTTGGACGATACTCCGATTAATCGCGATATTTTTTTTGCAATCCAAGTATCGATACATCCTGACGATACCTAAGTTAAAATCTACAAAAAAATATGTGTTCAAATTTTTCGTAAGTACTCAAGTTTAAATCCAACTTTCTTCAGTTTACATATAGATATATGGCAAAATGGTAAGAACTTTGATTTTTAATACCAATTTTTTATGACTTCTTATTATTTTAAGGCATTAGGGGTATAATACTCAAGAGTTCTGGTTGTTTTAATAACAGAAAAATTAAATACCACGAAGTTGGCCGAAGACGCTCAACTTAGGCAATGTTCCGGACCAATTGTTTTCATGGCGAGTTGAATGAAATATGAAAAAATATCAAATATCTAAAAATATGTAGGATATGAAGTAAGGTACATAATTTCTAGCTTTTTTTTACGATATTCTTATTATACCCCTAATACCTTAGATTATTTTGTTTTTCATTTATTCTAGACAATTAACAAAACCATTTATCTATTTTTAGTCCCCTACCGGCAACGCCGAAGGGGACTCTTAGTTTCCTCTCGGTCTGTTTTCATCTTTATTCTAGCCAGAAATTTAGTGTTGAATAAATAAAACATGTTGCATAAAAAAGCTACTTATATGAATATAAATACGATCAAATAGCTTTTTGAGAGGGTTTTATTAATCAACTTAGTATTGCGATACGTATCATATCAGATATCAGGTATCGTGATATGTATCGGATCGGCTGGGTGCAGTATCGTCCCAGCCCTCATGATACGCAAATAATCATGTAAGAGATAATTTGCATATCACGTTATACACTACCGTGAATTTATATCTCTCTACAATACAATGACGTTGACATATAGTCCTGTATAAAAATCTGGCACAACTAAACAAAGTTAACAACCATTCATTGCAACAAGGATCAGCTCAGATCTCAATTCGGAAATCATAATTTCCTATGAATTTTAACAGTTTTACTTACCCATCAAGTACTTTCTAGAGACAGTCTCACTTGTGAAATGGTACGATATCAGGGTTCCATATGAGGCTTTATATTATATAGCTGAAAACAAATAGTGGAATATTAACCCATATATTAGATTGAACAAAGAACTTAATTGCTAAATCTTTTTTGGATAGAATATTGATAAATTGCCCGAGTTTCGAGATCGTGTTACAGACCGGGATTACTCGACTTTTACATGCACCATAAGCAAAAGGTACGACACCTGTATATTAGGACTGCAACGATGCGCTATTCTCACAATACGATATACCACGATATTTGCTTTCAGTGCAATTCGTAACACAATTCTTTAATTCATATCTGCTGAAAGATGAAATCAACTTCGGATATAGCTTTTGGAACTCTCAAATTGTACTTTCTACTAGTATAAAAGAGGAGTTCCAATTGCCCAATATGCGAGCAATTCTATGATGTAATAACAAATATTGAATTTTAATTTGTAATAATAATTACCTGGAGATATCTTGCATTTCTTTATATAAAGTGCCTAGGTTGTACATATTGTGGCAGAGCCGGGTGTATCGGCCCTGATAGCTCAGTGTTTAGTAGTGCTTGCCTGCAGGTATAGAGGTCCCGGGTTCAAACCCCAGTCTGGGCACATCTTTTCCTACCCTACTACAATACATTTTAATTTATGTTGTTACTTAACCCTAAAATGCAAATGTCGTAAAGTTGTTTAATTCAACTGCATCTAAAAGCTCGATATGTAGACACTGTCATACCGTGCATTGTACCATCATCAATTACCGTGGTGAATCGTTGCAGCCCATCTGTATATATTGTGTTATGTTGGAAAGCCAGTTCATGTCATGTTATATCTTTTTACTATCTCGTATTTACGAGAAAAGTTTCTCGTAATTACGAAAAAAAGTTTCTTGTAGTAACGAAAAAAGTTTCTCGTAGTTATGAAAAAAGATTCTCGTAGTTACGAGAAAAGTTTCTCGTAGTTAGGAAAAAAGATTCTCCTAGTGTACGAGAAAAAATTCTCTTAGTAACTACGAGATTTGTTTCTCGAAACTACAAAATAGTAAAAAAAATATAACATGGCACGAACTGGCTTCCGGAGTTATGTAATATCTATGAATGTTCATGAACACATGGGGCCCATATAGTTAGAATGAGAAGATATATGACTGAAAGAATTCTGAAGCAAATTATATTAGGATTTGAAGACTGACCATATTAAAGTACTACCCGATTCACCTCACTTTCTGCATTCAAAGATTTAAAATGCTATGTATCATACATGTATATACAACAAAATGTAAGTAGCATCCCACCTTAGTACGACGAGACCGAGGCAGTGAAATTTGCATGTAAAAATCAGATGGTTGCAGTCTGTATTTGGGATCTCAAAACTGATGTATAATATTAAGCAGTAAGTAGAATTTGTATCACATGATAAGTAGAAAATGAAATCCATCAAGTGGTGCCAATATATATTATTTCAAATAATGTCAAATAAAAAAAACTGCATAATAAAGTGTTTGCAAGTACCCGGCACGGGACTCGAACACCGGCCGTTCACTACGCAGTCCAGCATGTTACCAAATGAGCTAAAGGGACATCCCCTTATCTCAGTTATTAAACATACTGAACTATAGGTAACAGGTGAACTCGGACCGTGGAACACTCGGACCGCGGAACACTCGGACCATGGAACACTTGGCCCATTATAGGTCCACTCGGCCCGTAAATGTAGGTCCGCTCGGCCCGTAAACTAAGATAACTTGGACCTACAATATAATATTTATGAAAGCTCATATATCTCTTTGTTTCTAAAGAGATGTATGTTAACTTAAAATATTTTGAGATCTATGTTTATGAAAGGAAGACAAGAGAGATATTTCTTTAAAGAATTTAGGAAAAATACGATTCCAAACACATAATTTATTTCGCCCATGTTTTATTGATTTATTTATTTAATTATAGAAACCGCAGACACTTAGAGTACAAAATTTGTATATTTTGAATATATGGTATCTATATTTATTTCTTGTGACTGAAGTTTATTGTAACTCTGAAGTAAGATTGATAGAGCTAGGTCTCAAGACACAAGTAAAAACATCAATCTGTTGAACAAAAAAAAAACCTTCACATCGATTAAGAACACAAAATAATATGTTTAAGGTCGATTAATTTTAGTTTTATATTTTATTCAAAACAATTTACCTTCTGTTTGTTAATATGTTTACGGGCAGAGTGGACCTACATCTACGGGCCCGAGTGGACCTACTATGGGCCGAGTGTTCAAGGTCCAATCTTAGTTGCCCTTGATTCGAACTATATCGGCGATACCTGTACTACCGGAACCACTAAAACAGAAGGCAGTGGTTCCGGATACGAACGTTCGTATCTTTCGACCTATGTCTCGGCATACGAACATGTTTCTGATTGGTCTGTAACTGTCACGTGACTCAGGTCATGTGTCCATAACAATAAAAAGTTGATTTTTGTAACCATATCAAGGTATACGAGTTTTATTCTGTGTCATCTGTAATTTAGCAACCTGGACAAGAGGCTATTTTCTATGCTCTCAATCATTATACTTTATAGTGATCACTGATCAGTAATAGATGCGCACTTGTCGGCTGTTGTGTGCACGTACTGACGTTCCGTCGCTCCAGCGGAAGTTGAATTTTTTTCAAGTTTTGAGATGATAACAAATATGTACATGTAGATGCAACTCCGTGCTTTTTACTTAACTTTTCAGAATATGTCACAAAAAAGATACAATTTGAACACAAGATGCATTGAAAAAAGGAACCCTACGATTTGTGTTCATACGCCGAGACATAGGTCTAAAGATACGAACGTTCGTATCCGGAGCCACTGCCAAAACAGAAAGAAATTGACTTACCATCATTGACATATTGTTGGAAGTACAATGTCTTTTCCTTTTATCTGCTTGCTGATGTCCTTGATGAACTGATCTTTTTGTAACTTCGTTTGAACTGTGTTGCGAATGGTCAATGGCCAAGTCTTAGGTTAAGATATGGGTCAAATTCTCGTTCGTTTTGTGCCATTGTCTACCGATACTTTAAAGTTTCAAGAGATCATTACACCCTCATATGGATCTTTGTGAATATGGGTAACAGGCAGCTTCCTTTATTTTGTTTTAAACCCTTTTAGTCGGTAAATAGCTTTTAGTCGGTAAATAGCTCAAAAGAGCTAATGTTGTATTGTTGACATGTCCGACTCTAAATAAATATTATTTGATTTGATTTGATTTGATTAGTGCTATGCGATTTTCATGTTTTTTCGAGCGGCATTGAAACCGAAAGTAGTGGCAGTCTACATCAAATAGTGAATCCGACATATCTGGGATAAAAAAAATCTGAATACTTGTGAATATTGCGTGATAGAAAAAAATGATAAATTTAAATGTTGCTATCATGTCCTTCGAACCAATTCAGACAGTCTTCTTTGTGTTGACCAAATTCAGAATCAGACGTTGACAAGTGGGGGGAGGGAGGGGGGGGGGGGTGTTCCACTGCGGAACGCCGGATCGTACAGAACTGAGATGCTTGGTTTTTAGTAAAGAGATGGTTTTAATCATAGATACTATCAAGAGCGAGGTTGTATTTCCTTTTATTGAGACAACCAAGGTTTAATCTTATCTTACAAACATAATAATGTCTGATACGACGCGCGAAGCGTAGTAGGATGCGTGATACGATAAACATGTCTGATTAATCAGATTCTGATATAATAGGGTGTCTGATGAAGTCTGATACGATGTCTGATAGAGTGTCTGATACGATGTCTGATAGAGTGTCTGATATGATACGATAGGATGTCTGATGTACGATGTCTGATGTACGATGCGCGATGTCTGATGTACGTTGTCTGATGTACGATGCGTGATGTCTGATGTACGATGCGCGATGTCTGATGTACGATGCGCGATGTCTGATGTCTGATGCGCGATGTCTGATAGGATAGGATACGATAGACAAAGATAGCGATGGACGTACTGTACATTGTTTATATTGTTTTATCAATATTTACTTGAACACATACAGAACTATTTGACATGAGACTTTGGCCCTGCTCCTGTTCGTGAATGCAGTTCGTCTGTTGGAGTGGTAGCATCTCTTTCATCTCTGCGGACGTTAGGGGTTTCGGACCCCTGCTCTTTGGAGGGTTTTAAGTACATCTCGATATGTCCTTGACTTTGTGCTTTTTTTTTTGCCTTCTTGTCTTTACTGGAGGTTTTTTTCACAGATGGTGCTTGGGTTGAGGCTTTCTTATTGTGAGCGGGTTTAGTGGATGTATTTGTAAATGCGTTATCTGCAAATGCGGGAGTATCTTCAGTGCTTTCTTCCTCATTCAAAGTGTCCATTGAGGAGTTGCCAGTTGTTGTTGTTGTTGGCACATTTTCAAGCGACTGTGTCTCCTCAGCAGTGTCATCACTTAGCTCATCATCCGTCACTGTTGACTGATCTTCCTCCCCTTCCCCATCTGAGAATGTAACAGGACAATCTGCTTGCTTATGACCTGGGGTATGACATGTCTTGAATACCCAATCGTTTGGGCACTCATTCAGCCTGTGACCTTCTTCATAGCACTTATTGCATATAATTTTCTTGGACTCGGGATTCTGGTTTCGGTGAATGATGTTGGCCCGGTATTTTCCAATTGTCAATGATCTTGGGAGCGGTTCTGAGATTGGTTCACAAATAGCAATGCAATCCCCTGTTTGGCAATTTGTCAGCATGCCATCTACCCTAAGGCGCTCCCTAAAAGGGCTATGGACAACACAACCAAGCTGCTCAAGAGCACGAGTAATCTGACCATCTTCTGCTGAACATGGAATGTTTTTCACCCTGATCTTCAGGTGGTCAGGGTTTTGGAATTGTGCGACCTTGGGATTATTCGAGTATATTTGTATTTGCTTTGCTCTGATAACTAGCCCAGTTGTGATTAGCTTTTCTCTGTCATCTTCATTGTCAAGGTACATCCTCCAAAATCCCCTGACTCGTTGGAGGCCTTTGAGGTGGCTCCCCATAACAACTTCATCTACTGCCTTGTACATCTCTACATGAGTAAGGTATTAATCTTTATTAGGGAATACGTTACCAAAGAGCTCGAGGTCAGTTTCAAGTATGAAGACTGGTTTGACACTGTCAATGCTATGTTTTTCAACATTATTTAAAACATTGGCATACGTTTTGTCCGCCATATTGACCGCCATATTGGGTCTCACACCTGGCCTTCGTCTCCAATGAGGAATTCTATCATAACTTGTCATTGTATTTACTATAAATGCTCAGCTTACGTTCAGGGATGTAGATGGGTATACCTATATACCAAAGTTCATTGATAACTTCTATATAGAACAGCAAAACATGTAATTCAGCAGAGCCGTAGAAAGCCGTGGCACATCTTTGGCGCATGCGCAAGGAATTTTGAAACTCACTTACAACGTGCGTATCTAACTTCTTGGTGAATCCGTAGAACGCACTGATCGAGAACGCATCTGCATGTTTTTTGTGACTGAACCCAAATCCGTATAGAGGCGAACCGATACATGTAACGCGCCGACCGCATACGGAATCCGAAAGATTGCACACGTGAAAATACGCATACATGTGCGGCGAGTTGTGACCACAGCTGATTTGATCATGTCTTTTCACACGCAGGTCAAGGTCAAACTCTTTGTTCAAAATTGTGTAATCGATAGTTGGGATTAAATATGAAAAATGTTATCGAAGAAAATTATTGAAAACTTTCAGCAATTTTAAAATTGCAGTGAGGAAATGATGCGAGGAAGCGAAGAAATTATCTTTCTTTTTTTCGCTTCTCCGTATCATTCCTCCTCATCATAATTTGTTTCTTCACATCATTTCTTCGTTTCTTTTCATATTCAGAACACAAACTAACAATGTTAGAATTACGCTTTTGCAGAAAAGAAGTTATATACAATGAAATTCTATATTTCTTTGATCTTTGAAAGGCGTATAATGTATACATGTAGATCTACGCCCTTAGATTGGCCCAGGAGTGTTTCTATATCTTTTCTGTATAATTTTGGTTTTTTTTCGGAGGGGAGGGGGGTCGGGGGTTTTGTTTGTTTGTTTGTGTTGTTTTTTTTTTTTTTTTTCGTGTCGTGTCGTTTCGTTTCGTTTTGTGTTTTGTTTTTACAATTTTTTTTGAAAGATGGAGTTCCATGAACTCTTTTTTTTTCTTTTCAATAAAGGTACTTTTTATAGAACGAAGACCGCTCTGCTTTTGTACAAGATATATCAACACATCGAAGGAGAAATACCTTTTATGAATTAAATATGAAAGAGATTAACTTTTGAAAAAAGAATCGAGATTGTATAAAAGAAAGTGAGTATTCTTATAATTCACACGCATACGGACCAGAGCAGATGCATACGGAGCAAAACAGCTTATACAAACGCAAGGATTTAAAGTGATTTTTCTTTGGGGGGGGGGGGTCCAACGAAGAGTGCTTTTTCCAGTAAGATTTTTTTAACGCAGGAAGGGGGAGTGGGAGGAGGTTAAGAAATATGACGGAGAGGTTGTCAGGGCCCCCGAAATTTGCCCCAAATTTTGACCTTGAATAAAGAAACTTAAGACTTTGTCATTATAACCACAGATTTACCAACCGATTTGGTTGACTGCGCTCTTTGACTTTGAGTTGAAATCAAGAACGAGACAGTCATATCAAACACTTCTTCTTGTTTTATGCATGAAAAAAACAGAATGTTCGAGGTTTTCTCGAAAAAAAAGGAATGGATATATACCGGTAGTTAATTCATTGATTTACTTTTTTATCAATCTTTTAAAGTTAAGTGAGGATCATTCGTGCAACCAAGTCGATTTTTTTCTCTGAAATACGAATAAATAGTTATGTTTATAGGAAAGATCGACCTAACATTATCAGCGGTATTTTCTTTTATTGTATAACTGGAAAATATGTCAATCGCTGATTGGCTGAAATCATGTCTGGAGCTTCGAAATATATCGTTATAACCACCTCCAGAGAGCTAAATATAGAACAACTCTCATATTTCCCCCTGTATCTTTCTAAAACTAGTATTGTTGTTATGACGTTATAATAGTAGCGGCGAATATCGTTTATTTTATCAATTCAATTATAATTCAACAATCGTTTTCAAAGGGAAAGAACTTTTTAAACACAATTTCCTATGAAACAATAAATTTGGAAATTCAATGAAAAGAGCAGAGAGTAGGCTGTAAAGAAAACTTTTCTTTCCGATTTTCGATATTTTGAGTACCACCGTCATGTCAACAATACACAGACAGGACAATTTGTTCAGTACTATATAACATAGATCTTAGAGGAGTATATTCAACGACCCGTTGTAGGAATTCTGATGAGACGAACCTAGCAGTTGCATAGTGATCCTTTTATACATACATTCAGAAGTTAAACGTCCTCAAATTCAATGGAAGTGAGACTCGAACCAGGAACCTTTCCATAATTGGTTCGACGCTCTAACCAGTACTTAGTTGAACACGGCACCGACGATTTTAGAGACTCGTTCTTTTTAAATCAGATTATTTCAAAAGGTTTGGGATGGGTAGAGCAAGTGACCATATTTTGCCGTATTTTTCGTACATTCCTTCGAAAATCTCAAAACGTGGAGGAAAATTCAATAATTGTTTTTTCTAGAATTAATTTAACGCTATTCTCGATTGAAAACTACAAAACGAATTTATTTTATGCAATTCATTGTTTCCTTATAAAACGTCAAAACATTTCGTTTCCGTGTTTTAGGGGGTGACCATATCTCGCCGTTTTTATTGAAATGTATCCTATTTACACACAAACGGACAAAAATGTGATTTCATTTTCAGGAAATGTTTCGTCACCACTTACATGAAATCGTGCCAAATAAAATGTTTTATAATTTTGGTTTTTGTAAAAATTTCCGATGTTTACATATAAAATTTTCCCCATTTTGTGGTATTTTTTGTCAAAACTGAGTGCAGGATATATCACAATCCATCAAAACATGACTACAGTCATATTTGAAATGAAATAGAAAAATAAACTTGACGAATACTTCCAATAATCAGTGAGACTCAGTTAACAATGAAACGGCGAATTATGGTCACCGGCGAAATATGGTTCCTCGCTCTGTATCTACATGTAATCACATCTAGAAACGAGGGAACGCGATTTGCTATGTAATCTTTAGCTAAACTCTAAATCCTATACTCTAATTCGATAGTTTATAAATCCGTGTCAAATAGACCATTTTCGAGTTACCGATCACGTTCGGATATTATACTCCGCTTCGACGTTTTGTTAAGATGCCCTACTTTCTATTTACATTTGAGTCTAAAAATAACGTGATCACGATTAAGAAATAAACTATTTACGCAACCAAATGGCGTTGTAGCGTCATAAATGTGCACCATTTACATGATTTGGGGTTGGGAAAATTCAAGCAAAAGGTATCAGTCAAAGGGGATGCTTTATGTAAAAGTTGAATTGGCAGGAAAGAGGGGGGGGGGGTGTTTTACGGGGAGACATTTATAACAAGAGACTCTAGACACGTGCCAGGTGTATGTGACTGAATTTATTGTTTGTGACAGTTAGATGGGGATAGGCATTTGACACGACAGGTGATTAAATGTTTGATACATCTACCCAGTACACCGGCAACCGGTCAACGACACGTTGCCGGGTAAAGCTTATGAAGGTGAGGGGTGGACAGGGTGAAAGGGAGGGGGAGGAAGGAGAAGGGAGAGAGGGGGAGGGAGGAAAGGGGCGGGAGGAGGGAGAAAGGAGGGGGGGTTTGAAAAGGAGGGGGAGGGGGAGGTAAGGGAAGGTTGAAAAGGAGGGGGAGAGAGGTACCCCCTCCCCCGAAGGTGTACCCTGCTGACGATCAAATATCATGATAGTATTGATTTACACAGTGACATTGTATCTGTGACTCTGTAATCGGAAAAAGATCATGCAGAATCTAAAAGAATGAAGAATGAAAAAAAAAATGTCGGAAATAATTATCTTCTCGGACTCAGGACTGATATAATTTCCTTATCTGGCTGATCCCCCTTTTCCTCCTATCGGCTTTCCCTTCCTCGTTTGTAAAATATTGATCAGGCCATGGGCGTGACTGGGGTGAACTCCGTCCCCCAGAGATTCACGAGAACAATTTACATTTTTAAGTTTGCAGGCCAGATGTATGTATTGAAATGTAAGTTCAAGGATCATGACTAAATAGATACAAGGAAGTCTATCTGTGAATACGGCAAATAAAACGTTTACTTGAACTTTGAGTCTCATGGAATTTACATTTTATTCTGCGTGAAGTTTGCACTCGCGCGGGAGTTGCGGCTCTGAACTCCCCTCCCCCTCAAGATGTCATTATTCTATTTCTACGTTCCCAATTTCTCAACTTCAGAGCCAGGATGAACCCCATCCTTTGAAAAATGTTTTAGATCCACGCCTTATTTTTTATCTATATACAATTGTTTTTTCATTATTCCAAGGTACCGTTTTTCAGATTTTTTTTTTTTCAATTTTGAACATTTTTATAATGCCTTCGTCAGGTATACAGGGACAGATCTTTCGTATCTTTATTATTTTCTCAAGTTACCAATAGCACACACTGCCATTTATCAAAATAGTTTTAACCTCCCGCCCTCAAAGAAACCATGTTAGTATCGTTTTTTATACCAAATTGATGCATTCAGAAGAGAAAGCGGCTTATATACTTCAGAAATACTTAGTGTCATTTAAATCTTGGAACCTTTTATTTACTGACAATTTCTTAGGGATATCTTTGCACAGAAAGGCAATGGCGTTAAAAAAAGGGGGGGAGGTGTTAAATCACAATTATTGTTATGTTTAAAAAAAAAAAGAAATTCAGTTGGGTTACCATTTTCTAATTTTTTTATGTAAGACTTTAAAATTTTCCGTTAAAAAAATTTCCTGTTTTTCACTTTTTCAATATTCATTCGAATCTAGAGCTATATGATATTACTGAAAAAAAAGTAAAATGCGATTATTTGAATTATAATTTGCAGTGTCATTGATGACGTGAAAAATTAATGGTCAATACAAACAAAAGCAGCGATTATAATAATTTACATATTCGAAAAAAAGTAGTTTTTCAATTTTGAGTGGTCCTAGATCAGATCGATTTTACACCGTTGATGTCACAATATGTGACGTTGCTAAGGTAGACCGGAAGTAAACCTACTTGACGTAACTAAGCAGGTGCGTCATAGCAGTGACTAAACTGAAGGTTTATAACGGTCATTAGTTGTAACTCGAAAATGGTCTATTCTTATTTTATCGTCATTGTAACCTAGCCACGTGACGTCATCACTAAAAGTCCTTGTGACGTCATCACTAAAAGTCTGACTCGGTGGCGTCGTTCCGGGCTATCTCTAAAATGGTCTAAATTAATAATGGGGTTTATAAGGGAAATTGAAAAAGATCTGAAACGATTTTCATCATTTTTAGAATATATTTTGATGATGTCATAGATTTATTTCTAGATTATGATCAAAAATGCTTATCTTTTGAACATTTTCCCATTAAATCTTTTTATCATATTTCGAAAAATAATGAATATTCTTGAAAGAATTTGCATATTTGAGATACATTTGGCAGCGACAATTTTTTTATATATCAAAGTATGATATGTTTACTTTATCATACTGAAATTTTGTGGGAAAATTTTCTCTCTTATAGATTTTATTCATGTTCGAAATAGGGACGCTTTTGTCAAATCCCAATATAAGTCGTATTAGAGCGCCCCCTGGTGGCAAGTCAATTCGTATATCTTATCTTTGCGAGTACTATCATGAAGATAAATTGTGTAAGTATCTGATTTTATCAAGAAAAGAGTTATTGGATATCAAAATCAAATCTTATTCAACGATGAAAATAGGGCCTGTTAATGGCGTTATGCCATACAAACAAAATGGGCCCATTACTATGTTGATGCTGCAACTAGGTGTTGTTGGAGATCCCCTCCTTTCTATTAAACGGGACATATATGAATTTTAAAATAATTTTTTTCGCGAATGTTTTTCATCATAGATTACAGAAATATACATAAAAATGTAAAACTTTGACCACCCTTTTGGACGATTCTTACGATTTTGCATGGTTTTATGCCGGATTGGCTCTTAAATTTTTGCACTATTTCTTTGAATATCCTTATAAATGTATGATGCTTCATGCTTTCATATATAATTCATACTAATTGTTGTTTTTCTATATAATTTTTGTGTGTTTGTTTTCTTATGTAAAATGTAAGGCTTTGCCCTACTGAATCCATTTTTGGTTCGCTTGCCGTCTGATTCAGAGAGCCTAGCGGCGCTTGAGCCAAAGAAAAGCGAGGGTGTGCGGATGACAGCCCCTATAAGTTCATTTAAATTGATCGCTAACTCACCGTTATCTGATAAATCCAGAGACTCCATTCTTTAGTCCTCCGAATAACGCTTTACCAATAAACCATGTCGTAAGTGATTTTGCATTATTTATATTTGACTGTCATGGACATTCCTGTTTGAATTTGTTTATCCACATAACTGATTATTTGTTTGATCCCCGATGATGTTACAATTTCATTCGGGATAAATCCGCATTTAAACTTGTTCAAACACTGATTGGATAGAATAAACATTGGAATTTTTTGGCCATATGCTATGTGTTGCTTGTGTTTTTATTCAGACTTTCATCTGCAAATTCTTAAAATAATTGAATGTAACTCGCAGTGGAGCATCATAGTGATGATTTACAAATTAACTTCAATTCTTTAGTAGTTGACCTCCTTTTACAAAAGCTGTTACTCTTAAATGAAAGAAAAATTTCTCTGTATTTGAATGAAATTTGCTGTGCAGTTTCAAACTAATAGTTATACAGATGTACGATGTGGTTAATGTTGACCTACAAAAGCCCTAATACATGAGTCACTATCCTTTGTTCATTGTTATAGGCTATTATTATACACAATATACCTTTACAGTGACACTGAAAGTGCATACTTACTCACCTGACTCTTTTATATTTCAGGATGTTTAAACTAAAGTGCAAACATTCCACATTTTAAAAGTTCATTATTTTAGCATCTAAGACAATCCAGTGCATAATTTGATACACTTAAAAAGAAGGATCTTCATCTGCTGCAAGTACTTCCTTTGCTATCAAAAGTTATAAAATGCATCAATCTTGTTTGATATCCTAAAAGTGAATATGACTCTCATGTGAGCGATGTTGCCCTCTTGGGCCTCTTTTTTCACCATTTTTAAAAACTATCTTGCGACTGGCGTACGGCTGTCATGCGACTGCATCTGACGGCTGCCGTGTGTCTATAATATTAGAGTAGGGTAGAATCTTGGAAATCGTACAACATGTTATGTAGCCTTGCGGCAGCCGTACCACATCCATGCAGCAGTTTTCCGATTATTGCATATCCTTTTCAACCGTGTATGCTCAGGAATCATATACTCATTGTTTCTTGGAGCAAGACAAGCACAAAACAAGGATTTAGAAACATGCCAATGAACTAAAGGACATCATGGACTGTTTCCGTTTGTCAAGACTTTTTAATCATCTTGCACATTTTAAAAGCAAAGCACCCTGTACTGCTTTACTTTAACAAACATTTTTTTCCTCTCGTGATACCTCTCCTCATCGATACAGATAGAAGGTCTTTTTCGCGTAATCTCGATAGCAATGCAGTTTGTTATACAAATGTAGCAAAGCATTCCCTCCATTTTGGAACCGACATTTATATCACCATTTATGGATTATCATTTATATTCAATGTTTTCATATGTCTGCTTTTATTCGTTGGTGATTTTATTGCAGTCTTGCGTGCCGTACCATACCTGCATGATAACTTACCAACAGTAATAATTGACGCATGGCAGTCGCAAGGCTTCTCTACGACAGTTCTAGTAGTTCGTTCGGCTGCTGCAAAACTTCCTTGCGGCAGACGAGAATTGATAAAGCTGCAAACATTGTATGTCCCGTTTGGCAGTCTTACGACCTTAACACGTCTGCAGTACGACCAATTTGACCTTAGTCTGTGATCTACTTTAAATTACCTGAGACCTGTATGCTGCAATCAAGATCTCAAATACCGAACGACAGACAAAAATGTGCGGCTGATGTAAAACAGACTTCAAATGAAGAAGTCGTACAATAATCTTCATACCCCAAACCTTTCTAAAATATAAGATCTGAATAACGTATGTCAGAGTTTGACTGAAATTTGTACAGAGAGTTAAAAGACCAAATTTTGACAAAGTTTTAGAGCCGCTCATTTTTGGCAAGAGGAGATTAAAAGTTTATATTGTAGATGGCGCTAAGAAAATTCACTTTGGCTTTATTCAAATTTTTTGACATAAAGTACTACTCACGAGGATTGAATATCCAAAACACGTGTCTAGTACAATAGAACATAAATCTCAATATTGACAAATTCAAACTTATTTCAAAGTGATACATATCTACCGGGAATAGCATAATACGTTTTTATTTTCCGTTAAAACAGGTGCTATTTCATACGTAATATCCTTAAATGCTGACAAAAATAAGTATTACCCTTTAATTAAATGTATGATGTAAAACATATACACCACTATCTTTTTCACTGTAAGACGACATCACCGTACAAGTCAAAGGAAGATACATTTCTAGAGTACACTGTTTATTTAGTGTGAGAAAATCACAGTTCAACGCGTTAAATTATATCGATTTTAGTCGACTTCATGTTATAAAATATCAGTCACATCATGTTACATACGGATACATGATACAATAATACGTAAGTGTTCCAACTCTTTACCTTCATAAAGAAAATTTCAAACCAATTTTTCTGCACCAGACACATCTTTCGAATATTGAATTCTCATCAGTGATGCTTCCAGCGGAGCTTAATTCACTTCATCTTGTTTTATTTCTATCTCACCTGAGCCAAAGGCTCTAGTGAGCTATTATCATAGCGATCCGTCCGTCGTCCGTCGTCCGTTGTGTGTCTGTCGTCCGTCGTCTGTCGTATGTCTTTCGTAAACATTTCACATTTTCGACTTCTTCTCAAGAATGGCTAAATGGATTTTGATGAAACTTGATAGGTATAAAGTACTAATGGTCCCCTACAAGTGTTGTTGTTTTTCGTCCGGATCCCTCAACAGGTGGCTCCGCCACAGGCAAAAGTAGGTCACGGTTGGTACCCTCCTTTGACAAACTTCTTCGTCAGAACGGAAGCACGTATCGACAAACCGAAAGCATCAGGATGATCTAGAGAGATGTCTTAAGAAGTGTTGTTATTTTTGGTTCCACTCCGAAGTCAAATTTTTGACGCTTTTTTGACGTCTCTTCGGACTTAGTCAGAAATGCAAATTTTTGCACAATTTACTTAAATAACTCAATAAGTGTATGATTTTACACACTTATTTACTGCATATTTATCATATCTAACTTACTTAATGCTTTGATATGTATTTTATGCTTAAAGTTTATTTTTTTTTTTTGATTATTTGTGTCAAGAGGAAGGGGGGGGGGGTGATTTTCATACATTTTCTGCTTCTTTTCTATAACCACTCTTCAGATTGTCATGGCATTTTGTAGGTATGAGGTACTCATGCATGGTACCCTTCAAGTGAAAGAATTTTGACAAGATATCCACTTTTGGGTTTTTAAGGAATATTTTTTAATATTAACAGCTTCCAATTTGATTTGACCAATTCCATATGGTCAAATTGCTTTGAGTGTTGTTAACAGCCTTTATCTTAACAAAATTAAGAATGTTTTAACTTTTATTTCAGCACACATGTATTACACTGCGAAAACAAAGAAAAAGGATTCCATACAAAATCAGTAATAAATGTCAGAATCAAAGTTCCTAACAACTGGTTGTCAAGACAGACTACATTCAGTGCTTCACAAGTACATGTACCTAAAAGCTTCATTTTATATACATCACACTGAGATTCAGTTTGATTCACTAACAAGTTGTTTTTAAGATAGCAATGTGTTTCGACTATAGAACTACATGACAGATACATGAGATAAACTTCTTGACAATCTATTGTTAAAGTTTAGAAGCTAACAAGCGATATTTTCTTAACAACTGGTTGTTAAGAAATCTATCTTATTTCAGACAAGGTGTACTTTCCTAACAACTGGTTACTAACTTGACAACTGTTTGTTAAGACAAATTGTGCAATGACTTCCATTTCATACCTTAAATTTGCATTTTCAGAACTAACTTTAGTAATTTAGCATATTTGACCAGTAGATAAGTATGTGAGTGTCCTAATGTAAAATTTTGAATTGTTTATCTCCTAATTAGGAGATACTTTCACCTAATTAGGACTTAGCTATCAGCTAATTAGGACATACTATCACCTAATTAACGCGGGTATGTTAAGGCGTCCCATGGAAATACCATCACATTTATCGCACCTTTGTAATGGACACCTCTTTCCCTCAATAAAGTATACTTTAATCAAAAGTATGATTATGTACTTTACAGAAGGAAAGTCAAGGGTCATTGGCGAGTTCTACAGGTGTGATGAAAGTCACGTGATCGCTATTTATAGCTCATGTACATAGTAGGAAAAAGAAGCGTCGAGCGCAAGTCGTTCCACTAATTTCTCAGTGAACTTGTGGTTTATGTTGTGTAGAAAAATGTTCAAATTTCATATATCTTGCTACGACAAGTCGTGAATTTCATATATTTATGGATTAAATTAAGGAATTCTACGGTGCACCCTGGGTTTTGCGTTACACCTTCAATGAATACGTCCCTGTATAGTCTTAATATGAAAAAAAATCAAGTTGTCGTAGCAAGAACTATATAGATAAATCATGGAAGATTCGATTTACACCAAACTTCTTTCAATTTATTTTGAGGAACAACTTGCGCTAATCTATTTTCTGTGAATACCCCTAAAAGTTCTCCTCCTGAGAACCATTTCAAACGTTCAAGTGATGCGCGATTGACAGAGGGAGATAATTTCTCAAAAACGTTTCAGTACAGGTACATTTCAACGAAAATTCATATTCTTCTCTCAAAATCGGCATGATCAAGTGAATTCGGCAAGAAATTAATTTTTCTTGAAGAATTTGAAGTGTTGAGTGTCAATATTTATTATAATATGTTGATGAAGACATAAAGTAATGTGCAAATCCAATGGAAGTCATGATCCAATGTAGTAGATTCTACTCTTCATTCAAGAACCCTTTGTGCGCCCCTCTGCTTTTCTATATTGCAATACATGTATTTATCTGTAACAATGTTTTCAAGTTTCTATTGAATTTCAAACAAATTCATAATTTGATTAAGCATCATTTTAATTAAAGGTACGGTGTCCCTGAAAATTAATTAATTTTACAAAATTTTATGCAAAATCTTTCTTTTCAAATTAAAGTTTACATTCTCATTTGTTTAAATTCAAATTTTCATGCGATCTTTACGCATACATTCGCAGTTATAACCGTTTGAAAACGTTATTTTTAATTTTGGGTGCGCAGCTCTAATTCTTTTCACTAGCGCCACCTACAATATATTGCGTTTTTACAACAGAGGTATATGGAGATTTAATTTTACAAATTCGACAATATTATGGTTGTTACTGCATATTTTTTAAATAACACTTTTTAAGGCTTCTTTTTTTCTCAATCTAGACCCTTCGAAATAAATTTTACGTTTTCAATAAAAAACAATTTTCAGGGACACTGTATCTTTAACGGTTTTATTTTTTTATCACTGTATTTATAGCTTTTATCATTATATAGCCATGTCTTTCTGTTACATTTGTCCTTTTCATTCATTTCAATTTTTTTTTCTTTCTGCTAGTCAGAATGCTTGGAGGAGGGGTCAGATTCAGCGTCGAGTCTTCTGAAATTATTTTTTGTCATCAAGGAAACCTTTTTATTATTATTTTTTTTTTTCATTTACACTTTTAAATTATGCTGGTGATAATACAGGTCCATAATTGTTCACGAGAGAGAGAGAGAGAGAGAGAGAGAGAGAGAGAGAGGGGGGGGGGGGAGGGGTATTACTAGCTTATATATTTGTAGGTGACGGGGGCGGTGCTGATAGCAAATATACGTTTTTTAACAAGTTGTAAATGAAGCATATTCATTTCTTAATTCCTTCATTTAATGACATGTTACATACGATAGAAATACAACAAGGGTTGAAAGGATCCTTATCGGGGGGGGGGGGGGGGGGGGGGGGGGGGGCAAGCCTGGCCATGCAGGGTGATATAGCCTGTTATGTAGTTCAAGCTTATCTAATTTTCCCTCCAGAAGAAATATTTCAATCTACTGCTTATCGGGAAGATTAACATACAAAAAAAAAATAACCCCATCCAGATTCGTAGACTAAATAATCCAGTCTCTCCGCTGCCGCTAACAGACAGCGGAGAGACAGGATTATTTAGTCTACCAGATTCGAGGAAAAGGATATGATCAGTTCTACATGTACTATAATTATGCACCAATTCTCGCATAATCATGACCGGCCATGCCTGACAATGGATGTAAGTGACGTGAAACTGCAATTACCTCTCCTCTCAGGAAAAAGCCGGAAAATACAAATTTATGCAAATGTGCAATGTTCAACGTCAGGGGCACCGAAAGGAGAAACCTCCACTCTGTCGAGATAAATCTATATTTACATGTTTACTTGATTGAAACCTGTATCTTTATTTACATGTATCTATATATTTACATGTATACTTGATTGAAACCTGTATCTCGCCATCATCGACAAAATTTTTACTTCGTCTGCCAATAATATTCTTTATTTTCTCACCACGTTTTTCGAATTCGCGAGAGGAGGGGGGGGGGTCCATCTGTCAGCTTTGTATAATATCATTCGGTCATTGTTTTTCCTCATCAATGGTCATATTTAGACCAACAACCCAGAATTCTATACATGTATAATAGGCTATATCACCCTGCATGGGCAGGCTTGAACCTCCCAACCCCCCGCATAACTACTCATTATTTAAATTTAGATCTGTACATTATTTAGATACAAAGGACGGAAGATTTGCTATGATCAATTTCATTAAATTTTAAAATAAATAAACAAAATAAATAACTCAGCAGCTCTGTAGACGTGAACTCCTTTGTACATGTACATCTAAAATGGTATCCTTTATCACAAGAATTGAATATCTCTGTGAATACCATAATGCGTTAGGACTGTACCTTTGTGAGAGTAACATGTCAGTCTTGTATAACAAAGTATCTTTGAGTAGACAGTGGCGTAGCTACAATGTATGCTAAAGCATCCACTTTTCCTATAAAATTCCTCAATTCAGTAAAAAAAATTCCTCCCTCTGGAGGGTTTTTTTTTGTGAGCTGCTGGAGGTAAATCTTTATTTGCATTCAACCTCCTTCATTGCCATTCGAATGTCCTCAGCTTCTGAACTCTAGAGCCCATGTTTAAAATAAAACACCATGATATCCCTATGTTTATAGACATCAGAAAGACGCCAACTGTAGGCTTTTATAGTTTAGGATTAAATATATTGTCTTTTTCTAACTTTCCTTTTTGTAAAATGAAAGTGAGCGCATGACAACTAGTCTCTCCCCTTTGATGCTTCAAGAGTGTGTGTGTTCTCTTGTGGGAGGCGTCCACTCAACAAAAAATCACTAATTGGCTGAGGGACCTGGATAAATTGAAGAAAAGTCCTTAATAAGTTTAGAACGTTTGGTTTATTCTTAGCGAATTTCGAAAGTGACGCTACAGACTCGGACTTCTTCACAGGTGGATCTACTTTTTTTTCACAATTTCTAAGAATTGACCAATCAAAATTCTAAGATGGTGCGTAGGAATACAATTTTCGAAAAATCACTTGAAGTAAAGATGGCTCGGACCGTGGTCACTTAAGTGATTAAATAAACAATTAGCCGGTCCGAGTAATTCCTTAACAAAAGACCAATGTCAGATTGACATCAATGAGTTGCGTAACCATTATGTTGGGTATACTTGATCAAACAATTTCTCAGAGTGTCCGAAGATTTCTTAAGAAAAGGTGATTTGTGGCTTGGGGTTATTTCCGATCAATTACCAAATCTAAAGAATTTGTAGACAAACTAATTTGTTGACATATTAGAATTTCTTGAATTTGAGCTAATAAACTTCCAAATTACCTGAATGTTACAAAATAAAAATCGAGAAATGAAAAAAAATAATTTCTTTTATACTTTAAAATAAATTTTGAATGATCATTTTTAAAACCAAAAATTAATTATGAAAATTAATTTGAACTAAAATTTGTAAAATAAAGGATTTTAACCAATTTACATTTATAAACAGTGTGTTACAAAAGTGTTACAAAATGTAACATTTTTCATCGTGACAATATCACAAATACATGTACTTCTTTACAATAAAAGATCTTTATTGACACATTTTTTTAACATTTGACAGACACTTTACGTGACATCTTCTTGCTGGCATTCGGGTAAAGTTATATTTTCTTCCAAAGGCAAATCTCTGAAATTAGAATAAAATTATAAAATTCAAATTTAGGTGAATAAATAAGTTTTTTTTGTATCAAAATGTAATTTCTTACAGAACCTTTAAGGGTTTTTAGTGTACTGTTAATTCAACTTCTTCAGAACTTGAAAGAAAATAAATGACACTAATAATGTTAACAGTTATAGATTTGTTCTGACAATATTCATAGATAAATCTACATTTATATCAAAGGAGCTGATAAGATAAGGGCTGTGTTTAGCCCTGAATCTCATCAAGTATTTCTTCTACACAATGATCTGTACGCGAGAAAAACTTGATAATTACTAAAATGTAATGTATTTGGAGATTCCTCATACAAATTTTATTTCGGTAAGCTTATTTCTAGATACTTGAATTACAGTCCAAAGAGTAGGGGGTAGCCATGTTGAAAAGAAGCTAATATCGATCAAAAATCGTTGGAAATTAAGAACAATCTGGCTAATATGGATATCTATAATCTTTAAAACATAGTTATAGTCTAAACAAGATACTAGAAATTAAATTCAAAAGACTGGTATCATTTTTGTCATAAATTTTAAAATCTTGAATCTGAAATATGGTTGTATTTTGTATTCATTGACTAAAAAATAGGAATTTTACCGCGAAATACACATTGTGTAGAAATAACCTGCACACTCCTGTTTATTTCATTCCAAAATCTTGTGCATTTCATGTGAACATGTTTAGAATAAATAAATGAATGACTTTAAAAGGGAAAAAAATTAAATTTTGCTTATATTATGGCCTAAAACACAGATTTGTAAAAAGCCCCCCACCCTCCCTTTTTCAGTTTTTTGTCTCTGGGGCATCGTTCCCCCCTTAGCTACAGAACCCCACTTTGTCAAAAGATGTGTATTAGTGTTATACACCTTCTGTAAAAGTGGCGTTCTGTAGCTAAGGGGGGAACAATGTTTTAAAAAACTTTTCCATTTTCCATTGGTTTCTATAGAAAAAAGATATATTTTGCCCCAAAATTTAGGAAAACTATGCATGATAAATCTTATGTAACTGCTGATTATGATGAAACCAAGAACTGGCACCAATTTTGTGAAAGAATTTTTTTGAAGTTCCCATTTTGAAAATTCCACTTTTTCAGGGCAGATTTTACGCCTTATCTTATCAGCTCCTTTCAACTACGTATATAGATATATGGGAAGATATTTTTACACTCAAGACTCTAAGAAAATTAAATATCATATATACAGTATACCTGGTCATTGAAAAGTTCTAATGCAGCATCCAACACTGATCCAGTGCCAAAATATTTCTGTTTTGTTTTTTTAATGAGATGATTAAATATGTAATTTTCATCAGTCTGAAATACAAATGAATAAAAAATAAGTGTATAAACTGTATAATACAAAGTAGTTTCATTGTTACATATTTAAACAGTACACATGTATGTCCCACATCCACCCCAGCCCACCCCCTTCCCCATTTTTTTCTCCTCGTAAAGTCTACCTTTGTCATGAATATGCTTGTATCTAAATTATATATCGTAGCAGACACTGATGATATGGAAAATAAAGTAATAACAATAGCGCTACAACCATACTTTTTTCACAGCACTGATGCAATAATTCCTACACGACACATGCATCATACGACACACGTGTACTCCGCCAGTACTGTAAACAAGGTACATAAAAAGAATGATTTCGTACCTTTTTAAATAGTTTTGTCTTTGATTACATATATGATTGAGTATGTAAGGATATTTTCTTTGTGCAGCATCTCTGTTTTCATGTAATTTTAACAAATACCTACCGTTTTCTCAATTTTTCTTATCACCCGCCCTGTAAACTGTCGGATCGCACCTTCCATCGCTTCTCAAGCTTCTCAGTAACGCAGAGTTCCCTAACAACACAAGGGGGTCACAAAGTGCACTCAATAGATTGGGGGTCTTCTCAAAGGTATATTGAATAGACGGAGTATCAGCGATTGAGTAAGTACATGACTTTTTATAACTGATAACTTTCATCCTTTGGATTTACAAAATATCATAAAAATTAATTGAAATACTGTCTTGCTACCGTACTTGACGACACGGAGTCTATGACGTCAAATGACGTTACGTTATTTCGCGGCAAATTTTTGACGTAACATGGGACGCCTTAACATACCTGCGAAGACATAATATCACCTAATTAGGAGATAATATCACCTTATAAGGAAATACTATCACCTAATTAGGAGATACTTTCACCTAATTAGGAGACACTATCAACTAATAAGGACTTAGCTATCACCTAATTAGGACTTTCTTATAAGGACTTAGCTATCACCTTGTTAGGACTTAGCTATCACCTAATTAGGTGATAGCTTAGTCCAAATTGGGTTATAGCTTCGTCCAATTTAGGTGATAGCTTAGTCCAAATTAGGTGATAGTATCTCCTAATTAGGTGATAGTATGTCCTAATAAGGTGATAGCTAAGTCCTAATTAGGTGATAGCTAAGTCCTAATTAGGTGAAAGTATCTCTTATTACGTGATAGCTAAGTCCTAATTAGGTGGTATCATCTCCTTATTAGGTGATATTATCTACTAACAAGGTGATAATATCTCCTAATAAGGTGATATTATCTCCTTATAAGGTGAAAGTATCTCCTTTTAAGGTGATAGTATCGCTTAATTGGGAGGTAGATAAGTCCTAGGTGATAGCTAAGTCCAAATTAAGTGATATTATCTCCTAATTAGGTGATAGTATGTCCTAATTGGGTGATATTTAAGTCCTCTTAAGGTGAAAGTACCTCCTAATTAGATGATAGCTAAATCCTTATTAGGTGTTTGTATCTCCTAATAAGGTGATAGTAAAGTCCTAATTAGGTGATAGTATCTCCTAATTAGGTAATTAGGTGATATTATCTCCTAATATTTCATAATAAGGTGATAATATTTCCTAATAAGGTGATAGTTTCTCCTAATGAGGTGACAGTTTGTCCTAATTAGATGAAAGTTCAGTCCTTATTAGGTGAAAGTATCTCCTTATTAGGAGAAAGAATTTAGAATGTGGCATTAGGACGCTACCGGAGATAACTAATGACATTTATAAAACAAATACAAAGAATCTCCTACATTGAGTTATGATATGTAACGCTGATCCTGATGTCAAAAATCCCTTCTCCTTACTATATTCTGTCCAAACACAAGCAAGTGTCTTGTACAATATGTTGAAGAAATGTTTCCATTTCCTCATTATGATGTCTTGCCATCGTAATTTTCCTCACACACACAGGTTTTTAATGGTTCTTGGCATCCATTTTATATATATATTATTTTGTGAATGTTAGCTCATCTTATGTCCTATGTGTCTTCACTTTTGGGCCTCTTTCATTACTGCTGAGACACTATTTGTTGAAATGCCTATATAAATCACGAATACATCATGGACGTATTATTGTTACATTATTCTTCAGAACTACCTGTTTGGTACTCCAGGTGTTTGTACTTTGACTCCTTTCTTTTTGCCTCCAATTATGTTCACACAAGATATAATCATCCAGGCAATATTTAAGTTGATAAATCCATTGCTTACAATGTGTAGATATCATAGTACTCATCAAGGTACTAATTTAATCCATTATTCTGAAGACTTTCGCAAAATTAAAACGGTCTCCTCAAAGAATTTGAAGTGAACTGTTGTACTCCATAATCGTCTCTCCAGTTGTTGTTCTCCTGAAACATTTAGTTTAATCATAATACATTGAAAGTTAAAGCATCTGTTACAAATTGGTTGTCAATAAATATTTACTAAAATCTTCATGTTTTGTTATCGCGTACTCATATATTTAACATTATTCTCATAATATAAAGATAATAATAGTATGGAAGCGTATTAGTGCCATTTTGATTCTCTTTTTTAATGTTTTTTTTACATATAAAAGTGTACATTTTACACTTTTATGTGTAAAGCTTACGCTTTTTTTCTGTAAATTTTACATAATCAAGTGTAAAGGGGTAGGGGCAAAAGTGACCATTTTTGGCCCCAATCAAAAGTTTTAAAAAGGTTCTATTTTCTTATTCATTATGCTTCTTCTGACAAAAAAATATCAAATTTTATGTGATTTTTCGAAAACCCTGCCTTTTTAGCAAAATAATTGAACGTTAAGCCCTATGTCTTCACATTAGAAATTCAGAGTTTTTGCATGGGACACACATACCTATAGTTGTAAGCCCTAGATCAAGGGCGTGTAACAGGTTCATACTCATATGGGACATTACTTTTTATATTCTGAACGTACATAGAAAGTATAACTTTGTTACATGCGCTTGTTCTATATATACCATACTATTATGTTAAAATCTGGTTGTTATCATTTTACCACTAATTTCCACAGTAGTGGGCAATTTTGGCGGGAAATAACACTCATATTAGTTGATTATATATTTTTTTCAATTCAGTTTCAATAAACAACAATATCTCTACTCTTATTTGAAAGACAAAAAATAGTATGAAAACAATTTTTGAAAATGGCAAAAAAATATGGCCAAAAACGGCAGATTTTGCCCCTACCCCTTTACGCTTTAACTGTATATTATACACTTTTGTCTGCAAATTTGACACTTTTTTCTGTAAATTTTACATATTTAACTGTAAATTTTACCCTTTTTTCTGTAAAGAAGGTCAAAGGTCAATGTCAAGGTCAATTATTCAAAAGTCATGATATCAGATGAAAGGTCTGGTCATGAGGAATCTACAACTGAAATATCAAAATTCTACCTCTTATAGTTTCAAAGAAGGTCAAAGGTCAATGTCAAGGTCACTAGGTCAAAAGTCATGATATCAAATTAAAGTTCTGGTCATGAGGACTCTATATGTGAAATATCAAAACCCTACCTCTTATTATTCAAAAGTAGGTCAAAGTCAAGTTACAATTTGCTCCTCCAAATATTTTTCTCTCAACGGACTTAAACGCAACACTTTAACCAAAATGTTGACGCACGGACGGACGGACTGACGGACAGACAGACAGACGGACTTCGCCATTTCATAGACCGGATTTTGCTTCGCAATTCGGCCAAAAAAATTAGGCTCTATCCCTTACAGCTCATGAAATACATGTATATCCTAGGTTAATTTCTTAAAGTACATGTAGTTCAAAGGTCAAAAGTCTTGGCATGAAAGCTCTGGTCATGAGGAATCAACATGTGAAATCCATCTATAGGCTTTGGTCTTGATTCTAATGAAAATATTTTGAATCCTTCATCTTATTACATGCAATTATGACATTATACATTGCCATATATTTTTTCGCTGCTAAACTCAAAATTGTGTTACATGTTTCTTTCCTTAAAGTTTGTCGTAATTCATTTATTTTCTCCAGGCAAGGAATATTCTGTTTCAAAAGAAAAAAGATAAGTAAGGAAAACTGTATGACGATTTCTGACAAGACAGTAAGACTATGTGCTTCATCATATTATTTTATTTAAGAAATACATGTAAGTGAAAGATATTTATGATATGCTATATGTCTATTAAAGACACATGCCATCCAAAGCTTAGCATCCCTTCACAAACTCATGATAATCTATCAATGCGTGAATGACAAGCAATACAAAAACTGAAAAATATGAAAAATGTAGTTATGAAAAAAGTCGACAAAAGCAACACAATAGTAATTCTTGACAAAGAGGAATACAAGAAAAAAGGAGTTGAGAAGTCGAACAACCAAACCTCAAAGATATAGGGGATAAAATACAGATACAGTTAAGTGAAATGAAAACAAATGGCACATTCGACACTCACACTGCTAAGTATCTTACAAATGATGACCACAAACATCGTGTGGGGAGATTATACTTGCTCCCTAAGATACAGAAACTTAATGACGATTTGATAAACAAAATCCGGCAAGGCGCTTGTAATGAACTTCCAATTATGCCACCTGGTAGACCAATTATATCACAAATCGGTACAGCAACAGAACGAATTGGTCATTATTTCTTAACACTGATTGTCCGATTACAAGATAATACATTAAAGACACAATTATTCATAATATACAATGTAGAAATATTGGCGTCATGCATGAATCAACGTGATCTGAACGGAGCAATGTACATAAACATACTCAATTACTTGCAATATCAACGGGAAGGAATTTTGTTTTGTTTTGGTTTTTTTTTTTGTTCAGTGCGCGAAGTGGGAAATTTTACTCAATGCATACATGATGTGCCAATAATATTTCCACTAGGTGAACAACAATTGGCTTCAAACCGATATTATACAAAAGACTTCCTGACACATGCGCATGTGAAGTACACGTGTCAGTTATGTGTAAATTATTAGCCTACCTGTAGATCAGCTGGTTATTCAAACTGCATCCGCACCACAAAATGTTGTTGTAGGTATTATATTTACAAAACTTTAAAATATACATAATGTTTGGATAAAGATATTCATTATCTCAAAACTTAAAAAATATGAGAATAAATTTTTTAAAAATTAATAAATAAATGAATAAATAAATACATAAATAAATAAAATAAATAAATTAATAAATAAATAAATAAACAAATAAATAAATAAATAAATAGATAAAAACTTGCAAATAATAATAAATTTTATAATTTACATTGTTTTCAAAATGTTACAAAATGTCCCATTTTTCTTCGCGACTGTATTATCTGTATTATCCATAACCGAATAAACATCCGGTGGTGTCAATCATACATCACATAATATGACCGCGCCTTTGATTATCCGCAGTTGAGAATTTTTCTGCGGGTAGTCCCCGAGCCCTCATCTGTTTGAGGGAATAGTATAAAGTCCTTGCAGTCCTTCCCTTGCTCGCCTGATACTTTAGTTTATGGATGAACCCTAGTATAAGGTGAAAATCTCGAAATCTGCCAGCATGTGTTTCACCGAAATTCAAGAAGAAAAAAGAAAAAAAAAGGTTTCGCGGATACATTTACAAACAGAAAAAAAATGCAAATGAACACATTAATTCAATTCAATCTTACTAGCAATTAATTCGAGATAAGCAAAGTCTCGCCCTATCAAATGGTCGGGTATGGGGTTCCACTTGCATATACTTTTTGCCCTTTAAATGAGTGAAAACGGCCATGATATATACGAGAAAAACAGAGAAAATATGCTCCAGATTGCACCATTGTATTCAATTTTTTTTGGAGAGGACCGTATATTCTTCTCCACTCGGCAATTCGTGCCTCGGTCGAAAGACTCTTGAGCGATACACTCCCACTTTCCCCCTCTGGACCCGCCCCTGGTGCTAAGAAAGTCAAGAGACCTCAAATTTGTTAATGCTGATTTTTTCACTTCATATTTTATGTACTTGAAAATTCTTGTTAATAACATAATCTTCTCTGTCCTTTCTATAATAGGATAGGAGAAGCTTCTTCTTTATTTACGTCTTTATTGCTTTTAGTTTTACATGTAAATTGTTTTATTTAATGATTAAGTTTTTTCTTCTCACCTTCCTAAATAAAGGAAAGACGTCAATTTTCCAATCATATGCAAATTTTGCCTTATTCTTATACAGAAACGTCTCTTTTATAAAGTAAAACAACTGGCCATGGCAAAGTTTTTTTTTCGCGCCTTTCCTGGCCATGTCGACGGCAATGCAAGAGCTACATGTAAATATAACGACCACTTTGTTCACCTCCCGGTTGTCTGTCCGTCAATCTGGTAGTAAGATATAGCTGCAACTCAGATATCAATCAATCAGAGAAATATTAGAAACAATTTTGAAGATTAAGTTATACAAATATACAATACTAGTATTCATGCGAGGGAATGAAATAAAAATGTGATTTGAGAGAGAGAGAGAGAGAGAGAGAGAGAGAGAGAGAGAGAGAGAGAGAGAGAGAGAGATGATACTTTGATGGCTTTAAGAAGGGGGCAAACCTGATTTGTTTTATGAATAAATACAAAATGTACATGTACTCATAGTTTACGAAGTAGTCTTTTTTATTTATGACATGGCCAAGGTCGCTTTCCAGGTCAAAATAATTATCATTTATTGTTTTAGGGTTTAACACGCGAAAGCCGACATGTTCGTGCGGTTGGATTCTTAGTTGTAATGACTGTAATGCGATATATATAATACTTTTTGCTGCAATTTTATAAAAATGGTCACCTAGGAAGGTAATCTATCTCAGCATTGTTTGCATGTTATAATTAAGTTCATTTAATAGAACTTTTACAATGCTTTTATCCCATTTCTGCAACTAGATTATCTAGCTTGTTCGTAATTTTCATTTCAAAGATCGCAAGGAAAAATGCATCTATCATACAAAACCCCATTCGACGTACACGAAATAAACATCAGCAAAGACAAGGTGAGATCAGGTGCCCGTTTCTCTATCAGGCGAGGTAAATGCCATTCCTACAAGACATGTACAAAGTGAAGAATAAATTTTGACATTAAATCTAACGTCAAGCAAACGTCTGTATTTCACCCGAAATCCCCCCTCCAAGCACTCTCGGACTTGTTCTTTCAATCTTTGGCTGAGTCCAAAACACATTCGATATCCCTTTAGACATTATATTCAGATATCATGTAGCTTACCTCATCACTACTTACAAGCCAGGTGTTATTAAACATGTTAAAGGTCACTTAGGCACGGTCCATTTGATATTCTGGGGGGGGGGGGGGGGCTTGGGTTTTTTTTTTTGAAAAAAATAATTTTGCTCTGAATTTTGATGAATAAAATAAATTTGCTGATGGTGTGACAGAAAAAAATAATCTTGCTCTTACAACTAATCTAAATTTGAAGAATTACCATAAAATTTCGCTAAAAAATCCTGAAAATTTTCCGGTTGCTTCACTCGCCACAGTTTTCAATTCATATTACAAAAATTTTGGCTCGCTTCGCTCGCCATAGTTTTCTATCAGAACATGAAGTTCCTATTTGAAAATATCAAAAGAATGTATGTTTAATAAAAGAGGGGCTTCCTTAAAGGCTTAAATATGTTATCAATATAATGTATTCACTCTGTTAATAGATGCATGTATCATAATAGTCTAATTTTATATGCAAATTTGGAAAGAGAACTTTAGTTTTTCACCAATTTACAATTCTAAATTTGAAAATTTGTCTGGAAGAACCTTTTACTCAGACCTAGGCTTACTTAACCTAGCTTATATAAATTTTGATTACTGAGGATTATATTGTAAAATTCTTTTATCTCTCTGTTTAGATATGAATTAAACTTGTGCATAAAAATGAAGTCATATTTTAGAGTTTTTAGTCAAAGAAAAGAATTTCTATTGATAATATATAAACATTCTTAATATATCATACATCACGTAATGTTAGAAAAAAAATTTCTTGCTCCAACTTTGCAAGAAAAAAAAATTTTGCTCCGGTCCGGGGCGAAAAAAATAATCTTGCTCAGACAAACAACCAAAGCCCCCCCCCCCCCCCAAAAGAATATCAAATGGACCGTGCCTTAACCTCAAGCCGTTGCACAGCGGGTGTTACTGATAAAACTCGTACTTCTATAAAGGACCACGGAGAAATCAATTTTATAGATAAAATCTTAATCCCCATTAATGTTCTCTGGTAAAATGAGCATGTGGTCATTTAAATTTAAAACAAATATATATATATAAAAGTGTCTCATCCAAACAGAATTCGGAAATCTAAAATCAATGAAAATGTCGTAATTAAAAAGTAAAAAAGGCAGAATGTATAAAGAAGGAACGCGAAAATGGATATATTTCTAGAGCAAAAGGTTGCTGACGAACTTCAAATTGATAGAAACTGCATGTGTTAAACGTACATCTGGGACTATGGGGTGAGAAACAAAACTTTTTTTGTGAAAAAAAAAAAGATTTTCAAGTAAAGAAAGAACTAAAATACTTGATGATAATGACTAACAATACGTTGAATAATTTAAAAAGAGAACTCCGAACGATATATCTCTCGTAAAAAAGAATTGCGGAAAAAGATCTCGCTAAAAAGATTCACAGATCCAAATCTCCTTTATACGGAGGTATTCATGGAATATTTATATGATAAGGATGTATTTATACTGAAATTCTTTGATGAAGCTGGTTTCAATTCCCGTGACTGCACACGTACTTATGGTCATGCTGAAAAAGGTGAGCGCGCAATTTAAGTTTTTAGATCATCAAAATCTCCAAATGTAACACTCAGTCTATCGATTGAATTGCATGTATTGTAATGTCATTGAGGGAGCCACTGACATTCCTCAATATCTTAGATTTTTTAAAAAGCACTAGATGCTTAAAATACTGAATTGGGAGAAAATGCATTGAATTCTGGCGATATTTTAGTAGCCGACAACGCACCTGTTCATCGACACCAAGGGGGTCGAGCCCTTTCCTATTTTTTTTTAGAAAAGTTTGGTGTAGAATATATTAATACACCCTCCAGATATGTCTCATGCTGAAATGGCTTTCAGCAAAATTAGAATCATTTAAAGTAACTCTTTGTGTCATGAAAATTTAACTTGTGTGTGATTCACCTAGCTGTCAACAACTGTATAGTTATACCTTTTTCGATCAAAAATAGAATATTGAGACTCTGTTCTACAATTGTTTTGTTATACTTAGTCAATTTCTCGGCTGTATAATCAGAGATCAGCGACAGATTGCGAGATTAATGGAGCATGAATATTCTACGAGAATATTCAGTGAAGTTCTGATTGCATTCTTAGTGTTTTTACCATCTCTGTTCTCCAATATTTTTGTTATATCGTCCTCCGTCGCAGAGGCAACTCGCTGCCATTTTGAAACGATGTAAACAGCTTATTTTCTTTTTTTCAAATACAATTAACTACCGAAAATGATCAAATTTACATTATTCAGCGTCTTTAACTGAGGACATAAATAAGATAACCGAAATAAACAAGAAGCTTGTTGTCATAACAACACCAAAATATCTTGCCGGTCAACAGTTCTTCACGTTACCGGTCCAACAGTCGATTTTAACAGGTCGTTTGGACCGGCTGTTTCTAACAGACATTATGTTGGATTTTTTTCTTGTATAGACTATTAAGGGGAAATATCTAAGGGTATAACAAATATACATGTACCACCATAAGACTGCATCGGTTTTTTAAAAAGCACTGGGTATATGAATATATAAAATCAAATTGTAAAAAAAGTTAAAGCACCACAAAAAAGGTGATGTTAAATTTTACATTTTTATTACGACACGTGTTTCGGCTAATATGTTTAGCCTCTTCAGATAACAATCATGTAACATTTGTATTAACATTGAATACAGTACAAGCAATGGTAAATACATTGATAAAAATCAAACCTAAAAGAATGTTAATAAAAATTATGCTTATACCTAATTCTATGAGGTATAAGCCTATTTTCAGCAAGGAGTACAAAATAATCTCATTAACGCATCCTGATTTTTATCAATGTATTCACCATTGCTTGTACTGTATTCAATGTTACCGTGTCGTAATAAAAATGTAAAATTGAACATCGCCTTTTTTGTGGTGCTTTAACTTTTTTTTTACATATTCATATCCTTTACGTTGGATCCTATTTTTTTCTGATTTTGGATAAAATCAAATTTATTGACTTTTTCGCAATCATTCAAGAGCCTGTATAAAGTTGATGAAAAAAGATTATTTGAGATTAACCAATTAAATTTGTGTATTGTTAAGTCTTTCTCAAAATTGCTCTAAGATACATGTAAAATTCACCGGTAATTGGCGCAGATATCAAGTTGACCTCGTCCTAATCTATTGAAAGGTGCTCTAATTTCAATAATTGCAATAAATATATCTAATGGAATATTAGTATATATATATAATATTTCAATCTCTACCGTTCGCATTACATCTTTCGTGTCTTTAAAAGTACCGATCTCTGAGTAATTTTTGTATTTGGTATCGAAAATAAAATGTAGTAACTAAAGTTAAGTTCAAATCCCTTTGATATGTGACCACAGAGGAAAGGGGGGCGGGGGAGGTTAGTAAGACACGATCATGACCCCGTGTCCAACTTGAAGTCATCCGTAACAATGGATTAAGACCTTCATTGAGTCAAAAATAAAAATCATGAAATGATGTTTAATCGTGGAATTTATAGACACGTGATTTAAAAGAGCGAGAGTATGAAATAATATTAAAGGACTTGAGACACCAAATCAAAGTTATCTTTATTTGAATTAATGTATAGAACAAACAAAAAACACAATTCTTGTAGTGACCCTCCACGCGATAGCCATTTACTGGGCTTCTTTAGACAAGGGCGTAGGAGAAAGGGGGAGCCGGGGCACCCCCACCCCAAACTTTGAAAGTTGTGTGGGGCGCAACCATGTTTGTGCCCCCCCCCCCCCCCTTTTTCAATCACAATGTCTTATGATGCATTAATCATGTTAACATTGTTTAAAATAGCAACAGTTTGTACCATAAATCTACGACTTTTCGGTCAATTTTCAAACTTTTTCTTTGGCTCCCCAGCTCTTTACAAACTTTCTGGATAATTTATAAGCTATTCTGATTCATTACTTTATCAATGTACATGTATATGAAGACATCTAACTCAAACTATATAGAATATTATAACATATACTTATAAATGATAGAGGGTATAGAAAGTATTTTCTGATAAGTCTATATTCTGCCCCAGAAAAAAAAATAACATTCTTGTACATATACTAAAACAGATCCAAAATTTAGAACTTCACCAGATATATCTAAATTTGTGCATACAGAACCTGAAACCTAAATTCTTTATCTCTCCCTCTCTCTCTCTCTCTCTCCCTCCCCCTCCCCTCCCCCTTTTTTTTTTGCTTGTAAGAAATTTTGAATTTTGGAATGTTGTGTCCCTCCACTTTTTCAGGCAGAGCTACGCCTTTTTAAGGGTAAGTGGGCGAAGCTTGTGATATATGCATATTTGTGAAACCATACCAAAACGAGGTTGGCACGTGACTGGTGTCGCTTGTCACCAGCCTTGTGTGATGTGCGCCGCTGTTTATTCCGGTGACACGACTGTAAATTGTCAAAGGTAGTAGGGGACAATAGCGGCGGTAGTTTTGATCTACTTATATGTATCTATTTGATCTGATTAAAGTGTCATTTTTATATATTGAAGAATCGGTACAAAACTTATATAGTTTATTTATCTCATTTCAATAAAAAAAATCATAAATCATGCACTGAATCCAAGGCTGAATTTAAGATATAAGTACAAATAAATAAAGGCTAAAGAGTTTTTATTTTTGGGGGGGGGGGGGGGGTGGGACTCCATTTTATAACGCCTGTTCTAGTATGTACACAGAACTTTGTATCCGTAATATGTTTTATGTAATTTCATGAATTAATGATTAAATGCTTTCTTTCTATATAACATTACGATTCGACCAATCCTCTCTTAAATCGAAGACTTGTATTTACATATATCTGTCTTTCATCGTCCATCTTTGAAGCTTCTTTTTACTTTTGGGAATATTTGAATCAATGTTAGGAAATTATCCATGAGATTCATTTTCTAGCTGTAAAATTGAATATATAGTTTCAATTCAATAAAGAATTCATATAAACTCCTGTTGTAAAGTTTTATGTGAAGTGCTTTTTTTTAAATGACTGTAGTCTGAGTCTGTTGGAGTTTTTAAAATGAATCAGTGATTCAAATAAGATTATTGTTGATAAGACCGTGATATACAAACGGGAAGGGACTAGATTATAAATTATAAATTGGGTCTTTTTTCGGGGAATGGAGACATTTTTCTTAAATTAATGGGATTATATAATTTCAGTCAGTGGCTGATTTGAGGGGGGTTTCTAAGTAACCTTTTTTATTTGAGCCGAATCAGGGAGTGGGGACACACATGATCTGATGATCAAGGAATTTGTCATGCACTACTTTGTCAGACCCCCCCTTGCGAAATTTGCTGATTTTCCGGTTTTTAATTTGTTTTTCAAAATCATAGGCTAGCTGGATCACCCCGAATATTGGCTGAACCCTTATATAACTTTCTCGATCCTCCCATTTTCCAGAGAGAAATTTGAATTTATATTGACATTGAAGGAAAAAATGAATGACATGTAGCATTCGAAAGTGTCAAAATTAATTTTTAATGGTAATCAATTATTTGTTTCTCTTTTTTGACTCATCACCACTTATGTCTGAAATTCTCTCAAACTAGCGCTATGATTAACTAAATTTAAAAGTGAGGGAGAAAGCGTCTTGTGCCATGCGGGGGAGGCACCCTTCGCTTACCTTCCCTTATACCCGCCTAAGTTCTTTATCTCTTTCTGATCTGTCTGTATTCCTCATTCTAGATCTGTCTCTTCCTCTCTTCTGTCTATTCTCTGTCTTTCTTTTACGATTGTTAGGGATTGTGGAATGCAGATTAAAACACTTAGACAAAACAAAAAACATTTTAATGGGTGAATATTAGGCACGGTCAATTTGATATTCGGGGGGGGGGGGGGGCTTGGGGTTTTTTTTTTCAAAAAAAATAGTTTTGGTGAAAAAAATAAATTTGCTAATGGTATGACAGAAAAAAAATAATCTTGCTCTTACAAATAATCTAAATTTGAAGAGTTACCATAAAATTTCGCTAAAAGTCTTGAAAATTTTCCGACTCGCTTCGCTCGCCGCAGTTTTCAAATTATATCAAAAATTTGTATTAACCGGAGATACATGTACTGTTTTATTCTTTTATAAATTTTTAGCTTGCTTCGCTCGCCATTTTTTTCTGTCAAAACATTATTTACTAATAGCAAAGTTCATTAAAAGCTTAAATATATTATCAATATTTATGTATGGCTGTTAATACATGTTGCATGTATCCCATAGAGTCATGTTCTTGTAAGCTTGGAAGGAGAACTTTAGTTATTCACCAATTTACAATTCTTGGTAACATTTAAAAAAATTGTCTAGGAGGCCTTCCCCTCAGACCCTCTTATACATGTTACTAGTATATACATATACCTTATATAAAATATTGAGAATTGTATTGTAAAAATCTTTCATCTCTCTGTTTAAAAGTGAATTGATAACTTGCATAAAATAAACTTAATATATTCATATTTAGAGTTTGAGTAAAAATGTAAATAATTTCTATTGATAAAACACAAACATTCTAAATATGCGCATCACTTAAATAAAAAAAAATCCTTGCTCCAACTTTGCCAGAAAAAAAAAATTTTGCCCCGGTCCAGGGTGAAAAAAAGAATCTTGCTGCAACAAAAAACCCAAGCCCCCCCCCCCCCCCCCCCCGAATATCAAATGAACCATGACATAGGTAATTCGATTTTCGATATATTTTTTTTCTCTTTTTTCGATATCGAATGTTTAATAAAAATAATTTCATTAGATAGTAGGGTTATTTAAGTATATATACCCTGCAGTCGCATTAGTCTTTCCTTATAGTTTACTTTTTATTTTTCTTTGGAAAGTCTTCGCTATATAATTAATTTTTCAAACATATGGGTAAGCTCTTGATTGAAAAAGTACTTATGAATCAGGGATTCCGGACATACAAGTATATAAATCGTATATACAATATTGCTGAAATATATATACATTTACACTTTATTGAAGAGGATGTAGATTTTTTTGTCTTCAAACAGCACTTAAAGGATCTAGATTGTTTTGAAATAAGCTTTTCGGGATCATGAAATAAATTCTTCTGATGTTTTTCCCTAACATTTCTCCTAAAATGCTGCCTTCTGTAGCGGACGTAAAACGCAATATTTTCTTTGCTCTCAGAAATAATCTTTTCCCCGCCTCTCATTGTTTTTATTGACCTCTACACTTCACTGAACGTTCATAAAACTTCAAATATTTGGAATCTTTCGCGGTCTTTATGAAATAAAATGACCGGTGAATAACAAAGGAATCGCATTTGAAGGTTTGTAACAAGTAATAAGGAATCATTTTCATTTTAATTTATCGTTTTCCACTTTTAATCTGATATATGTATCTTGTCTCCCTCCTTTTAGCCTTGGACTCTCAACCCGTGATATAATTTTTATTAAGTGTTTACGTGTACCTGTTGAGCCTTTACCTACATGTCTATATTTTGCCATGTAACAGTTTTTATGACACCCTCCGGCTGTTTATTCACCCCTTACGGACAGGGTCGAAGGTTGAGTTGTCAAATATATTTACAAAATCAGTATGATATTTCTATTGTTTTTTTTTAAATAGAAGGCATAGAATATAACAAATTGAAAAAAAAACCCAAACAAATGTACCCCCCCCCCCCCATGACAAAAAAAAATGACAAAAAAAACCTCGCGCTCTGCTACTTAAGTTAGATACCTTATGTTATATTTTAAAATCCTATGTAAGAAGTATTTCAGGGTAAATGCAATTTTTTTGACTGTTGTCACCATTTCGATTGTAGAAATTCATGATTTCGAAAATGAAGAAACCATATGTTGGGATTCGCTTTCTTCCTTTGTTATCGCAAAACAGAGTTTTAACATTTAATACTGTACATGTATGTAAGGAGAAATCAATTATCTATTTTGCGGACAAAACGGGCAATATACATTGAGCTTTACATACATATCAATAGCTTAAGGATATTTTGTAAACGTGCGGAACTCTTTAGATTGAAAACGACATTTGGTGTAAGAATTCCCGATTAACGTTACGTAACCATATGCTAACGGTCCTATCAGGAAATATGGTTAAGGAGACGGATTCATCATTGTATCGTGAAATTTCTTTAATGAGTACGTACAGTTAATGTAAGTAACCTTACGTATTCATTTATAACATGAGAAAACAGTACTCTTACGATTGAATAATTAATGTAACGTAACTATACTTGCTGTTTAATTATCATTAAATTAACTTTTCGTGTTGAATTTATGCTGATAAAAACATTACAGTTTCTTTTTCCAGTACTGTACATTATTAAATTCAACATTATATATCATCATATCTATAATTATACAGTGATCATTTGCTCCTTTTTCATATAATATATAATACATGTAGTCGTGGAAAGAAGGACAAAGTTGTAATTTAAAGTGTTTCTTAGATCACAGATTGACAACTACACGTTTGAGGAGGTTTGTCAAATAATCTATATCTCAGACTTATAGGCTTCTTTCGTTTTGCGATTTTTTTTCTCAGCCGGTATTTAGAAATAATTGTGATATACTTCAACTGCCCGGTACCTATCAATAATCTGCTGAAACAAACAGCTTTCTGTTCAAGTTAAACAAATGGCGGGTTACTAGAAACACTGTATAATTATATATATAATGTTGAATTATAATCTAAGACGTTGACAAAACAAATACTGTTTCAATAGATGTTAGATTATAATTCAAAGAATAATCTGCCTGTGGGAATTACTATTCCCATAATGTGTTGAACATAGAGACATAGAGATAAAAGGTCCTTAATTAGAGAGTGTGATAAATTGGTCTGACAGATGAATTTGCCGTTGTCCCGATTCTTAGAATCATTCACCTCACTGTCCTGATTATGGGGGTCATCTGACTGGAAATGTGTCACTCCACTCCACCCTACATCCCACACTCCGCTCAGCTAAATAAAGTTTGCATTTGAGGAACTTCTTGACGCTGTCGGTAGGTCATATAATCAAAATATACTGCTAACTCAAGTTGAACTTAAATGTCCTACCAAGGAAAACATACTATACCTACTCAGATTAGTTCTTGAAAACAATTATTTTGAATTCAATGGCAAACATTATAGGCAGCGCATAGGTGCAGCCATGGGAGCAGTCCCAAGCCCCGAAATGTGTGATATTAGGATGTACGAAATAACAAATGCAATGTTATCCAAATTTGAGTTTAGAGAAAAAATTGAATTTCATGGTCGATACAGAGATGACGGTTTATCATATACACTGTACAACGGTACTTCAAAAGAGGCAGAACACCTGTTTGAAATAGGCAATACACTTCACAACCTTCTAAAATTTACATTTGAAATATCAAACTCGGAAATAACATTCCTTGACACAACAGTGTATAAAGTAACAAATTTAACACATACAATGTCGTACTTTAAAAAACCTACAAATAATGTTCAATACCTGCACAGAAAAAGCGCACATCCAAAATCTGTATTCAAAGGTTATTAAAGGGGAATGTTACAGACTTATGCGTTACACGAGTGATAAAGACTTGCTAGAAGGTGCACTTCTTGGTTTCAAAGAAAAATTAATACAGCGTGGTTACCACGAACATGAAATATTGCCGATCATACAAGAAGTATTACACAAAAACAGAACAGAATTTCTTCAACCGGGACTTAAAAAGCCAAAGAAAGATACCACAATACTTGTTACAAAATTTTATCCAAGAATAAAAGGCATTAAAAGGCGTATTTTAAAACACTGGAAGTTAATATCAGATGATTTATTTCTTAAAACAATCTTCAAATCAGCGCCGATGATAGCATACGAAAAACACAAGAATCTTTCAGAAATACTAACTTCATCAATTGTCAATTAATGCACAATCAAACAATTTTATGGTTGGACCCCTGATGAGGCAGGACCATGATAGAAGCGACGGAAATGATGCCACATGTTGAATGAAAATTTTAAAACAAAACACTGCCGAATCACTCAATCAAATTTCAAAGTTGCTATCAATTTTTTTCAAAAACTTAGAAACATAATTTAGAAACACAGAGTGTCGGGTCCTTTTGATGAGACTTGCGTGGCTGTTAGGTACCCACAAATGTACAAGAAGGCAATATCAAAGCTTAGATTATCATGTCATAAATTTGATATTGAACAGGGTAGATATGGCAATGTACCCAGAGAATTAAGATATTGTAAAAAAAATGTAAACAAAATCAAATTGAGGATGAATGCCACTTTTTAACTAATTGTGATAAACACCTTGATGCAAGGCTTAACCTATTTTCCATTATACAGAAAGAAGTTCCGTTATTCAAAAAATCTAAATGATAAAGATAAAATGTTATATTTGCTAAATATTGAATCAAAAAGTATTCTGGATAGTGATGGAAAATTTGTATATGATAATATGAGAGTAACTTGAACGTCATTTGTGCATGTACAAATTACATATTAGTTCTCTGTTCTGATCTAGTCATACATAAGACTCATTTTATCTTATGTTCTTCATTCAAATGAAATTTTCATTTTTGGACACTTTTATACATGTAACGCAAGTGTTTGCCTTTAACTGGGCCCAAATCGGTAATAAAGTATCTTGTATAAGGCTTTTAAACGAGCCTAATGAATGTATCATAGAGATGTATCATAGATAGAGAAGACATTGTGTAGGAATACGGGGCTTTGTCATCCTCCCCTTTACCACACTGCCCGACCTCTACCTGATGAATAACACATTATTGCAAAGTTTAAATGATACATGTAATATTATGTGGATACTGGAAAAAAAATTAAGATCGTATTATCTTACCGTACTTCGATCAATGTTTTCATAAATATATTTCATTTCGCTCTAGTATCATTGTATAATCGTAATCTATTTTTTAATAAATCTAAAGTACAAAAGAATATTTGATATCCCCTCTCAGGCTATTTTTTGTTGTTGCTAAAGCCTTCCTAATTCATATGAATCCATTTAATAGCATTCCCCTTCCACATTCGTATTATATGATTATGCGTAAAATTCATTTCTTTAACAATCTTACCATGCCACATTATCGTGATTACGAGGAAAATCAATCATTGATATATCGAAAATTGTCGATCGTGGTTTCTTCAGATTCCTGCTAAATGGCAAAATCTGAAAGCATTCCTTGCGTCAAACCACTTGCCTTGCCTTGCCTTAAATTTTGATTTGATTTTTGCCTCTTGCGTCTTGCCCCTAACCTTTGGATTTGGTCTGTGACCGGAAAGTGATTACAGTGTCTGGTCATTTTGGGTCAGGTTTCGGCTAGGGACACATTCCATATCGTCTATTCTGATAAGCTTGAAAATCAAAACTTCGCATCAATTGCTATGAATTAGGTATCACGGTATTCAATGAAAGATTTGTATGGCTTTGATAATAATCTAAGTTGGGCGTGACTTCATGCGAACTTGTTTGATTAATTAATGCTTAATTAATGCATCTCTATCAAAAAATGTAATTTGAAAAACATAATAATAGATAATAATTGATAACTAATGTTATTCAAAATAATTTATTTTATGATCCTTTACCTAGAAAACGCGATTTCAGAAAACAAGAATAAAACTGATATGCATATATAGAATAAATGTCATAATTTGTGTTTTGATACGGGTATGCACAATAAGTGCATTTACCGCATGAAATGTGCAAACGCGCAATATGTTGCATACCCATAACAAAACACAAGGTAGGACACTTATTCTCTATATAAGGAGACAATATATCCTTATCAGGAGATACAAGGATAAAAACGCGATTGGTGCAATTTATAGACCACATTTTTTATTCGGTTTTGTTTGTTGTTTTGTAGGTGTTTTGGCATCGACTTTGCATTGTCTTTGTTGTATATATATTTGTTGTGCTATAGGATTAAGTTATTGTTCTCTTCTCTAATCTCTCGGTCTCGACATGACCCATATTCGAATTTGACTTGTATTTCCTGGTGTAAAATCTATATCCAAGAAATTAATTGATTATCTGTAACGGGTTTCCTTTAAATGTCCGAAAACCACAGGTGGCACGAACGCATTGACGGACATGTGCGTCAATATATATACCGCCACCATTTTATGGCGGGGATATGAAAATCTCTCCAAAACAAAGTACACGTGAAGTCAGCGCAACTCCTTCGTTGAATCCCTTGATATCTAATTGATAGTAATTAATGCGAAGACCGCGAAGTTTTGATTTTCAAGCTTATCAGAATAGACGATATGGAACGTGTCCCTAGCCGAAACCTGACCCAAAATGACCAGACACTAATAATCACTTTCCGGTCACAGACCAAATCCAGAGGTTAGGGGCAAGAGACAAGAGGCAAAAATCAATGCAAAATTTAAGGCAAGGCAAGGCAAGTGGTTTGACGCAAGGCATGCTTTCAGATTTTGCCCTGCTAAATCACCCTTGTGTTTAAGATTTATAATGCATGTATTCCCTAAGTGGCATATTGAAGTTCCGCTCCGTTATCGTCCCATGGGTGAAGCGGAGATCTATTTCACGTGCTGTTCGTGAAACTATTTTTTCCATCATCGTTATTTGCATTACGCATAGATAATATTCCTTTTACTAAACTAAAATTTCTGCATATATAAATAAATGAATGAAATTAATAAATGAATATATAAGTCTTAGAATAGAAAAAAGTATTTCCAATTACATATTACGAAAATGGGGTTCTGACTGCAAAAAAAGAAATCCGAAAAAAAAGTCTTTAGCAAGCAATAAAGCGGCTGCAGTAACCGTTACGTAAACATATTTAGCAAGCAATAAAGCGGCTGCAGTAACCGTTACGTAAACATATTTAGCAAGCAATAAAGCGGTTACTTTTACCGTTACGTGAACGTATATAGGTACATGTATAACTATGATTCGTTATACGATTTGTATACCTCCGCCCATAAATAAACGTTCACAGAAGGGCTTCTTAACGTGTATAAAAATTCCGATTTCCTGCTGGAAAAGTTTTATTTGACTCGAAACTCCGAAACAGTTAGATGAGAAGTATGTTGATTTTCAAAAAGAAATTAAAGGTAGTAGGAAACACAAAACTCAAAGTATGACACGATGAAACTTTTTTAATTGATATAAAGATTGTAACATTTTGTTAGGATGATTCTAATGTATTATAAGTAAATACAAGATATACACCGTATGTCTTTCATTATTGGCCAATTGTTATGAATTTTGCACGATAAGAATCCACACTCTTGGGAATAAATTGGATTTTAAACAAAATGTCTGACGAAAACGATAAAACTCCGTCTAGGAATGTATCGAACAGCCAACTTTTATAGATTATAAATATCATTTTCAATGTTAAAGAATATCATCCCGAAAAATGTTTTACTTGTGAAATCTAAAGATATTCCCTACACAAGCAACAATTACAAGGATTTAAGCCGGATTCAAAGCGCTATCAATCAAAAAGAAATCACCGCAATACTATTTTGTCATTATTATTTTAATTCAATCATAAAGATGTAGAATATTTCTTACCTCCTTACTGCATCGATCCGAGCTGCTTTCCGTTTTAGACATTTTGGTTCAGAAGAAATTGCTTTGAAATGATTGGCTGGAAATGGTAACCGGAAGTCATGGTAAGCTAATGAAATTTCATCTTTGAATTTGAATAAGCAATGGACATGGCACTAATGGAGGATGAGTTGTGATATTCGAAACTTTTTCCTTTCGTCAAAAAGGCAAGCACCAAAACGGAAAAAAAGAGAGAGGAAAAGTATTGTAAATAGCAGAAATTTAAAAAAGGAAACGATGTCTGCAGAGAACTCGGTAAGTCTCCTAATTTGTTGGTTATTGTAGCAGATCATTTACAGTATAAAATGTAACATATGTGCAATAAGATATTACAATTGCCGAACGATGCTTCGTCGGTGACAGTGGGAACGTTGAAAAAAAATGGGGGGGGGGGGGGGTCACAGCATTAAGAAATTTGCTGCGCAAAATATTTTTTAAAAATCATCCCGTATAGAAGAAGGCGTAGGGCAAGTCATTTTTTTTAAGAATCTAAGGCATCTCTAGGACTGGGACATTTTTTTTTTTCAACAGGTTGGGGTGGGGTCGGTCAAAGCTGTCGTAGGTGGGGGTTCCAACCGATTACTTTGATAAAAGTTAATATACATATACTAAGAAATAATCGGCATTTTTGCTTAGAAAGGGAGGGAGTGTCCGACTCTCTCTGCTGGACCCCTGGCGCTTGCATCCATTATAACCGTATGTTGAAAGACGCCACAATAGGTCGCTGCATAATTTATGTGCAATTACGTGTTGATTGATGGGAACCGCACGATGATCTTTTCTTTACAAACTAAGCACTTCCGAGAGTACCCTGATAAGACCGTTCTGAGTTTGCGCAAAGTCCAAAACATAAACACAGAATGAAAACATAAACATGTATCACGTGGTTTATGAAAAACATTAATTTCAAATCTGTAGTGTTGAAATCGACATTTATGACTACGAATTTGTAAAACATAATCAAATACAAGATGTATGGGGGTATTATGTTCACGCATTTTATGAAGGATTAAAGCCTTTAATGGCTTTATAAATGAAAATTACAGCTGGCCGTGGCTATGCTGCATGCTGTGTCCATGCCATTAAATAGTAATAAAAAAGGCAATAAAACCGTCAGACCATCGACAAGTGTATATCCAGAGTGAATATTGGTAGTAAGCTACGTGTAACTGTCATCAAGTGTACATTGCAATTTAGCATTGTGTCGAAGTAATGATTTAAGAATCTGGTGTGAAAAAAGGGGGGGGGGGGGTGTTGTTGTTGTTGAAATACAATACATGCATGTATTGAAGAAACTACGTAAGAATTCTATTTATTATCTTCTAAAATTGTGATCAAAATTATGAACAAATATTTGCTTGCTGGTAAAATAGCGAGATAAAATTAAGATATGATTCTTTTATTTTTCATCTAGCCGTATATACTGCAGTACTGTAATTGACCCCCCCCCCTTTTCGCCGCGCTGTAGTTGAAACGGCTGATCGCTGATGAAGCATTTAGATCATGGAAGTCCATTATTTGGACAAAAACAGTTTATTCTAATAATTTGGTGTGCAGATAATCGAAATATTCAAAGATAAAACAAAAGCACGTACGTACCGTTTGAGAGGCCGAATGTTCCAAATTTAACTTAAATTCCATGGAATAGACTCCGAGTTACACAGATGAACTCTACAAGACACCGGTGCCATTCGACAAGACAAAGTTCACTCGATAAATAAAAATTCACAATATACCCATAAAAATTCATATCTCCTCACTACCCCCCCTTTTCCGCCCTTCTAAGTTTTCCGCCACTTCAAATTTTCAAAAAAATCATTATAAATCAAAACATTAGTTCAAGGTACACGTGTTTGGTATCGATCGATTCTAAATTTAGAGCTTACGTGATATATCTGCGTCGCGCAGGTATAGCTCGAAGTTTTTCCCTCGCATTCTTTCGACACCGTGACGTAGACATTGTTTAGGTTTTAGCTCATTTGCATAATTCATGCACAGTTAGAAGGAGCATAGAAAGATCTACGTGAACCGGCTGCCTGGATAGGAAACGAGAAATTATCACGGGAGGAATACCGAGGAGGGGTTGTTGATGGGGTCCTAGCCTCACCCTCTTTCTTTCGAAACGTGGTGAGAGAGAGAGAGAGAGAGGAGAGAGAGAGAGAGAGAGAGACATAGGCGGATCTAGGAATTTTTCAAAGGGGGTTGAAGATTTTGAAAGGGGGAATGTTGAATGCATACTATCAAAAGCTTCTGTTTTGCAATAATACCTTAAAGGGTGCATTATTGACTACACAAAATTAATCTATATTTGTTTTATTATCTTTTAAGGGGGGGGGGGGGCGATTTTAAAATATGGGGTTTCACACACAAATTTTAATATTTCTGGCGCAATTCTAAATTCTAAGTACATGAAGAAATGTCTGGTGAGCGGTAGCGAGCCAGGCAATTTTAGCAAAATATTGTCTTATCAGAAAATACTTTCTATACCCTCTATCATTAACAAGTACATGTAATAACATTCTATATAGTTTGAGTTAAATGTCTTCATGTACGTTGATAAAGTAATATGTGTAAAGAATGGATCAGAATAGCTAAATTATTCAGAAAGTCTATAAAGAACTGACGAACGGTAGCGAGCCAAAGAAAAATCTTGAAAAAATTAACGAAAAATTGTAGACTTGTGGCACAAACTGTTGCTATTTTAAACAATGTTAAAATCGTAAAATTTTGTGATTGAAAAGTGGGGGGGGGTGGCCCACAATCGTTGTGCTCCCCCCTTTTTTTCGAAGTGGGGGGGGGGGGGGAGCATGTTCCCCCGCTGCCCCCCTTTCTCCGACGCCCATGTGAATTAAACACAATTTCCTATTTATAACTAAACACTCATCGGAGCAAATATTATAATATTCAACATTATAATATTCAGACCTCAGGTCACAAATGTTGTACACTTGGTGTTGAAAGCTTGTTAAGTAAGAAGGACATAGATTTAGTTTTTTAAAATAAGCTCTCTCTCTCTCTCTCTCTCTCTCTCTCTCTCTCTCTCTCTCTCTCTTTCGGTTTTTTTTGGTCGGACCAAAGGAGGGGGGGGGGGGGGGGGTTGCAACCCCCCTATCACCTTGCTAGATCCGCCAATGATCTGAGAGCAATATAATGTTTAATACTAATATTTTGATAAACGTTACACATATTCTCGGGAAAAGTATGCAGTTTTGCTACTGTGTCCCTGAAAATAGATTTTAATTGAAAACGTAAAATTTTTTCCGAAAGGTCTTGACTGAGGAAAAAAAGTAGCCATAAAAAAAGTTTTATTTGAAAATATGCAGTAACGACCATAGTATTGTCCAATTTGTTTAATAAAATCTTCATAAACCTCTAATGTAAAAACGCAATACATTGTAGGTGGCGCCAGTGAAATGAATTAGAGCTGCGCACCCCCAATTCAAAATGACGTAACTGAGTTTGAATTTATAATGAGATTGTAAACATTCACATGAAAAGAAAGATTTTGCATTATAAAATTTTATAAAATTAATAAATTTTCAGGGACACCGTACCTTTAAAAAAAGGTGGGGGAAGGGGGGGTGGCTGAGTCCCTAAGTTTTAGATTGTATTTGAAAGAAATTAGCTTTTATTGATTTGATTAAAGTCAAGGGGAAAAAAAGATGAGTGTTAGATATAACAAGTTGATAC